>JARHVA010002085.1:1060000-1732500 GCA_037957365.1 Torreya grandis | reverse complement strand
AGGTTAGAATCAAAAAAAAAAATTGAACAAGGATTCAAAAGAAAACTAGAAAAAGGTAATTGGCTCATATGACACTCTTTAATTAGTTTTATAAGACTCAAATTTCAATTCATGAAATTTATTAGAACAATTTTAAGTATGCTTGAAACATTTGGCAAAACAAACTTTAAATAAAGTACATGGCAATAACTTGGATCAAAAGTGCACTCTAAACAAAGCTCAAAACAAACAATAATTGCTAGGTCTAGGCAAGGGTATTTTATATCAAATATTAAATCAACCCAAGTAACATATTAAAAACACAAAAAATATACAGCCTAAGTTAAAATTAGATGATTCTTTGACATGAACCTAATTAATTTATGATTTACACTTTGAAAGGTTGAGTTTCAGATTTAATGAAAAAATAGTCAAATGTTATAAAGTAAAAGAAATAGACCAAAATGGGTAGCATAACCATGTTATTTAAACAAGAAAGTTATTAAAATGGTTTGGGAATTGGTTTCAAATATGACAATATATTGAAAAAAATTCAACAGTGTAACACTGATCCTTCAACATAAACGACATGGCAAATGGTTTTGTACTAGAATATCCAAAGCAAATGTTTGAGATGAAATGGGAAGCATAATGATGCCCCATTTAAATAAGAGACACATAAGTGTTTTTGGAACAAAACACCAACATAAAAAATTTGACATAAACAAATATATTAACACCTCTTAGTGATTCGGGCAACAATTCAGGTGACGGATCTACCCCAATTGATGATGAAACTTTCAAGAGCCATAAATTTTGCACCACAGCTCCAATTGAATCTCCGTTTGAACCATTGGAAAGATCAGAATGAGGATAATTTAGTGAGATGGAATGGATATCTTCTCAATGGATTTTTTCCCCTAAAAAACTAATGGAAGTTCTCCAAATTTCAATTTTAGTAGTGTAGTCTAATAATAGTAAGTTTATAAAAATAGTAATTCTTTGAGTTTTGTATTATTGTAAATCATGGAAGTTGATCCAATTAATCTCCCTAAATATTTGTGACCTTCCACATCCTAATCCCAACTTCAAAACATGTATAAATGAAGATGTAACTTGAAATGGAAATCAGACATCTCTTCTCAAAGATAGGCATATGTTTGGGTCTGAAAATTTGATCAATAAAACATCTCTTCTTAGAGATATCATTATTTTAATTGTGTTGTTCTTGTTTCTTGAATTATATTTCAACCAAATCTTTTGAGTTTTGGATCACTTAGGCTAAAAGGTTGTTAAAACAACATGATAGTTTTTGACTCAATTTGATGTGATAACATAAACAAATAGTTTTAGTCTAAAAACATAAATGTAAATCAAATAAAAACATAATTAACACTAATGGCTCATCCTATTCCCTATAATTGACATGGGTGTGTGTAGTTTTCACCAAAGTTTCCAGTGATATACCAATGCTTGTGAGGAATTAAGTGTTAGTCTATAAAATAAAGTATAGGTGTAGGTAGATTTTATATGCCACCTTTATCTCTAAAAAAATTACGTGGCATGAAAATATAAGGAGGATCACTTATAATTTGGAAAAAAAATCCATGACGAGTGAGGTTTTGACTAAAACTATAAATCTCACACATACTAGATGGTCCCAAGTATGGATAACATAAGTGCACAATCACATCAAATGAATCCAAACCAACTAGGTTACTATGGAAGGGTCCATTAATTTTCATAATGACTCCAAATATGTACTACTTAGTGGAGTTTGATGTCTAGCTATTGCATGACCTAATTACCCATTAGGATGGTCAAGCTCACCTTTCAGCATTATCTGATCCAATAATTTACCCAATTTATATACCTCACCATGGATTAAGATTTTTAAAATTATAATAGATGAAATCCAAGGTCAATGCACCCCTAAATAACTTGTGTGGAGGTGATGAACTCCCACCCATAAGATAAATGCATTGAAAGAAATAAATGAAAAAATAAAGACTTTAGAGTTCATTTATAGCTCACCCAAGTCATTGGAATCTTGGGGAGAGAATAAATTACATGATTTATAACATAATTTTTCAAAAAAAAGTAATAAATTAATCAATTTTGATCACCCAAGTTCCTTAAAGGGGATAGGGAGAGAGTATACACATAATAGTTCATAGTTTTCCACAAATAAAGAAACTAGTCAAATAAACTTTAAAAGTTAGGAAATAATGAAAACAAACATAAAGTGAAAAATATCTTAATAGATATAAATAAGATGTGTGTTCATTTTAATATATTCAAATATAAGTGTGATTTAAATTTTAACCCTTTGGTCTTGTTTGCACTCATAAATATTTCAAAAATAACTACGGGACAAATACAACTAAGTGGATTTTCATGTACCAAACAAAATGTATGTGAGATTTTAACAATGCTTAAAATTTTATCTTTCCACCTTAGGTCCAATAAAATGTTAAAGGGTTTTCATGCTAAGAATCCTAAATGAAAGTGAGTAATCAATAATTTAATTTGAGCTCTCAAATTTCTATTTTTTGTCTCAGATAAAACTGACAATGATCACACAAATATTGATGTTGACTCCTAAAACTAATGTTGATTCAATCAAATCATCAATGCTTATTGTAAACACACAAAAATATTTATTTTGAAGGAAAAAATGGTTAAATAAACAAGGTTAGGGAAAAATTATCTCATGACTTCTGTAAGAAAAAAGTTACATAGACAACAAACATGTCATTAAACATAAAATATAGGCAAGAAAAATCAATAAAAACTAATTTTAGCCATGTTTATACATTTATCTATTTTCTATGAAAAGATCATGGTTGATTCATAAAGTTTACATTGGTCTAAAAAATTAGTTTTGATCCATGTAACCTTTTTAAGAAAATATGTAAAATTTAAAGCTAAAACTCTAAACTTGAATATTTTAATGCATTTGTTAGAAAAACTAAAGCTAACATATTAATCTCCTTGGCCTTACAAGATGTTTAGTCCCATTAGGCATGCCATTATGTACCTTAGGACTTTAAATATTAATAAATGTGTAGGCTAGTCTCTTGTTAGTCTAAATTAGAAAACATCAAGAAAAACAATTCACTAAGACTAAACCATCTTGCCTAATAACTAGGGGGAGCATAACATAATAATCAAGAGAACAAAATATAGATGAATACAATATAGTTTTCTTAATTTTTTTTAATATTTTATTCTTACTTATTGGCATAAATATGTTCCTACTTGGCCGATGATAATTATAGTCTTTTAACAATGCTATTTAAAGGTGGTATCATCTCTCCAATAGTAACTTATGGATTGGTGTGAATTTTATCATAAATTGGGCATTATAACACTACTCTTAAGGCTTCAAGATGATATTCTAGTAGAATAACCTTACACTCAAAGTTTTCTTAAATAATGGTTTGGGCACTTGTATTTATAGCTTAAAGAACCAACTCTAACCCTAGGTAGGTTAGGTTAAACTCTAACTTGGGTTGAATCTAAATTAACCTAGATTGATTCAATTTAACTCTAGGTGGGGTTAAGGACCTCATAAAATATTGACACCTCAATTTATGATATTTGTGAGGCATGACAAATCACTTTAGATATTTGTGAGGTGGAGTCATATTTTTGAATATTTATGAGATAATAAATCACTTTATAAGCTCATTTGACTCTTTGACTTCATTTTGTCTATTCATTCCTTTTTAGTAAATAAAATTCAATAATTTGATTTTTTATTTTCCTTTAGGTAATTTAATTAATATTTTCAATATAATTAGTATTATTAATGTTTTTTGGCTTTTTTCAAAAAATTTAAATGTTATTGATTAATAGCTTAGCATGTCAAAAGTTCCAAATTATTAGGTCATTATTTGACTAGGGTTAGAACTAAAATAGATTAGTGACGAATATATGATAATAAACCAAATAATCTATCCTCATCATGTTTCTAGGCAATCAAATCCCTTACATGGATGAATTTGGTCAATTAAGGTGATTTTTAGGCTTAAAAATGTGCCATTTATTGGAAATTGAACTGAATGCTAGGATACACATAAAAGTGGCTAAAACTAAGTGTCTACAACCTTTGAACATTAATATATTAATATTGGTGTAATATTTATCATAATCAACATTGATAACATCAATAGTTATAGAGCGTAGTATTAGGATTAAAATTTTGTTTGATTTGAGATTTTGGTATTAATGTTTATATTATAATTTATTTGCTTTATGTGATTTATTGGAGTAATTTTAGGGTTTGGATTGAGATTTAAAATATTTGATATATTATTTATAATTATTTTTAGTGATAGATTTATGGTTTGACTTTTCACCTAGCATGATGTCATATTCAAGTGTAGATAGTATAATTTTATATCTTATATATGATTAACTAGGTGTTGTAGGCCCTTATTTTGTTTAATAATCCCTATCTTAAGATTTATTATATTTATCATTTATAACTAGGTAACTTAAATTTACTATTTACATTTCTATCCCCTAACTTCCTAAATCCATTAATAACCTAAGGAATCTAACTCTCAATTGTTTTAACCCTGTATAATTTTTTTACTAATAACTACACATGTATCAAAGCTAATTTTACCCATGATCGAAATAAAGTATATAATTTGGGTGAATCAACACTAATTTTCCTATGATAGTCTCTAATTATCTAGAACAACATTGATCCATAAATATCCAACCAACCTTTGGCTTCTAGAGCTAGAAACTCATAACCTTGAATTGGTGTTAGATTTCTTAGAAAAATAAAATGTCCTTAATGACACTCTATCAAAATTTGGATGCATTCAATCCATATCCCCTATCATGATCTTGAAAGACTTCCTACATTTGTGGAGAAGTTTCATTCTCCTTGAAAATGGATTGAAGGTAAGTAATCATGTTTATTTTAATCATTTTCTATCAATTATTCTATTGTTATCTACTTATATAATATTTAAAATATCATCCATAGCCTTTAGTATTAATTAATTAGTCTCTATCATCCAATCTATCTCATTATTACTTATTTTAATTAAGCTCAGTTATAGAGAGAATTGATGTCGATTCATTTTGAATTAACACTGATTCTAGAGATCAACACCGATCCTATCAAGATCAATATCGATCAACTATGTTTAATTTGTATAACCCAAGACATTAATCTTCAACACTTATCTACAATATTTATTGATTTCCTATCATTTTAATATGTCCTTTGAATGTAGATGAATGTACTAGGCATAATACATGATGTAATCAATATCATAGATCTCCTTATAATTTCCCAAACCCTATTTGCTGATCAGAGTGACATAACTTTTGATATATATCTTTTTGATATTATTTATTCTCCCTCTCTCAAATATATTAAAGACCAACTTGGTGGCATACAGGATTATATAGATGTTGATACAAATTATTGGGATGAATATTATGATTATATTGAAAATTTAATTGAGGATTGAATTTAAATTATCACTATTAATTTCATATGTTTATCTAATTTATTATGTAATTAAGTGATCTGACATCCATTTGAAGAATATCACAACTTCATGGAGCTAGTTTTTAACTAGGTAACTCACCTAGTTATCTACTAATCTATTTTTATTAAGTGTGTACATGTGTGTAGGTTATTCTTTCCAGCCAAAAAGAAGCTCTCACTGTCGCTAGATCAAAGTGGTGCACAAAATATTATAATTCATAGGTACTAACCATAAACCCTATTTTCATTTGAGTTTTTAATAATTTAAATTTTAAAAAATAAAAACAAAAAAAATACTCAAAACATTTTGGCATGCTTAATGGAAGCCCTAAGGTCTCACTTTTCTTATTATAAATAATTCTAAATTTATCTATATTTCTCTCTGTTTCTTTTTTTTGTTGAATTAATTCAAATAAAATCCAAAATTGTTTCTTCTTTTTTAAAAGTTATAAATAATCTAATTCCATTTTTCTTGCTTAGGTAATTAATATAGAATAATCTAGGTAGTTAAATTTATCATAGTTATCACTTCTCTCACACACAAATCAAACCACATTCATAGAAAACTCTTCAATTAATGACATAAGGGAACTAACTAGGATTTCATCACCTAGTGGTAACCTTCTTCCTATCTATCCCACTTATATTTCATCACCAAGTGGAGAACTAACTCGGTACTCTTATTGAGTATAAACCCTGATCTTTTGATATATACTAGCTAAGCACCTGATACCTTTATGCTATGATGTGTGAAGTGAGGGGGTAGGTTCTAATACTAGGACAAATATATATTTTAGTACATAAATCTTTATGAGCCTAAATAAACCTAAAACCATCCTTAGATTGTCACTTCTCAAGAACCTCAATAACCTTTTCTTTTATTTTATCACACTTTAAAGTTAAAAAGTAAAAACTTTTTAGGTACATCTTTAGCATGTGTTTCTTTCTCTCTTCACTAAATATGAGGTAATTAAAAATAATCTTTTATATATTTTTTGTTTGTATTTCTTGTTTTTCCTTTATCACTACATGGTTTTTATGTAACAGAAGTCATAAAATAGATTTAAACCCCCAAATTTATCCTAATCCATGGATAATTATCCTATTCCTCCTACTTCCCTTGAGTCCATGAGGAAGTTATTCCTTAGTATTATACCTAGGGTGATCCTGAATTCACCATTATACTAGATAGAAAACCCATAGTGCTTAACCATTATCTTATCTCCCAAACTATATGGATCATATTTTCTTCACATAGATAGTTCTCCAAGAATCCATATGGCATGTAGAGGAAGGTGAATACTTTACCACCACTATGGTGTCTTCTCATAACAATCCTCTTCTGACTAGTTCTGACAATACCACTATGTAACCCCTAGGAAATATACCTCTGATGATGTTTATTTCTCCATCCCCAACTATTACCCAATCTCAAAATGTTATTATGCCTCAGCCTATTACCATGTCACTTTAGAACTTAGTCATATTGGTCACATTAACTCTTCCACCTATCCATACTAGTGTACCCTTAAGTACCCAAAATCAACCATTACAATAAGCTTTTATAAATCAATTGCCTTAACAATATGTCCCCTTGAACACCCAATACATAACACCTATGTAATATATTAGGTCTAATTATATACCCTTATAATCCCCATAGTGTGTGGTGGCCTCTTAACCAATCATAACTACATCAATTGGCTATCCTTTATCCCAAGCTTTTTCCACTCAAATTCTCACATATCAACTCCCACAATAGAATGTTTTAGGAGGTATCCCTCAATTTAATTCCCAAAAAAATATCAAGAGTATCCTTCTGAATAGGATGGTTAATTTATAATCCTATCTCTAGGTAGAAGAACATGATCACTTATGAGAAAATATGTAATAATCCCATTAACCCAACTATTCCTATTAGGCCTTATCATCCATAGTAGGAACTTCCAAAGATTATGAAGTTTTAAAATAAGGAGGATCCTCAACATCACCTTCAATAATATAAAAACATTTTCTACTTTATAATACATGTCAATGTACTTCTTCTTAAGACCTTTCCTATGTTGTTAAATGGGCATGCCCTAGATTGGTATAGCTTAATTCCCCAGTATTCCCTATTCCCCTTTAGATAGCTAGCCCAAATATTCATAGACGACTTTTCTATCAATATTGCAATAAACTTAACTATCACTAAACTTTATGCCATCTGAGAGTTTGATGATGAATTTGTCATTGAATTTGTGTCTAGATAGAGGAGTCTCGTCAATAAACTCACCTTCTCCCTTCCACAACCCAAGATGATAAATTTTTTCACAAGAGAATGTGCTAAACACATCTCATTGATGTTATAGGTAAAATATTTTAAAACCTTTGATGAAGAATTTTTGATGGCATATAAAATATAAATTAGATTTGTAGAAGAAGGAAAGGTTAAATTTTGAAATAAAAAACTTAAACATGATCCCTCTAAAGGGACTAACAATGATAATAAGGACAAAGGAGATACTAATTCCATAGTTTTAAAATCTGCAACACCACAAATTAAAAACATTCTTCAGGGAAATGGGGACACATTTTTTTATATTATAGACTTGACTTTGATCCCCTCTTCTATGTGTTTTTTACAAACTTATGGGAAAAGACTGACTATTAGCCTTCCATACTTTGGCAAGATGGCATTGGTACTATGTTTTGATAGACTATCTTTATAATTATTTCAATATTATTCTATTGGGCTTATATTTTTGGGGTTATCTTTATCAAACTTATGAAATTTGTCTTTGTCAAGTATTTTGGCCATCATCTTATTCAAATCTAATGAGTTATTTTGGACTTATTTTTATGGCCATTTTGCCTGACAGAATGACCCTTTAGAATTTTTGCAATTGCCCTTTAGGACTTTTTTCATGGGAATTTCACCTACAAGCCTATCCTTAAGAATTTTTGTCATATATTTATCTTTATCAAGATAATTATTTAGGACATTTTAGTTGAAACATTTTCCTTGAAGTGACTTATCTTTATCGAATAATTTCTGTGAAGCATTATAATTTTATCAAACTTATTGTTGAAGGATTTTTTCCATGGACATATTCATTCAAGTTTTTTGCCTTCAACTTATTATATCAAACTTATCTTATCAAATTTATTTTGAACATTTTATTTGAGACATTTTTTCTCATAGATAAATGAATTATTTTAGATATTTTGTTTGAAATCACCTTGTTGAGATATCAAGGGACATACCCTTTCGAATTTTTTAATATACCCTTCAAAAATTTTATCCCAAGCATTTTTACCTATGAGCCTATCCTTCATTACTTTTGTCTTTCACTAATTATTTTTGGAATTTTTCCCTAGGCCAAATCATTTGGAAGTTGTCTCTCAAACATTTTGTCTAATTAAAATGTTCATTCTTTGAAAGTTTTACCACAGGTATTTTCCTCTATGAAATAATAATCTTAAAGGTAATTTATTCAAACATTTTGTTTGAAATAATTTCCATAATGATATATATGACCCACACAAAAGGCCCATAATAATTAACCTAGAAAAAAAGCCCATAATAATCCCCCCCCACCAAAAAAATGTTGAAACAAATTCTTTAAATGCCTTAATACCAAAACTCTGTAGGAGTGACAAGTGGAAACATCTTGACAACTTGAATGGAAAATCAATGACCCATAGGAAGAAGAAGAGTCAAAAAATTCAATAAACTAAAATCCCCATGAAGATTATAAGTAGGACCCGTATATTGATGCAATTTATTATATATATACATGCTAAGTCACTTTTATGCTTATGTCTATAGGAATGAATCTATAAATGACAAGGGTTAGCTTTGTTGGGAGTCAAAGAGTCAAGAAACAAGATTTGATAGTGATTTTTAACTCACATACTAAATATTTTATGGTTCAAGATCAATGGAGAATTTTTTAAATGTCCTAAAATAAGAGAGAATACACCACATGACATAGAGATGTTCAATCTATGACTATAAGGTACATAGAGAACCCCACGGAGTTGCCAAGTGACACACTTGCATTATATCATGCATAAGATCTAAAGTTGTGAGTCCTAGGTGTAATTTTCAAAGATCCAAACTCAGTGAGAGGCATGAGCAACATTCAACACATATTTTTTTTAGTCATAGGTTTATTGGTTTTGAAGCATTGCTAAAGTGATACTTATCTTCGATGCATGTTTCAAATCCATTTAAAGGTGGTTAATCTAAAAATATTTAATATCTTGTTCTCAAAAAATATGAAAGGATCAGACTTTATGCATGAATAGTTTTGTAAATGGTACATATATTTTAAAGTTTGACATGTAATTAAAACTATAATTATAAAAATTGCCTTCGCTTGTTGCATAGTGTTTGAAGGATATTTTAAACTAATAACTATAAGTAGAATCTTATATAGTTTTAAACCATAGTTATAAATCAAGTTCTGACTCTCACATGTAACAAACTTGTATGAATTTAGAGGATGAGGAAACCCCTTCCCTAAGTATATATAAATAATTGTAATCCAACTTGGATTTTGGTTAGAGAATTTTTGAGTATATGATAAACATAAATTTTGATTATCAGTGAATGTGTGTGTATTTTCTTTCAAATTTCTATGTAATTAGTTATTACTTCTTGGTTGTATGTGTGAGTAATCTTTAGTGTGAAATAGCTATGAATGGATTCTTGATTATACTGATTGACGTGATTATAGATGTGCAATAGTTGTTGAAGGATTGGTAAATATATTGGTTAAGATATTCAAGTTGATTGATTCATAATTTTGATTTTACATGAGTTATTTCTTTGATGTTTTTTGTGTGTGTGTAATAACTACCTCAGATACTTCACTAGCCGAAGTGATAATCTCCTTAGTAAGAGTGTGAAACATCTACCCTAAAAGGAGTAACCTTTGTCTAAGGATTATAAATTTATTGCATCATTATTCCTTAGAATTCTTATCCATGTCTGATTATGTGTGTACAATTATTGCTATCAATAGACATAGGTTTCAAAAGCACTTGTCCTTTTAGAAACCAACCAGGGAAGTAGTTATTGAAAACCATAGAGCCTTCTTTTTTGCCTTACCCTTCCATCATTTGAGTTTATTTTGAGATTTACCCATTTTAGATTAGTAACCAGTGACCCATCCAACTCACAGAGATTCACTACATTTTAAGGACCACACCTCCATCCAAAAACCTTATCAACAACTTAGATGCCCTACCAGCTATTCTATCAATAGGTTATTAAAATTTCATAAGTGCAACTCATGCCCTAGAGTGGAGGTTACATTTGTTGAGATCTTAAAATGTTAGAGGCTACCTCATTTGACTATGGTATGCACAAAAATTGCATCAATAGTCTCATTGGTACTAGAAAGAGGGTTATACCCCTTATAATAGTAGTTATTATTTGTGTAGAGTTATATTGTAGTCACTTAAAAGAGTAACAAAATCTAACTCCTAGTTTGGCTTTCTATTCTCACCCTTGACAAATCATAGGAGACTTAGAACTGTGATAACAGCCATAGTTCAGAATAATCCACCTCCTCTATTAGGGAACCTCTTACCCCTAATAAACCCTTTACCTATTAATCAAACAATGGATCAACATTGTTTAGTTGGATATACTATTGTCATCCTAAGAGATGTGCACAATTCACCTCAAAATCTCAAAAAGTACATGCCATCCTTTACTCCTTTAGGAACAAGGACAACAAAGGAACATATCATATATTTTAAATTTGAATTAAGGCCAATGAGTGTTTTCCATGGGGATGTTGCATGTAGATTATTAAATTTTACTTTAATGGATGTTTCTTATGATTAGTATTTAAATCGAACAAAAAATTCCATCATTTCTTGGGCTAAATTTCAAGTAAATATTCTTGTGTAATTTGGATAGTTCACCAATCTTGGTTTGGTATACAACCACTTCAGTAGCATGAGGAGAGAACCTAATGATCCCATCTATGCTTTCAATGCAAGGTTATATAAGATGTACAACTGGTTGATCATGAGATATAAACTAGAGGCAACATTAGCATTAGAAATGTACAAGAATAACTTAGACCCTAACACTATCATGTTATTGAGAAGAGTGGTTGATGTTAATACTTTGGCATTAGCATTCAAAAAGGTTATCAACATAGATAGGTAATTTAATCCTCAAATTAATGGTGTACCTAATTTTAGAAATGGATTTCCATCATTAAATTTGATACCACATGTGAAGAAAAATGTTCTCACATTCAGTCAAAATAAATTATACACATTATCTCTATTAAAAAAGATAACACAACCAAATTTTATATTCTTGAACAATCATATGATAGGTAATTGTTACTAGTAGAATAAAAAATCAGCTACACTCCCCACTACTATTCTACAAGGCAATGACTCTACAAATGTAGAATTGGATTTTATTTAAAAGATGGTTCAAAATTTGAGCAATGATTTATTTAATATGAAAAGGAGAATGAGTAATGCCAATGGCCCAAATGGCAATCATAATGTTGGATTTAAAAGGTAAAACTAACCATTCAATAGGCTTTATCATCCTAAAAAACTTCTAGAGATCAACACAACAAACTTCCACAGATCAACATAGTAAAAATGGCTATTCCTAATTAGTGCAAAATTTAAAATACTTCTAAGCATGGTGAGATTTACTACATTGAATTTTTCTTAGAATTCAAAATCTATAAAATAAAAGTGGTTAGACAAGATCAAATGTATAATCCACCTAATCATCATCCAAGTCTTGGTTTTTGTAGCACTACTATGTTCTTTGAAACTCATGAGTTTCCTTTCCTAGGCAAAGAAGACAATGAAATAAAATACAATATGGACAAAGTTCATGTTGTCCATCTATTATAGAGAGGTCCATACAATCTAAAGAATAAGGAAACACTTAAAAAATTGACTCCAAATACCATGATGATTCCTCCTAATCCCAAAGTAGACAATAATCCACCCCTCTAAAGGGAAATGATTAGTCACATAAAAAGGAAGAACCAAGTAAAGGAGGATATAATATCATGGAAGATATGAAGAAGATCAAGGTGAACATAACTATTAATGAGTTAGTTTAGATCCATGAATAGGAGTTGCTACATAAGTACATTACTATAAAATTTCATAGGGAAATAATTAAAGAATCTATGGATAAATCAAAAGTCACTGATGCCAATGTCATCTATAAGAGTAATCAAGAAGTTCCACACTTATTTCTAACTATCTAAGAATTTGGTAAAAACATTCATAATTATTTAGTTCATTCTGGAGCATCTACAACTATCATGCCCACATACATATGCCAAAATCTTGGTCTCACACTATTCCCATAAAAAATAATGGTTTCCCAACTAGATAAAATAGTGGTACCATTAGTTGGAGAATTGACTAACATGCACATTTAAGTAGCATCTGAATCACAAGTCTAGATGACTGTTGATATTCTCATGGTAGATATACTAGAAGGCTACATAATACTGTTGAGTAGGTATTGGTCTAAATCACTCAATGAATATCTCTCTAAAGACTTTTCTCATATCCAACTATCATGGAGTGGAATTACAAATCAAATTAGAATTTATAGAGAGATGAGAATGAAGTATCCCATTAACAAATATAATTTCAAGAATTAAGAGGTAAAGTATGAGTCACCCAGCCTTGGTATTTATACTTTTTCTACTCATAACCAAGTAAAGAATCTATAACCTAAAGTTTGTAATTAGTTGTGGACTCTACACTTTGATGGTACTAGTTCTAATCAAGGATCAAGTGTGGGAATCACATTGATTGATCCACAAGGTAAAAAGTTTTTGGCACTATATAGGTTGTAATTTTTATGCAATAATAATAGAGTTGAGCATGAGGCTTTATTTTTGGGACTATAATTTTAACTCAAGAAAAATGTAAGGAAAATAGTAGTATTTATTGACTCAAAATTGGTAACTAACTAGGTCATAAATAAATATCAATGCAAGATATCTTATTTAAGGAGAACAAACATAGAATGTAGGACCTAACTGAAAGATTTGAAGCTTTCAACATAGTAACAATTACCAGAGAGGAAAATCAAGTGTTTTATTCATTAGATACTACTACTAATCTAGATATGTTACAAGAATATAAGGTACAAAAGGTTCTCCATTGAATTACTACCTTGTCCCTTTCTTCTAGATAACATATATAATTTCTAAGTATTTGATGATGACCAATAGATTATTCAATTTTTAACTAATTTAGGGGAATTTGAATCCCAAATCATTTATGACAAAGATATTAATTACCTATGTCAAGATGAATTAGATAAATAAGGCATTATCTAACTCAAAAAGAATTTAATTCTACCCAGATTGGTCTATTTGTAAAGACCATTCAACATATACTGTCAGGCTAAAAAACTTAAGCAAGCCAAAGTCAATTAATCAAACTTTAGAAGGGAAAATTTAGTAGATTAATATAACCCATGTTATGTTAACATTGGTCATAGTTGCACCCAAAATGAAAGATAATGAGTGAAGGATCTAATCACTTGACATAGGGACATCATTGCTTAGACATATGAAGATTTGAAAGTATATGAGCCACAGGTCATTACTCATACCATTCCCTTGAAGCCAAATTTAATACCATTTAGATAAAGGCAAAGGAAAGTCAATCATATCTTGGATCCTCTCATTCAAAGAGAATTAGAGAATTTGTTCAGTCCAAAAATCATATTTCCAGTAAGACATTCTACCTAGGTGGCCAATTTGGCCTAGTAAGAAAGAAGAATGGTGAGATCATATTATGTGTTAATTTTAGAAACCTAAAAAAATCTTCTAAAAAGGACAATTATCCCCTTCCTTCTCTAGATGAGGTTATACAAATAGTAAGTGGTTATAAAATGATGTCCTTTTTGGATGTATTTTTGGGTTAGACTCAAGTACCAATATAATCTAAGGATAGAATGGAGACAATGTTTACCAAGAAGTGGGGATCTTATGAGTATAGGAGGATGATATTTGGCCTTATAAACATAGGATCTACCTTTCAAAATTCCATGAATCATGTATTCAAAAGACTGATAGGAAAATTCATAATCATCTACATGAATGATTTTATGGTGTTTTCAAAGCATAAGAAGGATCACATAAGTCATATACAGTCCATATTTGAGAGATACAAAAGGTTTGGTATTTATATGAACCCAAATAAAAGTATATTTGGAGTCATTGAGGGAAATATTTTATGTAATATCATCACTAAATATGGCATCACCATTGATCCAGATAGAATTCAGGCAATTTCAAAAATTCAGCCACTAAACAATAAGGATCTCAAATCATTATTTAGAAAGATTAAGTTTGTAATAAAGTTCATCTCATGATTTATAAAAGTTTTTAGACCTATGAATTCCATGATTAAGTAGGATTCCAAAATATAATGGAAAATTGAAGCCCAAAAATCCTTCTATGACATTAAAGATGCAATATCATAGGCTCCAATATTAGTTAGTCCAGATTTTATGAAAGATTTCTAATTGTATTGATTCACTTAAAAGAATATAATTATTATTTTCATCACATAGAATAAGGAGGAGACTAAGCATATGATTGAATTTATAAGCTCAAATCTAAAGGATACAAAGCTTAGATATTCTATGATTAACAAATATATTTTGTCCTTTGTCAAGGTAGTAAAGAAGTTTTAGCATTACATCTTGAGGAATAAAGTCATTTCCATCATGCCTAATCCTAAGGTTAATCTCAACCTATCACAAAATTAATTGTAATAATGATGAGGTAAATAGATGGCCAAGATGCAATAATTAGCTATAGACATCAAGCCTACAAAGATCGCTCTAGGTCAGGGCATTGATTAGTTCATGATTGAACCAGATCTATGCATCAATATTGAAGAGGTATGTGAAGTTGAAGCATATAAAGGAGAGTGATATACTAACATAATATAGTATCTAATTACAAGAACTTGCTCCCCCAATCTCAATAGAGAGGAGGAGAGCTTTGAGGCTCAAGTATGTTTATTACATGATCAAGAAGTGAGTCTTTTATAGAATAAATTATGAAGGTATTTATCTTAGATGTGTATCTACAAATGAAGTTAAATAAATTTTGTAAAACTTACATCAGAAAATAAGTAGTGGTCATCCTTCTATAAATACCATATCTCATAATATCTTAATAATGGGCTATTATTGGCCAACAATTTTCAAAGATGCTCATACTCATGTCATAACATGCCATAAATTCCAAGCTCGAGCCAAGAGAGGAGTACATGCAAAAATGACTTTACATTCACTTGTTAAAGGAAGGCTATTTTACTAGTGGGGTTTAGACTTCATTGGTGTCATCAACCCAAATTCTTTAGCAGGCCATAAGTTTTTGCTTACTACCAAATACTATTACATCAGATGGATTAAAGCCATATACATAAATAATTATAGAGCATAATATGTTATTTTATTCTTAGAGGAACACATAATAACTAGATTTGGCACACCCATTTATTTGGTTTATGAAAATGGATTGGATTTCATATCAATAGAATTTATTGAGTGGGAACACAATAACCAAGTTATTACAGGTCAGCTTCTAACCACTACCCTTATAGAAATAAACTGACATAATCAATGAGTAAAAATATGATAGATGTTATTAAGAAATTAGCAGGGAATACGCCCAGGGACTCACACAAATTTTTAAAGTATTCTCTTTGGGTAGAAAAAATAATATAAAAACAAGCCCTTAAAGCTTCACCCTATCTATTGGTGTATGAACATAAACTAATATGCCCAATCATGTTAAAGCTACCCATTTATCAGTTCATATAAGACTACATGGAACTGAGTGATAAAGCATAATCAATATTATTAGACATAATAGAAATGAAATATTCAAGGATTAAGGCCTTACAAACATTTAAAAAACACTAGGATGTTATCAAATGTGGTTTGATAAAAGAGCAGGGTTCAAATCATTCAATATTGTAGATGTAGTGTTACTTTGGGATAAAGCCCATGAGAAGATTGGAAAACATGACAAGTTTGCCCCACTATGGATTTGACCATACTAGATTTCAAAGATCATGAGAAATAATGCATTTCATCTAAATGACATATAAGACAATGAGATTACATATCCAATCAATGGATAGTTCTTGAAGCATTACTTCAGGGTTGTGTCATTTATGGATATTACTAATTAATGAAGGATGCGTGAATGTAGTTTTAGGATTAAATTAGATTTCCCACTTTATTAGATTAATTCTTTTCTTTCATAGATTATATTTATTATTTTATTAGAGTAATTTCCTTCTTTATAGATTAATCTTTCCTGCTTTTGATATTTTTCTTTCTTATTTTAGTTTCTTTATTTCTTAGATTAGATTCCCCACATTTTTAGAATAGTGGTTTATTAACTTCTATGACAATCATAATTATGTTTAATCTGACTATAACCATGTCAAAATCCAAACCAACTGAGCTTATGACTTGTAGAAAATGGGTAAATTAAAAATCTTGACACTTTGTAACTAGTTTATAGATCAAGTGTATTTTTGTGTTTTTGAGTCTTTAAGATGAAGGTAGGTAATCATGGATTATTTTTAATGGTTTCATAATTTAATACTTTTACTAGGCATGTGGAAGTTACTCTTAGAATACATCATACAAATTTAAAATGTTTTCTTAGTTTATTGGATCAAATGCACTTATCACATTAAATACCTATACAAAATGACAATTTTGGGTATAGGTGTAGCTAGCAAGGATGTTATAGTAATGATTTGTTTTATAATTATACAAACTCACTAGGGTTATAGATCTTCTCTTTTCATTCAAGAATAAAAGAATAAAAAGAAGGAAAGAACCAATGAGTTTAAAAGAGAAAAAGAAAATTTAAATAAAATCAAAAGGATCTCATGATGAAATAAGTCCAATGTACCATACATCATGATAAAAATAAAATAATGTAATGAGAAGGAGCCTAAGGTATCTCTATCATGGCTATGGCTACATGGATAGAAGCATAGCGATGCTTGAGATTCCCTTAGTTTTGAGCTTTTAGAGATACTAGAATGAAACCAAAAACCTCATCAAAGACTTTGAAAAACTCATCATAGCAAGGTATTAATAAACTACACATTTAATAGAAACAGATCTAGGAAATTAAAAGGCAAGTATGTTGTGTGAATGAACTTAGGAGTCTCTTCCATGTTTCTAATTTAAGTATTATTCTATGACACACTTCATGAATAATTTAATAATACAAACCATAGTTCTAAGTTTTTAAATACTCAATAGTATTCCCTCTATAAGTCACCATTTGTTGTACCCAACATCCCCTCTTCCTTTAAGAAAATGGGGACCTACTTTTTTGGATTATAGTCTTGACTTTGAGCACCTCTTCTATATGTTTTTTGAAAAATTATGAGAAAATATTGACTATTGGCCTTTCATACCTTGGAAAGATGAAATTGGTTCTATGTTTTCATAGAATATATTTATAATTATTTTTGTATTGTTCTATTGGGCTAATGTTTTTGGGGTTATCTTTATCAAACTTATGCAATTTGTCTTTATTGGGTATTTTGTCCATCATCTTATTTGAGGCTATTGAGCTCTTTCAGACTTATTATTTTAGCCATTTTGCCTAAGGTAATGACCTTTTAGACTCTTTAAAGTTTCCCTTCAAGATTTTTTGTCATGGGAATTTTACCCTACGATCCTATCCTTTGGAATTTTTGTCATAGACTTATCTTTGTCTGGATAATTACTTTAAACATTTTGTCTAAAATAATTTCATCAAAGCGACTTATCTTTTCTTGGATAATCTCCTCAAAACATTATAATTCTATCAAATTTATTGATGTGGAATTTTTGTCTTAGAATTATTTGTTTCAAACATTTTTTCTAACATAATTCAATCTTTAGACAATTTACCTGATATATTTTCCCTACAACAATCTTGCCAATAGAATTTCACCTTTAGAATATCCCTTCGACCCTTTTTGAACCTACCCTTTAGCTCTTTGTGAAACTTATCCTTTAGATTTTTTGAATTAGACCCTTCAAACTTTTTGGAATGACCCTTCAAGAAAATTGTGTTGGATATTTTACTTGCAACAATTTCCACATAATAATTTTTCCACAACAATTTTGTCAAAACTCTTTGCCCCAGACTTATTCATTTAGTTTTTATGCCTTGGACTTATTCTATCAGACTTATATTGTCATAATTATTTTATACATTTTTTTGAGACATTTTTTCTATAAACAACTAAATTATTTTAGATATTTTGTCTGAAATAACCTTACCAAGACATTAGGACACATACCCTTTGGAATTTTTTAAATAGATCCTTCTAGAATTTTATCCAATGCATTTTTCCCTACGAGCCTATCCTTTGTGAATTTTGTCCTTGACTAATTCTTTTAGGCCTTTTACCCTTGACTAATTAATCCCAAATTTGTGTTTTGTACATTTTGTCCAATGAAAATGTTTATTCTTTATAATTTTTTCCATGGGTGTTTTACATGCTAAAATAAGAATCTTCAAGATAATTTCTTTAAACATTTTGTCCAAAATAATTTCCTTGATGATATACATGATCTCCATAAATATCCCAAAATAAATGACTCAGATAAAACCTTTATAACAATTCTGCTACATAAAAATGTTGAAACAAATTCCTCAAATGACCTACTACCAAAACATCACAGGAGTGATAAGTAGCAACATCATAGGATCTTGAATGATAGATCAATAACCCATATAAAAAATTAGAGTCAAAATAGTCAATAAACCAAAATCCTCGTAGAGATACCAAGTGGCACCCCCGTCTTCATGCACTTTATTATATATATACATGCTAAGTCAATTTGGCATTTATGTCTACAGGAAAAAATATGGAAGTGATAAGTGTCATACTTGTGGGGAGTCAAATATTCAAGCACTAAGATCTGATGGTGCATGTTAACTCATATACCAAATATCTAAGAGTGCAAGATTGATGGAGACTTTTAAAAATGTCCAAGAATAACTAAGAATCCACCATATGGCATATAGATGTTTGAGCTATGACTATAAGGTATGGAGAGAATCCCAAGGATTTACCAAGTGACACACTCACATTCTATCATGTAGAATTTTTTATAGTACAAGTCCTAGGTGGACTTTTCAAATATCCAAACTCAGTGAGAAGTATGGGAACATGCAACCCACAATTATTTTTAGTCATAGTTTCACTAGTTTTAAAGCATTGGAAAGCAATAATTATATGTAATACATGTCTTAGTTTCATTTGAAGGTGGATAATATAAAAATATTTAAAAGGTTGTTCTCAAAACTATGAAAGTCTAGGAATTTATGCATGAATAATTTTGTAAATGACACATATATTTTGAATTTTTACATGCAAATTGAGATATAATTGTAAAAATTGCATTCATATGTTGCATATATTTTGAAGGCTATTTTAAACTAATTACTATAAATAGACTCTTACATAATTTAGACCACAATTACAAATCAAGTTTTGACTATCACATGTAATGACCTTTCACGAACTTGGAGGATGAGGTGACCTCTTCCCCAAGTATATATAAATAATTATATTCCAACTTGGATTTTGGTCATAGAATTTTTTAATATAAGAGAAGCATCAATTTTCATCATCAATGAATGCGTTTGTGTATTTTATTTCCAATCTTTATGTAATTAATTATTACTTCTTGGTTGTATGTTTCAATAATCTTTAGTGTGTAATAGTTGGGAGTGGAATCTTGATTATACTGATTAATGTGTTGATTTGTAGATGTGCAATAGTTATTGAAAGATTGATAAATATAATGGTTAAGATATTCAAGTTTAGTAATTCATAATTATGATTATGTATGAATTCTTTCTTTGATGCAATTTTCTATGTGTGTTCAATGGCTACCTTAGATACTTCACTAGCCTAAGCCATAATCTTCTAAGTAAGAGTGTGTAATATCTATCCTAAAGGGATCAACCTTTTTTTGAGGCTTGTGAATTTATTACATCATTATTTCTTTATAATTCTTAGCCATGTTTGATTGTGTGTTTGTAATTTATGCTAGTAATAGGCATAGTTTTTTTAAGTACTTATCCTTTTAGAAAAAAACTAGGGAAATATTTCTTAAAAACCATAAAATTTTATTTTATACCTTACCCTTTACTCATTTTTGAGTTTTTTTTGATATCTAACCACTATATATTAACAACTATACACCTATCCAACTCACATAGAATTTCACTACCTTTTCAAGACTACACCTCTATCCAAAAACCTTGTCAACAATTACATGTCCTACCAGCTATTTCATTAGAAGGATATTCAAATTGTATACCTTCAACTCATGCCTTGGAGTAGAGTTCACCTCCATTGAGAACCTAAAATTTTAGAGGCTACCTCATTTGATGGTGGTGTGCATAAAACCTACATCAACAAAAACCATATCAAAAATCAATCAAGAAATAAAAGAGGAAAAGACTACTGATGAAAAGTTTTGCTTACACATTCTATAATATACATATAATATTACTCACATAATCTCAATACCTACATCTAACATACCCATTCCCTATAACTTATTACTTCCTAAGGAAACTATCATTTTACCTTAAACTAGCTCAAGATTAGTTCCCCCCATTGTTAGGGAGGTGCTAAATCTTAGATAAATCAAGGGTAAACCCATAGATATTAGAAACAAAAAACTTGGATCCCAAAGAGGAAATTATATTCACCATCCTCATATTAGGATTCCCTAAAGAGGACATCCCTACTACCCCTAAACCAAAAATTGTCATTGCCTCTTATTCAAACAAGACCATCTATATTAGGACCCTATCCTTCAGCAAAACTAAAAGTTACCATTATAGAATCCTCTACCAAAAGCATGTGCCATCACAATGGGACCTTCCCACTATGATAATACCTATACATAACTATATAAATCCTTATTATCTATTAGGTTTAGGTGTAAGTACTTATCCTAAGAACAAGGTACTATTTGTAAGCAACATTCAAACAAGTAGTTCAAAAGGTCATGGATTAAAGTCACATACCTCTTCCATACAATACCTCAAAGGATTAAAATTCCTAGTCAAGATCCATTAAATGGATCTTATTCCAAGATCCTTGATCAACTTCTCTCGACCTCCCTCATCATTCTACCACTTGTAAATCCTATCAACACTCATATTTATAAACTGGCATGGTATAGAGAAAATTTGAAATGCACAAACCATCAAATAACAAGTCATGACATAGAAATTTGTAACACATTAAAGGTCATAGTCCAAAATTTATTAGAAGAAGATGATCTATTAAAAAAAGAATTATCTTATGACCATACCCATAGTCAAACTACTAAGGTTATATCCACTTCAAGATGTAGCATACCACCCATAGTATCAAAATAAACTATAAAATAAGATAAAACCTCTTATAGAGATCAATATCAATCTATCCCTCTAGATGTGGATGATTCTAAGAATGCATTGAATCCTCCTTTATTTTAGATAGATACAGTTCACATAGCTATATGATCCCAAGCTCAAGGTCATAAGACCCACAATCATGAAAAAGCCAAAGTGACTATTTTCAAAAAGCCAACTCTTGCCTCAAATATCCTAACAATGCCTACTCCAAAACATAAATTTTATATTTTAGGAAAAGTGTAAAATAATAATTCTTCATAACTCATATAGATATTTTTTCTTAATTATTTTAGGATTATTCTATTGGGCTAATGTTTTTGGGGTTATCTTTATCATACTTATGCAATTTGTCTTTATTGGGTATTTTGTCCATCATCTAATTTGAGGCTATTGAGCTCTTTCAAACTTATTATTTTAGCTATTTTACCTAAGGTAATGACCTTTTAGACTCTTTAAAGTTTCCCTTAAGGATTTTTGTCATGGGAATTTTACCCTACGATCCTATCCTTTAGAATTTTTGTCATAGACTTATCTTTGTCAAGATAATTACTTTAAACATTTTGTCTAAAATAATTTCATCAAAGTGACTTATCTTTTCATGGATAATTTCCCCAAAACATTATAATTCTATCAGATTTATTGTTGTGGAATTTTTTTCTTAGAATTATTTGTTTCAAACATTTTGCCTAACATAATTCAATCTTTAGACAATTTACCTGATATATTTTCCCTACAACAATCTTGCCAATAGAATTTCACCTATAGAATATCCCTTCAACCCTTTTTAGACCTGCCCTTTAGTTTTTTGTGCAACTTATCCTTTATATTTTTTGAATTAGACCCTTCAAACTTTTTGGAATGACCTTTCAAGAAAATTGTGTTGGACATTTTACCTGCAATAATTTCCACATGATAATTGTTCCACAACAATTTTGTCAAAACTCTTTGCCCCAGACTTATTCATTTAGTTTTTTTGCCTTGGATTTATTCTATCAGACTTATATTGTCATAATTATTTTATACATTTTGTTTGAGACATTTTTTCTATAGACAACTAAATTATTTTAGATATTTTGTCTGAAATAACCTTACCTAGACATTAGGACACATACCCTTTGGAATTTTTTAAATAGACCCTTCTAGAATTTTATCCCAAAAATTTTTCCCTATGAACCTATCCTTTCAGAATTTTGTCCTTGACTAATTCTTTTAGGCCTTTAACCCTTGACTAATTCCTTCCAAATTTGTGTTTTGTACATTTTGTCTAATGAAAATGTTTATTCTTTATAATTTTTTCCATGGGTATTTTACCTACTAAAATAAGACTCTTCAAGATAATTGCTTTAAACATTTTGTCCAAAATTATTTTCTTGATGATATACATGACCTCCATAGATATCCCAAAATAAATGACTCAAACAAAACCATTATAACAATTCCCCTACATAAAAATGTTGAAACAAATTCCTCAAATGAACTACTACCAACACATCATAGGAGTGATAAGTAGCAACATCATAGGAGCTTGAATGATAGATCAACAACCCATATAAAAAAGTAGAGTCAAAATAGTCAATAAACCAAAATACTCGTAGAGATACCAAGTGGAACCCCTATGTTCATGCACTTTATTATATATATACATGCTAAGTCAATTTTGCATTTATGTATATAGGAAAAAATATGGAAGTGATAAGTGTCATACTTGTGGGGAGTCAAAGATTCAAGCACTAAGATCTAATGGTGCATGTTAACTCATATACCAAATATCTAAGAGTGCAAGATTGATGGAGACTTTTAAAAAGGTCCAAGAATAATTGAGAATCCACCATATGGCATAGAGATGTTTGAGCTATGACTATAAGGTATGGAGAGAATCCCAAGGATTTACCAAGTGACATACTCACATTCTATCATGTAGAATTTTTGATAGTACAAGTCCTAGGTGGACTTTTCAAATATCCAAACTCAGTGAGAAGTATGGGAACATGCAACCCACAATTATTTTTAGTCATAGTTTCACTAGTTTTAAAGCATTGGAAAGCAATAATTATATGTAATACATGTCTTAGTTTCATTTGAAGGTGGATAATATAAAAATATTTAAAAGGTTGTTCTCAAACTATGAAAGTCTAGGAATTTATGCATGAATAATTTTGTAAATGAGACATATATTTTGAATTTTTACATGCAATTTGAGATATAATTGTAAAAATTGCGTTCATCTGTTGCATAGATTTTGAAGGCTATTTTAAACTAATAAATGTAAATAGACTCTTACATAGACCACAATTATAAATCAAGTTTTGACTATCACATGTAACGACCTTTCACGAACTTGGAGTATGAGGTGAACTCTTCCCCAAGAATATATAAATAATTATATTCCAACTTGGACTTTGGTCAGAGAATTTTTTAATATAAGAGAAGCATCAATTTTGATCATCAATGAATGCGTTTGTGTATTTTATTTCCAATCTTTATGTAATTAATTGTTACTTCTTGGTTGTATGTTTCAATAATCTTTAGTGTGTAATAGTTGGCAGTGGATTCTTGATTATACTGATAAATGTGTTGATTTGTAGATGTGCAATAGTTATTGAAAGATTGATAAATATATTTCTTAAGATAGTCAAATTGAGTAATTCATAATTATGATTATGTATGAGTTCTTTCTTTGATGCAATTTTCTATTTGTGTTAAATGGCTACCTTAGATACTTCACTAGCCTAAGCCATAATCTCTTGAGTAAAAGTGTGTAATATCTACCCTAAAGGGATCAACCTTTGTTTGAGGTTTGTGAATTTATTACATCATTATTTATTTATAATTCTTAGCCATGTTTGATTGTGTGTTTGTAATTTATGCTAGTAATAGGCATAGTTTTTAAAAGTACTTATCCTTTTAGAAACAAACCAAGGAAATATTTCTTAAAAACCATAAATATTTATTTTATACCTTACCCTTTACTTATTTTTGATTTTTTTTTTATATCTAACCACTATATATTAACAACAAGACACCTATCCAACTCACATAGAAATTCACTACCTTTTCAAGACCACACCTCTATCCAAAAACCTTGTCAACAATTACATGTCCTACTAGCTATTCCATTAATAGGATATTCAAAATGTATACCTTCAACTCATGCCTTAGAGTGGAGTTCACCTCCATTGAGAACCTAAAATTTTAGAGGCTACCTCATTTGATGGTGGTGTGCATAAAACCTACATCAACAAAAACCATATCAAAAATCAATCAAAAAATAAAAGAGGAAAATACTATTGATGAAAAGTTTTGCTTACACATTCTATAAGATACATATAATATTACTCACATCATCTCAATACCTACATCTAGCATACCCATTCCCTATAGCTTATTACTTCCTAAGGAAACTATCATGTTACCTTAAACTAGCTCAAGATTAGTTCTCCCCATTGTTAGGAAGGTTCTAAATCTTAGATAAATCAATGGTAAACCCATAGATATTAGAAACAAAAACCTTGGATCCCCAAGATGAAATTCTATTGATCATCCTCATATTAGGATTCCCTAAAAAGGACATCCCTACTACCCCTAAACCAGAAATTGTCATTGCCTCTTATTCAAACAAGAGCATCTATATTAGGACCCTATCCTTTAGCAAAACTAAAAGTTACCATTATAGAATCCTCTACCAAAAGCATGTGCCATCACAATGGGACCTTACCACTATGATAATACCGATACATAACTATATAAATCCTTATTATCTACTAGGTTTAGGTGTAAGTACTTATCCTAAGAACAAGGCACTATTTGTAAGCAACATTCAAACAACTAGTTCAAAAGGTCAAGGTTTGAAGTCACATACCTCTTCCATAATAATACCTCAAAGGATTAAAATGCCTAGTCAAGATCCATTAAATGGATCTTATTCTAATATCCTTGATCAAATTCTCTTGACCTCCCTCATCATTCTACCACTTGTAAATCCTCTCAACACTCATATTTATAAATTGGCATGGTATACAGAAAATTTGAAATCCACAAACCATCAAATAACAAGTCATGACATAGAAATTTGTAACACATTAAAGGTCATAGTCCAAAATTTATTAGAAGAAGATGATCTATTAAAAAAAATTATCTTATGACCATACCCATAGTCAAAATACTAAGGTTATATCCACTTCAGGATGTAGCATACCACCCATAGTATCAGAATAAACTATAAAAGAAGATAAAGTCTTTTATAAAGATCAGTATCAATCTATCCCTCTAGATGTGGATGATTCTAAGAATGCATTTAATCCTCCTTTATTTTAGATAGATACAGTTCACATAGCTATATGATCCCAAGCTCAGGGTCATAAGACCCACAATCATGAAAAAGCCAAAGTGACTATTTTCAAAAAGCCAACTCTTGCCTCAAATATCCTAACAATGCCTACTCCAAAACATAAAGTTTCTATTTTAGGAAAAGTGTAAAATAATAATTCTTCATAACTCATATAGATATTTTTTCTAAAGTATCTTCATCATCTTTTTATCAAGATTTACCTATACGAACTTGTCCAAAACTCTCTGCATCATTATGAGGATATGATATAATATTTATGGGACAATGAGATATAAGTTGATGAACCCCAACCTTTATCAGCTTTCATTACATCACTCCAAAATCCCTTATCTATAACATTCCATGATCATAAATACCATCCTTACATCATGATGACTAAGATCCCATACTATTTATCACTATCCAAATTGATCAAACTCAAATCAAATGAATCATGATTGATAATGGTGCCAATATAAACATCATCTCCTCTCATGCATTTAAACAACTACATTTAATTGAAATAGTTGTATCCCAATCCCTTTCCATTTTATGATCCTTTAACAATATTATCACTCCTACACTGGAAATGGTGGTCCTTCAAATTCAAGTAGGAATTCATATTCTCCCTAAACTATTTTATGTAATAAAAGGGGAGTTTCAATAAAAAATTCTATTAGGATGTTCCTAGATATGTTTTATGTGATTATTCCTCTCTACCTTGCATTTATGTATTAAATTTGAACACAAATAAAAAATACACAACATCTTAGTTGATTCTCATCCATTAAAATCTTTCAACCTCACCTTCTCACCAAATGACATCTTAGTAGCATTAAAAATTGATACCTCATCTTCATCCAATGAGGCATCTGTTAGTATGATAATCCCTATGTCAAGGATTGGTAAGGAGTCCATTGATTTCACATTTTAGTAGCTTTCAATTGGAGAGTAATAATTATTGACACTCAATACTCTCCCTACTCCCTAGGAATATGGATGTTTATAGAAATAACAAGATTATTATCTAAATTTGGGGGAAATTATTCCCTTTGGTCCATCTTTCCTTTGTACCCATTTGATTTATAGGGGGATTGACCAACCTTAGTCAATCCTTTCTAACCAAATTAATACTAAACCATTTACATCAAAAATTTTATTCCTTGATAAACCCCACTTTACAAAGACATACCTACAATGGTGTGCTTAGAAGGGTTTTGAAATAATAAGTTATGAAGAAGGCCCACATGAGGTTGTGTTGGGATATTTTAGGAATCCTCATGAAAATCATGGACTTAATTTCATAAAAAATCCCAAAATTACTCCAAAGATTACTCTTATTCTCATCCTTAAAGAGGACATGCCATCCTCCCATTCCAACACCCCTTCTTTGACTAATGACATCATATCCATTTGTTATAACTTTTTTTAGTCAATGCCATTACTATAGAACCTCTTATCTATCATGACAATGGAGAGGTCAAAACCATTCCTCTATCCTACCTAGACATGATACTGTAGGATTTTCCAACCATCTCTATTCTTCAGTGCCAAGATGATGAGTCATCTTAACTCATTTGGGCACAAATAACTCCTATATACATAAATCCCTTCTATTTGAAACCTCCAGCCTATTAAATGAAGCTAAAATTAATGTTAACATAAGGTCCCATGAGACCCCATGAGTAGTTAAGGATAGTAAATATTTAGATCCCAATGAGTACTAAGATATCATTGCATTTATAATAGATCACAGTGAAGTATTCACTTGGTCTTATAGTGATATTCTTGGTATCAATCCTACCATCATCATCCATAACATTATCACTTTTCCTAACACTAAACCTATAAAGCAAAAACTCTGGAAGATGCATCCTTGCATTGTGCTCTTAGTCAAAGAGGAGTTGCAATGTCTCTTATCCATTAACTTTATCCATCTTATTTATTACCCTTAATGAGTATCTACTATCATCCCTATCACCAAACTATAAGGGGATTTTGCATTTTTACTGACTTTAGAGACCTTAATCTCTCTTATTTTAAGGATGATTTCCCTCTCCCTAATATTGACTAGTTCATAGATTTAACCATTGGGCATGAAATGTTGTCCCTTATGGATGGTTTCTCTAGATATAATCAAATCCTCATCACACTAGAAGATCAACATAATAATTTATTTATTAATCCCTGGGGGACCTTTTGCTATCAAGTTTGCCTCTTATCCTATAAAATGTAGGAGCCACCTATCAAAGAGCAATGACCTACATCTTTCATGATATTATCCATAAAATTATTGAAGATTATGTGGATGATCTCCTTGGCAAATAAAAATTGTGAAAAGACCAGTCTTTCATCCTAAAGGTTATTTTCACCCACTTAATCCAATTTCATGTCTGTCCAAATTCTAGGAAATGTATTTTTAGAGTATTAATTAATAATATTTTAGGCTTTTTATTTCCATTTATGAGATAGAAGTCAACCCTAAAAAAATCAAATCCATTTTATAAATGCCACCACCATCTAATCTTAAGAAGATATATAGTTTGTAAGATAAATTATAGTCTATCCATCATTTTATCTCTCAATTATCTGATCGATGTCAACCATTCCATCACCTTCTAAGGAATGATATCCATTTTCAATGGGACTATGTTTATTAAGAGGATTTTGAAGCTCTTAAGACTTACCATTTTTCACCACCAATTCTCACTCCATGTAAAGAAATATATCTCTTCTTATATATTTACAATATTGATCATGCCATTGGATCCATGCTTACCCATCATGATGAGTAACATAAAGAGTAAGTAATTTACTATATCATTCATGCACTTATTGAATACAACATGCATTATTCTCATATTGAGAAATTATGCCTATCTTGGTCTTTGTTGCTTCTAATATTTGAGATTATTTGATCAATCATAAAACCTATGTGGTCACAAATATAGATCCCCTGAAGTTTATGCATTCTAAGCCCTATAAAAATCAATGAATGGCCAAATGGATTATGCTTTTGGTGGAATTTAATCTAGAGTTTATCCATAAAAAGTCAATTAAAGGTCAAATCATTGGTGATCAGCTCATTGAAGAACTTATTTCTAATAATTAATCATTTAAATATGAATTCCCAAATGAATCTATAGCCTCCACATTTCAAACACTTATACAATATCAAATGACTCTATTCTTTGATTGATAAAAATGTAATCATGGTGGGGGAGCTAGAATTATCCTAATCCCTCCTAGGGGGACACCTATCCCTCTATCCTTTAAGATTTATTTTCACCACACTAATAATATGGTAGAATATGAGGCTTTAATCATGTCTCCAAACTACCTTAGCCTTGGGTATTAAGACACTTAATATCTATGGTGACTCCCTGCTTGTGGTCAATCAAATTAAGGGAATATATAAATATAATAATGATACTCTTTAGAATTATAAGACATTAGTTGATCAGTTATTAGACAATTTCAATAATTATGTTATCTAAGACACTCCTGGATTAACTAACAAGTTTGCAGATACTATGGCTTATTTGGCCTCCTTTATCCCATCTTCATCTTTGGATTCTAAGTTGTTTGTCCTCATTCATAGGATCAATGAACCCTCTAACCAAAATTGACCTTCCATCCATAGTGTGGAGGAAAATCCATTAGATCTTTAGTAAGAATAGATATTTGATTACCTATCAAGGGGAATTACTCCTCTATATCTATATAAAAATTTTAAGAAAGTTTTCTAACATCATGTCACCCTTTTTGTCATATTGGGGGGTCTTATTTATAAGCATGGTTCTGATGGTATCCTTCTTCATTATATCTAGGATCATGAAGCTACCCTTGCTATCAAAGAAGATCATGATGGGTCATATAGTGGACATTTTAGTGGGTACATAATTTATAAGAGAATATTATGATTGGGATATTATTGGCACACTTAAAATCAAGATTATTATGACTATGTTAACAAATGCATAAAATGTTAGCAGTATGCCAACCTATCCCATGTTCCTAGTTAAGAATCATAGGTAGCACATGACTTTTGGACTTTTTTTGAATGGGAGCTTTATCTTATAGGTCAAATAAAACCTAAGTATTCTTAGCATCATGGATTTATGATTATCTCAATTGAGTATTTTACCAATTAGGTGGAGGCTATCCCCCTTATCTTGACCAACGTAGATAAAATTTTAAAATTCATTAATCAACATATCATTTTTCACTTTGGTATCCCTCATAAGATCATCATAGATAATGGAAAATATTTTAAGAACAAAAAGTTTTAATATCTCTATGATTCTTTTATCATTAATCCAAGCTTCTCATCACCTTACTATCCTCAAGTCAATGAACAAGCTGAAGCATCCAAAAAGACTCTTATCAACATACTAGCTAAAGTCATTAATGAAAGAGGAAATAACTACCATCTTCATATTCCATTCACCTTATGGGCTTATCAAACTAGTATTCAAACCCCTATAGGTGATACTCCTTTTTCCCTAGTCTATGATATCAAATTTGTACTTCCTCTCGAAGTTGAGATTCCTTCCCTTCACATATCCCTAAAATATATCATTTATAAGGATGAATCACATCAAGAATGATTAGCCCAGCTTGAAACCTTGGAAGAGTTTTAATTGACTTCCTTTGATGATATACATGTATATCAAGAATGAATTAAACATGCCTATAGTAATCATCTAAAATAACATGAATTTAATATCGATGACCTTGTCTTAAGTGAAAATCAACATGTCAGTAATATGGAAAAAAGCAAAAGGGGAAAATTTTCTTTGAATTAGCTCAGACCATATATTATCACCCATAATTATGGATATGGGGCATATCACTTAGCCTATCTTGATGGAAAATCAGAATGAGAAATTCTCAATGCATTACATCTACATCCTTTATATTGTTAATAAATCTTAGTTACTTAGGTTTGCCTAGTTTAATTATTAGGTTTTATATCCCTCTTATTCTTATACCAAATAATTATATATAGAGATATGTGGTTATTCAACAACATTTCCCATTTTTAACCTTAAATATGAATACCCTATCTTTATTCATAACATTTTCTAATTGGATAAGCTTTGCCTATAATGGGAAGGAGCTCCAAATCATTATTCCATGAAGTCCCTCCCTATCACTAATTCATTTTGAGAATAAGTGTTTTATCTTGTGTATCAAAGCTTTGGAAAATTATCCTAGGATACCTAAGGCCAATCCATCATGAAAATATAATGCTGGGATCAAAAATCAAAGTAAAGCATCTACAAAATCAAATCAAAATAAATAGACTGCTCCCTTGAAGGACATCTATGTAAATCCATAAAATTTAAAAAATATAAAAAATATTAAAAGTGTAGACTGCTCCCCTAAAGGACAACTATTTCAAAAATCACATCTAAAAATATATACCACTCCCTTGAAGGATGGATATCATGCATAAAATATACCTATAAATATTCCCACATTGATCATCTTTATTTAAATTAGTAGACTTTCTACATTGATCAATCTACATGGATTGGCACAAAGGGATTCTAGGTTTAACCCTTGGTTTTGGTTATAAGATGCAAACATATTTTTATTAATAATATGCTTTATATCAAATCCTAAAAGCAAATCCTTAGAAAAATCAATGGGATCCTGAACTTAGTTGACCTAAGTTTGTTAGGATAGTTGTTAATAGTTGATTAAGGACACATATACATTCCTTTCAATTATTTCTCTTGGGTCATGGTATGAGCCAATAACAAGTAATTGTGACCTTTAAAAAATTAAATTTGTATTAAATTAATTATAGATTTTACACATATATTAATAAAATATCCTAGTTTATTATTTCAAAAATTTATAAGCATGAAATTAGAAAGTTATATATTTCATCCATAATAATCATAATCCATAAAATTTAATCATAATCCATAATATAATCCAAAGTCCATAATCATAATCCAAAATTATAATGTAAAACATGTTAAATTTTTAAAATCCATAACCCATAGTCACATCACATTAAATCTATAATCCATAATCAAATAATCAACTATATATCCATAATACATAAGAATTTTTACATAAAAACCCATAATCCATAATCTAATCAACTCAATAGATCCATAATCACATAATTAGAATCACATCCATGTTAATGTCATCATAATTTTTTTAAGAATTAATCCATATATCAAAAACACATCCACCCTAATATAAACATGATCCATAATCATTTTATAACATTTAAATCCATGAATAAATAATCTAATCACATAACATAAAAATTGATAATCCATTATCCAAAAAACCCATAATCCATCAACATTTTAAATATAAATACATCACATATAAAAATATTAATAAATCAGATTATATAAATCCATAATCACATAATCCATAAATCGTAGACATTTATGTAAGCATAATTCATGAACATCCATAAACCATAAATAAAATCTAGAAGAATAACATCATCCATAATCATGAAACATATCTATAAATGATCAATGTACATCAAAGTATCTATATACATATCTATGGCTCTCTATCTAGTACAATGAATATAAATACATGCATGGGCTACTGTGTAAATTATAGCCTGCTCAGGTGGATACTCTTAAAGGATCCACCCCCATCTCCACTCCCATCTCCTCACCCATATCTATCTCTATCCCTATCCTTATCTCTCCTCTAGGATACACTCCCCATGCTCATAGGCATTATATGTGTCATCCTAGAGGACCTTTCTTATGTGGTTGTAGGGAATATATAGTGTAGAATCTCTAGATGTAGATCAAGCATGATTTTCTCATAATATCTCATCTCAACTTATAGCTCTTTGTATCTCTCAATGTTCATTGTCCTTCCCTATTCATTGTTCAACCCTACCACCTCTCCAATAATTTACATTGATGACTCTCTCATCCTCAACCTCCTCCTCATCCCTTCTCTCCTAGCATGGATGCACCACTCTATCCTATCTCACTACCCACTACTCATCCCACCATGTTGTATATATGGGATTACACCCGACATCCTCCACATCCTATCCTACTAGTACCTACTCATCCTCTATAAAGACATCTCTAGTGATTGGTTCTATTAGATCTTACTCTATCTCATCTCACCATTAAATATGTGATGTCCATGAAATGTACTATACTAGACCAAACTAACACCACACTTATCAAAAATAAAGGTACTCTAGGTATCCTATCGTCCTCCCCATAATTGACCTCTCCATCCATATAACTATGAGCTCTACCTCCACCATGGGCCATGCAAGAAATATTAGATAGGGTCTCTAAATGATGTTTGTATCCCTCAACCCCTCTAGGACCCCTTGATAGTAATAAAGGTCTTGGGTGATGCCATATATAAAACCTCATGCAAGATCAACCTTCTATCATATGAAAGACATGTTATACTCTATGTCATAGCATTGTATCCATGGGGTACCAATGGGATGTAATATCCTAATGTGATGATAGGATAACATTGTATAATGACAATAACATCTAATCTAGATCGTCTTTAGGTACTCCAACCCTAGATCTTCCTATAAATCTATGCTAGAAAAGTAAATTCCTATGAAATAATTGTATGATTTTATAGCATGTTTGGAACCACCCTAGTCAAATCTTCATATAAATATGCATTTCCATGAGTTTGGGAGTGCATAAAAAGATATAGTCAATAACATCATTGTGATTATGCCTTTCCCCATTGTATAAGCTATATATAGATGATCAAAAGTGAAACCACCAAAAAAAATCTAATATGTTTTATATCATCAAAGTATAGGCATCTCAAGGTTACTCTTCATCCCTAATCATATACAGGTGATATGGGTGGCCCTACACTGAGATTCATAGAATCTAGTAAATTTCCTCCTCAATGATAGTCATCTCTCGAATTAAAATCTAGAATGTCCTAGTCATAACATCCTAATGCTCTAGAAAAGTAAAAAGTAAGCCTATTTCTTGATGGATGCATCTATAGTGACTCCACTTTTCCTAGGATTATGGCCTCCAAATAGGCCCAATCATTATCATTGAGATGAACTCTTAGTCACTCCAATAAAGGTGGTACTTTATCCCACATCCATAGAAGAATTCATGACTATCACCAGTATCTCCTATAATCTTAAAATCTCTTACAAACTCTAGATTATCCTAACCTTAGAATTTCATATAAACCCACCACATTTTTTATGTGGATCAGAACTGATCCCTTATGGATTAGTGTTGTTCCATCTAGATTGGTGTCATTTTAATGAGATACCATCGATTCCTTGTTAATCATTGCTGATTCACTAGGGAATCAACATCGATTATTTAATTCCACCTTCCCATAATCCTAACCCTATCCTAATTTAAAAAATCCTAAGAACTTCAAAAAAATTCAAAAATAATGATAAAATAATAGACCTACCTCATCCTATGAGTATCATCATCACCTGAATCCACTATCATTAACCTCCATATCATTTTATATAAAACTTATCATTTGAGCTATCCAGTGTCATTTCATTTTCACAAATAATAAAATGAGCCCTTTTCCATATAATATTTGCTTATATACCCAAATTTATATTAGTACCAATCTATTTTGGATCAGTGTTGAATTGGTGGATTAGTACTAATTCATTTTAGATTGATGCTAATTTTATCCCTTTTGTACTACTTATAATTTTATGTACATCTAACCCTACTCCCTAGATTTATCTTGGTACCTTACCACACCTACCCTATTATTTTCCCTAAACCATTTTAGTTTTATGGATTTAGATCTTTATTATTCCCATAACCTACATATGGCATGTACTCTTTTAGGTATCTCCCCTTGGTGGGTCCCAAGAGTATAGTTTCCCTTGAAAACTATTGTTTATAAGTAGCATGCACACTATGTAGCATAGCACATGTTGTGATCATAAAAAACCTATCACTTGATCTCTTAATTTGACTTCCTTTAAGCCCACCCATTTGTACTTATGGCATCTTATTACAAGATTTGACTTGGGGCATCTCAACCTATATTATCTTACGTCGTATCTGTGCAAAACATACACTTCATTTTATGCATCCATGTTTATTAGAACTGATCTATTATCTACCCATCCCATCCATTATTCCATTTGTAAAATCATCACCTAATTATTATCCTCCATCATCTTTAGATTTGAGCAGGGGAGCAGGGATGACTCTTCATATTAACTTAAGGTAGTGGACATCTCATGGTTTTATCTTGAGATATGTAATCCAAATGCTTCACAAAAAGGGGAAAATGTAGACACTATAATTTCATATCCTATATATATTACTAATTATTTATCATAATCCTTTATTTTATTTAATAATCCATTTACTATTTATAACTTGGTAACTTGCATTTACTATTTACCTTTTTACCCCACTAACCTCTTAAATCAAATAATAACCTAGAGAATCTACCCCTCAACCACTTTACCCTTGTCTAGTATCATTACCAATAACTCCATGTGTATCAAATACAATTTAACCCATGGTTGAAATAAAGGATCCAATTTGGGTGAATTAACACTAATTTTCCTATGATCGATGTCGACTCTCTAGATCTATGTCAATCCATAAATACCTAGACAACCTTTGTCTTCTAGATCCAAAACCTTAGAACCTCAAATTACTACTAGATTTATTAGAGAATTAAGATGTCATTAATGATACTATATTAAAATATTTTTGAATTTAGTCTATATCCTCTATCATAATCTTGAAAGACTACATGCATTTATGGAGAAGTTTCATTATGCTTATGAATAGATCAAAGGTAAGTAATCATGTTTATTTCTATCATTTTCTATAAATTATTATATTATTTATAATATTTAAAATATCATCCATACCCTTTAATATTCATTAATTAGTCTTTATGATCCAATATATTTCATTTATTCTCTATTTTAATGAATCTCTATCACATAGAGAATCGACATGAATTCATTTTGAATTAGTACTAATTCTATAAATCAACACCAATCCTTTCAGGATAGGCATTGATCCATTATGTATAATTATAAAAACTAAAACCTTAATATTATACCCTTATCTATAATATTTACTAAGTTTTTATCATTTGAATATGGCTTTTGAATATAGATGACTATACTAGGCATAATACATGATGTAATAAATATCATAGATCTCCCTATAGTTTCCCAACACCTCTTTACTGATCAGAGTGACATAACATTCAAGATATATCTCTATGATATTATTTATTATCCCTCTCTCAAAGCCATTAAAGACCAATAAGGTATCATAGAGAATGACATAGATGTTATTATGGCTTATTAGGATGAATATTACACTTATATTGATAGCTCAATTGAGGATTGAATATTAATTATCATTGTTATCATATCTTCTATCTATTATAATTTTACATGTTTTTTATCCAATTGATTATATAAAAAGGTGAGATTTCATCCATTTTAGGAAGCTCACAACATCCCAAGACTAGTTTTTCAGTAGGTAGCTCACCCAATTATCTATTAATCTATTTTTGTCAAGTGTTTACATGTGTGCAGATTATTCTTCCCAACCAAAAAGAAGTTCTCACTATCAATAGATTAAAAGTGGTACACAACATATTCTAATCCATGGGTATTCACCATAAACCCTATTCTCATTTGATTTTTTAGTAATTAAGTTTAAAAAAATGTAAAACTACTTAAAATAGCAAGTTCCTTAATTTCATGACAATTTTCATGAAAATGACCAACATTGACATGCGACCAAAAAATTATTGGGATCATACCTTGGTGGGAAAGAATTATATGGGTAAAAAATCATGATCCTAGAGGGAAACATCCTTATCTTGATATCTTAGAGACTGAAGGGATGGTAGTATGATTTTTGATTATTTTTATTATTATTTAATTTCTTTAAAAAATATATTTTCCAAATTTTGACTATTGGGCAGGTTTAACCTTAGATGTGGTAGCATTGATTAAATTAGTGGGAGTTTGAAAATATTTATTAATAGGATATTAATAAGGTTTTAATCATATCATAAGGTAATATTTTAATTTAACTTCATCAAATGATTCTTTTAAATTATTAAGAGAGTTTCATTACTTTGTATTACAGTTTAGGATTGAGAGTAGTAATAAAAAAATTAAAAATATTTTTTCAATGATATTATAATAAGATTTATATGCCAATTATTTAAATATCTTGATAAAATTATGGGTGGATTCATAATTTTTTTAAAATACATTAATGGAATTACAAAGGATGTTTTTATGAAGATCATGGTATTGTAATTTTTTTACTATAACATTGACTGGGTCTTCTAACTTCTAATTAAATGAGTTAGAATTTGATTGTACCATTCTAAAAAAATTTGAAATAATTTTTTGTCTATAGGTTTATTAGTTTCATAAGTGTTGGATCAAGATACTATTTTTAGATAATTTTACTTTCTCTAAGATTTACAATAGATTTGTTAGTCCCATCATATTTAGTTATAAGACATATACCTCCATTGTCCATAGAAATAATATAGGGATCTAAATTTTCATTTTTGAGTGTTTGAAGAATTTTATTTGTGAACAAGATATTGGGAAATAATAATTCCATTGACATATTTAAGGGGAGGGGAAATGTTTGAATTAGATAGATCCCAAGTAACTTTCTAAGGTTTATTAACCATTGTTAAGAGATGGTTTTGCATTTAGGACATTTTATTATTGTTAGTAGATTACATAAGATTCATTTCATCTATCACCTTAGCATGGAATTGTAGATTATCTAGATAAGTATTTTTATTAGATTTATTTCTAGAATTTTTTATAGGAGGGGGATTATATGATTAATATTGATAATAATATTATTAATAGTGGGGATGTAATTTGACACTCTAACTACTAATGTAGAGTCTTTAAGGTTTCTAAGATTTCCATATTTAGGAGTATATATAACACATGAATAAATATCCTTTATATGTTTATTAAAATTTTATTAATCACTATCCAAGGAAATTAAAACCATATTGCATTGTATATATCTATATTGAGATTGAGAAAAATTGCATCGTGAGGGGTTGCCTTCAATGATGTAGATGGGAGGGATAGAAAAATTACCCATATAGAAAATGAATAGCTTGAGGCTTGTTATAAAATATAAAATAGGATAAATAAATGAAAATTATATAAAAAATAATAATATAGGAAAAATATAATATTGTAAGCAAAGAATGCTTGACAAATTTATAATGCTAAGTAGCTAGGGAAATAAAACATGAAAATGATCCAACATAGTGGTGGGTTAAGATTCATGTCAGTTTCACTAGAATGTAATAATGGTGAAGATGATGTGCTGAAAAATTATAACTGGGAAAGATAGGGATGCTTGACAAACTGATAATGCTAATAAGATAGGAAAATAAAAAATGAATTTGACCCAACATAATAGAGGTTTAAGATTCACATCAGGTTCACTAGAATGTATGTAGGTAAAACACAATCAACAAAATGAATATCCTATAATATAGGAAAGTGGAAAATACCACAACATATACAACATACATATAATATGATTCACCATAAATAAAATTAGGTATGTAATAAATATCTATGTGTAAAAGGATATAAATAGCAATTATATGCAAGGAACTAATAAAAATAGAGTCACCTAGATCTGAGATGTAAAAGGGATAAGCTTAAGAGAGATAAATAGAATTAGGTGGTAACCAAGAGGTATATAAACTAATTATTATAATTGAGAGGTATATCAATAATGGATTGTAATCATAGTCATGTAAAATGTGAAATTTTGTTACTTGATTGTGGCTAATGACACCCAATCCATAGTTCCTCCTACTTGCTTGCACAAATCTTATATGTTTTTCTTTCATCAATTCCCAGTCATGCATAGCCTTTAAAAACTAACCCTTATAGACCCAGGTAGTTATTTTAGGCCCAAATACATCCCCCCAAGTCTCATTACCTCTAGATAATAGCACCCAACTTGGATAGGAACATTAAAACCTAAGGTGTCATATTTTTGGCACTATTGTCTAAGTGTACTTTTGGTCCCAATGGTCATATTTTCCAAAATACTTATCTTAATTCATGTCATCCTAACATGAATTAATTTGACCCATGATAATTGGGTTCCCTATAAAATTCCATTCAAAGTCTATTTAAAAGGGTTGTCACTCATTTACAAGAGAGAAGCAAGAACACAAGAAAGTGCACTCAAGCATGTTTCCCTATTCTCTACATACAACCTTCCAATATTATTAAAACCTTTGGAATAGTCCCGATCCATATTAAGTACACTTACTTTCAAATCTAGTTGCATTTTCATACACAATTACACCGAACACTTCAATGGGAGAACTACATTAGCTTGATCCCTCCTCAGAGTATTGGTATATAAGAAACACACCCACACATGAGGTGTGAAGTACATCTAACATATATATTACAAGCTAAACCCTTATATATATTTCCTAAATTTCATTTCAAGTTTAATCACAAAAAGTTCCTAGGGATTTTGAAGATTAAAATAGATGCACAATGAGCTCTGCAGACTTCTAGGCTTTGATATTTCATTGATAGGGTAATATAGAACTACCAAGCAAAACCCAAACAAATTAGATCACCTAGAAAACAACACCAAGAAATTACTATAGTTCCAAACAATAGGGTGTCCCACTTTTTGTTCTCCTATCCATTTAGAAAATGAAGCTTAGGAACCTAAATTTCTAGACCCTATCTTAGACCAGACAACTCAGAATAAGCTAAGTCATATTTTCTCTAATTTATTAATATTTATAAAAAAGGAAAAAATAAAAGATATTTAAATAAATTAGTGTCTTAATTATTACACATTATTTACTATTTTTATTTACTCTAGACCTATTTATTAATTAAGAATAAAACTCCATTTTTTTGAAAAATAATAAAACATTTGGTGAACCTGACTTACTTCAAATTTTACACAAAAAATCTATAAACCCTAGGATAAATTACTTATGTTTTTTTTCCAAAATTTCCTAATTTTTATTTTACTTAAAAATAAAAAATCTATAAATTAATTGTAAATTTATCAATATATTTTATAAAAACCCTAGTTTGCACATATTAGATCCTTTTTTCATACAAAAACATTCTAAACACTAGGAAAAATATATTGCTAATTTTAGAAATATTTTGTAATTTTTCATAAATTTTTAAAGTTAAATTCTAAAAATTTTATATAAATCTATATCAAAATTTTAAAATTATCATACTAATTTTTATAAAAAATCATTCCAAAACCCTAGTTGCATCAACTAGCTCCTAGTTATTTTTTAGTAATTTTCCAATCATTTTCTAAATATTTAGTTGAAGATCAAACTCAAATAATAAATTTTAAATTCAAAAATTCATAGTATTTCACAAAAATATTTTTGAAAAATCCCTAGTTACATGTACTATCTCCTAATTTCCCTCATGAGGTATCACCTTACATCCATAATCAAATTGCAAGCATGATTCTCATTTATGTACAAATTTTTCTTACATTTACTACAAATAAAAAAACCCATAATATCCCCTAACATGTATATGAATGATGAAGTCTATCATATGTTAGTACAAAGCTTCATCATTTTAATTTCATGTTTATGTTTCATTACATGGGATTATATTACAAAATTCATTGTAAAAAATACACAAGACTTCAAAATTCATTTTGCATGTTCTCTTTTGCTCATACAAAATAATTACCAACTCCATTTTTATAAATGCATTCAAAATGTTATGTTACATTTCCAACTTTTATATGTGTTTATGAAAAAATTCATGCTTTCTATCACTTTCTCTCTATCTCTCATGTGAAAAAAAATTCAAGACTATCTTGAAAAACATATTAGAAATGTCATGATTCAAGTCAATTTTTTCTATGTATTAATGAACAATTCAATGCTCTTTATCCCTTGTTTGCTATCGATCATGTGGAATGTTATTTATAAACATATTAATATACATGGTTTTTTACTTATATGTATATAACTCTTTGTCTACTTTTAAGTATCTCCCTATCACTATTAGACACAAACAAACACTAGTGGTTTTATCTATCCCTCCTCTCTTCAAACTTGATTCATCTAGATTTTATCCCATACTTACTATCATCTATATGCATATAGTATATTATGTGGTACATGATATCACATATGTTTATGAAGATAGGTATGTTGATTACATCCATGGTTATAAATTTGTCACTCAGGTTAACACCCCTTTTGATCTAGTTTCAGCTCCACCTATTACATTTCTTCCTCCAATCTAGATCCAGTCATAGTCAAGATCTTCATTTCCAGCACAAAAAGTTCATATACCTACACAACTTCAATATTCTAGATATCTTTTAGCTACCATATTCACACCTAGGGTAGTCTCATTGAGATATCATGCATCTACACATAGAACACATGTTCAGAGAGATCTCCAACTACTAGATGGGTCCCTAAGAGTCCTATAGTTGCATCCACTTCTCAAATTTACTAGGGGACCCCATAGTTGGTTTCCACTATAGATATTTTAGAGCATTTTCAACATATAAACTTTCATATCCATAGTATTATCATTTACATCATGCTTCATGATCATGTATGATCCTTGTTCTTGATACCAAAAAAACATGATAGAGAGTCTCCCATGAGACTCATCGGTTAGTATCATCTCTCCTCAACCTTCTTGTACATATTTTCTTTTCATCATTGCTTGTACAAAATTTCTTATGCTTGATTTTACATAGTTAAAAATTTTCAAAAAAAAAAATTCAATTGTATACATCATCCATGACTTACATTATTACTACTATGCTATGACTTAAATTTACTATTTCATGCTTCACTTTATCTTCTTTGAGAGTGTGTAGTGACATGTAGATCCTTGACTACTTCACTCTATGTAATCGAGGGGGCATCTTAATTCTACATTTGAGATACACATTAATATACATACATATTGGGGGCATCTTCTACGTGTCTATACCATCCAGGTTATGTCATTCCTATAGTATACACTCTAAGTCATCATGATGTTGTACATTACTTACTAAATTACATAGATTATTATATCAAAATTTCACTAGTATTTAACACTTGTATATCTCTTTAGCATATCCTTAGTCTTGTACTACCACGTATTTCATAATTTCAATATTGATTTGATTAGTTAGATATTATTTTATCTTTCTAGTTATTACATGCTTTCTCTTCTTCCTTAGCATTACTTGTTGGATTGCATTTCTAGTTCCTGCTTGTCTTTTGTGTGTGCCTTAGGACATTTGCCAATTTCCTTTGATTCTATTCATGCATGTGTACCTTTGGAAATTTACTAATATACCTTAATTTTACTCTTCTATGTACCTACTTCCCTCATACCAATGTTGATTATTTCTATTGTATGTGTATGTGGCATTTGAACATGCCTTATATGCTTGTTTTCTAGTTTCAATGACATGTTCTCATGTCCCTTGTTTTCTTGGGCCCTTGGCCAATTTTGTATGATTTTTTCTTCTTGGTCCATGTGATTTTTTTCTTGATTTATTTTTCAATTATTTCAATGCCATGATCCATATCATGCATTTTCCTTGCTTTCTTGGATGCCATGATGGATATCATATTTTATCCCTTCTTGATAACAATTAATAACTAACAACTAGCACTTTCAATTCTAGTTCAGTACATTACACATGTTATTAAATTATTATATCTATCAAGGCATACCCTTATTTATTTAACAATATCTCAATACAAATATTGTTATATATTGAGATATCATGTTGATTATCGTTGCTATATCATGTATATTTCTCGCTTAACAGACTTGTATGGCTTTTTCTTCAGAAGGTAGTCATTTTAGGGTATTTATTCCTACCCTCAAAAGAGGGGGAAATAAATAGGGGTTTTTTCATAGATATAATAGCTCCTAAATGGTCAAAACAATAGTTTTTAGAACACTGAATAGAATTTAGACATCAGACTAGGTAGAACAAACCAAGCAAATAGTAGAAAATCTAGAACAATCATCAGATTTGGCCCTTGAAAATAGTTCCAAAGATGGACTATAGAATAAAAAAATAAGGTGTCATCATTTTTGAAATCCTATCCAAATAATTTAACAGCAATTTTTCTAAAAATAGATAGAAAGGTGAGTTCAATCATAGGCTTTTCAGTATAACACTATCTATATTTAGTATGTTTCAATACAAATTTTGCTTAGAGAATCTAGTTATAGGGGAATCATGTGAGACATGATGGCTCTTACTTCTAATTTAATGCTAGGTATTTGATATAAATTCCAAATCATAATCCATGTTTCAAAAACTAGTTATTGGGGGCAATGTGCATGGAACATTGGTCCTCCTCTCCTTCTGAGTTTAGTTCATTTTTCTTAAGCACTCTTAGTAGTTGCATGCCTTAATACTTCTGTAAGTGGTTGGCATCCTTTTCAAAGTTTGGATTTCATACAAGCTTAAATTTCGGAGAACTTGATTTCTTGATTTGGACTCCATATAAACCTATTACACCAGTTTCAGGTTGGCTCTAACACAAGCCTAGTTTTCATCTTTTGAAATGGATAAGAGTGACCTAGTTTCTAGCATACATTCAACTACCCATACCAAAATTATTATATTATAGTAAATTCATGGGCTTTATGAGATATTGCATATGACATAAATTCCATACTAGTATCACTTCATAGTTTCGCTTGATAGGGTAATGATGGATTTATAGGGTTAGCCTTTATATTCTTGAGCCACCTATTTAGATGGATTAGACACATAGTCTAAACATTGATTATCACATGCATGATCATCTAGATTCACTTAGTAGGAAATGATGGAGCCAAAGGACTATCTATCCTTTTTACTCTTGATCCACCTATTTAGATGGATTAGACACATATTCCAAACATTGATTAACACACACATGATTCATTAACTTCACTTAGTTGGTGATGATGGAGCCAAATGACTTGCCTTTGAATTCTTGAGCCACCTTCTAGGGAATTGAGAACTCATCTCCATTCACAATATTAACCTTGATTCAACACATACTTGTGATCATCTAGCATAATCCAACGTCACAATAGGTTTTATATTGGTTCACATACTCAGTGAAGTGTATTCATTCCTTTCTCTTCCTTTTTATCTTACTCAGCATTGTACATTATTAATTTAGATATAATAGATCTATTAAAAATTGATCTACTCTATGTTTTTCATTTTAGATTCACACTTCATAGTGTGCTCTCTCTATACACATCTAGCACTACACAACTTCATGAGCTTCTTCCTTATAGGTAAGTTCAAGTATGCTTTTTGATTTCCTTTATATAAGTATTTTACTTCGATACATAACTAAAATAAAGCGGGGGGGGGGGATTTAGTCATGTAAAATACAAAATTTGGTTACTTGAGTGTGACTAATGACACCTAATCCATAGGTACTCCTAATTGCTTGCACAAACCTTATAGACTTTTCTTTCACCAATTCCCAATCATCCATAACCTTCTAAACCCTTACAAACTTGGGAAACTCTTTTAGGCCTAAATCCATCCCCCTAGGTCTCATTCCCTTTGGATAATAGTGCCCAACTTGGATAGGAGCACTAAAACCTATGGTGTTTGGCACTATTTTCCAAGTGTACTCTTGGTCCCAATGATCATATTTTATTTAATCCTTATATTAATTAATTTTAGCCTAACATGAATTCATTTCATCCATGATAATTAGGTTCCCTATAAGAGGCCATTTAAATTCTATTTAGAAGTGTTGACACTCATTTACAAGAGAGAAGCAAGAATATAATCAAGTACACTCAATAAATTTTCCCTATTATCTATATACATCCTTACAATATTATTATAAGCTTATTAAAATCCTTACACTATTCCCTAGCCATCTAAAGTACACCTAGTTTCACATCTAGTTGCATCTTCATACACAATTACACCAAACACTTCAATGGGAGAACTACATTAGCTTGATCCCTCCTTAGAATATTGGTATGTAGGTAGTATGCCAACACATGGGGTGTGAAATATATCCAATGTGTGATTTAAAAACTAAACCCTTCTCTCTCTTTCCCATATTTTCTTTCAAGTTCAAGCACAAAGATCTCCTATGGCTTTTGAAGATTAAAATAGATGCACAACAAGCTTCACATACTTTTGGGCTTTGATATTTTACTGAGAGGGTAACACAGACCTACGAAGTAGAACCCAAAAAACTCAAATCACCTAGACAATAGTGCCAAAAATTAATATAGTGCTAAACATTAGGGTATCCCACTTTCAATGCTCCTATCTAATCAAAAAATGAAGTTTAATAACATGTTTCTAACACTATCCTAGTCTTGTACCTAAATTATTAGACCTTGTCTCAGACCAAAGAACTCAAAATAAGCTAAGTCATATTTTCTCTTATTTATTAATATTTTGTGAAAAGGCAAAAATTCAATTTATTTATATAAATTAGGGGCTTAATTATTTCACATTATTTACTAATTTAATTTTCTCCATACCTATTTATTAATTAGGAATAAAACTCCATTATTTTTAAAAATAATAAAATAGTAACCGAGAGGTTTAAGTAGAGTAAACATTTAATGAAAACATATAATAATAATTATTTAATAATCTAAAAATCAAAGACATAAATATACTAGTGCAAAACACACACCCACACCCACACCCACACCCAAGTAAATAAATAAAGAGTATATGGATATGAATACTTTTCTTAGGGTTAAATTTTCAATGCTTCAATTTCCCCTTGGCTCAAGTATCACTCCATGAGAGATGTTTTAGGTTAATATCAAGATGTAAATAATAATACTTAAGTGTCCTTAGTTTCTTACTCTAATGAACATTGGTTCTACTAAGTCTCTCCTTAAGACAAGTCTTCAAATATCTTGTGAAAACTAGCTTACATAAGTTCAAGATCCTAAATCACAATTACTCTTATATTTTTTAAGTTTTATTTAAGTTAAAAATAATAATATATTGGATGTATTTATTATGAAAAATTAAAATCAATAAGCTAATGACATCAACCTATCCAAATCCTAAAAGTCACATATTAAAATTGGCTAATGACATCAACCTGAGTGTAGTAATAATAAAATACCAATAGTTAGAGTAATCCATTAATTATGATAAAATAGTAAAAAATGTATTAGTATATATAATACCACTTTATCTTGGATATTTTAGTTATTCAAGTTGGGGAGTGTTATAGAAATAATTTTTCTATGGTGCAGTAGTATGATAAATCAAACAAAAAAGAAGAAGATAGTGTGAATAAATGGATGCTAGAATAATTAGATGAGGATGGATAAAGGAAGAATAAATTATGATCATTATGTATAACTTTCATAAAATCATGATGAACCTACACACCTAGATCCTAATGTTTTCCTTAAGACATGCATTCAATGATATTAATGCATCGACAAGTCCTGTAATAGAAATCATTAGTAATGAATAATAAAAAGTATGTACATTCATAATGCATGTTTTCATTTCTATACATTTTACTTATATTGTGCATCATCCATTCCAAGACTTAAAAATATTACCTAGTATGAAGTGTGTCTCACACACACTCTTTTATATTTATCTTTTACGTTGGTTTCATTTTGTATCAAAAATTTATGGTCAAATTTCCCCAATATTACCTTGTTATATTTCCTCAATTTTTAGTTACAATTGTGAATATTTCAGGAATTATTTCCTTAACATTATCTAAAATTTATTCCTTACAATAATTGTTCATACAATAGTCATTTTTTTTTTGTTACACCAACCATTATAATTTTTAATTATGCTACTTAATCTCATTTTTTTACATAGGATGCCATAAAACATCCAAATTCATTTTTAAACTATGCAACTACATCTCACATTATTTGTTTGTCATTTATTTCTTTACCATGTAATTCTATAATTTTTTCATCTAACTCCATTTTAGGTTTAATTATTATAAAATTTTAGGCATCCAACTTATTCATTCCCATTTAAATCTTTGTCACATTATTTTCTATTGTTATAAGATTATTCCATTAATCAAAGATTCTTGAGTTTGAAAATTAGAGATGTGTTTCATCTCCATAGTATAACCTTCTTAGTGAAACTCTAACTTCATTACTACTACAACATTTTTATAATCTTAAATTAATGATATGCACATGGCATCACCTTCAATATTTAACCCCATAATAAATATTATTCAATATAGATATATATTCAGACTCCTAGCGAATTACATCCTTCCTTTTAGTGCTCTCAACAAAAACCATTTTTTTAAAATTGTTTGTATTTTTGACATGGGGAAAATTATCAAATGAATTGTTAAATTAACCTTAATGTTTTATATTAATGGTGCACTTAATTATCCATTGTATTCCTTATCACTATATAATTTTATAGTATTTATATGATCAATAACACAACCTCAATCTTGGTGGATAACACCTCACTTATGTCCACCTATTATAGAATATTCATAGTTGAGGCTTAAAAAAACTTAGCCTTATTTACCCCTTTCACACTTAGTGATTTTATATAAGTCATGGTCAAAATATTATATTAATCAACCTTTATTTTCTCCTCATATTTTTCTTTTATAAAGAACATGAATTATTCTTTATCTTCTTCCAATATATGTATTACCATTGGCATTTTTATCTTCTTCAACATTACTATGATTTACTAACCATTCAAAATGTTTCAAACAAAAACCTTCCCTTTATTATCCCTCTTTATGACTAGTTCCATAATTCCAAACATTTTAACTATATTCTAATGGAATCATTTAATGCAATTATATCTCTTTAATAATACCCTAGCTACTCTCTACAACTCACTTGTTAAATTCCCTAGGTTTAGTTTCCACACAATAACACTAGAGTTACTCAATTATCTTAATTTTTAAAATGGATATAAAATGATATCTCCCTATTTTTATATCCTTATGTACATTAAATATTCCATACATGTGAATCATTTTATTTCCTTTTATCCAATAACCTAATTTTAAAAGAAAAAAAATTATGACTTTTCTTATGCATCCAAATTTTATATATTTTCATTCATGTAAAAACATGTTCTCCACACATATTCCATCACATTTATTTACTGTGTAAAACCTAGTTTACCTATCATATTCTATGCTACACTTCATTGTGTAACATAACCCATGTACACTTTTACATGAAATATTTGTAAAAATGTTTAAAAAAAATCATACTAATTAAACCTACATTCATATCTCCCTACAATAAATATGTGATAATTACTCTTACACATCATCCTATTTTTGTTTGCCTTTGTGACTGAACACATTTTTATTTATTAGATACATGTTCCCACTTATATACAAGTTTCTACTACATGTGATTACCCACCAAAAGATACTTAGATTTATAGAATAAAGAGCTCAAAATATCCTTGTTTGATTATCCAAACTATATTTAAAGAAAAATGTACACTTATTTTATACATTATACATGTAAATGAATGCAAACTTAGAGAAATAAATAAATAATTTTGTGGTACATTTTATCAAGTCTATGGCCTTTTCCCATTCCTCTTGATGTTCAATCATTTGAATGAGGGCATGAACCTATTTCCATTGAAATACACCTACAAAATTATCCATATAACACTTAAGAATTATGTGTGTCTATTCCAAAAATTTGGTGAATATATGTCACCATAAATATAATTTATAGATTCCATAGGTTCCTTACATGTGTGGAGTCATACAAAATTACCTTGGCTTTGATATATAGTTTTTTCTTTTGTTGTACTCATCATGGCATTTTTTATTGGTTTTCTCTACTCATTAGTAGATCCATCATTATAATATAATTTTATATTACAGCTTCATTAAATATATATTATCTTGTACAATTATGAATTTTGTTCCAACTCTCCTATAAACATGATCCTAAATGAAGGAATTAGTTTCTCCACTAATAACAAAATATCTCTCCCATAGAATAAATACAATGATGTGTACTTATTTATTAATTTGTATGTTTTTTATATAGTCCCATAATGTAGATAAAACTAGATAACCTAAATATTTTTACCAAACAACAATAATCCTACTCAGAATGATTCCCATAATATTGTTAAAGGCCTCTACCATAATATTTGGTTTGGATGGTATGATATTTTATTGTGATACACAATCACACAAATATTACAATAACATGTATAATGTTTATTTAATGAAATGAGTACATATATCACTTATAAAAATCAAAGGACAACCATATATTGAAATGAAATTATTAAAAAATAACCTAGATGAAATACTTTTTTTGATAATCTTTTTTAGGCACAACCTCAACCCATATTATCAAGTAGTTAATAACCATTATGATATAACACATCAATAAAACATGAAACAAGGTTTATTGGACTAAAAAATTACATAACCCATTTGTAAAATGTTTTTTTCATGGAAATTGAGATTAATATAATCTTGCTACCTCTCTTAGGCAATCATAAGCTTTGGTATATATCACATTTCTACTCATATTACTTTATTATATTCAAGCAATGTTGACCAAAATACCCAACAAATAAGATATTACATGTAGTTGCCTCTCCTACATAGTGTCCACCAAAAATTACATCATGTAACTCATAAAAAACATCTACACATTAATGTTCCAACACACATCTAAGAAATACATCATCTCTACTGAATTAAATTAATTCCCAAAATCATATGATAAAGAGTAACTATTACTACTTGTTTCTTTTGGTTTACCTTCTAGTAACTTGGGGATTACCCTAGATTTAATAATATGGTGATATATACCATTTATTAATGAAATATATACACTATTTATAACTACACAACTGACATGTTATCCTAAATTTTTCATGCACCTCACCTATTATAATGCATGATAGATGGTTTAGTCCCACATTCAACATTCATGGTTTCAACACCAATGAAAATAAAAACTTTTAGAATAGAATTATCCATTTAAAAATACCAAAATGTAACACCAATTTATTTACCAAGTTTTTTATTTCATAATTCTATATAAAAAACACAAATGGAGTTTCAATAATATACTACTTAAAATTTTGAAGTACACAAACAATTCTTAGTTCTTCCCTCTCTATTGTGGTATCATTATGCTCAACATTTGATAAATTACTACTAGTGAAACATTAGGGTGATTGATCTTATATCAACTATTAAACATAATTATTTATACACTATAGTTATATATTCATCAACATGCAGATAAAATGAAATCCTCCAATACAAAAACTATAACATTTGCACAATGGCCAATTTCCCTTTCAACACTTCAAATGCTTTATTTTTGCATTTCAATATTCTTCAATGGATCATCCTTATTGATATACTCATAAAAACTCCATAAAATTTTCACTATTTTATAGATAAAATTATTAATAAAATCTAAAATTTACAAATAATTTATGTAATTCCTTCTACATGCATGATGTTTTTGCTTTCAATGTCACTGTTACCTTTGGAAGATCAACTAATATGTCTTTGTTATAAATGAAATGTAAAAATAATGTACCAAAAAAATTTAATAATGTGTAATTTTTTATATATTAAGGGACATATTAATTTTATACAATTATTAGACATTAATCACATGTTATCATAGTGATCCTTGACCATTACATTCATATTCCAATAATCTAGACACAACTACAAAAACTTGTGTATGAAATCCTTAAATAATTTAAAGATGTGTGACTAAAAAATATGGGAATTATTCAATATAAATTTGATAATTTATTATTTTAATATTATCCTCTCTATAGATAAATTTGTATTAGACTCATATTCATCTCTAATATGAACTTGGTGATACATTTAAAATCCATCTTTGAAGGTGTATATTTTACAATAAACTAATCCTTACAACACTACCTTTGTGATTGGCATTGTGAAGGGATCATGTACACTTGCATAATTTAGTAATAAATAATTTACACACACCATAATACATACATATTTTTTTTTGTGATTATCACCATATAACTCACTCTTTTAAATTCATCTACCAGATAATTTACATTAGTTTCAATAATTTTATCAATATTTTCATTCACCTTTTATTGAATGTTTTTGTTCATCCTATATGGTCATTTCTTCATAGGTTTTAATATTTCATGAAAATTTATGACCATTTTGCATACTAACTCATACACACTGTTCATATCATGGTAATTACATGTAAATAAGTTCTTGAACTCCATGATGATTTATATAATATGTAAATTTTTATATGTGTCCAATAGTCATAGAATTTTGAGGATCATATTGTATTACCAAATTTTTAATTTTGTGTACAACTAATGATATTAATATTTATGATATTTATGTAAACCCCTGATTACTCTTTTTATAGTCATAGTCTTAATGTTCAAAATATATGCCTCATCATTTAATCATTATTATATTGCAACCTAAAAAAGAACATTATCATGACTTTGATTTTAAAGAAAATGTGTTACAAGTATTATGTGTAAATTAGACTAATTTATACATTTTTATTTTAATACTACCCCCTTGAAAAATACTAAATTTCCATAATCCTATTCATGGCTCATCTCCTTCAACATGTTTTTCATTTGCACATCATTTTAAAATGATACTATATATGTAAATTTCAATTCCAAATTAACATTATCATACTTTGACCAAAACTTGAATGTCTCTTTAAAATATTCCTTAACCTTCTCCCATTAATAAATATCCTTTTTTTTATCTCACTAACTATGTATTGTGTGTGTCCCCATAAATATAATGTGATAAAGATAACATATAAACATAAGTATAGGGGAATATTCACCACTTGATTGGTTTATTCATTCACATATATTTAAGTGATTTATAGGGTTACTCCCCCTATAAAATACATACGTATTTATATGATATGGTAAAAACTAGGTTTTACAGGGATCTTAGAACTACCAAATTGTAAAATAGAAAGTTTAAATAGGCCAATTAAAGTTATAAAAACCAAAATAACAAAAATATATAGTATTAAAATGAGAACCAAAAAATAGGAAACAAAAAATAAACTTAGGATTAAAGTCCCTCTAGTAGGTCTTCAATATATTCAAGATTCTTCACTAGGATGTTCTATTTTACCTTAGAAACCTTTACCCTAGTGCAGTTCTTGGGACCTTTAGTAGCTTCACCAGGGAATATCATATGGGATTATTATTTTCCTTTAACATGAAAGGGAGACTAATTTTAGGGTACCCCTTGGGGGAACTTGGAGGGGGGATCTCAAGGCTTTAGGTGACTAAATGATAGGATACTAGGTGGGTTGGATAGAATGAACAAAATTCTAAACTATGGACTCAAATTGTATATGGAAAGAGCTAAAATCCTAAATGAGATTGGAAAGGTCCATCCATACTTATTAAACCTTATAATTAAAATTTTCCATCTATAATTTTCTTCTTTCCATATCATCATTCAAAATGGATTTCCATTTGTGGGTAGTCTCCTCTGGGGTACCCACTTTAAGTGTGATATGCTTAGGTTTAGAGATGACCATATTAATGGGGAGGTAATCAAGATTGGACTTGGAAAGGCTGACCTAAGGGGTACATTTAGAGGGTTGGTGGGATCCTGAGGTGGGATCCTCCATCGAGGAGTCCTCCCTAGAAGAGGATCCCCCAAGTGGAACCTCTCAATCATTTAGGGCTTGGTCATGCTTGATAAAGAGAAGGATCAACCCTTAGTGAATGATAGGGTTAGATTAATTCACTTGATGTAACAAAATAGTGTTTTCAAGGTACTTAAAGAGAAAGAAAGACAAACTAATTTTGTATCCAATAAAATTATTCAAGAACATAAAGTGGTGGGAAAATATAATAGTGTATTTACCTTCAAGTGTAATGTAGTGCAAGACCTAAAGAAAAATTTTGGGCCAGTAATGTGGGAGATCTACCCATGATAATCCTTTCTTATCATTCTTCACAAAGTCATTCATCCAAAAGAAGCATTGAAATAGATCTTATTACTTCATTTGGTCTTTGAATGCCTTGGTTATTTTATAGGACATATTGGTTGCTTCACCAATGTATTCCTCTAAAATAGTGATTCTAATTCTATGAATGGTCACTTTATGTTTGTTCTAGTCCACAACAAAATCATAGGAAACCTATCATTATTATTCGTAACTTGTTTTATGAACTCGGTGAGTCTTGCCCATTTTAGTTTCTTCCAAACCTTTTTTTGACCATAAACATCCATGTAAGATATGGGTTCTAATATTTCATTATTACCTCCCATTAAATTAATGTATGAAGAGATAAAGTGAGTAGGAGGAATTTTATAGATGGAACAAAATTGAAAAGTTCAAGTGTAGTTTTGGAAGCCCATCGAAGAAATGCTATAATGATTATGCCCCCTCTTATAGGTATAATTGTGAATCAACCTAATTAAGATCCAAACCTAAAAAATAATATTAGTACCTTAAACTCATAAGTCGTTAAGAAAATTACTAGGGATTTTGTTTGCATCATGATAGTTAAAATGTGGATTTTAATTCCAATACTGGAAAAGAGGTCAGCCACCCCATTTCCTTCCTTATAAGTATGGATAAATTGAAAGTGAGACATGACCTTCAAGAGTATATTGGCATCATCTATGATGTATTTGATGGTATGAAAGGGGATTTATTTCCCTTCCAGGGCATTTAGAGTATTTAGTGAATCACCCTCCATAATGATCCTATTCTGGTTGATTATAGATGCAAAATGTATACCCCAGAGAGTTTCCTAGGCCTCTATGATGTGGTTTTTTTGGGTTCCCATAAGACCCATATAAGTACCCAAAAACTCCTCTTTTGAATTCCTTATAAATCCACCTCTACCTATAAGACCCATATTGCCTTTGAAGGTGTGATCAAATTTTAGTTTCATCCAACCTTATAGTGGAGCCTTCCATTTAGTGTGCTTATAGATTAAATATTTTGATGGAGAAAATAACACCTATGTAATATCCCAATTTTTTAGGATCTAAAAGGTAGAGGGAGAGGCAAGTTCTTTATCTTTGGGGGTGAAATATTTCCAATTTTCCAAAATGGTTTGGTAAAGGTAGATGAATATGCCTTTTGGTTGGTATCTTTTTTTAAGGAAGAGTCCATCATTACAAATTTTTAAGACACACCAGAACCAATGGGGAATATCATAATGCCAAAGAAGATAAGGGAAGGGAGATTCTAGGGGGAGTTTCATTGTATAATTAAGTCTAGGACTTTGTTTGATTTGACCCAAGATAGGTTTAGGTAATTAATCAGCTAGTTAAATAGTGTCGATCTAAAAGGACACTCAAGGAAAAAATGGTGGATTGAATCTTCCATACTCTAACTAATTGGGAATCTACTAGGGATAGGAAATCCTCTTTTGCCTAGGTTATCTACTATCAAAATTGTATCTTATGTCACAATCCTAAAAAATAAAGGTGGATACATTGAAATCCATTCTGAAAATAAACATTTGGTAAATATGAATGCTCTAGATTGAGGCCTTGAGGAGATAGTATTTCCCTCCCTGAGTAAGAAGGTGACCTTTTCAACCCACTAGTTTTATTTAAATTCAATCAATTAATGGGTTCCAAAGTTCATAATCAATTTTTAATTTGAATAGTGGAATGCCTAAGTGGATTGCCAATAGGTTTCCCATTTGACAATGAAAAATTTTGGTGTTTCTTTTCTGCTGAAGGGGTGGAGTATTGATAAAGAGTAGGGATATCTTATGAAATTTAATACACTAATTAGAAAGGTTTTCATAGCTATCTAATATGTTTTTTAATTGCTTGACTTTATCAATAGAATCATCTCATAAGATAATAGTGTCATCAAAACAAATTTGGTGGGTAATAAGATCTATATTAAGGATCACTAAGATACCATTAATCAATCTCTGAGTGTAGGCACTCCTCAAGCTTCTTCACAAGATTTTTGATAAAACGATGAAGAGGTGGGGAGAGAGGGTGTCACCTTGTCTTATTTCTATTAAAGAAAAAAAGAAACCTTTGGGATCATCATTTAGAATAACTAAAAACATGGGAGTGGTGATACAATTATAGATAATTTTCTTGGTTGCTCAATTCATTCTTAGCATTTTCAAAATCTGCATAAGAAAATGCCAAGAGAACTGATCATAAGATTTCTACATGTCTAACTTGAGCAAAATTCCCTACTTTAAGGATATAAAAATAAAATGAACAACTTCATGAGTCAAAAAAATGTCATACATGATTTATTTAGCTACCACAAAATCCCCTTGTTGCTCCCTAATGACTTTATCAAGTATAAATTGCATGTGTTTCTCCAAGATAAAGGAGCAGATTTTGCAAGTGGTGCTACACAGGCTAATGGGATAAAAGTCCTAGATATTAGTGGAACCTTGATTTTTTGGAATTAGAAAAAATAAAATGTTGTTGATTTCTTTGAGAATATATTTAGAATGGAAACATTCTCTCACAACATCTTCAACCTCTAGGTGGACTATGTCCCATAATATTTGGAAGAAAAAAGGTGGGAACCCATCATTTTCCAATGACTTTAATCCTTCCATAGAAAAAACAACACTTTTTATTTCCTCATTCGAGTGAACCTTGGTAAGGGAGTCATTTTTATCATATGTGAAGACTTTATCAAAATTATTGAGAGAATAAGAGACAATATGGTCGTCTAGTATTCCTTCATCTAAGAGTAGGTTTAAAAAAATTTATAGTATGGTGGGAGATCATCCTCATTTATACTAATGGTCCCATCTTCCATTTTTAGTTGGGGTATTCTATTTATATTCCTATTCCTTGAAGTAGAAAGTTGATTTTTTTAAATTCCTATCACCCTCATTTAGCCATAATCATCTAGACTTTTGTTTCCAAAAGGCCTTCTATTTTTCTTCTAGGTTATGGAATTGACATAAGAATTCTTTTTCCTTTGAAGCCATAAGATCATTATAATTCCAGAGGAATATAGCTCTTCAATTATTGAAAGTTACACTTTGAGAGCCTCTTTTTTCAAGAAGATGTCCCCAAATACTTCCTTATTCCATATTTCCATCTTGGTTTTGAGAAATTTGATTTTTTTTTGTGAGGATAAACATGGTGGAACCCGAGATGGGTTCTTTCCACCAATATATTAGGGATTCTATGAGGATGGGATGATGAAACCACATTTTTTCAAATTTTAATGTTTTCATATATATATATATATAAATATATATATATATATAAATATATATATATATATATATAATAAGAATTTGAAAACATGTGGCTTCATCACCCCAACCTCAAGTAATCATATATTTTTGTGTGTTTCCTACCATATTTTATAATGTTTATACATATGTTTTAACTTGACTTACCTCCTTGCAAAAAATTCTTTTAAATCTTGTACATAAACATATGTGTAAATTGTGTCATCATGTTGGGATAATTTTCACATATTTATTTTCTATTTTAATGCCTTCTTAACTATCTCAATCATATTTATAATCCATTTATCCATAAAATTTATAAACATTATTAGTTTATACTTATTTAGTATACATATAAACAATCCACTCCTCATAGGGATAAAATACCTATACTTCACTTGCACACATGTGATCCTAGTCACCTCATACTCTTACAACAACATATTGTGCATGCATGACTAGTTGTATTAGATATTTATGTGACAATATTCTAACTTACTACCCTATCATTTTAACTAATCCTTACCTTTAATGGTAATGTGTGTGTGTGTGTGTGTGTGTGTGTGTGTGTGTGTGTGTGTGTGTGTGTGTGTGTGTGTGTGTGTGTGTGTGTGTGTGTGTATTCTCAACATACACATTATGATAACAAGGCAAATGTGGACTTAACACTATATGAGTTTTGAGCATCGAGGGGAAAAAGTGGTAATGCTTTTAGATGGAAATAACATGTAATAATATTGGAATAATGTGGATGTTGAGAATATATATATATATATATATATATATATATATATATATATATATATATATATATATATATATATGTATATATATACATATCTATATATGTATATATATATATATATATATATGTATATATATATATGTATATATATATATATATATATATATATATATATATATGTATATATATATATATATATATATGTATATATATATATATATATGTATATATATATATGTATATATATATATATATGTATGTATATATATATATATATTCTCAACATCCACATTATTCCAATATTATTACATGTTATTTCCATCTAAAAGCATTACCACTTTTTCCCCTCCATGCTCAAAAATCATATTACATGTTAAGTCCACATTTTCCTTGTTATCATAACACCAAACCAATACCTTCATATAAACTTCATTTACCTCTACCAAAGGAATCATATATAAGTCATGATTTATTTTTTCTCCTATTATGGTGAAAATTTCATTCCTTAATATTTAAAATATTAGAAAACTTGAGTTATCTTCTATAATTAAAAAATAGTCAAATGTAATAGCCTTTGACTATCCATATTATTCTAAAAATCTTCTATTAAACTGTTTACTTCTACACATATATAAATCAAGATGTTACACAAGTTTTAGAAATTCATAGAAGAACCAATGGTTAGGTCATTATCAAAAATTCATATTATTATCAATATGTAATTTATTCATTATTTTAAGGAGTCTAAGGTCTAAATTTCTCATACTCATCCTCAACTAGCTATTGGACAATGAAAACATTCATTTTATTTTAGTTTGGAGATAATTTCCATGTTTTTAGTACTCTTATACTAATGGATCTCTTTTATATTTGCATTTATATCCTTTTTTATGCATATTTATTCTTGAATTATTTTTAGAATATCCAAAAACCTCTTATCTAATAGTATACCTAGTAGTCTATAGAAACTACTACTACTTAGTGCGTCACCTCATTTTGTGGAATCACTATATTTAATACTCAAGTATCCAATCCTCCCATTATGGATATGTTTAACTTTAGGACTCAGACTCTCTTATATCTAAATTAATGGAGTTATCAATTCCCTCCATGTTTTACAACTAATATATTTCTAACAACTTTTATCACCATGTACTTCCACCAAATATTTGAGTAATCCCTGATTTCATGCCCCATTGAATGCAATTATAACAAGTATAAAAATTAGTGCATTACCTATGATAATGACCCAATTATAAACACTTTAAACACATTCCTAGAAACTTATTTCTTCTTATCATGCTACTTCACATTCCATAACTATTTCCACCATCATCCCTTATATGTTGAAGTTGTTTATTATGTGTAGAAGTATTTTTTACATTTATTCAAAGTCATATTTATTTTCACCTCTTTTCTCATAAATGTGTTTTTACTTTACCATGTCATGATTACATGTTCTTTTATTTTACCTCATATTACCTTGGTTTTCTTTTCCTTTTGGATTAGCACATAATTCCTCATTTCATGCCCTTCCTAGTATATTTCACAAAATATAGTAATAATTTTCACCTTCATACATGTGTAATTTTGATTTTTTTGGTCCTTAGCCTCACAATATGTGCACCATAGTCCTTTTTGTGACTATTTTAAACTATTCATTTACAAATTCTAAATTTTCATAGACATTATTGACATGTGAGCCAAGAAAATGGACATTATACTATCTAAATTCCCTATAAATTTTATGTGAAGTGAGTCATAAGAAAAATATCTCACATTGAAAGAATTATTCATGTCTTGTTGTCTTTGGAATGATAGAGCTAATCTTCCCGTAGACCATTTCCATTTTTATAATTAATGAATCTCATAAGAAAACTTGAAAATAAATGTTTTAAAATACACATCATATATTTGCACACTCTTAATAATGCTTTGAACAATTTCCTTTAGAGAATAAATATTTTGTTTCTTAAATTATGGGATGTGTAACTAGGCCAATAATTTAGTATCGATCTAGTTGAATTCCCTATAGTTTAATTTTGATAAAAATGCTTATACTATACATGTATTTTATCCATCAATATCATGGTAAAATGGCTTGATTTTATCTCCAATGAATCAACTCCTTTTCTCACCATGTAATTTCACACTTTTGGATCTGATCCTCAATATCCTTAGTCCTATGATATTGAAAAACATTCAAAGACATATAATAGTATGTTTTTAGATATTGTGTAGGTTGTTATACCTATGCAGTAATTCCAATAATAATATTTCCAATTGTTCTAGATATTTGTCCTATAGTCCCTTATAGAAAAGTTGTTGAATTTACTCTAGAAACATTCTAATTGACCAACAAACCTTGTACATGAGTGCAACCTATTAGTGTACTCATTTTCAAAATAATTTTTTTAATCTTGTAATGTAGGTAATCTAAAAATCCACCATGGCCCCTTTAATTAATTTTCCAATATTATGTTAGTTTAACAAAATTCACGTAATAAACATGATGTGCATAGGAATTAATAATAGTAATACTTAGAGTCAAGATATCTAGGACTTGTGCATCTATATCCACTGTATTTTACATTTACATTCTTATTCAATGATTGACTCTCTCTACCTAGGTATTCTCTATTAATAATCATCTCTTTATGATTGGAGATACTATTTTCTCCTTGAAAACTAATCATGTGTCCTTCCCACTCTAATTAGGTACTCATAAAATTCAAATGATTTAGTTACACCTTCACAGTGACATCCATGATTTTAGTCTCTCTTCTTTTTCCATAAATTCATCTATCCTCATTTTACTTTTTATAATTTAATATTACATATAATTCTCACATACATATCCTTTAGGTATCATAAGGATTATCAAGCCATGGCCATGTTTTCAACCCCAAATTATTTTTTATCTAATGATAATTATCCACATATTTTTTTTGAATATACACACTATGTAAAAATAAGTTCCAAGTAATTGAACCAAATTTTATAATCTTTTTAATCTCTCTTGGCCATCCATATATTAAATCATGCATAATAAATATAATGGAACCCATTCAAAATACAAATGTGTCACATAATCCCAATGACTTAAGCACTCAATTGAGGTAAAAAAAGATAAACTTATAACAACATTGATATAAATATATATGAGTAAAATTAACATTTACAAATATAATTCATACACACCCCATAAAATATCAACATAAATAAAATAATACATCATCCCATAATTTATTGACCATTTCATTATCATCAACTCTTTATATAAAATTTAAATAAAAATATAAAACTTAAACTAACCTAATTATCTTATAAACTATATTTATAGATATTTTAAAAGGTTTAAAAACCCTTTAATGGTTGAATATCTCTCAAATCCTTAGGATTTCTCTTCACTTCACCTTTGACCTATAAAACGTGTAACAAAAAGTAGATGTCCCCAATGAGAGGTCAATTATTAGATTTATAGGTTTCCAAAATCATCTCTACCTTTAGAGTTATAGGTTTCCTACTTTTTTTTTATCACATATTTTATCATTTATCTTATGTTGCTGAGATTATTTTTCTTCTATGTTATTAGAAAAATAATATAATTAGTTTTATCTATTTTGGGCATTAGATTTTAAATATTTCATTCATGTTTATACCATCAAATCATTACATATACTCATATCATCAAAATAAATAATATTTTTAGGGAGTTACCATTTTAAATTGATAGGTTATAAAGTACATAAGAGAGGACCCTTATTTTGATATATATTCCCTTGCATAAAGTATGAGTGGTGTATCAAAAAAAATATATCCAACACTATTTAACATTGGAAAGGTGAACCACTATAATGGATTCACTTTCTCTGATAAATTTATATTCATTAAGGATGTTAATATTTAATTTTATAAATTTTTGGAGAATAGTGATTGTAATAATGACCATCATCTTAAAATATTAATTTTTTTATTGTCTTAAATAATAAATAAATCAAAAAAATATAATATGATTGATTTATTAGCTAGATCAAGTAGAGTACATCACTAAGCTAAGGTACTTGAACAAAGTTTTCTCTTCGTTAAGTGTCATAAAAATAAAAGAATGACTATTTTATAGGTATGAAAAGTATCAATATGGATTGAATGGATAATAAAATTTATAAAATGATTTTAAATATGTAGCCTTAGTGCCCAATCACTTTTATATTTCCATTTTTTAGGTAACTTATATGTATTTTTAGAGGCATAAATGAAATCCTTTTTTATCTTATGTGAAAATATTTTTATACACAAAAAGTAATATTATTGAAATCTTATAAAATTAAAAAGTACATTTAAGAATTCTCACCCACCAAATAAAGAAATTATTTTAATGTTTTTATTAAATATTCTTTTTAAGTATAAAAACAAATAAGGATTAGAAGTTTGGTGTAAAGGTCAATGACAAAAGAGTAAAATAAAACCAAGTTTTAAGGAAACATTGAGTGTTTAATACTTGTCTAATATTAGAGTGATTAGACAAAAACAAGCACTAAAATAAAATGATAATATTATTAAAAAAGTAGAGCATTTAAAATTTCAATGTAAAAAAATTGCCAAGTAGAGAATTAATGTAATAAATACAATGGAAAACATAATGAAGTGAAATAAATCCAAAGGCATTGAGTGAATGTTAGTAACCTAATGCACATATATGCATAATACTACACCAATTACAATGTGGAAAAATTAATGCCAACTCCAACCAAAAAATGGTACAAAAGATTATGAAAAATTATAATGAACCAGGTTGGGTGACCCAGGTGAAGGGAAAAAATGAATAGATCATAATATCAAAACACATAGCAGGAAAAGACAAAAATGAATCAAGATTACTTAGGGGAAATATCCAAATAATATTGGGTATACAAAATAAACTCTAAAAAAAATTCATGGAAAAAATAGAAAAAAGAACTTTGTAAAGAAAAAAATTCACAAAATAGTGCCATGGGAGTCAAGTATTGAGCCAATACAGAGGAACTACATAGAAACAAAAGTGAATAGTCTTCCAAAATAAATACAAAGTATAATTTTTAACTTAATAAGAGATAGACATATGAAGGAGAAATTACAATCATAAATTAAACTTGGCTAAAAAAACTCTGAGTACAAATATGTATAGTTCTCTTTTGTTTTTATTTTTTATTTTTTGAAAAAAAGATTAAAAAAAAAAAAGAGAATAAAGAAGAATAAAATTTATGCTATTCATATAAAAACAAGTAAACACAATGAAATTAGAGGATTCTAATTAAATATTTTGAGCCAAAATAGAAGCAAGAGGATAATATACTAGAAGATCCACTTGTAAAACCATATTAGAACTCAACATGAAATAGAAAGAGCGATGGATTTAGATGAGATAAAGGGTGGATCCCTTGAAAAATAAATCCAAAAAATATTTCCAAACCTTCACACTCAAAATAATGTCAAAAAGATAAACTTATCTCTAATACCATGAAGGAATGATGCCAAAATCATTTATCAATGACATCAAAAGTGTAGAAAAAAATGAAAGCGAGAAACAATATTACCTCTCATGGAGTAAACCACAAATAAGACATATTTCTAAAGTGATAAAATGAATTCATTGAAGAAAAACCCATGTGATATTATTATAAGGATTGCTACCAAAAACTCCACAAGTATAAGATAGAATTAAGAGCACCGAAAAACAAGAGAGAGAGCTATGTATTTATAATGAGAAAAAGAGGAGAGGAAGGGCTCTTTTATAGAGCTATAGGAGGAAAATGTGAGTTACATAGAATCCAATTATGACCTTAAAAGGCTCCTATATGTGTTCCACTTGTGTCCTTGTCCCTTAGAAAGTGAAGGGAGGTGTGTCTCATGTGGAATAAAGAGAGTTACTTACAAGTAACTCTAAATCCAAAAAGTAGATTTGAGAGGTGAGTGATACCTAATAAAGTTATGAATAAAATGAATTTACAAATATAATAAATTCACACATAAATAAGACATTAGATAATCTTATAAACTTATAAATAACCTAAAATAAGGTTAACTCTCCAACAACATTAGTCACTTTTAAAGAAATATTATTCCTATCATAGTAGATTAGGTACATGGCTTAGGTTTTTGATGTTTTCCAATTACAATTTTACATTTATTTATTCAATATTTTTTCATAAAATTTAATGGGATTTTAATTAATTATACATTTAAATTAAGATAAAATGAAAACCTTGATGTATCAATTCAAGGTGATTCTTTTAACATTTTTTCCTAAAATAAATGTTTTTATTTAGTCAACGATTACTCATATAGGTTATTAAAATTTAACTCACTAGTTTTTACTAGAACTCATAATTTTTTAAAGAATATACCATGCTTCTATTATGACTACTAAGATCCTTCTAGTATTTAGTAGATGTTGGAGCCAATTTTCTATCTTTAATAAATATTTAAACTCTTATAAAAAATAAAAGTTCATTTGATATCAAAGAGCATTATTATTATGATTGTTATGTGTGTTTATGATAGAAATTTTATTGGTAATATTCTCTATTAAGAAATAATATTTAGTGTGCATTTTAGAGAAGTTTAGTAAGAGTCCCAACAAAGGATAACATGAAATGTGAATTTGGTAGTCATAATTAAGTAGAAACCACAATGATATATTAATATAATTAAAGGTGTTATAAATATACTATTTATTTTTCATGATATTAATATATTTTTTTTAATTCTATTTAGTTTTTATCATGAATTTATAGGAATAGTTATGTGAAGATTCTTTAGTGTTTTTAGATTGATGATTGGGTGGCAGTTCTAGTTTTTAGTTTTAGATTGAGGTAAAAGCAGGTTTTGAAGGGGCCCCAAAACCCTATTATAAAGAAAGAAAGAAAGATCATCCAAGACCATAGGCAAAGCCTAAAAAATACTATAAGGAAGTAGCAAAAACAGGTTTTAAATGGACCTAAAACCACCAAAAAGACTTCCATTCAAAACCCAGATTAAATAGAGATCTGGTATCACCAAAGGCAAAGGATTACAGAAAGAAAACAAAAAATAGGACTAGTTACTAAACCAACCAAAAGAACCAGATTATTCATCCAGTTCCAATATCATTTTCATAGTTTTTTTTCCTTTCATAACAGTATCCTGGGCAGTGGTTGTCACCTGCATAGCTCCTTTTTGTGTAACCTTCTTTCTAGAACTTTGTCTCATCCTTTTGCTGGGTCCCTCTAGGGCTTTGGTCTCCTCATTGGCTCTTTTACCTATATTGATAGCAGCAACACAAATATTGGACTTAACTTCCTCCATTTTTGTTCTGTTGTCCTTAATAAGTTCCCGGAGGTTATTTTCATAGGCTTTGAGCTTGACTGGGATCTCCCTTATCTAATTTTCCATATTGTTTATTTTGTTCCAAACAGCTTTCAGGGAATCTTCCATAGTTTCCACTTTCCTCTTGAGATCCATAATCTCCCTACATGTCCAAGAATCAAATTGGGATGATGCCTCTGCTTTACAATTAACCCAAGCCATAGGTGTGTGTGTTTCATCATTCTATTTTTTCCCTCTCCATTCCTCAGAATTTTTATTGGGACTGTTCCTGGCTTCTTCAAAGATATCCTCTCGACTCTTTTGTTCCCACTCTTTAATTCTAGTTTGAATTTCCATATCCATATCTTGATTATCATCCTAACCTGAAGTTTCCTTTTTGTTCTTTGAAGTTGGGTCCTCAACAGGGTCATCCTAGACAAATTCATCCTCTGACACTTTCTGGTTTTCCTCTGTATCTACAGTTCTGTTTGCAAAATCCTCCTCTATGTTGACATCATCTTTTTCATTCTTCTCAGAACATCCTTCATTCTCATTAGAGTTTGTATCTTAGCTTTCACTTCTTCTTCTTCCAAGTTTTCCTCCTTGGGGTTTTCAATTCTCTCCTGTTTCGTATCTTCTTCTACATTCTACTTTTTAGCACTAGGGTGCTTTATTTTGCCTTTCCCATTTACACTTTCACTCTTTCTGTTCCCTGACACCTTAATTTTCCCCTATTTGGGGTGCTCTACCATTGCATTATTCTTGCAGTAGCCTTCGATAAGCAGAATAAGGCCTTCATGTAGGATAGGGCACGTTTCCTTTTTCTTATGAGCATATAAACTTTGCACCAAGGAGAAGTGAAGATAAAAGGGAAAAGACAAACTAACCTTGTGCCTGAAGTGGTTAAGGAAGACAAAATGGAACTTGTGCATGCGCTTGCTTCTTTCGTCCAGGATGAAGTACTCCCTTATGCAGCTTAAGACATCCCTCCATATCCCTTTTATCTGATCCAATTCATAGAAATCCCCATTCTTGACCAGCTTCTATTCTTCCTCAACCGTTTTGGGGAACTTACAAAAGGCCTCATTCGAGATGCTTGTCTACTTGGAAAATTTGAGTCCATCCGTAGGCAGCCCTGTAACCTCAGCTATAAAATCCTCTGTTAAGTTCACTATGATACCATGCAGGGTGACCCTTTCATCAGACCAATTTTTGAAAAAATCCATAGTGATATGCGGCTTTGATCCATGGAGTCTTTCCATGTAGCTCACAACTTTTCCTTTCTGCAAAATTCTCCATGCTTCTTTTTTCTCTCTCCATTCATCACAGCTCTTCGGTTCCTATTTTCGGGGTTCTCCCTTCCTTTTGCGTGCCATACTCATTTTATTTGAATCCTAGTTGCTATGGTTTTTACACTGAACCCACCTGCTGCCAATTGATTCGAAAGTCAGCTTTGTTTGTGCTTTTTCAGGATCTGTGTCTCACTCTTGAGGGCCTTCCTCTTTAATGATTGTTTTCCTTTCCCCGCGCTGCCACTCCTCCTACTCATTATATATTTATTAATCTCCAATCTTCCCTTCCTTTACATGGGTTGCATCATGAAGAATGAGTGCCCTTAATTCCATGTTCTTTTCTAATGTTTCATGCCACCTCACTGTTTGACCTTCCCGGACTGCACAATTAGCTAGCCAATCTGCAACACCATTGGCTTCACGAAAGGTGTGGGTTATAATCACTTCTTCAAATTTATTTAATAAATTTTCCATCTCCATTACCTTATCCTCTATGGTACAAGACACAGTATTTCTATTATTAAGAATATTTATAATATTCAAAGATTCCCCTTCAAGCCACAATTTGGGATATCCCGAGTCCATAGCTAATTTGAGGGTCTGAAGGGCAGCTGTAGCTTCAGCAATGTGGCAATTCGATTTACCAATGGGGATTGCAACATCATCAATTACCATTCCCATATCATTTCTCAAGACTCCACCACAACCTGCATTCCCCAGGTTCCCTTTGGCAGCACCATCAAAGTTTCCTTTAATCCATCCTTGAGGAGGAACATTCCATGTTACTCCAGATCTGGGTTTATCAGGTTTACCAATAGGATTATCCGTCCTCAAGGGATTATCCACTTGGAGGGTAGAGCTTGGATTCTTTTGTAATAAAAAATTCTCCTTTAAAGCTCTAATGATGTTCTGTCCTACCACCCATCCAGGAAGTTCTTTATTTCTAAAGATTTGGTTATTTCTTTCCTTCCATATTCCCCACCAAATATGGGGAAGAGTTATTTTCCATAAAAAAAGGACTTCGAGATTCTTTGAAGGGAAGTACCAGCTTTTGAGAGATAATTCCACATTTTTGTGGTGAATCCATGTAATGCCCCACAAATTGAGAATCTCCTTCCAAACAAGCTGAGTGAAGGAACAATTCACGAACAGATGATCTCTATCCTCAAGGTCTTTTTTACAAAGAATACACATGTTTACAATATTAATTCTGCATTTCTTTAAATTATACAGAGTCAATATTTTGTTTTGGAGAAGGGTCCAGAAAAAGAATTTGATTTTAGGGATGAGCCCCTTAATCCAAGCTCTCATCCATAACGGTTTGCTACCATTTCCCTTAGAGGAGAAAATGGATGAAACTTTAAACTGTCCACTTGGCTCATTGTGCCAAACAATTCTATCTTCTTGGTTAGGATATAGAGATATAGAATTTATGGATAATTGAATATCCTTGAGATCTTGATCATAGTCAGTGAGGTTTACCCAAAAGTTGTTCTGCCAATATTGATTAACCATTATTCCCACTCTTTGCTTGCATCTATCTATCACATCTTTATCTTGGATTTCTTCCTGTAACGGTTTTCCTCTTAACCAAATATCTTCCCAGAACTTCACCTTTTTACCATTGCCAACTTTCCATGAACTTCCTTCTTCTAAAACATGTTTTGTTCCCTGGACTGCCCCCCATATGGTAGAAGGATGAGAAATGTCCGGTGTGGTAAAGAATTCAGAGAGTGACTTTGCCTTGAATAAGTACTTATGCTTCCAAATTTTACTCCATTCTTTATTTTCTTGATAAACCCTCCACCCCTATTTAGCTAAGAGGGTTGTGTTCATACTTCTAATTTTCCTTATACCAAGTCCACCATCCCTGACAGGTTTGCAAATGTTATCCCATGCTATAAGAGGCATTCTCCTTTTCTCCTCAGTACCTGACCAAAGAAAGTTTCTCTAGATTTTTTCTATATCTTCAGCAAATTTAGTGGGGATTTTGAAAAGACTCAAAGCATACGTAGGTATGCTTTGAAGACTTTCTTTGATGAGTGTGAGCTTTCCACCTTGGCTTAGAAGACTACCTTTCCATCCCGCCAATTTCTTACTAAATTTGTTAATAAGTCCTTCCCAAAAAGCTTCATGAGCTTTCGACCCTAAAGGGAGACCAAGGTAAGTGGAAGGAAAAGAACCTATGGAGCATTCTAGGATTCTTGCTATTTTGTTCTGTCTATAAACTGGGGTATTGGTAAAGAATACCATGCTTTTGTTCTAGTTAATCAGATGTCCAGAGGTAGAGGAATACAGATTTATAGCTTCCTTTAGAGTTTTAGCTTCTGTGACTTCAGACTGTCCCATGAAAATAGTATCCTCCACAAATTGACCATGGGAGCATATTAAAGGATGCAAAGAGGGTTTTAGACCTTTAAATAATCCTCTACAAACTAAGTCCCCAAGGTATCGCCCCATACTATCGGCCATGATAATAAAGAGAATAGGGGTGATAGGGTCCCCCTGTCTTAATCCCCTAGACGGATTGAAAAAAGGAGATGAACTCCCATTTACCAACACAGCTATAGAAGTAGTAGTTATCAGCTGCTTGATTATATCAACCACTCTTTGTTCAAAACCAAAGGCAATAAGGCTTTTTGAAAGGAATAGCCAATCCACCCTGTCATATGCTTTAGCTATATCCACTTTCATTAGGAACCCCTCTGTGTTAGAGCTGAACAGTGAATGAATATTCTCATGTGCCGTTATAACTGAGTTGAGGATTTGTCTGCCTGGAATGAATCCATTTTGTTGATCAGCTATTAACGAAGGGGTCACTTGAATTAGTCTGGTTGTTAGAACTTTGGAAATTATCTTATAGAAAGAGTTGCACAAACTAATCGGTCTGAACTGATCAGGGCATTCCGCTCCAGCCTTCTTCGGAATAAGGCACAAAAAAGTGGCATTAACTTCCTTCAGCATTTATTTTACTCCAAAGAACTCCTTCACCGCATTGCTGACATCCTTACCTATAAGTTTCCAGAGCTTTTGAAAAAAAAAACATGGGGAAACCATCTGGTCCAGGTGCTTTGTCTCCTCCTAAAGATCTAACAGCTTTGAAGATTTCCTCCTCCTTAGGTATAGAACATAACATATTATTCTGCTCGTTTGAGATCAATGGAGGAATCACTCGTAGGATATCAGCCTGGCTTTTCAAGTTAATGTTTCTATCAGCCCTCATCAGGGAAGAGAAAAATGAGATCAATTCCTCCTTTATTTCCTTTTCCTCTGTCATCTTCTGATCTCCTTTTATGAAATGATGAATAAGTGTTTTCGCTCTGTGTTTCAAAGTGGAGAGATGGAAAATTTTAGTATTTTTATCTCCTTCTTTCAACCATTTCACCCTTGATCTTTGTCTCCAAAAAGTTTCCTCCTTTGTTATAATGTCTTGATATTGTACCAATTGTTCACTTTCTTCTCTATGGGATTCTGAGGTATATCCATTTTGCTGGATTTTTTCCTGAATTCTATTGATATTCTCCTTGATGGTCTTCCTTTTCTCAAAAATATTTCCAAAGCAGTCCTTATTCCATTTCTTAACTTCCTTTTTAACATTTTTGAGTTTGGAGGCAACTATGAAGAGTGTTGTTCCCTCAATAGGAATATTCCACCACTCCTTTATTTTTCTTTCAAACTATGGGTGCTGCAACCACATCTTTTCAAATCTGAATGGGTGATTCTTTTTTTGATTCAATTTGACCGCTGTGAGATTAAGAGGGAAATGATCCGAGCCTATTCTGTGGCATGCTTCCAGCTTACAAGTATATTCTTTTATCCAGTCTGGGGAAATGAGAGCCCTATCAAGCTTGGCCTGTATACATTCCTTGTCCAGTCTCTTATTGCTCCAGGTATAATGAATTCCTTGCAGCTCCACATCCATTAAACCTTCTTTACTTATAAACTCCATGATATCAAATCTCCCTTCCATTTGAATAGTGTTACCACCCATTTTCTCATAATCATAGAGAGGAACATTAAAGTCTCCCATTATAATCCATCGCCCACAGTAATCTTTGCTTCTGAGTTTTGAGAGAGTTTCCCATACCTTCTTCCTTTCGTTCCTAGCATTGGGAGCGTAGATATTTACAACATACCATCTTTCCTTTTGGTCAACCTTAGTTAAATAGACAGCCAATTTTTTTTTACTTTCCATCAAAAAAAAACCAGCATATTGATTTTTTTTCCATAATATCACGGTTCCTCCTGAGGCACCTTCAGAGCTACTGGCCTTAATGGTGTAATATTTAAAGTCTTTATGGTTCTAGTTTTTAGTTATTATGACAAATTTTATGGTTTTATAATGTTTTTTTTTTGTACAATTATATTTATTAAACTTGTAAATTTCAATAAATTATAATCCATATTATTTTCCACCAAACATGACTTCAAATAAGTGCTTTGTCAAAGTAGAGGCTAGTTATAACTATTTTAAACAAACGATACAAACAATAATGATGAAGATGATGTTTATTATGAGAATTAAATATCAATAAAAAAATTAGAATATTATTCTTGGATAAAAATGTTTATAAATATAATAAATCAAGATCAAAAGAGGTGTGAGACCCCTATTTTCAAATTACTTACTCTAGGAACTTTGTGTTGTACACATGTCCTATTAAGACATGTTTTATGTGTTATTAATACATGAGATGCTACTGAGTACTTGTGACTAGGTCAGAGATTACATATGTTATGATATGTTATGTTTTTATTATGTAATAATATGTCTGTACTTAGATAATTACTATATTAACTATGGTACTATTATAACTACACTATTGACTATTCATTTTGAAGTGCATTGATTTTATACCACTAGAGCTATTATTCCTAAGAACGTATTTAAATTATGAATGTCTTTAAATGATTGGTATTAGTTTATTACCATTGATATGAAATACCTTGGATATTTCATGTTATTTTTTTGGATTGATATCACTTTTATTGCTTATATTCTATAGCTTCAGCTTTTAGGGTAGGGAATTTTATGTGTGAAATATTGTGTAAGTGATAGGGGATGTGAATGAGGGACTAGTAATATGATAGGAACAATCACATCATGGGTACAATCATTACATTTATACTTGAACCTAACTCAAATCCAAACCACTCCTTATATCACTATGGACCTACTCAAAGCATATACATCCTTAACCCATCTAACATTATTCAACCCCACTAGATATCATTCTCATTTATCATTATTAACCTTAGGAGTTATATTTAAAAAAATTAATCAATTATTAAACTACTTTTAAAGCCACTTAATTTACCACATCTGACTCAAAAATGGATGGATTAAGAGAGACAAATTTAGAGTGAGTCATAACATAGGTTTTAGATATTTTTGGTTGATATATTTTCCTTTAGACCAATAGGAAGGTCTGAGATTATTTCAAGGATCCTAAGAGGAATTTTGAGGTAGACCATGCACCATTTATGGTTTGGTATAATGAGTCAATTTATGAGGTATGGAATGTTTACTTTCTCACATGGGCTTGTAAGTAGAGTTATGGAGAGTGAGGAATTTTTGAATAAGAGACAAAAGATGGGAAAGGACACATGTAACTTTCCCATTGGATTGTATAGAATGGAGATGAGACTATATGATTAAGTAAAACATTAATTGAGAGTATTTTTGTTAATTTTAAATTTATAAACTTGTAAGTGGATAACATGAGGAGAAAGAGGAGGAGGATATTGAGGAAGAGTATAAATAATAAGGAACTTATCCATTGAATCAAGCTTGTAACACGTGATATTGAGTGGATTTAATAAGGAGCTAAGGTAATATTACATGCAATCTTTTGTTTTAATAATTTTTTTTAATTTTCTTCAATTGAGAAGATTCTCCCCTGTGATTTTCATCATCTTGTATAGGTGTAGGGCCAATTAGCCTACATTATTTTTTCCATTTATTTCCATGGTTGTGTTATGTCCAATATGTTTGTTTTATCACCCAATTGGGATTTAGAGATATAAAATGTATCTTAATAATTATTGGATATTTTTAAAATCCATTTTTTGTTTAAATTTGACATTGTTAGGTTGTCCAAATGAGTGAACTTTCCTTGACTTATTGTGTTTTTATTTATAGTGCTAATGACTACTATGGAATTGGGTTCCTATTCCCTTCTAGGGAGAATTATTGGTTATTTCATTTGGTAATAGAAAGTGGAACAAATTCCTAAGGCCTTTAGTGTATTTTGATTCTTTGTATAGGAAGCAACTAGTGGACCTCCCGATGCCCACCTACATGGCACTTTATTTTATATATTGGTATTTGGAAGGTGGAACCATAGTTCTTGAGGGCATTCTATGTATTTTTTATAATGGTAAGTGCACCAAATTTTTGGTGCGTTATGACATATTTTGATTCTTTGTAATGGATGGTGGACCTCCTAATTCCTTATTATGTTTTGTTTCATATGGCTTAAGGTGTTTATGCCCTCCCATGGCCAAAATATGGTAGAGTAAGAGAATTTTATCCCAATTTTATTATTGTCATTTGGTGTGCCTATTTGTGTTGGAAATGTGTATGGATGCCTTGTGATATTTTATCATTTTAAATGGTGTTCTCATTTACCTTGTATGTTGGTTTTGGGAATTAAATCATTCTTTTGGGTAGTTATAATATAGACTATTAGATGTATTCTCCTAGTGAGCACTCATTTTATAGTTTTGTTACCATATAAACCTCTCTCTCACCAGATTTACCCCCTTAAACCATGATGTGGTGTTTCTCAATGATAGGATTCTTAGTCTCAAGGGTGCATAGGATAGCTACCTAATGATTTTAAAAGGATGTGAGGTGAACCCTCTTTTGGTTGGCATTCCATCTACATTTGGATTCCATGTGAAGATATATTGATCAACACTTTTTATATATTATTTTAAATAAATTTATTCTCCATTTGATAACCATTATCAGTTTAATTTTTTCAAAGTAAAATATGTATCTATTACATGAAATAAATTGGTAATAAGTGTTTGGAATTAACATGATGTTCCTTTAGTAATTACATACCATTTGTGGAGAGTAATGAGTTATGAAAGCAATGCAAATAATTTTTTAATGTTTAAATTCCATTTGTATATTATGTATTTTACATGTATACCTTTGTATTTTCATAGTAGGTTGAAAATAATCATTTTCTCTTTAATGAAATTGTGAAATGAATTAATAATTTAGTGTGAAGCCTTGGAAGGTAGGTTATATTAAATTAGTTTTTAATCACTTAAAATCATCCCTATTTATACTATTATTTAAATTAAGTTCAATTAGGCATTGAATGCAATTGACAACATAATTTTTGGAGTTATGGATGAATTGTTTTTAATTTTAAAAAACTCAATTCTAAATCCCCTTATATCTCATTTATAAGTTTTTTCATTTCACCTAACTATTTGGCATGAAAAATGTTGTTTTTGAAGGTAAAAAATTACCATGAAATTATTAAATTTTGATCATGTCCCCTTTTGTTTCATATTTATTTTTATATCTGGATTGCAAGATATGAATTTTTTAAATATATTATCATGTAAGGTAGTTTTCATTTAACATGAGATAGGGTAATACACCCTTCCCATAGGGAAATTATATCTATTAGAGTGGAGACCCTCAATGTAATTGTGTGTTATGGTCACTATCCCATTATGGGTAAGTTGGTGGTGGTTTATGGCTAGTTATCAATACAGTTCATAGTAACTATGGTATGTGATAGTGGTGGTAGTTTTTATTAGGAATAAGGCCTTGATATGGCCTAGTGGCTAGCAAGCTTCAATCTACTTTCCAAGCCATGTAAGTTTAAATAACTAGCAAAAATTCTAAATAAAATAAAAACAATTGTTAATATATTTAAATTCAAACTTTGATTTAATCAGGATAATTGTAACCTATTTTTAAAATAAAACCATAACTTTTGAACCTTATCATACCTATAGTTTGTCCTTTAATTGCATTGACCTCATGGTTTAGAGGTGGGGTGGACCCAAAAGGGACCCCCTCCATTTTTCATGCTCTTCCATAGAGTATAATATTTGAGACCAAGAATTGTGTATTTTTCTAGTAAAAACCCTTTTTACTCACATGTGCCTTATACCTCATTTATAAACTAGTAGACCATTTTATGAACTATGATAGTGGAGACTCAGTGGCTTAAAGGTATGAAAAAACAAAATGGACACAACTAATTTTTTTTCCTTTTCTACTTGGAAATAGTTTCAGGACCTAAGACTTCATTGTTTCAACTTTTTTCTTGTTTCGTTTAAGGGAGTCATGTTTGGGCCTTACTAGATATCATGAGCTCCTAGAAGCCTTGAAATGAGTTGAACCTAAAGGGGACCCCTTTTTTTATTCTCATTTATTATGAGATAAAAATATAAATATGAAACTAAAAACACTATAATATTTAACCTTATGTTAGCCATTAATGGTTGTGGAGGAGTTAAAATTATTAGGACCTATTCAAAAAATATAGTAGATAGAGACTTCCTATGAGAATTATGTCAAACTAGGTACCTACAAAACTCTCACACACATTCATATCATGTTATAAAATTTAAATTGAAAATTATTGTACTAGTCAAAATCTTATATATTCCTTAATGGCAATCATTGAAGGCTAAGGAAGGAGAGGAGGGATGACTATGTAAAATTCATCCTCCAACATGTCTTCCCTCATTTAAAATCAAAATTTATAATTTTAATGGCTGATTTGGAGACATTTTGTCTTTCATGAGGATTTGAGGTCACTTGTTTTATTTGACCAAATTTGACGATTGAGATCAGTTTGTTCTGATGGTGGAGATTGGGTGAACTCAAAGGGCTTAAATAAGATATTCTAGGCACATTTTAAGATCCTATGAGGTCTATTTCATATTTATTTTTTCACTTTTCTTGAATCTAAGTCAATGTAAAATGAGACTTTATTTGTGACTTAAGTGATAATTGAGCCATGTGATTGGTCAAGAATACTTGGAACCCTCCTTTAACTCTATTGTGAGTTAGAACATGTCATTCAAGTAAGTGGTTGTTTGAACCAACCTCCTTGTATTTTTGTGTTCATATGTATCTTTAGGGATGTGGGACACACTAGGATATATTAAAAATATGTAGTCTTGCATGATAACCTATATGATTTTTAGAACATGTGAAACCTACATGGCTACATGGTGACCATATCTCCACTTTTGAATTACATCCTTATTGTGTGGAAAATGTAGTTATGAAAAATGTGCATTATATATTCTAAATATAAATTTATCTTGTTTATGTGTGTGTTTCATTATGTCAATTTTTGGGCATGACATTTTGGTATCATAACATGGTTTATACACCAAGAGCTCTCAAGATCATTATTTAGTACTACTTATTTTGAAATAAATTGATGTGTGTACTTGTTGGGTGTTATGCCTCATTAAGGAGGTAAGGACAATACACATGATGAGTTATTTGGACTATGGACTCGTACATAAATTAAAATACACTTAAATTATCATTTAGGCCTCCATCTAAAGAGATCCATGCTTATAGTGTTGGACATCCACCCATGTAGTTGAGAAAATGAGGTTTGATAAAGGTTTGAATTAAGTTCTAGGAAGGAGTTAGGAAGTTAGATGGCCATGAGAGCCAAGTGATTGTTAGATCATGAGTGAGATATTATGTACTAGGTTGATGGGACTTTCCCATGACTATCAACATTCATATATTTCCTTGAAGGACTTATTAGATGAATTTATTGATAGTTTTATCTTAGTTATCAAGACCATGGAGATTGATTTTAGGTAGACAATAGAGTGTATTGTAAATATAGGATCTAGATGAGCCTTTATAAGTTCAATGACCACTTTTAAATCAAATATTTTGTTACCACTCAAGTAATGTGTGATAGATATTTGTTTGATGTCTTTATCACCTTGAATTATGAGATTAGCATGGATTAGGATGCAGTAGTGAATCCATCCCATTTTTCCTTAGGTTTTTACTCTTACTTTGTGAGTAGTTATAGGAAGCATTTGTACACAAACACTCTTTAAGTCAAAAAGCCTCATATTTATGAACTATTTAGGGTTACAAATACATAGGGACATACTTATTCCATATAAGGCACTAAGATCCTTATGGTGTTGCATATGGTTTTCCACTTGAAACATATTTGAATGTATATGAGTGTTGTGAGATTTGGTCCTCACCTTGTGTGATAGATGGGTGATATCATGTGGATGCCATTGACAAGGAGCCTCTTATGTGTCACTTTTTTATTTCCTATACATGTAGAGAATGGACTTTGTCACCTTTTTGGCAGTGAGATATGTCTTAATTTAAATACATATTGAAGATACTTTCCATTAGTTTTGGACATTGATGTTTGTTAGAGATGAACTTGTAGGCCTTTTTCAAATCTTGGTACCAAGTAGGTATGATCATTGATTGAGTTTAGTTGTTGACTATGTTAGAGTGGTATTATCATGCCTTATATACATACTCAATACCCAAGGTTTATGGATCTTGTTTACATGTTGATATCCAAATTTTATGATTAGTGATGCCTTTGAGGTTATGATCCCTTTTATTGGAGTATTTGTTTATAGAAAACTATTTTGTTAAACCAATGGTGGTTAAAAGGTGACCTTGTTGAAAAGAACCTTGAAAGGAATGTGATTTGGTTTTCCTCATTGCTAAGAAGGTTAAAGTGTACCTTCTAGATTGTGGATTATATTGAATGGATTGATGTATCAATGATAGTTTGAGTCCTTAATAATAAGGAGATAAAATTTATTAGAGATGATTTTTGATCTTATGGGGGTAGCACCTAGTTAGGTGGGTTTCCTATCATTGTTGATAGTATGAAGTAAGATGTGTATTTTTTTAGATCTAAAGGTAGTAGTAACCTTGAGTGAATGTACCTCCTCTTTTTTAAACATGCTTATGATAGGAGTATGGCTTTGATTTGGTATTTTTTATGCTAGTTTACCAAACCATATAGTTTAACATTGATATTGATGTCTAAAATGTTTAGGGTGTCGACTGTTTGAGGTGACCCTTTTCATTTTGGGTTGGCCATTTTATCCTATTTGATATAATGAGTTGTGTGAATGCACGTATAATATAATGGAATTAAATACCATATTGGATTCTTATGTTAGGTATTGTAGTGCCTTGTTTCCTTAACCATACCAAACCCTTTTTTGGATTGTGAAGTTTGAACCATCCTTGAGTATGGTTTGGTGAGTAGTTCAAGTGTTTCACACCATTAACTATTTAGATGTTTTGGCCTATGAGGATAATTTATTTAGTGGTGTCATTTATCAATCATCTAAGAAGTTAATTTATACATTTAATCCTTGTATGATATTGTTTTCCCTTATTTATAAGGTTTTCATTAATTATTATGCAAGTTGCCAAAAGTACTCATGTCAGTGATTTTAGATTGAATTCAAAGGGAGTGAATTCTAGGGAACTATAATGGATATGAAACATGAGTCTTGAAATTTGGGATGTTATTTTGAGGACCATTTTTGAGTTAGGTATCTATTGTTAGGGTGTGTGTCCTTAGGTGTACATATACATTCTAGAATAATTATGTCTAGTTTGACTGAGTGATTTTTTACTTTATTTTGTATTACCATGTTGGGTAGGTGAACACATAACATAGTTCATGATTTTCATGAAAAAATACTCCTATTAAAATTTTTTATCACCTTAGACCAAGCATCCTTGGTGAATGGCTAGACCCTTTTGCTTGGTAAAGAAACTTCACTAACAATAATTTGTGCCTTATGTAGTGGGTGTTGTCCAAGCATGCAATGCTTCTCACCTAAGCAAGTGTGCAACTATAATTAGTTTTTTGTGTCTTGTGGATGCCAATATTATGATAAGAAATCTTAGAATACTCATCATAGATTGATACCACTTTTAAGTAGTAAGCATCCTCCTCATAGTATAGGAGTTTAGTTTGTTTTGTTATGACTTCCTATGTGTTATGAGTTTGGTGATGGATTGATATTTCATCAACTACCTTGGATTGAGGGAGAGGTTTTTATTTTTTAGAATTAATATAGAATTGAGATTATTTGATACTATCTCACTATCTAGTGACATCATTATAATTCCATTAAGTGGATTATCATTTATATGATGTCAATTAAGTATCCTTTTGATTAGTGCCATGTTTATTTAATAGTGTTTTGAAAATATTCATTAGCCTTCACATAATGGTATTTTTTAATTTATGTTGGCTATAGAATTTATATATATGGAGTGTCTTGAAGTCTCCATGTGGTTTAATAATTTTCCTCCTATTTTTGGAAATAATTTCTGATATTTACCACTTATGGGTTGGGTAAGTGTTTGGTGGTTTTTTAAACTTAGGTTGAAATGCTTTATTCATAGTGTGTGAGGGTATTGATGACTTGTGTTTACACTTTCTGATATGCTAGATCCATACCCTCCACTTTTGGTCTTTTAGATCTATTTAATATTATCATATTTTGAAATTTACTATGCGACATGGTGAACCTAAAATTTATTTTGGTTCTTGATTTGAATTTATAAGTTTATTAGAAACATTATTTTATGATTTTCCTTATGATTGAATTTTAGGCTATCTAGCCATTTATTATTTTGAAAATTATTGATTGTTGTAGCTCCTATTTTTATTTCTTATAATCAATTTTGTATTAAATTGGGTTGTTTAGCCATTTTCACATTTATTTCTCTTTGGATTATATTGGGTTGTTAAAAAATTATTTTTTCCTCCTTTGTAGATTGAGCTAGGTTTTTTGGCTAATTGATTTAATCCATGATTAAATTTGTATTATTCTCAACTTGTTTAAATATGTTATTTTGATGAGCATTTTAGGTACCTTTCACCTTGTGTGAACATGGAAGTAGTAGGTGATAAGTATATCGTTACCTTAGTAGATGAGATGACATTATGACTTGTGTAGTTTATTGAGCAAGTGAGGAGACATCATCTCACTTGTTCCTGATATAAAGGTTATAAATATGATGTGATCCTTAGCCTTACTTGTATGTTAATTGTTATCATTTATTTACTTCTAACTCTGAGAGTGATGGATATGGTTTATACTATAATATTGGTTATGATAGTTTATTTAATTTCACTTCATGATCTATTAGAAGAGATATGTGATCATTAACTTAGATAGACCATTAATATGATTCAAAAACATTGCTAGTGATTATTATAACATACTTTAAATTTTAATTTTTACCCTCAATGATAATCAAGAAGTATACATAAAGAGATCAGATGTGAGACCAATATTTTATAAGGGTTTACTCTATAAAATGTTATGTTGTATATAAATCCTATTGAGACATGATTTATGTGATATTGGGACATGATATGTTACTAAGTCTTTGGGACTAAATCAAATATTTTGTATGTTATGAGATGTTATGTTATTATTATGCAAGAAAAATTGTATCCTTAGATATATGATTAATATATTCATTGTGGTTTTTATTTTACTTACACTATTGATTGTTCATTATGATGCACATTGATTTTATACCACTAGAGATATTATTATTAATCATGTATTTTTAATTATAAATAAGTTTAAATGATTGGTATTATTTTATTAAAATTGATATGAGATGCCTTGGATATTTTATGCACTTGTTTTTTGGATTGATATCAATTTTATTGATTATATTATATATCTCTAAATTCTAGGGTAAGGAATTTTATGTTCATTGTACAAGTGTCATAGGAGGCCAACAAGGGAAATAAAGCTACACCAAGATTGAGAACATAATGAGTAGAGTGGTGACATGTCTAATTAACCCTACCTCAAAAATAAAGCACTCTTTATATCATTATGCACCTAGTGGTAAGTATAGATGTCCTTAACCCATATCACACTATTAACCCCCTAATAATGTTCTCACTTTTCATTATTAACATTAGGAGTTATATTTAATTTTAATTTTAATTATTATAGTATTATTAAGCCACTTAAGTGGCCCCATATGAATCAATACTCAGATGGATTAAGATATCCAAATTTAGAGTGAGTTATAAATGAGGTTGTACATATTCTTGGTTGTTATTTTCCCTTTAGACCAATAAGAAGGTAGGAGATTATTTGAAGGAACCTTAGAGGAATTTTAAGGAATCCCATGTGCCATTTATGGCTTGGGATAATGAATCCATTTATGGGGTATGGAATTTATTATTTTCCCACAAAGTATTGTAAGTGGAGTTATGGAGAAGGAAGACATTTTGACCAAGAGCCAAGGGATGGGGAGGAACACATGTCACATTCTAATTGGCTTGTATAAAATGGAGATGAGCCTATATAAGGAAGTAAAGCCTTCTTTAAGAGTTTTTATCATTTGAAATTTATAAAATGGTAAGTGGAGAAGATAAGTATAAAGGGGAGGATGATATTGAGGAAGAGCTTAGGGAATGGGGAACTTATCCATTACCCCAAGCTTGTAAGAAGTGATCATGATTGGATATAAGAAGGAACTAAGGTAGGCTTCCATGTGCTCTTTTTTTTTCATTTTATTTTATTTTATTACATTGAGAATCTTTTTCCCTATGAGTATCATCATTTTTAAGAGGTGTAGGACCACTTGTCCTACACTATTTTTACCATTTCTTGCCATAGTTATGACTGTGGACACCATGTTGGTTTTATCACCCTATTAGGCATTATAGATGTATAATACCTCATAATCTTATTATTTATTTTTAAAATCCATTTAAATTTTAAATTTTACATCATTAGTTTTTTTAAATAAGTGTGAATTTTCCTTTCCTTATTGTGTTTTTATTCATAGTTCTAGAGTATACTAGGGAATCAAATTCCTATGCCCTTCTACACATTATTATTATTTATTTCACTCTCACATATTTACAATGGAAAGTGGAAAATTTTACCAAGCCCCTATACATAGTATGATTCTATGTATATGAAGTAGCTAGTGGAACTCCCAATGCCTACCTACATGGTAATTTATTCTATGTATTTTTATTTGACTAGTGGAGTTGCAGTCCCAGAGAGCTTTCTACATATTAATTATAATGGAAAATGGACCAAATTTATGATTCTTTATGATGTAGTTTGATTCTCCATAATAGCCAGTGGACCTCCTAATTCCCTCTTAATTGTCATTTGGCATAGGTTAAGGTGTCTAATCCCTCAATGGAAAATATATGGTAGAACAAGGGTGAGTTATTCCCATATTATTATTCTCAATAAGTGGACTATTTGTGTTAGAAAATTTTATAGTTACCTTGTGATATTTTATAATTTTAAATGATTTTTTAATTTACTTTGTAAATTGGTTTTGGAAAATGGAATCCTTAATTTGGTTAGTTGGACATATAGCCTCCTCGATGAATTTTCCTAGTGAGCACTCCTTGTCTAGGTATTTTACCATCTAAACCTCCCTTTTAAAAAATTATCCAACTTAAACCATTATGTGATGATGTTAAAAACTAGGAGGCTTAATCTTGAGGGTTCCTAGGTTATCCACTTGATGATGATTAAAATATGGGAGATGAGCCCTCCTTTAGTTGGCCTTGTAGTTACATGTTGAGTCCATGTGAAGAAAACTTAATCAACATTTTTTGTATAGGCTATACCTCCTTATGGATGGATGTAGGGATGCATTTCATTTCTATAATATGTATTTTACTTTTGTTGTATATGTTATGGGAAATATGTGATGTATGTTTTATTTTCTAGCATTATGTGATATACATGCATGTTTAAAAAAATCAAATGATTTTGAAAAGTATAAATAATCATAAAATGTAATAAAAACTATATCATGATGGGAAATGTGTAAAAACAAAATATTAATAAATATAATAAATTGAAAAAAAGTAAAGTAAATCTTAATAAAATGTTTTCAAAACCAAGTAAAATTAAAAATTCCACCAAATTAGAACAAATATAAGTCATATTATATCAATGTTGGAAGTATGAAAATCTATAATAAAGTGGTAAATGTGTTATCACAAATGGAAAGACATAAAAAATAAATTTAATCAATCATACTAAATAAATGTGGGAAATATGAAAAGGAAAAAAAATGTAAGTATGAATCAAATTACTCATACTAGATCAAGATGGGAAGTATGAAAAAATTAATAAAATGGTTGTAACATACATGCAACCATAGAATAAGAAGATAAAAGTGAAGTTTTTATGTAGTAAGCATAAAACATACTAAATCAATATGGGAAGTATGTAAATGATGGGTAAATCATAATGTAACACAAATTATCTCAAATTTTAAGCATGTAATTTTATTCTGGCTTGGTTTTAGTACGATCTTTTTATTTGAATATTATGTGAGGAGAGTCTAGTCCTATCTAAGGTCTTACATTGTAACTCACAAAGGGAACACCAATGAAGTGGAGACAAATGTGGGAATAATTTAAATATGTTTTAATATGGTGATTTGTGAGGAAATCTTGGTCTTATCCATGGTCTTACATTACAACTTAGAAAGTGAACACCAATGAGGTGAATGTTAATAAGGGGAAAAATAAGGAAATTTTTTTTGAGAAATACCTGGTCCTATCCAAGGTCATACAATGCAACTCATGAATGGAAACCCTAGGGGTTATCATTATTTAAGAAAATAATATTTATAAAAGGGTAATATTAGGATTTTTATAATAAAATAGGTAATGTAAAATTCATGACATAAAAATTTATGAAAAAATATTTAAAAACATAAGGCATACTAGGTAAGAAGGTAAGACTCTAAGAGTTTAGTGACCATCAAAATACAAAGGATACCTACTTGCAATAAGCACAAAGGTGTATGGGTAAAAATGTGGAATACTAAGATCAACTAATGAAGGTTATATGATCAAGTAAATTAAAATGGACCTACCTTCCCACAACATATTCTTCATTCCTTGAGACCTCTTATAGATCTATCAGTCTATTGTGAAGATTGGGTACTTGTTTGAGAATGTAGGTAGCACTATAGATATTTTTTTATTATCTTATACTAATATATTATCCTACCACACCCTAATGGACCTTAGATATATCATGAGGCCAACTGTGGAGTTTTAGATTTGATTATAAATAATATCTGTGCTAAATATAATAAATCACATATTTTGGTGTGATTAAACTTTTGAATTTTATATTTTCATTTTAGGTCATTGCCTTTTATTTAAATTATTTGTATTTTAACTTTTGTTCCACTTTTGTAATTCCTCCTCCTTACAGATTTTGAATAACCAACATGAGTGATAACAGTGATACACATGAATATGATTTATACTTTGGTTAAATAAGACTAAGTAATCAGAGATATGATTGACTAAACACCTTAGGATTACCTATGAACCAATGTGTAATATCAAGTTTCAATCGTATCTATGCTTTGTATGTGGCACAAAAATAAGGGAAAAGGGAGATAAAAAATATCATTGTATATAATTAGTATAATGATAAGTATTGTTTTATAATTGATTATATGGTAAAGATAAAATAATAAGGGATTAAGTGTTGTAAAACCAAGTCACAATAATAATTATCTTTATTTGAGGGTAAAAGATAACAAACAATTGTTAAAGAGAAAATAAAGGAATCCATGAAAGAAGTAAATTCATAAACATAAGTTTACATTCATTAAAATAATGAGAATATGCCATAAAATATAGTGAAATAGAATGAAACCATGTAAAAAACATAAATCATAATATAATGGTTCATGAAAAATAGATAAGTGAAATCATATTTGATAAATAGTAAAAAATATAAGATATATAAATGGATCACAAATCCAATACAAATCATATTATACAATAATGTGAGTAAACACCATGATGTTTTCACAAATACTTATAGATATGAAAATAAATTTTATCTATAACATATAAAACATCCCTATGTAGATGAATTTTGATGTTATTTAGAGTCTCATCAATCTTCACAAAAATTTGTGAAAAGACATCCTTTTGTATCATCTCAAATGAAAAGGTAGGTGTATAATAAGAATAATAATGATCATGTGGTAACCTCATATGTGGTATACTCAATGCAAGGAATAGGTATCTTGATTTTAATTGTATTTGTGTAGCTAGTGGTAAGTTCAACAAATGGAGAAATAAGGACCTTCATTCACAAACAACTTTTAGGAAAAAGAATAATTGGTGCTAGTGTAGACTATGAGAAATATTAGAGATGTAGCTAGATTAAGAGGCATCAATCAATATAATGGCTAGGCCACTGATTTCAAATACAATATACTTCCCCATATTTGGGTATCTACTTTAGAAGTATCTTGGGAGGTGAGATGGTCTTATCTTTGGGATGGGTAATGATTGGTCACAATGTGTCAATGTAATACATTTGTTTTTAGCATTTCATAGAAGAATATTTATATATTTCATGGAAGCAACAAATACTATATTAATAGACTATGGGTATTAACTAGCTAAAGAGATATAATAATAATCCTAGGGCTACCTGTTTCATGTAAATTTTCACTTAAGTTGTAAAGAAAGAGAGAAAATAAACTTGATATGGGTATGGTTAAAAAATTTGTTTGTTTATGAGTGTATTTAATAAAAATAATTTTAAGATCTCCTCTTTATCTTGGGAGGATGACCTGTAGATAAGAAATCACTAAAGAAAACTTATTTATAATATAAATAGTTGGGTTGATTACCTAGTGATAGCTAGATCTTGAAAGTGAAAGCTTCTTTAGTGACTATCAATCCACACATTCTAAACAATAAATTTGATAAAATAGAAACAAGGTACTTGGATCAATAATCAAATGGTACTAAAATTGAATAGAAGAAAGCTTGCTAGAAAAATAGACTATAACTAATCTAATTAGTAATAAACTAATTATGACTAGTGATAACATGTTAGGGTATGCTTCAAAAAATTATAAGTGGGTCTATGAGTGGTTGAAAACATAGAAAAGTGGATTTGGTTGGGTGTGGGTAGGTGAAATTATCTTGTTAGTTTTTTTCCATAGGTGACCATTAGTGGTTGGGGTAACCATTAACAGTTAGGCTTAACTGTTGGTGGTTGGGTTCAACTATTAGTGGTTGATTGTGGAATTTTGGGTTTCATCAACAAAAGATGATAATATTTCACAAATGAATTGTTAGAGTTAGGCAAGGGATATATTGATTACAAAATGCAATAAAAGTATGTGAATAGTAACAAACAAGTATGTGTCTTACCAAAACTTATTTGGGTGGGTGGTTGACATAGTTAGCTTGTTGGTGGAATATAGCTTGATTCTAGTAGAGTAATGGTACTTAAAATCTTGGTTGAGAGATGAAGGTAAGTTTTCTCTCCATAAGATGGATGATAGTGCTTGATAATGTTGATGATGTTAATTGACCTAATTGACCTACAAAATAATACTCTTGAATGCTTGAGCTCCTAATAATTATTGTGAATGGAATTGACCTCTTAGGCCTCTCTCTTATAGGAATAAATAAGAGCTAGAAGTGAACATGTAACTAGGTCATCTAAATATAATTTGTGGATGTAAAGGCTCATAACACAAATTAGACAAGTTTATATTTAGAAAAGGGGTAGTAAATCTTGCATTCTCTTGCTGATAAGGTGGATCTTAACCATCAATAGTCAGGGGTCCCCAAGGCTAACAATCGATGGTCACCCTAACCATCAATGGTCAAATTCCATAGGGATAGGGTCCTAAAGGCTAGGGTTACTCAATTAGTGCAACTGAGTATAGATTGGTTGGTTTAGGCTTGATAGGTGTAGGTTGGTCCTAAGAGGGTCTAGGGGTACTTTTAGGGATACTTCAACATTTAGAATTGTAGGTGTGTATATTTCTAGTGTTTACATTTTACCCCTTTTTTTGTGTGGCTTGCATGAATTAGATGTAAAACAAAAATAAAGTATGGGTCATAGGTCTAGTTGCCTTGAGAATGGGAGGAGGTGTTCAAACTCAAACCAAGATTTGGTGAGGTGAAATTGAAGTGGGTATAGGTTTTATAAGTGGTAGATGGTGATTCACTAGGTGGTGACATGAGTTCATGCATGTGAGACATAAATGTGTGCACAAAATGTGACAAAAGGTGTGATCACCAATATCATGCATAGACTAGGTTTCCAATGCTTATATAAATAATGGTTGATGCTAAGAAGCATAAGGGATAAGTGAACCATGTGACTACTTATAGGCATGGTATCTAGGAACACTCATAAATGCAATTCTTCTAAATGATATCTATGTATTTGGTGGGTATCCAAGGTTGGAAGTGCTCTTGGGGAAAACAAAAAAGGGTCAAGTGTCATAGGTATCTAAGTTAGGAAGTTCTCCTAGTGAGACACAAGCTAGTTGGTATAAGTGAGATGGTGCAAAATGTAAAATAGTTAACATGGTAATGTTGTCTATATAGTCAAAAGACTAGGAAAAAGTTTCATAAATTATGCACCAAATGGGCTAAAAGAGACCAATGGTGAGGTGACAAGGTGGTCAGGATGGGTGGAGAAGGTAACTCCATGGGTGGACAAGATTCTAATGTAGATTGTAAAAAAATTGGGAGATTGTAGGTAAAAGGTGAAAATGGGTTTTTAAGGTATGCTAGTCATTGACAGTCAGGGTCCCCAAAAGGTGAACATCGATGGTCACCCTAACCATTGATAGTCAGGGGAAACCCTAAAATTAACAGGGTAAATATAAAAAAGAAAATTTAATTTGTCATTTTAACTATTGGGCATTGTTTGACTAAGCCATAGGTAATTTTTATGATTTCCAAGGAGGGTGCATGATGAGGTAGATACTACTCAATGGGTAGATGTGTGTAATAGATTCCATGGGTCCAAGATTTAGGGAGCATGAGGACATGGCTGGGCACTTGCTTGAGGGCTTAGACCATGGAGGAGGTCATTAAATGAGGTAGGGGGAGCATTAAATGGTAGATAGGTTTGATGTTACTATTACTTATGTTTATATGGGGGGGTTTACAAATATTTTATTTGGGTCTACATGTCATAGGTAGGGTTTTGGGGCTTTTACAAAAGTGGGGTAGGTAGAGCATCTAATTGATAGGGTGGATAGGTTCTTTGGTAGCATTTATAGCTAGGGATGTTAAGTAGGGTAGTGTTTGTGAATTTATTTCCTACTTTTGGGCCATGGTCGGTTTGGGTGTTTCATCAATGGAATACCTATAGGTGATCATTGATGGTCAAGTTTAACTATCGATGGTCAACACCCTAGAAACTAGGGATCCCCAACCATTAGTGGTTAGCATGACCAATGGTGGTTAACTTTGATAAGATGGGTTTTTTAAAGGTGTTTGGATCATAGGCATGGTTTTGGCCTAAAGTCTAATAGTTAGCATTAAGATAAGTGGTTAGGCCTAAAGTTCAGTCAGCTAGGTTGGGTGTAAAGGGTTAATGGGTTGTGATTATGGTGAGGTCAAATATGTTAGGGTTAAAGGTGTGTTTAAAATATAGGGTAGATAAGATCATTTTGGATCTAAGCCAAACATTTTGATTTGGTGTAAGCTTGAGAGTATATATATATATGCATGATCATGTGACGTAGATCTTCCCTACATTGATCAAGGGGATGATTATTGATGATTGGGTACATATGGAGGAAGTAGGGCTAGGAGGGATGAGGCACTACCAACACATGCTTAGGGATGTGTCCATGACAGTATCACTCATCGAGAGATGGGATCTCACTACTAATACCTTCTTGTTGCCAACCAGGGAGATGACTATTCTCCTAGAGGATATCCATAAGATCACTCAGCTCCCACTACATGGTGAGGTGATCTACTACATTGAGTAAGAGGAATATGATGAGTATGTTAAGTATCTATATGAATATGATAGGGACCAGGTCCATTATCACTCTAGAGGGTTTATTTATTCAACACTATATGAGAGGGATCCTAAGGAGAAGTAACTTATGATGATGTTGATGATCATGGTTACTTGTTTTGGGGTTCTATATTCTAGCAGTTGGAGATTCACCTATGTATTATTAGTTGTTTTGGTTGAGATATTATTTGGAATGATAGTATTTTGGTGGGTCCTAGTGTTGCTAGTCCATATTTATAGAGATCTATGGAGATTAAAACACCAAAAGAGGTATGACATTAGCATGGGCATGGTTCTATATTGCTGGGCTTATGAGCACATCTAGGTTTTGAGGCCTACAGGATTACCATGGATGGGGTACACTCAGATAGAGTTCCCTATGAACTTTATGAGGTTGAGGGATGATTATGATGTGTTAAGGGTTAGAGGTGGATCACATGACATTGATTGGTTTAGGGCTGCCCTAGGTGGATTGGTATCTATGGAAATTGTATTGAGATCATACCTATATTTCCCTATCTACATAAGTTATAGGAGGGAGACACTCACTATATAGAGCTTCAAGTGGATAGTGAGCTGTCAAGAGGGTGAGGTTGAGTTAATTTCATTTGATTGAGTGTGGCACTAGTTTGGCTTGTTACAAGGTGTATTGGGTCCACATCCATGATATAGGAGGTAAGACTTAAATGTTTAATTATTGGTGCCCTGACCTATTTAGATAGTTTTAGATGGTGGCTTTGAGGAGCTTCCTATTAGGGATCCCATAAATGATGTAGGGTATAGAAATAGATACATGGTTTTGTACCAACCTATTTATGGAACTACATATGTGGGTGGAGATGATAGAGGGGTGTCACTGATGGCTCTAGATCCATCCAAACAAGGTGGACAAGTAGGGGAAGCATTTGCCATGGCCCAGGATTAGGTACATGATCTACATAGATAGGTGGCCATATTACAAGGATAAATTTAGGCATTATAGGGTCAGCTCACCATCATTATAAGTGAGAGAGATCTACTCAAGTAGAAGGATAGGGTAGGTATAGGAGGGCTACTAGACATAGTGACCTGAGCATGCTATCTAGCTACTATTATGAAGCTAAGATATTATAAGGTGATGGTATTAGACCAACTTCCATAGGCTATAAGGTATGAAGAGTATAGAGTAAGCTTAGTGGGTAAGTCATTGATAGCTACTTTGGGTTAGTGGGCATATACAGTTGGATAGGTAGGGGTACTAGGGAGATCACTAGTAGGTACAAGTGTAGGCACATATGTGGCTAGTTGTAGTGGTGTAGGCTCATGATGATGTTGGGATATGTTATTTTGATGTATTATTTTTATATCAGCCTACGTGCCAATGTAGCAAGATGTATATGTTTTTGAGAGAACCTAACATATCATGACATGTATTATTTTTTGAAGATTTGATGTATAGGATGGATGCTCATGATGTTATATATGATAGTTTTTTGTGGTTTGTGACTATGTCTTATGGTTTTGGTTCATGTTTATGATGTTTCACTTAGTAGCTTAGGCATTTGATGCTATGATTATGCTCATGGTTATGATAGGATATGTTATAGATGGATACATGTTATGGATTTTTTTATAGTTATATGGGTGAAATGGGAAATGGTATATGCCTTCATGTTTTGCTTAGCTATTTGGTTTATGCTTGTGATGGTGTAGTGTCATGCTTATGGTTTATGATGTGATTGATGATCGTGGTTTGCTATGATATGTTTACATTGTGTTTGACTTATTGATAGATAGATGTCATTGCTTGTTGATAGAGTTTATGATGTTCATGCTTTTGATGTGATGTTTATTATTCATGCACATAATGGTAGGCCTACATAAACTAATAAAAGATAATAAAATGAACATGATGCATTTGCATTGCTAAAGACTAACACAACACCCAAAGTTAGATTGGCTTAGTGGAAATAAGCCTTTACAATGCTTCACATTATCATGCTTATTTTGATAGATAGGGATCCAGATTACATTGTGTCAATAAGCTCATATCCCCATGAATATGATATGTGGAGGGAGAATGAGTGAAACTAGAACCATTAATTAGAATAATATGCCTTTTCCATAGGTGTCCAAAGAGGTATTATAAAAAAATCTATGTCCATATATAAAGTGTAGACTGATCAATACAAGACGTCTACTAAGGAGAGTTGATTGTGGCTTTCAACGATTACTATTGTTATGAGGGTAGATTGCAGCTTTCAAAATTATTTTTCTCTTACTTTTGCTTTTACATGAGGGTTATGGAAGTTGATAGATGTGGGAAGCTTTCAAGAAATTATTAGCTTTGCCAAATTCTTTACTCAACAATCCTTCAAGGGAGTCATCTATGTTTATGTTCATAGTACAAATGATTTTGATAGTTGTCCTTCAAGGGAGAAGTCTAATTTATGTTTTACAATTTAAAATAAGTTTTTAACAACTATCCTTTAAGGGAGTAGTCTATGAATGCTGAGAATGACCCATGATTTTTTTATTTTTTTATTGGCTTTTACTTTGTTTGATTTGGATCAACATATACTTATTCATACATACTCAATGGATTACCTTTATGAAGGAAAAACTAATCTTACATGAAGGTTCAATAGGTGAAAAGAGTTTTAGGTTACAATGACCATTGGAATCTATCCTGAAGAGGGATTAAAAGTACCATGAGAATCATGTCATGGGTAAAGCTATTGTACCCATAGTTCAATATTAGGTTATGACTGTGATTGATAATCACATGATTCAACTATAGTCTATTTCCCCTAAAATAGGGAAATGAATGTGGTTGCAGAGGATGAGCTTAAGCTAGATAAATGATGATTGTGACCCCTATTTAATAATAGAAAGGATACATATACAAAGCATTGAGAGGCTCAGGTTATAGTTTGACATTGAGAGAAGATAAATGATAAGCTCTTAATCCATACTTATGGGTAATGATGTAGGGTCCTATCCAATTGAATTAAAATTTTCCCCTTTTTCTTTTCTTCATATTAGTTACATGTTGGTTTTCGTTGAAGATAAGATCTCTAATATTGAATTCTTAGACTTTTAGGTGTTTTTTATAGGCTCATTTGATTCATTATTGATAGACACAATCATGGGAAAGAGTAGCCAACTGATGCTCATCAAATAACTCAAGTTGAGCTAAATTTTATTGATGATAATCATTTTCTGAACAAGGTCATGTAAAGATATGAGAAGAAAAGGTATTTGGACTTTAAGAGGCAATACAGTCTCGATTCCACACATGAGAGAAAAAGGCATAGTACCTATAGGATTTTGGATGCTAGTATGATATGCCCATAAGGTGAAAGGGATATGAAAGTGCCAATCCTAACCTAAGGCATCAACCATTTTGGTAAACATGTTGTTGAGGGTTTTGTTAGAGGCTTCAACTTGTCCATTTGCTTATGGCTAGTAAGGTGATGAAAATTTATGTTTAATACCAAATACATCAAAAAGGCCTTGAGATTATTTTTTTATAAATATTTCCATTGTCGGTGACAATCTTATGGGGAACATTGAAATGGTAGATGATATGGTGGGTGATAAATTTGATAATATTTGCAGCTTTCATCGAGACAAGAGGAATATTATCCATTAATTTAGAGAAATATTTGGTTGTAGTAATGATAAAATGATGTCATTATTAAGAGTGGGGATTGATTTCACTGATAAGGTCTAGGCCTCATTGTGAAAAGGACCAAAATTCTATAGAAATGTGAAGACTATTTCTAGGTGTGTGATGTAAATTAACATGTTGTTGACACTTGACACACTTTTTAACATAATCAAAATAGTCTTGGCTAAGGGTGGGCCAATAATAACCTAGGTAGAGGATACATTTATATATAACAAGTACACTAAAGTTGCCCTCATAGATACCCTCATGTGTTTCTTTGATAGTGTGAGAGGCTTTTAGACTACAAAGGCAACATAATAGGAGGTGATCAAAACCATGTTTGTAGAGAATTCAACCTAGAATGGTATAATGGGAGGTGCTCTAGATAAATTCCTGATGGGAATTATAAGAGAGGCTAGAGTGAAATACACTAAGGTGAATGTAGTTGAAAGTTTGTTGATACCAAAGGTTAGGGAGGATCTCCTCCACACTAAAGATGGTTGGAATGTCTAATTTGGTGTAGGAGGGCTCAGTGAGGTGATGTACAATGACTGATAATTTGGAGTCTAAGGGTGTTGATGGGATCTAAGAGGTGAGAAAATCCATGGTATTGGAAAACTTGTTGGTGGATTATGGGGTGGTTTAAATATGGTAGTGTTATAATGAGGCTAGGAGTTGTCTGACTAGTTATCTATATATTTTCATCATTTTGTTCTTACACTAGTAAATGTTAGTGACTTGGTTGAACATAAGGTGGGATTCAAAAATGATATTTATTATTATAACTCCTAAGGCTAATTTAGTTTGGAGACATATTACTAGTGCTTCATACTCAACCACATTATTTATTCATTTGAAGATAAGTTTAAATTACAAAGGAAGTATTTCACTGATAAGGGAGATAGGGATGATCTCAGCCCCTCTACCACGCTAACATTTATAACCATAAAAAAACATGGTTATGTGATTATTAAAATATGCTTGAGATATACTTGTGATTGACTCATCTATATATTCAAGAGGGGGATTTTAGGTGTCTATTAGGAGTGTGGCATCTAATTGATTGCTAATGACTTGTCCCTTGATTGATTTCTACTAGAGGAACTCAAGGTCAAACTTAGCTAAAAGCATGAGCCACTTAGCCATACACTAGTTTTGGTATGGTTTAAAGTGCTTATACTTGAGGTAATTTGTATTAGATATGAAAAAAAATTTGTGGTTGAGAAGGTAGTGGTAAAGTTTTGTGACCATGGAGACTAGAGCCAAACATAGTTTCTTGGTATGTGTGTACTAAGTCTCATATTTGACAAGTGTGTAGCTAATGTAATAGATGATTTTCTCCCTATTTTGTTTGTATTTATGGGTAAGCATCACCCTTTGGGAATGATCTATGGTAGAGATATAAAGTTAGAAAGGCTAGTCATCTTTCAGAGGTGTAAGGATAGGTGGAGATATCAAGTACCATTTGAGTGCAACAAAGGATTTTTGATAATTGACATTCCAATTGAAAGAGATGTCATTTTTCAAGAGGTGGTGGAAGGGTTGAAATAGATCAAAGAGATAGGATATGAAGTGATGAAAGGATTGAAGATTCCCCTCTAAGCTACATAGTTTGTTTAATATTGCATCTCAAGGATGGATTTGATTTTGGCTAGATCAATCTTGATTCCTCTAAGGGAAATGATGAAGCTAAGAAATTTGCCTGATAGGACCCAAAAAATATATTTCTTAGGATTGAGGTGGACATGATAGTGGATAAGTCACTCAAATATAATCTTGATAATGGCTAAATGGTATACACAAAGATTGGACTTCCTGAGAAGGTCATCTACATAATCTTTAATGATTATATGGATAAGGTCATGGCACATTGGTAGGTTACACTAACATTCTTAAGACCAAATGGAATGACTATATAATAAGAAGTCCCCCATGGGGTGATAAAGGTAGTTTTGTGTTGATATTTAGGGGTAGTCAAAATATAATTAAAACCTAAGAGTCTATCTATGAGAGACAACATATCATGGCCTATTGTAAGATCGAGAAGTTAGTAAATGCTAGTTAGAAGAAAGTCATCCTTTGCATAGGCAAGATTGAGGTCACAAAATTTCACATAGATATGTATTCCCCCTATGGATTTAGTGATAGGCATGATGTTGGAAATCCAAGGCTATGTGAGGATGTATTCGATGAAGTTTTTATTAGATAGGTTTCACATCATGATTGGTTAAAATGTTATAGGTGGCAATTGATGGGTCAATATTGGGCATGTCAACATATGACCAAGTGAATGCAATACTATGTTCTTAAAGGAAGGTAGAGAAGTCCTATAGTTCTTTAGGGGTGAGATTTTGGCCAAGTTTGATGATATGGGGGTTATTTGAAGTGCCTATGTCAATGTTGATAGTAGATTCATTCAACATGGATGAGTTTTCTAGAGGTAAGGATTTGTGGATGGAGGAGTCCCATGCACTAAGGTAGGTGAGAATAGAATCATCATCCTAATACTAAATAGTGTTAATGGGAGGAGAGTCTTCTCTCACATGTTTAGGATGGGTCAAAGGGATGGATATGGATGCCCCTTCATTTTAATAAGTTAGGGGGCTAATGGTAATCATGTTCAAAAATAATGTTAGGTGGGATGATGTATTCATCCTCACCCATAGGTGGAGGGGGTGTTAGTGAGGAAGGGATCTCTTTTTAAATAATGGTAAGAATAGTTTGTTTAGATTTATCCTTATTGGGTGGAATGAACTTGATTCCATGAATCTCATGAGGCTTTCAGGTTTCAATCAAGGTCAAAGTGTGTGGGCCATGCTCATATCATCTAAAACAAAATCCCTTCTAGGCACACTATGAAGGTATAGTTTGGTGAAGTCTGGGTTGTCAAAATCAGAGAAGGTATAGGTGGATGGATGAGGTGGAGAAGGAGTGGTGGTAGTGTTAAGTGGATTGTCAATTCCCTCATAGATAAAGTGGGTTTGATAGCTAGGCCCTAAGTTGGTAATGGCTCTAATATTGGGGTCATAACTTGGTTGGTGTTTGAGTTTCCCATATTTTTAGGGAGTAAGGAGGGTATCAAGGGTGACGAGATGGTTTTCTCCAAGGGTAAGGTGTTGGAAGGTAGGTTCCAAAGGATCAGTGATGGGTATATAGTCCATGGGGATAGATGAACTAGTGGATGCCTTAGTGGAAGGGGAGGAATTAATGGCTTCATCTTCCATGGGTGAGGGCTTGATAGTGGTTGTTTGTATTGCTTTGAATGGATTTAGGAGAACATCATTAAGTCAGGAGATCATATTGCATACTAAAAATGGATAGGGTCAAATTGTATGGTGATAACTTGACCTTCATATTCAAATATGATGTAATGATGGAGTGTGGAAGGTACATAACCCATGACATAGATCTAAGGTCTCCCTAGTAAAACATTATACTAGAATTGACAAGATTTCTAAGGTCTCAGAAAACTGGTATAATGGCTACCACTCTCTCCATGAGTATCCCTTTGCATGATATTTTGTTCTTCTGATGTGAGGCAAGGAGTAGTTCCTTGTGTCACTATGGCTTGACAACCTCCTCCACTATCATACACAAACTAACCTTGAGATTATCACCAATGATCCAAATGTTCCTCTCCTTGAACCAGGTTAGTATTGATTAGAACAATAGCCCTTGTGGATGGAATGAAATTAGGATTATAGATATTGGTCTATTTATTGAAACCTTGTTGAAATTTTCCTCTTCCTTTGTAATTGTATTGGGGTGGAGGTCTATAAGTTTGTGAAGGATAATATTAGGGATTGGGTGGAATACTTACATGTAATTGAGCTTGTTTGAGCTGAGCTTGTAATGATTGAATCATTTCATCCTTGTATATATAATTATCCATATTCTTGGGAGTGGTTATAGACTTGGAATTTCCATTGGGAACATATGCTACACTAAAAGTTTCAACTAAACTATGAGACAACAAAGGCATTGAGTCTCTTGGATGTAATTTCCTAGCTTGTATTAGGTTATTCTAAACTTTAATAGCTATCTCATATGCATCAGGTAGAGTAAATACTCCCATTGATTGTAGAATTACTTCCACATCAATTCCAATGGACTTGAGATAAATGGGGAATACAAAGCTTAGAGGAGGCCTCATGATAGGTGTCAATCTATGCCATGTCATTTGAAACATTTCATTGAAATTTCCCATAGATTCATTAGGATCTCTTCTTATCACATTCAACTAATGGATTAGTGAAGTGTAGTCACTATTATTCTCAAACCTTTTCCCCAAAAACTCTCTAAATCCATCCCAATTAGTAATGCAACCACCTCCCAATGTCCTATACCAATCAAGTGCTTTACCCTTTGGAGACATGTCAAGTATTCAAATATCTATGTTAACTTGAGTGATATTGTGTAAGTTTTAAAAATTTGAGATGTTCGTAATGTGCTTAGATGGGGTAATAAGACATTATCCATTGAATCTAGGGATAATTTTGATAGGAATAGGAGGAATAGGATCATATGTAGGAAGATGAATTGGATTTTGGGTGTTGAGGGCTAGGAAAGCATGTTTCCTAGACATCTCCTCTTCTACCTCTTGATCTCATATCTCCTCAAATTTTCCCTCTTCTTCTTCAAAACCTTATTTTTCAAGATCTTGTTCCCCAAGAGGAGTTTTCGGTAGAGGGACTTGATTGAATTCTCTACTAGAAGATGATCTAGTGAGGACCATGAAGTATAACATGAAGAACTAGATCTATACCAAAGATTCTCACCTTTTAGAGTTTCTAAATGCTAGATTAAAAACACTTTTACAACCTTAGGCTTGTCAAGACCAACATTCACCTTGACATGGAAATAATTAGGAGTAACTATCCCACCAGGCATGACATAATTGTTGGCATCAAATTGTGTACCCTAGGATACTCTATAAAGATCCTACAATTTAATGCAACATTAAATCATCTCTCAAGTTGTGGGTGAACTTGTTAGAGAGATAAATCTCTATATTATGAGGGCTAGACTCCTAGATTCATATTTAAGTGCGTATCACCTAATATAATGTGTATTCATGAAAAGGATTAAAAGTTTACATGAAATGGAAACTACACTTAAAGAGGTGATACACCAAAACATATCCCACAGACTATCACATTCTTACTAAGCAATAAAACTTTCTAAGGCCAATTCTAGGCATTAAATGACTATAGCATAATTACTTCAATATAAAGGTAGAATCCACAAGACAATCCAAAAGATAACTGATCTATGGGTATATTTCACACCATAGAGATAATTTCTTGCTTGAAGAAGAGTCTAGTACAATTAATACACTTCACATGACTTGTTAAAATCAAAACTCTTGCTTAGACATGAAGGATAAAGGGAAGTAAGGATGATACTTTCACTTGGATCCACTATTCATCACTCACACACCTAGAAAAAATATTAATAACTTAAAATTAACATTGTATTCAATGTTCAAAGGTAAAATGTAATGTCATACCAGCAGGGCTTTGCCATACTAGACATGGTCTCAAAACATCAAATTCTACCTTGTCTTTGTCATCTTAGCTCAGGATTGCCTTTTGAACCATTTGGGATGATTTCCATTTGATGGAATAGTTTATAATTATAAAATTGAACTGCAATTTAACTTTCAATCAACACCTTGTAGACTTCATTGACCTTTTTTAATGGTTTTTTGGCCATTTTTAGACTTTGAAAACTCCCATCTCTACCCATGTTTTGCTCCTCAAAATATGCATAGTTGTTGTATGGGGATAGGGATACAAGGTAAACATATGAAAATATTTAAAAACAACCATGATATCATTGTGTGAAAACCAAAAAAACACCTAGGATCACTATTTTGTCCATTTAGGAACTTTGAGTCCAATAGAGTCCATTACCATCCCAATTTGGTTTTAGATTTTTTGTGCTACCCTGACACCTTAAACAAGATTTTAATATTAATATTTTCATGATAGGGCTTAAAAATGGATTAAATAATGTGTTTCATCATTCATAAATCTATACAAACCTCTTAGAGATCCTGTATAAGGCAACTTTAAGTGTTATTCTATAGACAAGGCAGTGAACAAGAGAAAGAGGATAATTTGCCTTGAAGAGTATGTTGATATGATATTCTCATAGGATAATTCAAATAAAAAACTTTTAAAATATGAATCCAAGAACATTAAACATCCCATGGAGCTCCTTCTATGGTGAAATAACATAGATTACCCATCCATGTCTATAAACATGAGAAATAAGCATAATTGGGAAATCTCCTTCAAGGACATTAAGAAATAAAGTATTGGGTGATGAGAAAACCATGTATAGGGACTTTAAAAACTTGAAAACACCCCATAAAAATCATATATCTTAATGAAACTCTAAAAACAATAAATTAATGCAAACATATACCCCTCTTGAATGTAATTTCATAAAAAGCTACTTGGAGTGTAAGTGATTATTCATGAAGGAGGATCCACAAATATGAGAGTTATTGTTATTTACGTGAAGTAAATTTATATTAATATCCACCCCCAAGACCATTCTTCTTGAATCCCCTTGTATGGTCGATAACAAGTGTTTTAATTTGTTCCTTTGTAGCTTGCCAAGTGAAAATAAAGGAAAATAAGTTGTAGATGGAATTTTTTGTGAAATATATTTGAAAAATGTGTAAATTGCATGCGTGAAGGTCAAGATTCACAACACCCACATTTTTATCTATAAGTGAACTCAAGGAGTCTGTAAAAGTGCCCAAAAAGGCCTATTTTTAAGGGAAAACTATCATTTCCTACATATAACATAGATTTAACTACCACCTCATTGATCCTAACATAATTTTACCTTCTCCATGTTGATATCCACCTTATTGATAAATATTTTTACTTGAAATTGCTTAGAAATCATTGAGCCATAAATTGGCCAAATGACCCTTTTTGCACATGAGACCTAGCAAGTGGCCAATTTATGACTTCAAGACACCATGAAACTTACCAAAGAAAATTTTAGGAAATTTTTAAAATAAATTGAAATTTTCATTAAGTTTTGAAATGGTTGACCAACATTGACTTTGGTTGACTAGGCTAGTACAAGGGAAGTGGTCTTCAACAAAGACTAGGGGAAGGTTAAGTGAGACATATAGGAAAATAAGAGACCCTATAGTAAATATTAAACCTTATAAAAAAGTTCAAAATGTTATGGGTTGACCTAATTTTATTTGGGGTTAAATTTATTTAATATTCTTTTTTATTCCTAAGGATGGCATGCCAGCTGTGCCTAAGACCAGTCCTTCCATTAGGTATTGATTCATGGAAACAATATGGTTAACACACACACAAAATCAAAGACACACACCAAACAAAGGAAGGAAACACTCTTGTGTTATGAATAACTTAGGAAACACAAGACAAACTAAAAAAACACATTCTAAAGTGTATAAGCTAAATAGAAAGAACTAATCCTCTTGGATCAAAAGGGAAGTTCTTTACACCATCTTCATGAAGTTAACTATAATTATGTCCAAGTTTACACTTAGGACTTGTTCTTGTTTGTCTAAGGCCTTGTTCACCTCCCATGGTGTTTGCATTGGTTTCACCTCATTACAAAACCAAGAACATGTGTTCAATGGATACATACTCTTCTTGATTAGTTTGAATGGTAACCATAGACCTTATTTCAAGTGATCTTTCATTTATTCTAGATTCATTTTGATCTTCACACTTAACCTAAACCTCTACTACAAGTGGCTCTCCATCATCAAGGTTGTATTCATTTTGAAAAGTAAGTTCTCCATCAAAATTTAATTTTTATAGAAGTTGAGTGCATGGGAAAGGTTCTTCAAAACTTACTACCTATCTTGGTACCTTGTACTCTTCATCTATCTTATAAATTTTATCTTCTTGAGATGAATCATTCTTACCTTGCTCTTCATGTTGAGCTACTTCATGATTCTCAATAGGTTCAGTTGTAACATATCCTTCAAAACTTTTCTCAAGCTCTTCAAGAAGTGGAGATGTATCATCTAAGCTCAAGCAAAATTTCTCAAGGTCATCCCAAAATTATAAATCTTCATGATCAATACAAAGGAATTGAGTTTTGTCAAAATTATTAACAATTTCTTGTGGAAAATTGTGTTATTTAATGAGTGCTTCTTCTTCATCTTGTGTTGCAAGTTGATCATCATCATCTTCTCTGAATCATGGTAATTCATCACTCCACTCAAGGTCTACTTCTTTTTGTCTTATAGATAAATTTTATTCTTATTCCAAAAAATCTATTTGTTTCTCCATGTCATCAGCTCCTTCCTCAAGCTCAAAAATTAATTCACTAGCGTGAAGAGGTGTACTAATGACAATCTCTTCATAATAGCTTCTTGAGGTATCATCTTCAATATGTTCAAGGAAATCATCTATTGTAGCATCATCTTTCAACTCTTTTAGAGTCTTAGGAACAATCAATTGATTCTCAAGTTGTTAAGGCAATAGATAATAAGTACTAAATGGCAATCCTAAAAGTGTTTTGTCAACCTTGTTCACATATTTTTCTTCCTCTTGAAAGTTCATAAAACTGGTACTTTGGCTGCTACTCTCTCCATGAGTATCCTTTTGCATGATGTTTTTTTAATTTTGATGTGAGGCAAGGAGTAGCTCCTTATTTTGTAACTAAGGCTTGACAACCTCCTCAACCATCATAGACAAACTAACCATTAGATTGTCCCTAATGATCCAAATGTTCCTCTCCTTAAACTAGGTTAGTATGGACTAGAACAATAGCCCTTGTGGATGGAATGGAATTAGGATTATAGATATTAGGTTTCTTATTGAAACCTTATTGACCTTTTCCTCTTATTTGGTAATTTTATTGGGGTGGAGGTCTATAATTTTGTGAAGGACAATATTCAGGATTGGGTGGAGTACTTACATGCAAGTGACTTGTTTGAGCTGAGCTTGTATTGACTAAATCATTTCATCCTTGTCTATATGATTATCCATCCTATTAGGATTGGTTATAAACTTAGCATTGTCATTTATAACTTGTAATACTATTAATTATAAACTAAACTATGAGACAATAGATGCATTGAGACTCTTGGAGGTAATTTCCCAACATGTATCAAACTATTCTCTATTTCAATAGCTATCTCATATGTATCAGGTAGAGTAAATCCTCCCATTGAATGTAATATTACTACCACATCAATGTCAATGGCATTGATATAAGTGGGGAATACAAAGCTTGGAGGAGGCCTCATGATAGGTGGCAATCTATGCCATGTCCTTTGAAACATTTAAAATCTCCCATAGATTCATTAGGAACTCTCCTAATCACATTCATATAATATATTAGTAAAGTGTGGTCATTCTTATTTTCAAACCTACTCACCAATAAATCTAAAAATCCATCCCAATTAGTAATTAAACCACATCCCAATTTCCTATACCAATCGAGTCTTTTACCCTTTAGAGACATGGCAAGTAGTCTAATAGTTATGTTAACTTGAGTGATATTATGGAAGTCACACAAATTTAAGATTTCCCTAATGTGCTCAGATGGGGAAAAAGGATCTTATCAATTGAAGTTAGGGAAAATTTTGGTATAAATAGGATTAATATGATCATATGCAAGAATATTGATTGTATTTTGGGTGTTGAAGGCTGGGAAATCATGTTACCTAGCCATGTTTTCTTCCTCCTCTTGATCTCCTATCTCCTCAACTTCTCCCTCTTCTTTTTTAAAACCTTCTTATTCAAGATCCTGATCATCAAGAGGATTTCTAGGTAGAGGATCTTGATTGAAATATATACTATAAGGTGATCTAGTGAGGACCACAAAGTTTAACATGAAGAACTTGACCTACAACCAGAGATTCTCACCTTTTTTAGTTGTCAAATGCCAAATTAGAAACACTTACAACCTTGGTCTTGTCAAGGATATAATTCAAATTAAAATCTAAATAATTATAGGTAGATATCCCACTAGGCATGCTAGAACTATTGGCATCGAATTGTGCACCCTAGGATACTCTGTCAAGCTCCTACAATTTGATGCAACATTGAATCATCTCTCAACTTATCAGTGAAATTGTAAGAGAGATGAATCTCTAGATTATGATGGATAGATACCAAGATTCATATTCAAGTGAATATCACCTAATATAATTTTTTTTCACGTAATGTCTTAGAAGTTTTTATGAAATAGAAACTACACTTAAAGAGGTGATACAAAAACACATATCCCATAGACTATCATACTACTACTAAGCAACAAAACTTTCCAAGACCAATTCTAAGCATTGAATGACTCTAACATAATTGCTTAAAGATGAAGGTATCATCCAATAGAAAATAAAAAATATAAATAATTTTTGGGAATATTTCACACCATAGAGACAATTGATTGCTTGAAGAAGAGTCTAGTATAGTCAGTACACTTCATATGACCTATTAAAATTAGAACTCTTGCTTAAACATGAAGGATAAAGGAAACTAGGGATGATACTATCACTTAGATCCACTATTAATCACTCACACACTTATAAAAAATGTTCATAACTCAAAATTAGACTTTTATTCAATGTTTAAAGATAAAATGTAATGTCATACCAATAGGGCTTTGTCACACTAGTTGTGGTCTCAAAACATCAAATTCTACCTTGTCTCTATCATCTTGGCTCAAGATTTCCTTTTGAACCATTCGGGATGATTTTAATTTGATGGAATAATTTATAATTATAAAATCAAAGTGAAATTTCACTTTTCAATCAACACCTTGTAGACTTCACTACCCTTTTTTAGTGGTTTTTTGGCCATTTTAAGACCTTGAAAACTCCCATTACCACTCATCTTTTGATCCTCAAAATTGGAATAGCTTTTGTATGTTGATAGAGATAAAATGTGAAGGTATGAGAATAATTTAAAACCACCATGATATCATTGTGTAAAAACAACAAAAACACCTAGGAGTTCTATCTTGTCCATTTAATAACTGTGAGTCCAATACAGTCCATTGCCTTCCCAAGTTGGTTTTAGAAATTTTGTGCTACCTTGACACCTTAGAAAAGATTTTCATGTTAAATTTTTCATGATAGGGATTAAAAATTTATTTCATAATTTTTTTTATCATTCATACGTCCGTATAAACCTCTTAGAGCTCCTGTATAAGGCAGTTATAAGTGTTAATCTGCAGACAAGCTAGTGAATAAGAGAAAGAGGATAATTTGCCTTGAAGAGTATGTTGATATGATATTATCATAGGATAATTAAAATAAAAAATAAATAAAACATTAATCTAATCACACTAAACATCCCATGGAGCTCCTTCTACATTGAAATAACCTAGATTACCCATCCATGGCTATAAACTTGAGAAACAAACATAATTGGGAAATTTCCTTCAAGGACATTAAAAGAGGATGTTTTGGGTGATAATAAAACCATGGAGAGGACCTATTAACACCTTTAAAAACTCCATAAAAATAATATATCTCCATGAAGCTCTAAAAATAAGAAATAGATGTAAACGTATACCCCTCTTGAATGTAATTTCATAAAAAGTTGCCTGCAGTGTAAGTGATTGTTAATGAAGGGGGATATACCAATATAATATTTATTATTATGTAAGTGATGTAAATTCATATTAATATCCTCCCCCAAGACCATTATTCTTGACTCCACTTGTACAACCCATAATAAGTTTTTGAATTTGCTCCTCTTTAGCTTGCCAAGTGAAAATGGAGGAAACTAAGTTGTAAATGGACTTTTTTATGAAATATATAAAAACAAAATGTGTAAATGGCCTATATTTAGGTGAATCTTCACAACACCCATGTATTTATCTGAAAGTTAACTCAAGGAGTCTGTACAAGTGCCCAAAGAGGCCTATTTTTAAGGTAAAACTATCATTTATTATATATACCTAAATTTTAATTATCACTTGACTAATATTGACATAATTTGACCTTATCCACATTTATATACACCTTAGTGACAATTTTTTTACTTAAAATTCCTTATAAGTCATTTAATTTAGCCATAAATTGGCTTAATGACACTTTTTGCACATGAGACCTAGCAAGTGGCCAATTTATGACTTGAAGACACCTTGAAACTTACAAAATACCATTTTTGGACATTTTAAAAATAAATTGAGCCTTTTAATAAGTTTTTCCAGGGTTTACCAATATTTACTTTAGTTAACTAGGCCAGTACAAGGGAAGTGGTCTTCAATAAGGACTAGGGGAAGGTTAAGTAAGACATATAGGACAATGAGAGACCCAATAAGACATATGAATCCTTCTCCATATGTTAAAAATATTATGGGTTGATCCATTTTAACTTGGGGTCAAATTTGGTCAATAGTTGTTTAAGAATGAATCTCTTCATGGATTCAGAGGGGTTAGCCTCTGATGTGCCTAAGATGGTAACTTTGGGCTTAATTGAAAGCATGGGGGTTTGGATCTAGTTTGGTTTAGGGTTAGTTAAAGGTTATGTCCATGGAATGGACACTTTGGCCTTCTCTTTATCTTTTTATTGTGATCATTTGACCAAATTAATGGTATAGATAGAGGGGCAAGGTGTGATGGGGGGTTGGGTAGATTCTCTGTCACTCTGATGTGAGAGTGGGGGATTAGGAATGTGTCGGTGGCTAGTTGTTGGGTATAGTGGTGGAGGAATATATGGAAGGTCATCTACCAAAATATCATCCTCATCATAGATTTAGTAGATAATGGATTGGATATCTTTGTAATTCTTTGTGTTGTGATTAGGTGTCATGTGATAGGATCAAATTTGATGGCTATTATACTAGGTTAGCTTCAAACTAAAAGGATCAAAAGGTCTGATAAGAGGTAATGTGAGGTTGAAGGTCTACAATAATTTTTTAAGAATGGTTATATAATATTTTTGTATAGGTAAGAAGGTTTTAGGGCTCATGGTTTAGGCTGATAAGATGGGCATGTTGGTGGCAATAGGTTTAGTGAGAGATCATTTAGGTAGGTTGATGTTTCTAGTTGATGGTTTTGGTTAGGGAATATTGGTAGTTGGGGTGGCTGAGTTGGTGGTCTAACTAGTTGTAATCTAGGAAATACTAGCACATTAGATAATAAATGTGTTGGTGTAATCAATAGTAGTGGGTGACACATGTTAAAGGAGGGTTTATTTTTAAGAAAAGTGGAAGGGTGAGGCCCTAATATAGAGATAGCAAGGTAGAGATAGGTAGAGGCTTAGTCTGCATCCTATCAATGTTTTCATCCTCTTGGTTGGTGTGGGTCAAGACTTGGGTATAGGCTTGGGTGAAGTTAAGTCTACTTTTGAGTATGGGTGAACCAAACTCTAAGTAAGGAAGGCTCCAAGAGTTTTGAAAGTTTTGGTTGGTGATGTGGTAGTTTTTTTGGTCAACTAAGGAGGTGGGGGGTTGGTAGATGTTTATATTAGTTTAAGAGGTGGTGGAGATATGATGGATTGGTTATTTTGGAGCACACTAGAAGGTTTAGTTTTTGTGATAGGAGAGAGCCCTAACTATTTCTAGAAAGTTGTTTGATCCATTTCTAGTTTTAGGGAAAATTCTTTTTTTTTCACTAATGTAGAAAAAGGTTTGTGTACTAGTTTTTCTCTGTGGGGAGTGGATGATAAAGATAAACATCTAGGTCAGGGAAGATGGTTGGTAGGTTGGTTGATTTATTGAGGTGAGGGAAGTAAGTTTGATATAAATGGGTCATATATGGGAGGCATTAGTATAAAGTTTCTTCCTTTAAGAATAATATCTATAGGAGTAGAAATTTTTTGGGTAGTTGGTAGAGGTGGTAAATCAGTAATATTGATTTGCTTAGATGTGCTAGTTAAGGTACTATGTGATATTTATAAATATTCTTTGAGGGTAGCTAGGGAGAAAGGAACTTTTTTCATTTAGCTATCCAAAGGAGGGTAAGGTGACTCCATTACCTCAGTAAGCGAGGTGGGGGAGGAATGGGTAGATTGGATGATCGTGTCCTTATGGGTAGGTTTATTATGAGCCATGTTGACAATATAGGCTTTATGAGAGCATTCAACCTATGTGTCCTTGATGTATTTGATAGGGTCATGGTTGGGAAAAGTTTTTTTGAAGATTTCAAGAGCTTGATTTTGAGTGACATTAGGATTATCCAACATGAGTTCCCCTTTATCGATAAAACTCTAAATAACATTATTCAAATTATTACATTAGTTTACATTGCATCTAATTACCCAATGAAAAGCACAAATGTCATTCTCATTATACCAAGTAGGTGTTGGATGAGAATAATCCAACTATTTAAGAGGTTTGATGGGTGAAAGTTGTATAAGGTTAGATTTTAGTAACTTTTATAGAATCAAGGTATAAGATTCTACAAGTGGAGTGAATTATTTTTGGTTGCTTTGGTTTGGGTTCCTTGTATTTTAATTGGAGTTAATGGGAGAATTTTTTTTATTGACATTAGGTGGAGGGGAATTTTTAAGGACAACAACAATCAAGGTTCCCCGGGTCTCTATTTTAGTATTGGCTTGGTTGCCTTGTTTGGGGGAAGAGGTTTCATTGGTATTGAATGTAGGGTTCTTATTTCATAACTTCAATTTACCCTCATCTATGGCCCAATTTTCTATCTTACATTCCATATTAAAATCCTCATCAAAGGTTCTAAAGCTTTGGCATGTAGTGTGGAATATATATGTTTGGTGCAAGCTCAAGTGAATTTTTTTGTAATTTCAAGTTGAGGAAGGGAAAATGAAAACTGATTAATCAATATTTTCTAATGAGGAATATAATTAGTAATGAAATCATCATCGAATTTATTGATATAATATAGGTCCAAGATAGAGACCTTCTTGGAAATGTTAATCGATAAGTGATCTAAGAAGACTTGTGTTAGTTGGGTGAAAGAAAAAATGGAATGCTTGGTGAGGGCACTATACCAATCATGTGATGGTATGGATAAAGACATGGGTAAGATTCAAATTAGAAGGGCATCATTATAATAAATCATGTAACATGCATGCTTGAAATCCCTAAGGTGTTACTAGGGGTCTTCTTTGCTTTGAAATTTGGTAAATTTTGGAAGCTCCCATTGATGAGGGTAAGGTTTGATTAGGACAGAAGGATGAATAGGTTCATTACAAATTTTATCATAGGATAGGATGTTATGAGCCCATGAAATGGATGACTCAAGGTTGGTCATCTTGTCCATGAACATTTTCATTAGGTCAGTTTGAGGCGGTACACCAAAAGGATTATAAGGCTAATATTATGGTTGAGGTTGGGAAACATATTGGTAATTATTTTGTGGTTGAGATGTTTCCCCATATTGTAATGTGTATGTTAGAGGTTGGATAGGGTAGGTAGATGATGGTGGTTTTTTAGTGGGTACATACCCTTGTCAGTTAGGGATTTATCTTAGATTGGGTTCAATAGGTAACTACTAAGAAGTCCATATGGATTGGGCATGGGTGGTAGTTGTGTTGGTCACAAGAGGTGAGGTAGTGACCTTTTTTGCTAATGGGTGGTGAGGTAAAAGGGATAGATAACCCTAATCTTGGTAAAGGGTTATTGATCAATGGGATATTTTTGATAGGGATGATGTTGGTAATGCCAGTGGTGGGTACTCTAGCTACAAGTGGAACATGATGGGTTAATTATTGGGTTATCCCTAAGGTAGAGGAGTTATTAATGAGGGTGGAATGTGTAATGGAAATGATTGGTTGGATAGATTGGTTTTCAGTCATAGAATTAGAGGGGTTAGTATAAAAATATGCCAAGGTGGTCAAAGGTTAGGTGGTGATCATGACAATAGGGATACCCTTCATAAGGTGGGATGGCATGCTATAAGGAGGATCTTGAGGTGGAGTTAAAATTGGGATATGGTGAGAAGAGGTGTTAAGATAGTGTTTAAGGGCAATTAGATTATTGTCTATAAAAGTGGTAAAATCCATGGCTTGTTAGGGAAATATGTAAGGGAATACAGGGCTTCCAAATGGATGAGGTGAATCTTATACCTCATAGATGTACTCCATAGTTAAAGAGGTAGAGGAGGCTATTTGATTTTGCTCTACTAGGTCTCTTCACTTCTGGCAAGTGAGAACTATACAAGAAAAAGGGGAGAGAAAATAAGAACAATCTTACCACTCAAACAAGAAGACAAGAAAATGATTAAGGCAATCAAGACACACATTGTGAAGTATGTTTAAGCCTAGAGGTTAGTTTTAATCTTGATTTTGGCTTATGCCTTAGTTTGTGAAAATGTGTTATAAATTTTTTCTTGTTAATCAAGTAATATAAAAGAAGTATATGGTTTGTTTTAGGTTGTTTAGGTGCTCAAAATAATCCATATTGGAATCAATATGTGGCTTGGTATTGGGGCCTACCCCATCACTTCATAGTCCTTTAGCGATAAGGGTGTTGGGTGATTAGCTAATATATATTGATGTCTAGAGTTTATACTTAACCAAAGATCTATGTTGGTTCTCCTCTTGGTAATGACTTCCAAGTAGTATTTTTGAGAATGGGTAAGGTGACCACTAGGTGATGAAATCCCAATTAGACCTTGTCTTAAATTATTTTGATGTTTGATTGATGAAAGTGGTTTGGATAGTGTGTGCAAAACATGTGATGTTATGATAAGATTATTATGCTTTAATTAAAAGTGAAGTAATGTTAAAATTAAGTAATGGATGTAGTTGATTTTAAGCCCAAAAAAATTTAGTTTAAATTATGAGAATAGATAGAGAGAGAACACATAAATGTAAATAAAACATGAGTAAAGACTTTAGGTCCCATTGAGCGTGCTAGAATGTTTCATGTAAATTTTCACTTAAGTTGTAAAAAAAGAGAGAAAAGAAAATTGAAATAGATATGGTTGAAAAACTTGTTTGTTTGTGCATGCATTGAATCAAAATATTGTGAATATCTCCTCTTTGGCTTGGGAGAAAGACCTAGAAATTAAAAAAAACTAAGAAAAACTTATTTGTTAGACAGATAGTTGGGTGGATTTCCTAGAGATACCTAGATCCTATAAGCAAGATCTTCCTTAGAGACTATCAATCCGCATGTTTTAAAAAATCAAGTTGATAAATTGGAAAGAATGTACTTGTATCAATAATCAAAAGTTAATAAAATTGAATACAAGAAAACTTATTAGATAAATAGACTATAGATGATCTAATTAGTGATAAACTAATTAATACTAATGCTAACAGGTTAGGGTATGCTTCAAAAAATTAGAAGGGAGTTAGTGAGTGGTTGAAAACACATAAATTAGATTTGGTTAGGTTTGGGTAGGTGAAATTATCTAGCTATTTTTTTCCACAAGTGACCATCAGTGTTTGGGATAACCATCAGTGATTAGGCCCAACCGTCAATGGTTGGGTCCAACCATCAGTGATTGACTATGAAATTCTAGGTCTGATCAATAGAAGATGAAAAGATTTCATAAATGAATCTTAGGAGTGAGGCAAGGGATAGATTGATTATGAAATGAAATAAAAGTATGCAAATAGTAACAAATAATCATGTGTATTACTATAAGTTAGTTGGGTGGGTGGTTGATGTAGTTAGCCTATTGGTGGAATCTAGCTTGATTCTAGTAGATTAATAGTACCTAAAAACTTGGTTGAGAGACAATATTAATTTGGCTCTCAATAAGATAGTTGATAATGTTTGATAACACTGATGATGGTAATTGACTTAAAAAAGAAAACTCTTAAATTCCTAAGCTCCTGATAATTATTGTAGATGGATTTGACCTCCTAAACCTCTCTCTCTTATAGGAATAAGTAAGAGGTGGAAGTGAAGGTATAATTGGGTCATTTAAATAAAATGTGTGTATGCAAAGGCTCATAACACAAATTATATAAGTTTATATTTAGAAAAAGGTATTAGAGATTACATGCTCTTGGTGAGAAGTTATATCTTAAATTTTGATGGTCAAGGGTCCCCAAGGATGACCATTGATGGTCACCCTAACTATCGATGGTTAGGGTTCATAAGGATAGGGTCTTGAAGGCTAGGTTTACTCAATTAGGTGCAACTAAGTGCAAATTAGTTGGTTTAGGCCCAATAGGTGTAGGTTGGTCCTAAGAGGGTCTATGGATACTTCTAGGGATACTTCAAAATTAATAATTATATGTGTGTATATTTTTGGTTTCTACATTACCAATATATATGACAAACTTTGGTCTAATGACCAATAACTCTATGAATATTGTAATAAGAATTATCTTCCCATTCTATTTGTAAATGATAAAGTTAAGGTAATAGAAGAAGACCATTACCAAGGAAAGGATAAGATGGAAAAGTAACTATACTAGGATCATATGTAGGTAATGATAGTTATGTACCAAGTCTAACCAAAGTGGCTAACATCTATAAAGGAAGCATACTAAAATGGTTAAGATATATAAAAAATTGATGAGGTCCTATCTTGGAATGATCTATGAGCATATTATTAAGAGTATATGATATTATTGGAGGCATAATACATGAGTTATCCATCTCTAACCTATGAATAGTAGTTGAAAAACTAATATTAGGTACTATAAGATAAGGAATGATAGAAAAAGAATAAAAATATTAAAATAAATAGGAACAATATCTAAGAACTTCAACATTCTATCTTAGATGAATCCATATAAAAATGGGTTATATAAATCATAACCTTCATCATAGTTAAGTATATGTAATTTGATAGTACATTTATGAACTATTTTATTGGTCAAGGAAGCATGTGAATAGAATGTCTAGTTTTGGTTAAAGTAACGGGTATGTCATCAAACGGTTGCTGATGGGATCAAGGTTGAAGAGAAGGAAGAAGTTGAGCAATGATATGAGGGAAAATATAAGAAGTTTTAATCCTTAGGATTATTTCATCTATTTCATCGTAATCAAAGTCTAGAAGTTTGTGTAATATTACCAATTAATTATGGATGACTATTATAACCACTAGTGGAGTTAACTAGATAGTTGAAGTGTTGGGATTATCAAAATGGAACACTAAATAAGGGTTCAAGGGTGGGTATTTTAAATACACAATATTCTTGGAATTAATCAAAATTACAAGGATTTTTTTCCCCTCAAATCTTGTATATAACACCATTATGAGTAAATTTGACATATTGGCTTGGAGATGAAGAAACAACTCTCATATGATGAGTCCAAGGTTGATCAAGAAAGATATTGTAAGAAAGTGGAAAGTTAAATATCATGAATTTCATATTAATGGTAATAGGAATCTAAACACAACATGGAGGAGGCATTTATCTTTTGTTATAGCATTGACATGTATTGAATGTGGATTTAAGGTTGCATTCAAAGTATCCAAGTATTTTAACAAAGATAAGGGAGGTAACATAATTGCATGAACCTTCATCAATTAAATGATGTTTAAGTTAGATATCACCTATTTAGATGTTACTAAATAAATGAGGATCATCCACATGAAGAAATATATTTTTGAGAATCATAGAAGAGACATAATTTAAGTGAGAGGGAAATGCCCATTATTTCATCAACATGGATGGACATATATTGACATTATTAAAGTATGATATATTCATATCTAGATAAGATAACCTCTTTCCCTATAAGAGGAAGATAAGGTATGTTAATTTAAAACAATAATTGTATTATATAGTTATCATGGTAGGGAGAAGTTATCATTAGCTCTAAGAAGGGGATTTAAGATGGGATATGGGAAGGTTATCTAATAAGATCCCATTCATCATAACCCATGAGAGTATTGTTGGATAAAGGTGCATAATGTTTCAATATCTCTTGGGAATATGGGTTGGATATGAAATTAAACTTATGTTGATAAGTTATGGTTTATGTAAGTTGGTTTCAAGTGGGTTGAGCGACTTTAGGTGTTGTGATGGTTTGTTGAGGTATTTCTTGTGTTTGAGTAGAAGAAATATTGTTGGAAGTTTGAGGTATGTTTTTGTGAGGTATATAAATTGGAAAAGGAGTAGAAGTTATATTAATGATATGAAATGTACAATAATTTTTTTGTTTTTGGATATGATGCTTCTTGGGCATTGGGTCCTCATGCCCCAATTCAATGAGATGAGATGGGGAAGTGTATTTAATAATGTGAAGTTTTAAAGAGGTGTGATGTGTCAGTATTGGTTTTAAATCAATATAAAAAACTAATCTTCTCATATTAGTCATATTAACCACATTTTTATCATTGGTTTTAAGGTCTATAAGACTTTTAGTGCTTTTATTATTAGGCAAAAGTTATTCAATGTTGTCTTGGAGGTTAGGAAGGGATCCTTGTAAATATATAAATGAGCATTAACTTGGTTTAAATATTTATTTTAATTTTAAGTCTCACGAGATTTAATTGTTATGTCCTAATCTTATTGATTTTTTTATATAAGGTATTCATGATTAAAATTAGGAAAAAGAATAAAATCCATAGAAAGATTTATTAATTATCTAAAAATTTCATGAGAATGGCCCTAACTTTCATGAAACCAACAAAATTTGTTTGGATCATACCATGTTTTCATAAGAGGAGTGTGGTAAAGATCTCATGGTAGAGGTTTTGTAAGACATTTTTGAATTTATATTGGAGATAATGGTGTGCACATTAGTATGGTTATTTTAAGAAAATATGACTTTATGATTAGAACCATTGTTAGGGGGATTAACATGTTCCACGGTGTTGTTTGGATCAATAGCCTAGACGGTGTGTATGGTTTCATAAGTGTTGATAACACCATCATTGATTACATGGAGGTTTTAATTTTTGATAAACATGTGATTTCCCATCTTATGTTGAGATGGATCAAATTGAAACATGAGGAAGTCTTGTTGTTTGGCTTGGTCAATAGATTCTTCAAAAGTTTTTTAGAGAAAGGGTCCAAATTTGATACTATAATTTAGGGTGGAGAGAATTAGTAAATAAGTTGAAGAGGTTGTCATCAACTATATTATTATCAATTTTTTTGGAAATTTTTTTCCATCATTTAATGAAGACTTGTGTTGTTTTAGTTTCAAGTTGTTTTTAATTTATAAAATGAGACAACCTATTTCTGGGAAGATCACTAGTTGGGAATTCTTAGACTAGTGAGTTGACTTGGTCTTCAAGGATATTAATAAAGTGGGTTTTATATTTAATATACCAATCTAAAGCATCTATTGAAAGTGTTTTAGCTGAGATTTTAGTGGAATTTAAAGTATTAAGCTTAACCTAATATTTGTAAAGGTTACAAAATGTTTTTAGTGTAAGGTAGGATCCGTAGATTTATTAGTAGTAATGATGGGAGTGATGCTTTCTATGTCAATGTTGGGAACTTGAGGTACTAGAGGTTAATTTCATAAAATTTTGACGTTTATGTTGATAAGTGGGAGTTTTGGTCTGAGGTTACCTTTTGAATAACTAAGAGGGGGTGGAGACATTAGGATTTTGCACTCCCCATGGAACATAGGTAGGATTGTTTTGGAGATTTATGAGGTGTTTTTACATTTGCATCATTTGATTATCATTATTAATTTTAAATGTATTCATTTGGTTAAGCATTTTCAATAGAATTTGATTGTTTTGAGTAGCATTTTGGCTAATGGAAGCAACATGTGATGCATTAGTATTATGTGAGGTATTAAGATCTTGAGATGTAATATGATTATGGGATGAGGTAGTAGCATACACCACACTAGTGTAATGAGTAACATTGGTATCAAAAGAATAATTAGTATAAAAATTAGAATTAATATCATGAGATACATTATTATCATGGTTATGGATGTGGGTAGAAGGTAAACCTACCATGTTTGTATAAATAGTTGGCATATAGGTAGAAGAAGACATAGAAAATGACATCACAGTATGGGAAGGATACATAATAGAGGGGAAAGGTTGGGATTAAAATAAATATCTTTCCCTAAATCCATGGGAAAATATAGGGGAAGGTCAATGGGGTTCTCCTATATGAGGTTTGATCATGAGGTTATAGAAGTTTATAGGATATTTTTCTCTATGTTGAGGGCTTTCATTGATGAAAAATATCATTTTAGTTGTGTATTGAAGGTCATGATAATATTATAATGTAAAAAAAATGGTTAAGTTGAAATGAATAATGGGGATGAATCACATAGTCAGTATTAGTGTTGTCAACATGGACATTGCTTTGATCTATAGTAGGTGCCATAAGATGTGCCTTAAGAACCCTATTAGGATTGGTGAAACTCATCATGTTTGTTTGATTCATTTTTTTATTATCATTAAATATTAAATTCATGGTGAAGGAAGGAAGCTAAAAACATGGTAAAAATAAGGATCAACTAGTAAGATAATAGGTTTAACCAGTTGATATTATATTGTAAGATAGTAGATAAGATAGGGTCAAAAAGACACAATTAAACGAGTCATCTATGTTCTATAGTTGGTGAAATTGAGGGAGTCTATAAGACACATAGTCAAATAGGTTGAAGTTATGTTGAAGGAAAATAGAAAAAGAAGTCTATAAGAGATTGGGTTGAATAAAATGACTATGTTCTACGGGGAAAAAAATACTATAGGAGGCATAATCAAGTAGGTCAACTATATTATATAGGTAAAGATAGGTTTTTATAGTTATGACTCTAGATTATCTAGTGTTATTTCTTAGAATATTTGAAATAAATGAATAGGCAACTATGTCGATCTAGTCGATCCAATTAAGGCACACAACATAAAACTTATACCAATGTTGACATATACTTTTTTTTTGCAATATAGCATATAATTATTAGAGAAAAAGAAACAAATATAGAAATTTTAATCTATGTGGTCATTATTTAATGTTTTAATTTATAACTTTTAGAAATAAAATTGATAGGGATTTAGCTATAAAAAAGAACTAGAAACATAATTTAAGGATGGTTTCAGGTAGTTAAGGATGAAATGGATATGTATTAGTGATGAAATTGGATTTGTATTGGGGTTTTCCTCCTTACTTCACAATCCCATAATGATAAGGATGTTGAGTGATTTTCCAATATATACCATCAACTACATATTTATACTCAACCAGAAAATTGAGTCGGCTTCCCCCTTCATGACGAAATCCAAGTAGGTAGATCTTGGGTAGAAATTGTTTAATTATTTTTAATATTATGTGCTTTGGAAGTGTGTGAATAAAATAAAAATAATATTATTAAATAGATAAATTAAAAATTACTATTTAGTCTATGTGTGTTACTCTAAGAAAGCAAGTAACAAAATTAAAGATGAGTTAATTATGAGCAATATGAGTTAATTGCTTTGTTTAAAGAGTATAGGGTTGGTTTAGATAACCAAGTATATAAACATTATAGAACAAAATAAATTAGGTTGGTTATATATATTAAATAAATAGCCATAAAAACATAGTCAAATGAGTCAACTAAGTCTCTTGGGAAAGAAAGTAATCTATATAACTATGTTAATCTAGTCAACCTAGTTCACTGGAGGGTTATAGTTTTACAGACTAAAAAATCTAAAAAATAGGATTGTAATGAAGAAAATAAATGACTAAGATGGTGAGAATTAACTTGATGATTTTGAATATGTTGAATTTATTGTTTTTAGACTATGCCATTCAGATAAATATTTTTAACTTGCTAACAGAATCAATTGGGCCAACTGAGTCTAAAAATCTATAGGTAAAGAAGTGAATTGAGTTGAATAGATCAATCCAATTACTATGGTTGAATATTAATTTCACAAAAAAAAATAGAGTGAATCGGATCAACTATTTTTTAAAACTACACACATAAAGTTAGACTGAGTCGATATATTTGATCTAGTGATGAAAAAATGAAAGAAATAATAAATGATAATAATTCAAAGCATGAAAGAAAACCTACAAAGGTTATTTAATGTTTGTTTCACAATAATTTATGACAATATAAAGATAATATGATATAAAAATCAATCCTAGTCTAGACAAGATAAATCACACTAGCCCTTCTACTTGTTGGTACATTGAGACAACCAAGGTCATGCCCAATATCTAGATTTCTAGAGAGGGTTCTAAAGTCTCTAGTCAAGAAACACAACACACTAACCCTAGTTAAGTCATATGGTTTATAAAAAATTAAATACAAAGTAAATTAAAACTAATATAATTATCATGAACTCATGTGGCATAAATGGGGATAATAAACATAAAAGTAAACATGCAAAGAAGAGCTCTAATCAAGCCAATGTAGTGTTAATCCTAATGCATGAAGATAGAAACATATTCATAATCTAACACAAGAAAATATGTCTACTAATAAATAATATCAATAATTGGGAATACTTACCTTAAATATGAACCCATCGATACTCAATCTCTCCCCTGGATAATGGTGCTTTGTAATAGGTTGTTGTGGTTCATAAAGATAATAATGATAGTTCAACTCTATACTACACAACTTCTCCTATGCATCCAAAAGACTTTTCCCATAAGACAAGATTATTCTCTCCAAAGTAATTATGAAACTCTAATCACCAAATCCTTAATTAAAATGGTGGATAAGCATATGCTCAAATAAATGATTATCTCTATCTCTCTTTAATGAAAATAATGAAAATGATGTGTTTATATATCCAGATATAACCCTAAACCCTTATAAAGTTTTATCCAACATAGTTATCCCATTCAATAAAGTTCTTTAATAAATAAAGTATATAGGTCCTAAATTAAGTTGGATGGGCTAGCTTAGTCATATAACATTCTCATTTCTAAGAACAAGTTTGACCCATGCAACTTTGTTTGGTAAATGATAAAAATAGATTTTGGATTAGGTAGGGGCTCTTCAGGGTAGTGAATTTATTATAGGAGTGTGTAAAGGAGGTATCAAAGCTTAGGTAAATGTATAAGAGAGGTTTGCATTAGTTTTAAGTGGTGGTATAGGAGAAAAAATATTCAGAAGCATCAATGGTATACCCACGCTTTAAGATGTGCACTAAGAGAGATTGAGTCTTGATGAGTTCCTACAATAGATAAATCATCAATAATTAATAAAGTTTTAAAAATATTATGCATATACATATTCCCCATTTGAATCTCATCACATGTCACATAGTTATAACATGGGATGGTGATTCAGGAAATAAACACAACAACACATAATGATAATTTATGTAAATTCCAATAAGAAGTTAATAAGATAAATGAAAGGATAGAATTGAAAAATACATACCTTTACTTACCTTAGAAATGTAGAGTAAGAAGGAAGTGAGAGAAATGTGAAGGTGTCCAATATAGGTAACATTAGTTGAACCTATAAATTAAGAAAAATTGAAGTTTTTTCAAAATATACATGTAATATATGGAAAAATTCTCTACAACATCAGGATTACATAACATTTTTTGGTTTAGAAAAAAAACTAGTAGAAATAAATTTATGAGTTAAAAATAAAATATATTAGTAAATAATTGATAGGTAAATAATTTTGAATAGTAGATATAAATAGGTTGAAAATTAATTAATTTTTTATCTTTACTATTCTAAAAAATATTTCTCTGAGAGACTTAGTTTAGCCTAGATAGTGATCATGGTAAGAAGATGACAAATTTGATGTGGAGAATACCTAACAGTCGTAACTTGTGTATCTGAAGTAAGTGGTGTATTAATTTTATTTTGTTGATAACTCTAATTAAAATTAGGCTTGATATACAAAAGTATATATTAGGAAAAATTTAGATACTAAAAATGACCCTAGGAATTTTGTAGATAAACTAGGGGTAAAACATAATATTATGTAGGAAAGAGTTAGACCAATAAATGCTTAAGAGATTTGTGGTAAATGGTCAAAAATTCATCGCAAGTATCAAATAGAGTCAAACCTACTGACTCAATTGGAAGAGGTGAAATGAAACAAGGTGGTTGACTATGTAGCAGAGGGCCAACTCAGTTAGAAAGATAGACATGGCTAAAACAATATATTTTGTCTGATGTAGTACATAGTAGGGGGTCAATACAGTTGATTAAATGGGGATGAATACATGGTAAAGGGATTATATATCATGAAAAGTATAGGAAAGGGATGATTTAGTATCAAAAAATTTAATTATGTCTACAATAATGGGCTAATTACATAGCATAGGGATGACTTAGTATTGATAAGAGGTGATAGGGCCAATTTAGTATTAAAAGGGTTGACTATGTATGATAATAGGGAAAATAGGAAAAAAAAGGATAATTATGTAGTTAATTTTTATTAATTTAAGAATTTTTAATAATGTATTTTATTATTATTACATTAATATCTAGTACATTCTCTATTGTTTGGTATTTTATAGACATGATAGAGATTTTTGTGCCTGATTTATGTATCATGGCTACTCGATTTTCTAGAGAAACCATCAGATGTTGATCAAGCTTGATTGGTTTCCATCATATTTAGAATCATCATGGAGATGATAAAGATTATGCTCAATGTTTATTTGGTCATCATGTTCATAAGATCATGGGTTAAATTTACCAACACTTTCTAATGGGATGTGGAGGGGGATATAATAGAGGTGGGAATCACCTTGGAGGATGTCCAAGCCTTTCTTAGACTTCCCATATTTATTAATCTTATCATATGTGATATACCAAAGGTAGAGGATGAGAGTTGAACCCTATCCCATTTGGAAAGAGGCTCAAAGAATATTTACCCTAGGTTATGGGTTAGCTTTTTTGATGTGTGTATCTTAACCATTTTGGATATTGTAAAGGCTATGATAAGACTTGTGAGAGTACCTATGCTATGTCATAAGATATATGGGAAGGTAACAATGTACACAATAGCTTTATGTCTATCTATCCTAGATTAGGGTGCATTGTATGATCTTGGATCTATCATTTGGGTTCAACTCATTCATGATATGTATGGTAGTTAACCTAGGGGAAGAAGACTATGGGCCCCATTATTTTGTTGAGTGATTAAATTTATGAGAGGTTATCTATGTATTAGTCAGTTATGCTTCCCCATGTGGTTGATGATATGTTACATTGGGTGGTTTAATGGATTAAATATCATGTAATATGTGTCATTCCCCATGTACCTAATTTATAGACTATGACATGAGGGAAAATAGTGTGGTAGCCTTATAATGATATTATAACCAAATGGATAACTTGTGAGACTATTTCTATGGGTTTGGTGTATATTTGTATCATGTTATAATATACTTCATGGGTGGAGACACATAGAGGATCCCATATACTTAGATATTTAAGCCTACAACATCTGAAAATGCCTATATTAGTGATTATTTATTGGGTATGACATGTTAAAGAGTCAAGAGGTAAAGGAGGTGTAGGGGTTATTATAGAGATACTTATTATTAGGAATTAATGAGTGAGACCATGGGAAGGTTAGGCACACTATTAAGAGGTATGAAAGCCCAATACATAAGATGTTATAGTTATGGATGTTGAAGGTGATGATGTAGGAGAGATGGAATAGGAGACACAATAGGGGAGACAATAGCCATCTCAAGATCATAAGAGATAAAGGCACCATTGGAGAAAAAGGACACAAGTGTGAGTAGTCTCACATGGATATCCCATGGTAGCTACTATAAATTACTAGCTAATAGAGAGGCAACTGAGGAGGTGAATTTAATAGATATAGGTAGTGATTCCTAATTTTTCACTTACATGAAGGCAATCAATGAAAGAGGTGCTCAATGATTGAGATGATGAGGATATTGTGGTTGGAAACCCTAGAACTAGTAAAAATACTTTAATTTATTAAATTTTGACATATATTAGTAGTTGTATTATTGTTTATGTATTTAGTATAGATAAATGGTTTGAGAGATGTATACATGATATTTGATGTATATTTGGTTTTAGTTTGTAGGTAAAACTATATAAGAGATCAGATAGGGAGCCATGATTGTGGCCACACACCATGATATTTTATATGTAGTGTTATCACATTATGAGGTATCCACCTTGGTAAATCCTATGGTACCATCTATGCTAACTTATGCTAGTTCATTTATATTGGTTGGGGAGGATGATCAAAAGTTTTAGGCATAAGGAGATGGCTCAAAACCACTTACAAGAGTAGTAGAGAGAGAGACCTGAGCTGGGCAGGCATTGGAATAGAAGTGAGCTACCCATATGATGATTAGTATAGATCTTGGATGTGTGCATGCCCAGGTGGATAATACATAGGGACAAGTCATTGATCTGAAGTATTGGACTAACTCATAACAACATACCATTTAGAGGGGTCAATCATAGGCATCCATGGGTAGTATTGCTAAGCCACAAGATAAACATAATGAAGCATAACCTTGGAGCTGTAACTATTGTAATTTTTATTATATTATATGAAACTCATGTAATAATTATTGATATGGACATTTCTTGGTCAATGAGTTGTATTATTTATTTATGTATGGATGTATGTATGTATTTCATTTCTTACATATGTTATTTACTTTTGTTGTATATGATATGGGAAATATGTGATGTATGTTTTATTTTATAACATTATTTGATACACATGCATGCTTAAAATTAAAATCAAAAGATTTGGGAAATTATAAATTAGTATAAAATGTAATACACATTATATCACGATGGGAAATGTCTAAAAGAAATGAATAAATATAATAAACCAAAAAAAAAAAGGTAAAGTAAAAGGTAAGAATATGTTTTCAAAACCAAGCAAAATAAAAAATTGCACCAAATTAGAAAAAATATAAGTCATATTATATCAATGCTGGAAGTATGAAAATTTGTAATAAAGTAGTAGACATGTTAAAACAATTGGAAAGAAGATATGTAAACATTAAATTTAATCAATTATAATAAATCAATATGAGAAATATGAAAATAAAAACAAAATGTAAGTCTAAATCAAATTAATCATACTAGATCATGATGGGAGGCATGATAAATTTAATAAATTGGTTGTAACATAAAGGCAATCAGAAAAGGAGAAGATAAAAGTTAAGTGTTTATAAAGTAACCATAAAACATACTAAATCAAGATGGAAAATATGTAAATGACGTTTAAATCATAATGTAACACAATTTGTATCAAATTTTAAGAATGTAATTTTATTGTGACTTGGTTATAGTATGAAATTTTTATTAGAATATATTTGGAGTAGATTCTAGTCATATCCAAGGTCTTACACTACAACTCACAAAGGGAACACCAATGAGGTGGAGATAAATGTGGTAATAATTTAAAGATGTTTTAATATGGTAATTTTTGAGGAAATTGTGGTCCTATCCATGGTCTTACACTACAACTCATAACGTGAAAACCAATGAGGTGAATGTTAATAAGGGGAAAATTAAGGAAATATTTTGTGCAAAATACATGATCCTATCCAAGGTCTTATAATACAACTCACAAAGGGAAATAATATTCATCAAGTGGAAATATTAGGATTGTTTTAATGAAATAGAGAATTTAAAAATCGTGGCATATTTTTTTATGGAAAAAGCTTAGTAAACATGAGGCATACTAGGTAAGAAGGAAAACCTCTAAGAGTCTAATGATCATCAAAATACAAAGGACACTTTCTCACAATAAGCATAAATCTATATAGGCAAATAGGTGTAATAATAATATCAACTCATGAATGTTATATGATCAAAGAAAGTAAAATGGACCTACCTTTCCACAACATGTTTTCTATTTCTCATGACCTCTTATAAAGCCATTGGTCTACTGTGAAGATTGGGCACTTTTATGAGAAGGTATCACTATAGATATTTTATAATTCTCTTATCCTAATATATTATCCTAATGTACCCCAATGGATCTTGGCTCTATCATGAGGCATAATGTGGAGTTTGAGCTTCAATTATAAATAAGATATGTGCTTAAGATAGTAAATCACATTTTTTTGGTTTGATTAAATTTTTAAATTTTATGTTTTCCTTTTGGATCATTGCCTTTTGTTTAAATGATTTGGATTTGAAAATTTTTATGGATTTTATGATTCCTCCTCCATATGGATTTGGAATAACCAACATGAGTGAGAAAAGTGATACACAGGAATGATCTTTATACTTTGGTTAAAGGAGAATAAGTAACCAAAGATATGACTGACTAAATAAATTAGGCTTACCTATGAACCAATATGTAATCTCAAGTTTCAGTCGTATGTATGCTTTTTATGTGTAAGAGAGATAAAGGAAAATGAAGATAAAAAAGATTGGTGTATATAATTAGTATAATGAAAAGTCTTGTTTTATAACTAATCATATGGTAAAGATAAAATTTTAAGGGATTAAGTTTTTTATAACCAAGTGACAATAATAGTTATATTTATTTGAGTGTAAGAGATAGCAAACAATCATTATGGAGAAAATAAAGGAATGTGTGAAAGAAGTGAAATCATAAAAATAAGTTTACATTCATGAAAATAATGATAATATGCCATAAGATAAAGTGAAATATAATGAAACCATGTAAAACACAATGCATAATATAATGGTGCATACAAAAGAGATAAGTGAAATTGTGTTTGACAAATAGTCATAAATATAAGATATATGAATGGGTCACAAATCCAATCCTAATAATTTAATATAATAATGTGAGATAATACCATGCCACATTAAATAATACTAATATATCAGACCATAAATGTTATCCATAACATCTCAAACATCCCTATGTATCTGAATTATGATATTAATGAGAGTCTCATAACTCTTCATGGAAAGTTGTAAAAATGCTTACTTCTATATCATCTCAAATAAGAATGTAGGTTTATAAGAATAAGATTAATGATAATGTAGTATATCTAATCTTTGATACTCAATTTGAGTAATATGTATCTTGATGTGAATGGTATTTGTGAAGCTAGTAGGAGCTGAAACCAGTAGAGAAGGAAGAGCCTTCATTTATGAATGACTTATATGAAATATGAATAACTAGTGCTAGTGTAGACTATGGGAAATATTGGAGATATTTATAAATCACATTGAGTCGATCAATTTGATGGGTAAAAAACTAATGCTAAAGATAATAGAATTCCCCATAGTTAGGGATGTACTCTAGAAGTAACTTGGGAGGTGGGATAGTCTTATCTTTGGGCTACGCAATGATAGGTCATAAAGTGTAAAGTTTTTAGTAGTGGGTAGAATATTATCTACTTTTTCCATGGAATAAAAAAATACATATATTACTATACTATGGGGGTCAGTTAGCTGAAGGGGTATAAGAAGAATCATGGGATACTGATATAGATGAAAACCTTTAGCCCAATGACTAGTAAATCTATAAATATCTTAATAATGACGATTTTCCCATTATGTGGTTAAGGGATCAAGATGAGGAAATGGAATAAAACCATCACTAAGGAATGGATAAGATAGATAAGTAAAAATACAAGGCTCATTTAAAGGTAAGGTTGGTTGTACAGTAGGTCTAAGCAAAGTGGCTAATATCTATGGAGGAATCATACTAGAATGATCATGATATCTATAAAAAATACATGGTCCTATAATGAAATGAATCCATGAGCATACTCTTGAGAGGCTCTGTTATGAATGGATCAATAATATGTGAGTGATTCATCTCTAACTTATGAGCAATAGTGGGAAAACTAATATTAGGTACTATAATAGAAGTAATGATAGAAGAAGAACAAAAGACTAAAATAAAGAAGAATGATATCTAATAGCTTTTTTATTTTTATCTTGGATCAATAAATATAAAAAGTGGTTGTATAAAGCATAAAAATCATCATAAATAAGTTTATGTAAGTTGATTTTACATGTATGAACTATTTTATCAATTGAGGAAGCATGGTGAATGGAATGTCTAGTTTTGGTAAAAGTAATTGGTATGTCATCATAATGTTACTAACAAGATTGAGGTTGAAAAGGAGGAAGTTAAGAGATGATGTGAGGGGATAGATAATAGTTTTGTTATCTTATTATTGTCTCATTTATCTCATCATCATCAGATTCTAAGAGGTTATTTGGAATATTCTTAATTTTTTGGATGACCATTATAACCTCTAGTTAAGTTAACTAGATAGTTGAAGTGTTGCAATTCTCAAAATGGAACACTAAGAAAGGGTTAAGGGGTGAGTATTTTAAATACACAAAATTATTATAATTATTCAAAATTCCAAGAATTCATGTCCCCTTGAATATTGTATATAACACCATTATGAGGAAATTTCACACATTAGCATGTAAATGAAGTAACTACTCTCATACCATGAGTCCAAGGTCGATCAAGTAAGATATTGTAATAAAGTATAAAGTTAAATATCATGAATTTTACACTTTGGTAATAAGAGGAACAATAATGGGAAGCCAAACATAACATAAAGGAGGTATTTGTCTTCTGTCATAACCTTGGCATGTACTACATGTGGATTTAAGGTTAGATTTGAAGTATATGAGTGTTTTAATAATGCCAAGGGAGGCAACACAAGTGCCTCAACCTTCATAAATTAAATCACAATTATATTTTTTTATCACATATATGTATTTTAATGAATAAGGGATGATCATCCATATGAATCAATATCTCATTAGGAATCATAGAAGAGATTGGGAATTTAAGAGAGAGGGATGTGTCGATTGTTTTATCAACATGGATGGACATCTCTTCACATTATTGAAGTATGATATCTTCATATCCAGATAAGTTATCCTATTTCCCCATAGGAGGAGGATGAGGTATGTTAATTTTGAATAATAATTACATTAGGAAATTAAAATGGTGGGGAGAAGATATCATTAGCTCTACGAAGGGTATCTAATATGGGAGATGGGAAAGTTCCATAATAGGATCACATTAATCATAACCCATGAGAGGATTTTTAGATAGAGGAGCATAGTATTGCAAGAGCTAATAGGAAAAAGGGTTGGATGTGCAATTAAACTAATATTTTAAAAGTATGGTTGGTGTAGGTTTGTTACAAGTGGATTGAGTGAATTTAGGTGATGTGATGGTTTGTTGAGATATTACTTGTGGTTGAGTATAATAAATACTATTGAAAGTTTGAGGTATGTTTTCATGAGGTATAAAAATTGGAGGATTGGAAGTTATATCAATAATATGAGATGTATGTTCAATTTATGTTTTTAGAGGTGATGCATGTTTTGGTATTGGGTACTCATGCCTCAATTCAATGAGATGACATGGGGAGGTGTCTTGAATAATGTGAAATGTTGAATAAGTGTGATTTTTAGGTGTTGGGTTTGAATCAAAATAAATAACTAATCTTCTCATACTAGTCATATTAATCACATTTTCATCATTGGTGTTAAGGTCTATAATACTTTTAGTGTTGTTAATAGTAGGGGTAGATTGTTTAATGTTATGTTCATGGTTATGAAGGGGATCCTTCTAGATATATAAATGAGAATTAGCTTTATTTAAATCTTGATTTTTATTATGAGTCTCATGAGATTTAAGTGTTATGTCGTAAGCTTGTTGATGTTTTCATATAAGGGATTCATGGTCAAAGTTAGGACCAAGAAGAAAATACATAGAAATATTTATTAATTATATACAGGTCTACTGATAATGGCCCCAACTTGTATGAAACCAAAAAAAATTATTTTGATAATACCATGATTTCATAAGATGAGTGTGGTCAAGATCTCATGGTTGAGGTTTGGGAAGACATTTTTTATTTTTTGATAGGGATAATGGTTTGTGCATATTAGTATGCATTATTTTGAGAATTTTTGAGATTATGATTAGAATTATTTTTAGGGAGATGAATATAATCCATGGTTTTATTTGTAGCATTATCTTGGATGGTGTGTATGGTTTGATAAGTTTTAGTAACACTATGATTGGTTGCATGATGGTTTTTATTTTTGATAAGCATGTGAATTCCCATTATAGGTTAAGATAACTCAAATCGATGTATGAGGAGGTTTTGTTGTTTGGATCAGTCAAGAGCTTATTCCAAAGTTTTTGGAGAAAAGGTTTAAATGAGATACAATAATTTAGGGTGGAGAGCATTAGTAAGTAAGTGGAATAGGTTTTCATCCACTATATTATGCTCAGATTTGTTAGACAAAATTTTCCATCATTTGATGAATACTTATTTTATTTCAATTTCAAGTTGTTTACAATTTATAAAATGAGCTAAGTTATTTTTGGGAAGATCATTAATTTTGAATTACTAGACCAGTGAGTTGACCAAGTCTTCTAGGATAGAAATAAAGTGGGTTCTCAATTGATTATACCAGTCTAAAGCATCTCCTAAAAGTGTTGGATCTAAGATTTCAGTGTTAGTGAAAGTATTAAGCTTAAGTTAATATTGTTAAAGGTTAATAAATGTTTTTCAATGCAAGTTAGGATCTATAGATCTATTATAAGTAATGGTGGTAGTGATACCTCCTATGTTAATGTTGGAAATATGAGGTACTAAAGGTTCATTTTGTAAATGTTTTATAGTTTTTTGATAATTGGGGTTTATGGTATGAGGTTACCATGTGAATCCCTAAGATGGGGTGGGGGGATTAGTATTTTATGTTCCCCATATAACATATTGAGGTTGGTTTTAGCTATGTATGAGGTGATTCTCCATTTGCATCATTTGACTTGCATTATTAGTTTGAAATGTATGAATTTGGTTAAGTGTTTGTAATATAATTTGATTGGTTTGAGAAATATTTTAGCTATTGGACATGACATGTGATGCATTAGTATTATGTGAGGTATTAAGAACTTGGGATGTACTATGAGTGTGGGATATGGTATTAGTATGCACCACACTATTGGCATCAGTAGAATTGGTAGAAAATGAATCATTGGTAACAAAATAATAATTAGCAACATGATATGCATTAGTAGCATGGTTATATATGTGGGTATCTTGAATATACCCACTAGAATTTAAACCTATCATATTTTTAGAAATACTTGGCATGAAGGTAGAATACATAGAGGATGACATCATGGTGTGGGAAGGAGACATAATAAATGGGAAATGTTAGGATGAAAATAAAGGGCCTTCTCAAAATATTTGAGAAAATATAGGGAAAGGTGAATGAATTTATCCTATATGAGGTCCCATCATGAGGTTATAGATAGTCGTAGGATATTTTCCTCTATGTTAAGGGTTTTCATTGATGAAAAAGACCATTTTAGTTATGTACTCAAGGTCATGTTCATATTTTAATGAAAATAAGGGGTTAAGTTCTAAGGAAGAGTGGGGAGAAGTCCCATAGTTGGTATTATGTGTGGAAACGTGGACATTGCTTTGATCCATAGTAGGTGCCACAAGATGTGCCTTAGGAACACTATTGGGACTGGTAAAACTCATCATGTTTGTTTGATCCAATTCTATTTTATCATCAAATAATAAATTTATGATCAAGGAGGGTGTTGATGAACTTAGTGTTCTCCTTGTGTCACTAGGAAATGGGGGAATGTAATGAAATAAATTTTAAGTCCTAGAAGACTCGGGCCTTGATTTGTTAACACAATTACTAATAGAAATATCACAAATAGTAGATATATGGTCACCACTTAGAAGTATGGAATCATATATTGCTATAGGGACATCAATTATTACACAGTGACATTACTTCTTGGTAATCTTTATGAAATTGTCTTAGACTTTGCCAATTATTGCCCAAGATACAAATAAACAATGGATATTTACATAATGAGTTAAGATAAAATGAGTCATGGGTAGATCTAATGTTAGGTAGGGTAAGGTAGAAAATGAGGTTTGCTTAAGATGATCAAAGGCATCTGTTATTCTAACTTTTATGAAAACAACACATAAAACTAGTGTCTACCAAATCTAGTGTATTAATCAAAGCTAAATAGACACAATTTAAGCTTCAAAGGAAAAGAAATGAATATATTTATAAGTATACACTACATAAATATTATTAATTCATAGTAAATTTCATATCATATTTAATTGTAAATAAGATGAAAACAAAGCATGTATATTAGTATAATTGTGAGCCTAATGTTAAACTTAAGCTAGTAGATGCATATATTAAGTATTATTTCCAAATTAGTCAATAAGAGAGAAACCATTAGTCATATAAAAGTGTGAAGAATATAAAATACATAAATACACAATCAAGCACTTTAGACAAACTCTCAAGGTCTTGGTTCTCTTGTATTAATTCTTATAAAAACTATTTTTTACTACAAAGGGGGAATACCCCTATTTATAGGCTTTAGAATTACCTATAAAAGTTAAAGTCGGATCATGAAAGGTGCCCAAATACAACCAAATGGCTAAAATGCTACACATTGTAATAGAATATTATAAATTCAAACTTACAAAACATAACCCAATATTCCATGAAGGTATTAGAGAATGCTATTATGCAAACTAATTACCTTGTGATTACCAAATTCTTGAGTTTGATTAAAATTAATTATAAACCTAGGGTGCATAAGCTTTTCAAGGATGTCAGCACTATATATACATCATTGATTCAGAAATCAACTTGCTTTTCTAGTTGTATTAAAATTGAACTTATGTTGAATTCACCAAATAATTATATTATGAAACTATTATGACAAAATTAAAAAACTACATCAAACTTATGAATCACACATGCATCACACCTATATAATCAAACTAATAATAGGATCAACTTACACAACACACTAAAACTAAAGAGGGTCAGGATCTTTACTGCTACTCATTTCGAGGGGGGCCTTCCGTGTTTAGAACTGAACTCCAATCCTTCTATGAGAGAATTCACAAACTTCTTACAAAATCAAATTTATCATTACTCAATTATGTAAAAATTAAATATTTATATAGAATATATAATATTATAAATGTATTTTCTATAGGTCCAATGCTTATACTATTATATGTCCAACTTAACTAACTCCTAATCAAATCTAGGCTCTGTTATTAAATATAGAAGGTAGTTTAGTAACTTTAAACCAAAGACACCAAATTAGGAAAAATAAAAATACTTTATAAACTATCCCAATCATCTTGAAAATGGTTGGTAATCAAAGTTACTTATTTTAGGCTTGACTGTTTTAAGGACAAGGTATATTCTTTTTCTTTTTTATTTCATGTTATCTCTTTCCCATTGTCCTTATCTTTTTCGTCTTTGGCAGCACATCCAAATTTCCTTATATGTATGGAGTTTGTACAACAACTATGATCCTTTCCAATCATCCATTTAGTTTCCAAGATAATCTAGATGTGTTATTAAAAATTTGATCACAATAATAGCTCTATTTTTGCATAGTGGTTGCAAGCAACCTATAGGTGAAGCCTATAGTTGTTACATGCACTCTATAGTGGCTATAGGAAACCTTTATATGAATCCTATAGTTTATATGGGCATTATATAGTGGCTATAGGAAACCTATAGGCGAAGCTAAAAATTATTATGGGCACTTTGTAGTGGTTATGAACAACTTGTAGGTGAATCCTATATTTCCTATGGGTAGCCTATAAGTGTTGTGACTTAACAAGATCTTGTAGCCTTACATTATCCTTCAAATGATTCTTAATTAAATTTACACAAGTATAATATAACCAAGGAAGAAGCATAAATAGTCTATAACATAACATATATATATATATATATATATATATATATATATATATATATATCAATGCATATGTAAAATCAAAATTCATTCATTATTTTTCATAAGTCATGGATAGTCATGGGGTTTACAAGGAAAAATATATATACTAGGTATGGATAAGGCTATAAAATGAAGAAATTGGTGGCCTCATCATAGGCTATTGGTTAGCTTTATGTTGTTTCCTCTATTTCTTCTCTACCTCTTATTTTATCTAGACTTCTACATAGGCCAAGTACTATTGGTCAATTTGGCCAAAGCCTAGGATCATGGACCAATATAAGTAAATTGTCTCCTAAATCAGCCTACCATGTTCTATGATTACTATATTTAATGCTTCTTCAATGTGTTTTAGTCTCTTTAGCATCTAATTGGAAAATGCCATAATATTTATCACCTTAGTATTAGTCTTGGCACTGGCTACATTTTGATGGAACTTATAAATATATACCTTCATTTAGGATCTAAACTCCTAGTCATCCATGAAGGTGAAATCCATTTTGGTCACCCTAGTGATCATGACATCCTTTAGTAACAAGGAAATCTTGAATTCACTCTTCTCCAAGGATGTAGTTGCATCCTTGACCTGATATATTCACCTCTTTAATACACTTATCCTATTCTTTAGAATGGTTTGTGCAAGGATGATATCTTCAAGTGGAAGCACCTTGAGGTTTTGTAACTTGTTTATTTTTATAACTGTAGCAATGGTTACCAACTTAGCATCATAAAGTGTAAGCTTTTGGTTAAATTTAATGACCACATTGAATTCTAGTGTCTCATCTTCCTATCTCCTATTCATGACTTTATACAAATTAAAGGCATTGATAATTACACTAATTACCTAAATAGTGGTGTTATATAGCACTATAGGTAATTTTTGCTCCTTTAGTATTTTAAACTATTGTTACATTTCCTTCTTAATGTTATTATGGATTCTACTTGGGCTTGAACTATAGACACAAGGTTCTTTACATATTAATTTACCTCTCTAAATTTCACCTTTTTCTTCATTGTCAAAGTGAAGAGGGACTCTTCAATTTCATGTGACACCATTGAGCTCAACTATGGATGCTCAACCTTCCTTCTAAATACCCTCTTCATCATGACTATGGCAACATCAAACTTCATGCCAATTTGGGGTATAGAGAGGACCACCTGAGGCCTCTCTTGTCTTATTGCTTGTATAATATCTTTGACCTAGTTTGGGGTATTAGTAGGCATTGGATTGGTTCTAGGTAGATAAAATGGAGGTGCTTAGGTAGAGAAAGAGGCCAAATCTATAACACGGATGTACAAGATTTTTGGGTATATTTTCCTAATTATGTCAAATAGCTATTTTTTAAGGCCCATATCAAGAACAAATGAGGGTAACTTTGAAGGTACACTAACCTTATCAAATATATTAATATTAAGTGGTTTTTATAAGGATAATAATTTTGAGATGTGAATTAATGGATTAGATAATATAGGTGAACTAATGGCAAGGGATGCGCTAGTTATGGCTACTTGGGAAGGAGTGGAACCTACAGCCTAGCTAACACTAGTGCTTTGGGAGCCTAATGAAGATGAAGTATTGGCACTATCATGGGATGTTAGAGAGTTATCATGATGATGTAATTATTATTTCATTAAGGTATCCTATTGAGTTTATGAACTTCCTTGATAGTCTATGTGATAATGATAAAGTGTATAATGTGCTTGTTCTTATATTCTTAAAGGTGGCTTAGTTGATCTTCAGTGTTGATATGGTTAGATATGTTTAGGGATGAGTATGGCGATTGAATCATATGTAATAGTTCCATAATATGTTATCTAATCTTTTATATCTTATGTGCATATGTGGAATTCATCTAGTAGTCCATGGTTCTCATCTAGACACTCTAGGTCTAGTGGCACAAAATATGAGTGGGTAGTTTGATGACATCACCATTTCTACATGTTAATGATTCAAGAGGAGATGGTCATATGGTTTTGATCATATTATTCCCTAGTTGATATGAAAAAAATACCAAGTCATGCATCGAATCATGATCGAAGTTATGAGGTTGAAAAGTTTTATTCTTAGTCGGAATTTATTGTTTTCCTATACTTAGCCAAATTTGTAATGTGGCTAGAAAGAGTTGAGTAAGTAAGTTGATGATAGAATATCTCACATGTGTGGGAATTTCAAGAAGAAGGTGATCATATGTGTTTATTTAGTTTTAGACCTAGTTTATTTATGCTAATTTATAGATCATGTGATGTAACACATCAAAAGATATACATATGCAAATTTGGGATCCCAAGTAGTTTGATTATGTTTTCCCATAGGTAGCTAATTTTTTAGTGTGGAAAAAAGAGCCAAGTGAACATTTTTTTGGTGTTATATCTTACACGTGTGAAGGTGTCAAAATAAATTGATCATGTGGGTTTGTTTATTTTTGAGCATAGATGATTTGTACAAAATTTGAGATCATGCACTGAAGCACAAAAAAAGCTATAAATGCTTAAAGTTAGCCTCTTAGGTAGATTTGGACATGGTTGGCTATGTGACAGGGGATTTTGAGAAGGTACTTTAATGGTAATATATCTCAAATAAATTATGGTTCTAGGAGTGGTGTGTTACATGGTTAGATTCTCCTAAGTGAGGAGATTATCTAGTCCAAATTTGAGATCTTATGTTGAAGCACATAATAAGCTATTAAGAATAGAAAATTTCTACTCAGACATATTGAAAGGGTCCTCATACTTGGTCATTTTTTAAAGTGTTAAAGCATGAGCAAGATCAATAGTGTGCATTGCTCCAAGAATTTAGGAAGAAACAAGACGAGGATAAGTTTATGATGTTTAATGACTAAAAAGAGGTATAATATAATGATCCAATGGTGAGTGGGCATGCATACAAATGATTGAATGGTGAATGTTGATCATTAAAGCCCTAATTGATCCATAGAGATTGATGGAGCATGTTAAGTTAAAATTTTGAGATTACATGAGATGAGGTCAATGAAACTAAATTTTAACATCTAAGCTTTGGTGTCTATGAATTAAATAGAAATCAATATTGATGGTTCATATTTAATTTAATCTCAGAGGACATGAGATTCAAGCATTGTGCTCAAAGGTTAACTATGACCATTGTTATTCAAATATTTGAATTTAACATAGGAAAAACCATAGTTCTATATTTCATCCATATCTTTTGATAGAAGTCAAATTTTCTAGTGATATAAAAAGTAAAGATGAAAAGGACTCAATGTTTCATCTAATGAACCTAATTTGAAGATTTGAAAGTGAGTATAGTCAAATATATTGATCCTAAAATTTGAATTTGTGTTTATGCTTATTCTGTAAGTGACCCAAGAAGGATATTTGATCTTATATTGATGTTGTTTCAATTTCTAATGATGAATTTGAAATTTATATTTATTGTATACTCCACTAAGATGTTTTATATGGATTTAGGAGGTGTGATCAATCTATCTTGAGTATGAACAATGCTTAATAAGTTAAATGTGTGTTCATTTATGATGACTATATGCACCACATCAATGTTTGAGTTTTTTGAGAATACACAGAGGTGAGCTCAACATATAAGGTGGTTGTAGCCTCTTTGTGAGGTAAAACTTACTAAAAGGTCTAGTTAGTATTGCATCTCAGCTAGATACATGTGGTAGCACCTTGTGGGATTGGAGTCTCACTAAATAGGGAGTGTAGTTCCTTGATCATTTGTACATGGTCTAAATTTGGTCTTTCTATTATAGGATAGTAGTTCAATTTTAGGTTTTAGTGGGTTTTATTCCCCAAGAGATTTTTTCATGTATGTCATGTGTTATGTGATTGATCTTGCATTGTCTCTCTTAATTATTGCTATGAATAATATGTATGCTTCATGAATGCTTATGGTAACTAGTTAAGCTTTTGTAAAGATAAAAATTGAAGTTGGATTATTTGGGCTCACTAATTCACCCCCCCCCCCTCTTAGTGATTGTACATCTAACAATTGGTATCAAAGTAGGTCCATTGGTAAAGGCTTAATAGCTTGAAGGTGATAAAATATATAATGGTTGAAAAAATGGTTATGGCTTGTCTTCAATATGATTTACCATAAATTAAATGTTTGAATATACACATGAAAGATCTAGAGACAATAATATAGAATCTATAGATCATGATGAATAAATAACAACTAGGAAGGAAAGACATGACCTACTCAGATGTGTTATTATCTAAAGATAAAAGGGATTCCATATCCATGGAAAGGGTCAAGAATGGAAATTCACTGATCGATAATGGTGAAGAAAAAGGGAGGTCAAATATAGACTATGTCTTTAATGGTTATTATTTCTCCTATAATCAATTTGGTCATAAATATAGGAATTGTTCTCTCTCTCTAGAGATCAAAAGGGAACTCATATGCTATAATTTTAACCACCAAGGTCATATAGATAAAAATTTCAAAAGAATTTTTTGAGAAAAGGATATATAAGTAACTGACACCATCAAATGGTTCAAGGAGACTAAGTCTAAAGAAGAAAAGAAGAAAAATTAAAGTAGAACACTGAAGGAAGAGTCATTATTTATTCAAGAAGACCTACATACTTAAGAATATGACAATAAGAGATGGTTCATAGATAGTGGATGCTCAAATCATATGACAAGAGATAAGAAAAATTTCTCTCTAAAGAAGACCAACCCAAGTGTAGTAAGATTTAGTGATAACAAATCTGCTAATATTATTGGAAAAGGTAATTTGAGTTTTGACAATGGTCATACAAAGACTGGGAATGTATTATATTAGAAGGTTTGAAACATAACATTTTAAGTGTAAGCCAAATGTGTAAGCATGGAAATGTTTTTACTTTTCATGATGATGTATGTGAAGTAAGAAAGGAAAAATTTGACATATTAGTTATAAAAGTTCATAAAATAGATAACATGTATTTATTCCATAAATCCTTGAAGGATAAGTGCTTCATGAATCATTTAGAAGAAACATGGATTTGGCATAGAAGGCTTGAACATATAGATTTTGATAATATACCAAATATCCATTAAAGGGGTTGGTAAGGCATATGCCCAAGACTTTTAAGATTCCTCATTCTCTTTATAAGGCATGTCTTCATCAAAAACAAACCAAGAGAAAATAGAATAACAATGAATTATCTACTATAGATCCATTAGAGTTGATCCAAACTAATCTAAGTGGACCTATGATAACTCTAATTATTCAAGGTAATTGTTACTTCATGCTTATCATTAATGGTTTTACTAAGATGACTTGGATATTCTCTCTTAATGAAAAATAAAAATATTTTTCAAAATTTGTGGAATTTATAGCTCTTGTGGAAAATGATAAAGGTTAAAATATCAAGTGTGTGAGATTAGAAAGAGGAGGTGAGTTTTGGTCTCATAAGTTTGATGATTTCTATGATGAACATAGGATAAAAAGATAATACTCTATTGGTAGAACACCATAATAGAATGGTGTGTTTGAAAGGAAGAATATGACTATGGTTGAGATGGGCAGAAATGTAAAAATATCATATGGATATTGGGAAGAGGCAAATAAGACTTATGTGTACATCCTAAACAGATGTCAAATTAGAGTAAATGGTAATAAGACACCTTATGAGTTATGGAAAAATAAAGCAGATAATGTTAAACATTTTAGAGTGTTTGGGAATAGGTGTTTCATCAAAAAAGATGAAGATAATCTCAAAAATTTTGATTCAAGATTTGATGAGGGTATCTTAGGATATTCTTCTATCAGTACTACCTATATATTCTTCAACAAGAGTCTTCATAAGATTATTGAAAGTTCAAATGTAAGAGTAGATGCAACAAGTAGAGTCAAGAAGAAAAAATTATAGGTAAGTGACTTAACTCAGAATCTTATTGCAAATAATGATAAGTTATCTATTTAAATAGATGATGAATATGAAAAGGAGAAATAAATATAAGATACTAAATCTCCATCTAGAAGAACTCAAACAGATAATCCAATCTCTCATATTATTGGAAATGTTGGTGTAAGGTTTCAGACTAGAAGGAGAATGTTGATCAATCAAAATCAACAAGACTCATCTTTGTTATCCATGATAGAACCCAAAACATTTATAGAATATATCAAAGATGAAAGTTTGAGTGATGCAATAGATGAAGAAATTGATCAAATAAAAAGGAATGTAAAATGGGAATTAGCTTCTAGACCAAAAGATAGAAGTGTGATAGGTACTAAATAGGTTTTCAAAAACAAGATGAATGAAAAAGAAGTCACAAGAAATAAGACTAGACAGGTGTGTAAAGGTTATGCTCAGGTTAAAGGAATATATTTTGATGATACTTTTATTTCTATGGCAAGGGTGGAACAACTCTTGTTAGTTTATGTGTGATCCAAAGGTTTTAAGGTATATAAAATGGATGTGAAATCTATATTCTTGAATGGAAACTTAGAAGAAGAAGTCTACATTAAGTTACTTGAAGGGTAATTCATGTCAAGTAATCAAAAAAAATTGTGTAAATTGAAGAAGGCTCTATATGGTCTTAAACAAGCTCATATAGCTTGGTATGATAGGCTAGATAAGTATATTTTGAGTTAATGTTTTAAAAGGATGTTAGATGATAGTAAGTTTTTCATTAAGATAGAAGGTAATCATCAATCAATATTTATTTTATATGTTGATTACATATTTTTTAGATTTGACAATGTTAAAATGAGTAGAGATTTTGTAGATACTATGAATATTGAGTTTGAAATTCCAATATTGGGAGAATTGTCTTACTGCTTAGGATTATAGAATAATTAACTTGATGTAGGAATTTTCATTTATTAAGATAAATACATCAAGGATATACTAAGGAAGTTTGACATGATGGAGTGTAATCCAATTGGTAATCTAATGACCATAGGATGTAAGTTAAGTAAACTATATGACTCACCAAAAGATGTTCAAACTTTCTATAGATCTATTATTGGAAGTCTTTTATACTCTAATACATCTAGGCTTAACATCATGCAAGTAGTAGGTCTTGTAGGAAGATTTGAAGATAATCCTGGAGAATCTCACTTGAAATTAGTCAAAAGTATCTTGAGATATCTCAAAGGCACCATAGAATATGGTCTATGGTATTTGAAGAGTAAATAATTCTCTTCAAAATCATATACTGATGTTGTTTCGGTAGGATGTGTGGATGATAGGAGGAGGACCAGTGGTGGGGTCTTATTCATGGGAGAATGTTTGGTGTCTTGGCTAAGAAAGAAGAAAGCCTTAGTGTTTCTATCAACTATAGAATCTGAGTATATAGTATTTACATCTTTTTGTACACAAGTCATGTGGATGAAACAAACTTTGGAGGATTACAAGGTAAGACAAAATAAACCTTGTCCTATTTTTTGTGACAATACTAGTGAAACTAGTATCTCAAAGAATCATGTTATACACTCAAAAACTACACACATTCCTATTATATATCATTTATTGAGAGAATAAGTGATTAATCAATGTTTCAATTTATATAATGTGCATATAAAATATTATCTTGAAGATATTATGACCAAACTATTGTCACAAGCTACCTTAAAGTATCTAAGATAGACCTTGGGTGTCATTTATTTCTCTATGAATCAATAGAAGGTCTTTGGTTAAGGGGGATTAATATGTTCATAAACACTTCTCTATATTTTTGTGAAGGAAATATAGTATATGGTTAGAATGGGTGTTTTTTAGGTTGATTGAGATCATGTTCCTGTTTGGTGAGTGGCATGAAGTTATATTTTTTGGTCCTTGTAGTAACTTGAGAGAAGAGGCTTGTAAGCCTACATGGTGGTTCTTCATAGTGTGTCAAGATCTAAAGATGCTCAAAAGTTAAAATTTATTATAGATCTTAGGGGGAGTCCCTCTTATATGTTTCTTGGTGAGCTCCATCAAATTTATGTGTTCTTTCTTCATTGCTTGCAATGCTTAATTGAAAAGAGTGTTGGAATGGATCAAGAGGATGTTGTCAAGGAAAGCAGAGGTAGGATTAATGTAAGGGGGAGTTTATATCATCTTTTTAAGATGGTATTTTACTATTTGATAGTATTTTTAGGTCCTCAAGATTAGATTTTCCCACTTTGTAATTGTGTCAAAGGGGGAGAATGTTTTTATTGGGGAGAAAGATCCTATTATGGGAGTGCTTGAAAAGAGAGAAGGTGAGTTGTATATTTATTTATATGATGGTCATTGACATCAATGAAAAAGGGGGATATTATTTGAGTGTTTTCATGATGATGTCATAAAGGTGTCATAGTGAGTGGTGAATTACCTTGATAGTCTATGTGACAATGATAGTGTGCAATAAGTTCTTAAAAAGATAGAAAGTGACTTGTATATTTTTGTATATGATCATTATAGACATCAATGAAAAATATATGGGTTATTTAAGAGTTATCATGATGATTTCATGAAGGTTTCCTAGTGAGTGGATGAAGTTCCTTGATCATCTATGTGATAGTGACAAAGTTTGCAATGTGTTTATTCTTATATGCTTGAAGGTGGCTTGGTTGATCTTCAGTGTTGACATGGTTATAGATGTTTATGAATGAATATGGTGATTTTAGAATGTACAATAGGTCTCTAAAATATTATTTATGTTATGAGAGCTTTTGTGTATAAGTGGAATTCATCTAGTAGTCCATATTTTTCATCTAAACACTTTAGGTCTAGTGGTACAAAATATGAGTAGGCAGTTTAATGACATCACCATTGCCACATGTCAATGAGTTAAGGAGAGATGGTCATATGGTTATGATCATAGTAGTCCCTAGTTGATATGTGCTAGATCTCAAGCTATGCATCAAAGCATAGTCAAATTTATGAGGATGCAAAGTTGGCTTCTCAAGGAGAATTCATTATTTTCCTATACTTATCAAAATTTGCAATGTGGCCAGAAAGAGCTGAGTAAGCAAGTTGATGATGGAATATATCACACTTTTGGATGTTTAAAGAGAAGGTGATCATATGGGTTTATTTATTTTTGGAACTAGCTTATTTTTGATAATTTCCATATCATGTGATTTAGCTCATCAAAATATATGCCTATGTAAAGTTGGGCTCCCAAGCAATTTGACTATGTTTTCCCATAGTTAGCCAATTTCACAATGTGGCCAAAAGATCCAAGTGAGCATTTTGATGGTTTTATATCTTACATGTGTGAAATTTTTAATAAAAATTGATCATATGTGTTTATTTAATTTCGAGCATAGATAATTTTCAATAAATTTAAGATCATGCGTTAATGTGCAAATAAATTTATGATTGCTCAAAGTGGGCCTTTCAGGCAGATTTGGACATGGTTGGCTCTATGATAGAATATTTCGAGAAGGAACTTTAATTGAGTTATACCCTACATATATGAAGTTTTGAGGAGTATTTTGTCACATGGTTGGGTTTTCCTATGTGAGGAGATCATTTGGTCCAAATTTGAGATCCTACGTCAAAGCACAAAAGAAGTTATTAGGGATCAAAAATGGATAATTAGGTATATTGAAAGGGTCCCCATACTTAGTCATTTTTGAAAGTGTTAAAGCTCAATAAAGATCAATAGTGCACATTTCTCCAAGAAGTCAGGAAGTAGTGAGATGAATATAGGTTGTGTGACATTTAATAACTAAACAAAGTTATAGGATAATGATCCAATAGTTAGCAGGAATTCATATAGATGATGGAATGGTGAGCATTGATCATTAAAGACCTGATTGATCTATAGAGATTGACAAATCATGTTAAGTCAACATTTATAGATTACACAAGATGAGGTCAAAGTGACTGAAGTTTAACATCTAATCTTTGGCACCTATGCATTAAAGATATAATAATTGCAATGGTGTATATTCGATTTGAACTAAGAAGACATGAGATTCATGCATTATGTTCAAAGGTTAATTGTGACTATTTCTATTCAAATCTTTGAATTTAACACAAGAAAAACTATATATCTATATTTAAAACATATCTTCTTATAGAAGCTAAATTTTCTAGTGTTATAAAAATAAAAGATGAAGAGGACTCCATGGTGCATCTAATGAACCTAATTTGAATATTTGGAAGTGATTAAATTCAAAGATATTCATCCTAGAAGTTGACTATGTGTTTGTGTTTGTTCTACAAGTGACCTGCGAAGGATATTCAAGCTAGTATTGATGTTGTTTCAATGTCTAATGATGAATTTGCTATTTGAGATTATTTTAGACTTCAAAAGGAATGATCTATGTGGATTTTTGATGTCTGATAAATCTATATTTATCATGAATAATGTGTAATAAGTTGATTGTGTGTTCATTCATGATCACTGTATGCACCAAGTTAATGTTTGAGTTGTTTGAGCATATGTAGAGGTGAGCTAAGTTGACTATGATCATTTGAGGATGTTAAAAATAACATAAAGAGTGGACCCATGTATTTTAAAGTTGTACTAAGTTTTTATTTTGTTTGAGGGAGTGCTAAACAAATGAATGGGTTCACATGAAACCTATAAGGGCTATAAGGGCCTTATTAAAAGGTGTAGTTCCCTAAGGGTGACCCATAGATGTTATGGCCAATCTATGAAGATTGTATTGAGATATGTCTTCATGTGAGAGATGAATTAAGACAAAGGCATGCCTAATGGCCAACCAAGGTAGTGATTATCAAGATTGCTCTATAAATAGTGGAATTAAAGATGTTGGGTTCTAGACTTTGTGTAAGAGACTAAGGACTAATTAGATAGAGGCTGGTGTATGTGTTTTTATGGAGAAAATGAGGATTTGAGTGACCTGAGGATGTGTTAAAGATAAGAATATATTGAGGACTATTTATATGACCTACTGGTCATAATTATGATGGTAGATTAGTGCTCTTGCAGATTGAGTGTGAGAGAAGGAGAAGAGTGATAAGTAGAGTTCCATCATCAGGTGTTGTAGAAATTAATTTAGAGGTGGATGTGTTCATAGGTGTTATTTTGGTAGCTCAGCATCTAAGGTGGTTACAACCTCCTTGCAAGGTGAGACTTTCTAAAAGTTCTAGTTGTTATTACAACTTAGCTAGATAGGTATGGTAGCACCTTATGGGATTGGAGTCTCACTAAATAGGGATTATAGTTCCTTGATCATTTATAGATGGCCTAAATTTTATCTTTCTATTATATGATAGTAGTCCAATTATAGGTTCTAGTGGGTTTTATTCCCTAAGAGGGTTTCCCATGTATGCCATGTGTTATGTGATTGATCTAGCATTATCTCTGTTTAGTATTGGTATTAAAAATAGGTAGGCTTCATGAATGCTTTTGGTAACTAGTCAAGTTTTTGTAAAGATCAAAATTGAAGTTGGATTATTTGGGCTCATTGATTCACCCCCCTCTCAATGATTTTACCTCTAACATGGGAAATGAAGTGGAAAATGGTAAATCTAAAGTGAGTACTAGCTTAGCTCATGATATTGTCCATTGAGGATTGGGTACTGGTAGTAGTTGTAGTAGTTGATGACATTAAAGGTAATGGTGAATAAATTATATCGGGAACAAATGTAGGAGTAGAAGTAGAAGTAGTTAAAATTGTGAAAGAAGACAATGGGGGATTACTTATAGTGGGAGCATGTGGTGTGATTTTATCCATTTGAGATTTTAGTGTAGGATTTATTTCTCCCCTCATGGTAGTCTTTGGATCCATTTTCTTTTTTTACACCTTTTCAATATTCCTCCTAGCCAGTGCATGTAATTCTTCCATTAAGAGTTCAATGCCCTAATATAATTCTCCAAGATTAATGACATTAGGGTAAGGATGACTTAGGCTCTCTAGGGAAACTCCCATAGTATATGTAGAGATGAATGTAGGAATTTCGGAGGGGACATGTTGGTTTTTTGATCCTCCTTACTCAAAGCTTGAAGGTGAGCTCTAACTACTTGAAGTGGAAAGAAGTGAAGGTATGGATGGTATGTTCCTAATGAGATGAACATTGTCTTGTTCCTCTTCTTCTTTTCCCTCTTCATAATCCACATCCAACATGCTCTCATGAGTTGGTGGTGGTTGAGGATTTACAATATCTTACTTATTCTCTCTATCTAGCCTTATATCCAACTCAATATTCTTCCTAGATACATTTTTTAGGACCACCTCATCATTCATAGCATCCCTATAAATCCACTCATGGACCTCTTCTTAGTGTTTATACTTAACTATTATGTCATTATTGAATTTTAAAATATGTTTGGAACTAACATTATTAGGTTCCCATGCCTTCAAGTCATCTTTAGGCAACATGTAGGAATCCCTATGCCTAGTATCCATGATGATATCATGCCACTTTATGATTTGAGTCCTTCATAGTTTATAAGGAACCTTTTAGGGGACTATATTATTCTTATTCTTGAAGATACCATCAAATCCATGAATAAGTTGATAATACATCTCTTCTTTAGCTAGCTTCATAGGCTCATACCTCAACAATATAAGTGGAGCCACCATCACTCCCTCTACTTACATGGCCTTGAAATCTAGGTATAGATAATAAATACCCATGTCCCTCAATGCTTGCATAACCTATAGAGAAACCCTTTACATATCTTACTCAATGATTGATTTATAGATAATTGGGTAGAAGTATTCTATGATTATTCTAATGTTGCACTTGAATTGATGATTGTGCATTGTCAAGAAAAGATAGGGCACAACCTCTTGTCACTCAAGGGATCATAAAATATGGATCAATTATGTAGTTTCATATACAAAATCAAATAAGTAACTCATCATGAATAATGGGGTACTATTATTTCAAGTATCATTCATAGCATATACTAGGTTGTTACCGATGATTCCCCAAGCGATGGAATCTGTTGATCCTCTAAGATGATTTATAGTGGTGGAAGGGTCTTTATATCCACATAGGCAATATGTGGGTTGAAAAAAATTATATTTATTAGGACCATTTAAATCCTAACTCCTTTCCTAAATTGTTGAATAATTAAGTTACCTTGGTCATCCATGAAAATTACTCTAATTGGTTCAGTCATCCATGAAGCCATGACCTTCTCTGGGAAGTACACCTCATATCAATTGTCAATGATGGAGAGGGTGTACTAAATATATGTGGAATGGAGGTTGTAATATTTATAAAATATTGACCTCATAATGAAATAAATGGTGATCCATTTGAACATTGACTTGAGCAACCCATATTTAAATCTTGACCTCCCAAAGATACCATATACTAGGTCAGCATATGACATGACCTCTGGTTTGGTTATGGCCTTGTGGAGATTGGTAGAATTGATTGCAAGGATATAAAAAGACAATTGGATTATGTGAGACATGGTATCAACCTCATCAGCTACCTTATTTTCTTTTACATTGAGGTAAATATTATTGTAATGTATGTCCCCTAATGTTTTGGCCTTGTAGATGAACTCTGTGTCTTTGAAAATAACTAAATTACCATACTTTAACATGAAGTCATCATTTTCAAAAGAAATTCTCTTAACTAGAGTGAAGGGACCTAATTGTGGCATCTCTAAAATATTCTAGGTAGTAACCAATGTATTTTTGTATCTCTTTATAACTTTCAAGCTCCAACAACGGTAGTCAGGGTGAAATTTATGAATAGCTTGAGATTTGTCATACTAGGAGAACACAAATAGTAGAGGGAGAAAATTTGTATAGCTTCAAATGTAAATGGTAATATTTTAGTTTAGTTACCTTTTTAAAGATCACTTTGATTAATACAATGTAAATCACAATTATGGTTCATGTCATATTAATGATGAGCTTGTCAAATTTTCATATGTTTAGAACAACTTTGAGTTATTGATTTTAGAATTTAATTACATTAGAATTTAAATTTAGTTATAATTTGAATTTGATCCACCATAAATTTTAGATTTAATGATAATTATTTCCACTTTTGGACACATGGAAACCACCTCAGATCTAGCTAGGCATTTGTAGGGACAAAATATGACTAAGATGCCTAGTTGGCTGGAAGGTTGAACATGTGGCACATTTTTATTACCTCAAGAGATCTTGGAGTGAAACTTAGTGTGATGACTAATTTTTATCATACCATGTGGGATCTTTCAATTTTTGGTTAGCTCTCAGGTGGTGTCTTTAAGTTTTGGTTGGTCAAAAGAGTGTTATGCATTACTTTTGTGGGCAATTAAATATTTTCTTTGCTATGTGGATGTCTTAGAAGGAAATCATAAATTTGCCTAATAAGTGTCACCTTATAAAGTATTTAAAATATTTTCTTGATAGGTGTTTCCCTCAAAAGGATTTTGGGAAACTATTATCATTTTTGTGCTAATCACATGGCTCACGTGGAGACACACATCTCTCTCAGAGGTGATTTGGTGGATATTAGAATGAAATTTTGTGGGAATGACATGTGGTATCATCAGGTGGACCCAAAGTGGGCATGAATCATTCTCATGGGCTTTAGATCATTCTTATGCCACTTATCATTCTCTAAAGGAATGTCAAACAACTGTATACTATTGACCCTTAATAGGATGGCTTAAGTAATCCTAGATGTCTACATTTTGAGCTCTTTTGATATTTATATGGATGTAATGTAGTGTGGACATGAATTGATTTTGGATGAATCTAAATGGAACATGCATGGATTTAGAAGGCTACTCAGATATGGTTGGTTGCATTTGAGACACACAACAACATTTCATGGGATTTTGGATTGTAGTGGGATGGATGGGGATGTGTGTAATATCATATTGAATGGGCTCAATCATGGGGGATAATATTATGACATGTATCCCTAGGATTTGAATTATAATGGCTAGTTCTCTAGTGAGTTCCCCAGATGATGCCACATAGCTTATAGACTTAGTAGATATACTCTAGGTGTTGTGTATAAGATGTGATGAATCATTAAGGCATTTTAAAGATTGGTGAGTTAGACACCTATCCATTTAATTCATATTTTGAATTTTGTCATCCCTTGAGGTGTCATAAATTATTACTTTAAAATTGATGCCATGTAAGGTCAAGAAATAAACTAAGTTAGTTTTCCATGGATGTCAAAGCCCATCTTAAGCAAATTTAAATAGTTTAAACCTAGAACTTCATAACCAAATTATTCAAACACAACACAATGTTAGCTCAATAATACCTAATGAAGTTATTCATGTTCATGCCAATTACAGATATAGATTGTACTTTCTTTCCAAGATCTTGTCTACATACCATCAAATCATTTATGGTTAATAATCCAATTTATAAATAAAACTTGGAGAAGACTTGTAATAATTAAAATATATCTAAGTGTTGATTATTATTATAATATGAATTATTAACTAGAACTTGAGAAACACAAAGCATTGGTAAACTAAATCATTCCTCAATGTAGCTCAAATGGCATAATATGTTTAGTGTTTTGGTTATTTTTAAAAAATAAGAAAGGAGACTCTTGAGTCTGAGAATAGGGGATAGTTGATCATCAAAAAAAGGTGACCTCTATGGGGAAACATTGTAAAATGTTAAAATCTAGATATTCTATTCAAAACTAATGAAAAATTAGCTATCTCATTATTATCTTCAGTCAATTTCAAATTTTTTTTTCAGAACTAATGAAAGCCTACAAGCTAGAAATAAAATTTAAGCCTTATAGACATTCATACTATGTGTGTGAATTGAGGTTCATTAACCATTACCATTGAGTTTAGAAATGATATATTTCAATATTCAAGATATCAAACATGAAATGACTTCAACATTATTTAAATTTTGTATAATTATGCTTTGCTTATTTAGGGATGGCTTGGGCATTGCTCTAATACGATATAAGCATCCATAACCCTGATAGAGATACCTTTGGATCCAATCTAGGCCTTGATCTACTGTCAGCTATGAATCCATAGCCCTAGTAGAGACTTACTAAATCACCATTCATAGAATATGAAGGTATTTTATGATTTCACTTCATTGGCATATCATTTTTTGTTTTTTTATACAGTCATTCGTAAACTAGAATGATTGGGAAGTATAATTAGCTAGGTGTAAGCTTTTGTTAAGACATATATTGGATGTAATTCACTTTCACATATCAAGTTCTACCCTAGAAATTTACTTGGTGAATTTAAGTGACAATATGATGGTCTACATAGATTCTAACTCTAGTTCAATAAAATGATCAATCATCTAAACTATATTATAATTTTAAAGTGACTTAGGCTTTTCATGAGAAAAATAACTTCTAATTAACCCTACCCAAAAATTTTAGATTGAAACATTAATGGAGGTTTCCAAAATTTGGATGAATAATGTTTAAAAAAATAGCAATCCCTTATCCCCTTTTTTATAAATAGGTTAACATAAATAGCGCTGACAAATTCTTATCTAAAGGACTTATTACTAAGATACAACACACAAAAGAAAAAAAAAGTAATAAAAATTGATAAATCACACAACAAAAAAAAATTCAAGAAACAAGAAAGAACACAATAGAAAAGCAAAGCCAAAAAGGAAACTAATCTACTCCTACCTATTATAATTCTAAACAATGTTAATATACTTATAGAATTTGTGATAGAGTAGCAAAGAAATAATGTTTCACGTATTTCCCATTAATTGGCAAGGATAAGTCATTTCCTTGAAGGTCTTTAAGCCTAAACACATTTTCAATGAGTATTTATACCTTTTGATATGGTTAAATCCATAAAGGATTGACCTTGTCATGTTTTCTTTTCTTATCATGATCCTTTTCCCATAATAGGACCAATACTTAAATTTAAAATGCTTTAACTTTGTCTTTCTTTTCAGACCATCTATTCACAACATCTTGATGATTTCTAAAATTATTTAATTTTCATCTCTAGTATCTTCCATTTGGATGATGTTTAGTATTTAGGATTGTAATCTTTCATCATCTTCTATATATTCGGCCATAAACTCATAAGTGAGTATCTTGAGTGTCATAGGAAAAATAGGTTGTTTCTTGTAGGATGCCTTGAGCACTTGTTTGTATCTAGTTTTATCTACCCATAGAGCATACTTTAGCAAGGAATACCATTTTCTAGGTTTCTTTTCTACATACTTCTTAATGGAATTCATCAAGTTATTATTGGTAGATTATGCAACTTTATTATCCTAAGGGTAGTAGTTTGAAGTAAACTTGATGAATATTTGATTATCATACACCCATTTGGTGAACTCAATTTATGAAAAGGCTAGGCCATCATCAAGTACTAGAGATAGGGGAGTCCCAAACTAAGTTATGACAATTTCTTCAAAGAATTTAATGACATCGATTGTTCTACTATTCTTGGTGACCATTGCTTCAGTCCACCTAGTGTAATAGTTTATGGTAGTAAGTATAAATTTATGTCTCCTCAAGGAGTTAGGATTGATTACTCCTATGAAGTCAAGGCCCTATTATGCAAATAGTTTTTATTCAGTTACTGGTTGTAAAGGCATAACTACCTTTATCTCATATCGATCAAACACTTGACAATGATGGCACATCCACACATGAGCATAGGCATCTTTGAATATGGTTGGCTAATAGTATCTATTTATCAATATATTATGTGTAGTGTTACACCTTGAAGGGTGACCTCTTCCCAATTTATCATAGACATTAACCATGGTTTATATGGATTTAGCTCTAGAAACACATCCTAAATAGACCCCTTCATAGATATTTATATAGAGGACCCATATTTTGATCATAAAGTGCGATTACCTAAGATTGAGGTCTCTTTTATTATTTCCTTTAAGGTGTGGGGGACACTCCATGTAGCAGATAGTGAACAATATCTTTATAACACTCATCACTAGCTATTTGACTAGCTTTAACCTATAAAATGTCAATACATGGATTGGTATTTAAAATAAGTTAGATTAGACCTTAACATCTAACTAGCTTAGTAGATTTTATTTCTAAGTTATATTCTTGGAGTTTCGTCATCCACTTCACTCTTCATTCTCTAAGTTTATTTTATCCCAGCATTAACTTAACAACTAGATCAAACACTATAAAATACATCTTGTTCCTCAAGATATTATTCTTGAAGTTCTTGATATCTTTTACTAGTGCGTAGGCTTGCTTATCTAGAATAGGGTAGTTAATTTTGGTGTTCTTCAAGTTGGTGCTCATGTATGCTATGGGATTATCTTTGTCATATTCTTTATATATTAAGACAACAATAATAGTATGATAAAAAACATAATAGTATAAATAGGAATCTTTATTAAAATCAAGACTTATCGTGATTGGAGCTTAAAGAAATGACTCCTTAATGTGTTGAAATGCCTTCTTTGATTTAACAGTATATTTTATCTTTACATCTTTCTTCAACATCATGTTGAGTGCCCTTATAATTTTTGTAAAACTAGAGATAAATTTTATTACAAAATTAATCTTGCCAAAGAAAGATTTCAACTCTTTTTTTCTATTAGGGACTTCTACCTTTAAAATTGGACTTATTCTATCAGGGTCAATAGTCATACCTTCCTAGATGATTATATGTCCTAGAAGTTTGCCTTTAGGTATGCATAAGATACTTTTATTGGGGTTTAAATAAATTTCATACCTTTTGCACTTCTCTAACACATGTTCCAAATTCATCATGTGATCTCCCTTATTTTTATTAAAAACTATTAGATCATCCATGTAAATAATTATGCACTTAACAACTAATCCATCGAATTCATGATCTGTTACTCATTTTAAAGTGGCTCCTATGTTGATTAATCCAAATGGAATTCATTTGTAGGCAAATTTTCCCCACTTGGTGGTGAAGTCAATTTTCATTCTAACATTCTTATTCACTAAGACTTGGTTGTAGCCTAAAAATTGTCAAAAAATGACATCATTGTAGACCCACTCACCAAATAAATGACCTCATCTAAAGATGGCAAGGGATAATCATCCTTCTCAAAGGATTTGTTTAAGTTTTTAAACTCAACACAGAGTATGATTTATTCATTCTTATTTTGAGCTAGCATAATATTGGAAACCCATATAGAGTACTATATGGGAAAGATTATCCTTACATCTTGCAATTTATTTACTTATTTATAGACAAAAGGTTGTAGCATTGGATTTACTAGACTTTGTCTTTGACTGCAGGGTTTTCATGCCTCTTTTAAGAGGATAGTGTGATTAATCACACTAGTATCAAATATTTTAAGGTTATCATATGACTAGGTAATGACATACTTAAACTTGGTTAAAAGGGAAATGTCTTCCTTTAGCTCCTTATTAGTGCAAACTAAACCAATGTTAACACTTTTCTCATTCCTAGGACTTCCCAAATTGACTTTCCCTTAATCATTTCCTCTCACCTTAGTTTATCTATCTTCAGTTATTTACTTATCTAGGTCAAACATCCTTTCTAAGGAGATCATGCCCTTATGTATTCATTTTTCCTTAAGTTGGATCATTGCATCTTCATTATCTAAAATTTGTATAGAAATTTTGTCTTGTTCATTAATGACATGATATTTGAATACACCAACACTACATAAGAATTCAATTGTCTACTTGTCATCATAAAAAACATGAAAGTGATTTATATTGTCTTACATAGAGGGGCATAAAATTATCTCCATGGTAAACTCATATAGATTTAGAGGTTTTGGAGGCACCATGTTTTTTACTATGGAGGTTAGAACATCTACCAATTGGTTCTACTCCTCAGGAAAGGAAATAATATTAATTGAGTCAAATTACTCAATTAAATCTAAAGCTCTAAATTTATACTTCCTTAAACAAGAAATCTTACATTGATATCTTCTCCTGACTTGATTAACAACTAGTTTTGAATCACCCTAGAATAATAGTTCTTTCACCTTATATTTGATTGAAAATTGAAGTCCTAAAATAAGAGATTCATATTTTTCTAAATTATTAATGAAATAGAACTATAATCTATAATAATCTAGATACTATTTTCCTTTTGGATTTGTTAGAACAATTCCAATGATAGAACTTTGTTTAGCTCACACACCATCAAAATGCAATGTCTAGGGACATTTGATTTATTTATTTTACCTTGTCACCTATAATAATTTTAACAGTTTCAAAAGTGTAAAAACCTAAGTTAGAGGATTGGTAATTTAAGTTTTCATTCTTGGCATTGTACTCAGTGATCATGTATTTCCTTTTAGGTTCATGGTCAATCTTGATTTGATTGGGAATCACATGCCAAGGTAATCACGTATGGGAAAAATACATGTAAATATATCCATTCAAGGATTTAATCTAGTCATAACTCAATATAAATCCATAAGCCTCAGTTATGTCAATGACTTGAGTGTTGATGAAATACTAGATTTGGGGTTCATGGGCAAGCTGCATGTGGATGTTTAACAATTCACCTACCACTTTCACTCTTGATTTATCCAACTGCACCACCACCTTATCTAAATTGAATAGGTTTAACCCTAATTTTTCATATATTCCTAAAGGAATAATTTTAATTAATGTACCATAATAAAGCAAGAAGTTAAGGATATTCTTACCAAAGATTCTTATAGTCAACAAAAATGGTGGAACATTATGCTTACTCTTATACATTACCACATTTTCATAAGATTGTTTAGATTTTATAGAGTCAGGATTTTTATTAAATGATTTCAATAACAAATCATATTGTTTTATGATTTGAGTGAGATCATGAAATTTTATATTTGCATTGATCTTCTTCATACTTTTCACTGTATTGTATCTACATTTTGATACTATTCATTTATCTTCTACTATTGGTTGACTTTCCTTTCCTTTAAGGTGGGAGGATTATTATCCATCCTACCATTAAGAGGTGTATCTAGTTTAGTAGGTGGGGTGGAAGTTGTCATAGGTGGGTTTTTACCTTTATTTCTCAAGGATAGTTGCTCCTCTAATATTATTGGAAAGCAAGTATTTCTTTGACATTGTCTTCAAGCTCATTTTTGTCTTGACTAGGAAAGTCGTAGGTCTCCATAATGAGAAATATTCATTAAGCTCTAGAAGAATCATTCATATTATCATATACTTTAATTTTACTTTGATAAGTGTGATTCATCTCAAATCCCTATATTTGCCTTTGAACAGCTTCACATGAATGGCATAACTTGATACAATCTAAATCTCCATGTCTAGTTGTATTATGCACTTAACACCAGTTAGGTAAGGCCATATCATAAATGTTTATATTAGGAAAATTGATCAAGGGAGGCTTTTTATTATTGTTAAACCTATGAAAAGGTCCATTATATCTCTATAAATTATAATTTCTATTGGAAATCTCACTAGTATTTCCCATCTATTTCTTGAGATCCAAGAAATCATTTGTAAGTTTATAAATAGTTATTTGTATTGAATATAATTCTCCCTTTAGAGGCTCTAATTTCTTATTTCAGGTTTTATTCTAAATGTTGGTGTTATTTATAGGCAACATTGTTTGATTGGTGTTGTTTTGGGGATGTGATCCAACATTTTCTTGGTTGAAGAATCCTAGTTATCAGTTGGGTACAACATGGTTCAAATGTATTTGGTTGATCACTAGCAATTGGTTTAAAGTAGACATGTTCTGATTCATGTTGGGTATGACATTTAGAATAGGCATCATTAGATCAAAATTTGGTATAACAAAGGAAATATGCCCCTATGGGTGTATTTTATCATCAATATAAATGGCCTCCACATATGCTAAAGGTAATGTGTCAATATTCAAGGCTCTTCTCAGGGAGACAACTATTAGTGGGTCTAAGGCATTTTTGTATATTTGCAAATCCAAATCATCTATCAGCTTATAGGGTAGGGATTCCAAGGTATACATATTTTGTAAACTTCTATTGAATATTCTAATTGGCTCTTTTATGTCCCTTTTTGGGGTGGTAAACTATTGTTACATAACTCCTAGGCTTAGTACCCTAAAAAATTGGGTAATAAAATTATTATTAAACTGACCCCATCCCATTATGGAATCTTCCATCAAGTTGAGAAACCAATCATAAATCACATATCCAAATGTAAAGGGAAAGAAACAACAAGCCATGTCCATATGGATCAAATTAATTAGTCTTAGAGATGTGTTAAAGGGCTTTATATGCTCTTTAGTAGTCACTCTATTAGTGGGGGTAAAGGGAGGCAAATATTTTTGTATATTCCTTAGCAAATCATGTATAGGTTTAGGGACATCGATGGATGATCCAACTAACCATGCCATGATTGGCAAGAGGGGTTAAAAATTTTGGTTAGATTGGGAATTTGGATGGGTCCAAGACTTCCTACATCTACCTTTATCTACTCTATCCATTTTATGCATTTTTAAATATGCTAAAAGGATATTACATTTAGATTAGGATCTAGTTTTAATCCTAGGCAACTCTAGGATGCAAAATGAGTATTAAGGGAAAAGGAACTTCAATGATAGCCTCACAAGGGAAAAATATTGTAAAGATCAGTCATTGTTTCATATAAAAAGCCTTAGGTCAAGTAGATTCACCTTTATCTTTTAGGATCCAAGCCTTGAAACTTTAAATTTTTCAATACTTGCCCAAATATCATTTGTCTTACGTGTTTTATATTATGGTAAAAGTAGGTTTTGAAGGGACCACAAAACCCTTTAATAGAATCAAAAAAGATAAAGCACTAACAACCACTAGGAAAAGTAGTCTTGAAACCTACTGAAGAGCAACATCAAAATCAGGTTTTACAAGGACCTGAAACCACAAACATACTCCAATAAAAGTAACCAGGTTTTACAAGGACCTGGAACCTCAAATAAAGTTTTAGACCCAGACCCAAGAAATAGGACCAAAAACAAGAACCAGTCACAACAACCAGCAATAAGGACTTGAACAGGAACAACATTTGTCCTACGTGTTAACATGAAAAGATCAATGTTAAAATAATAATTCAAAGAATTTGCATGCCTTGTATATCAACATGAGAGTGTTTAAGTGATTCAAAACATCTTTAAGCATAAAGTTACATAAAGGTTCACGTAATCTCAAATGAATTAGAGAAATAATTATTTTAAATGTCTAGATCTAACATAAGCAAAGTCTCAGCAATGAATCTTTGCATACATTTTTATAAATATCTAGATTATTTAACAAATTTCCATCAACCTTTGTGAATATGATCAAAATAAACTTCAATATGATTAAATAATGGGTTATTTCACCTATGTTTACATAAATTTAGATAAATATCTAGGTTGTTTATCAAATTTGTACAAATAAACATTAACTTTGATGAAATCATTCAAATAATTGTTGGAAATATGATTATCATTGATATAAAAAGTGACACTATTGATGTCACTAATGTCAAAAGGATTAGGTAGGATTGATGGAGAGAAGATCATGTTTTACATGTTGTATAGTACAAAGTTGTCTTACTTTTATAGATACCATTTAAGGATGTTTGAAGTGAATCAGATAGAAGATCTATTATGGGTTTTTCATGAGCATCTTAAATATATGGTCAATAGGTTCATATGTAGAGTGATGATCCTAGAATTGAATTATCTTTGATCTTTGACAATATAGGGTTTTAAAGATAAAACCTAAGGGTTTAAGTCATGGAATTCATAGGATTTTATATTTTTATGTTGATTTGATATAGGCAGGACCTAATAAATTAAGTTATAACTTAAGTCCTTATTGTCATTTTGAAATTGGCTACTTCAACCTAGTAATTATTAACTTGAGAAAATATACTAAGACTTTTTATTTCATAATTCCTTGACTTAAGATTTTTCTTAGCTTTATCAATAGTCAGTGCTTAATCATACACTTGAGATTTAAAAAAGCATAAGAAATTCAATTTATCAAAGGCACCTCCAAGTAAATGTTCTAGTGACAAGTGTCACAATCACAAAGCTTGCACAGTAAATCTATGGAGTGGTTGAAAGTCAAAAGTTCAATGACCAACATGATATTTCCAAGTGTCTCAATAGTAGAAATTAAAATCAATGTGTAAAATTCATGTGCTCATGCCAAGTGTCACATTATTGAGAACTAATTAGAGATAAAGATCAAGCTAGTCATAAGATCTAATGGTGAGTAGATGATCATGCAAAGGAGATCCTATGGAGTGAGTGGAATCAATGGGATAAAGTACTTGATGTTTAATGAATTTGAGGCAAGTTAAATTTCAAGAAACTCTCAAAGATATTGATGGAGTGTAAGAATTCTAAATACTCAAAAAGTAACAAGATGTGATAAATAAATTTATGTTTAATGTTTGATAGAGATAAAAACCATGCTATTTTGAAGATCTAATGGCATGCAGTAAGTTGGATAAAAAATATTAATAGACGTGTTTTAAATTTGAATAGTTAAAGTATGGAAGCATACAAAGATAGAATAGAGTGTTTAATTCTATCATAGATTGATCGAATAAATGAATTTTAAAGATGAGCAATTTGAATGAAGACCATCAAATCATGGCACCAAACTTAAGATCAATAGTTGATATTTAAAGATATGATCATGCTAATTATCAAACACATGAACATGCATTAACTTGCACTTAAGACATATATAATGAGTTAGATCAGTGTGACCGATCAAAATTGTGTGACAAAGCATGTGTAGCAAGATTAGAGCTCAATATTTTATAAATATAGTAAAAGGACAAGAATCACAATGGTGGACCATGAGTTCAATATGTGGGAAATTTATAGTTTAATAAATATGAACTGAGCCTAGAACTGAGTGTGATGTGTTGGTAAACTAGTGTGAACATAGAGAAGTTATGAAACCCTAGATTAAATGCTTATTTATACAACATCTAGGATACATGCAGAAGCTACTACAACTATATGAATTATGTCAAATAGAAAATATAGAGACATAAAGGATTAGAGTGTGTGTGTGTGAGTGAGAGAGAGAGAGAGATGAAGTGTGTCAAATAGAGATAAATATAGACATAGATATCGAGGGTTATAGAGGAAGAAAAATAAAGAGAAAGTGTAGGATATGAGTAGTTATAGACCTAACCTATAATAAAGAATTGAGATTGGATTCATTTATGAATCAACATTATAATTTTAAGTTATAACTCCATAGTAGATCTGATTAGCTGGTGACATTAGAAATGTTGAGTTGGTGCTCAGTTAGGGAGTGAGTGCTTCTTTAGAGTTGGTGCTCTTAAACTAAGGGATTGGTGTCTCCTTAGGGTCAGTTCACTTAAATATGTAACCATTGAGAATTTGTTAGTGAGGCTTTAACTATGAATATGGATTAGAATAGTAGATTCTAGTAATTATTCTCACCATGGGTTTTCCATTTATAAATATGGTGTCATGTGAATTTTTATGTGTGCGATCTCTACATATTTATTTTAATCTACATATCTTATCTTGTTTGATTCAAAATGTATTAAAAAACTAAATTTAAGTAATATAATGATTCACACCCCCTCTCAATAGATAGTTATGTTCCAATAATTGGTATTAGAGCCCTGGTTCCTTAGAATAATCTTAATCATCTTAAGTAGATCTTGGAAGGTGAACACAAATGGCTATTCAAGAAGGTTCTTCCTTAAATAAATCACCTTTCTTTGATGAAACAAACTATGCATTTTGGAGCATTAGAATGTAAGCATATTTATCTTCATTAGGGTTTTATACGTGGATTTATATTATGAATGGATATACAACCCTTGCTAAAACTCCTACTAATCAAGCTACCAAGAAATAATATGAGAGAAATGTCAAGGATAATAATGCTATTCTAATTGGATTATCTAATTCAGAGTTTATCAAAGTGATGCATTATCAAAATGCAAAAGATATCTAGAATAAACTAAAAAGTATCTATGGAGGAGATGGAAAGGTAATGTAGGCCAAGATAAAAACTTATAAATTAAAGTTTAAAATCCTTGAAATTAATGAGGAAGATAAAATTGTAAACTATTTCCTTAGAGTGGATGAAATATTTAATGTAATTAGAGGCCTTGGAGAGTAGATGAAAGAATCAATCATTATCAAAAAGGTCATAAGATCTCTAACATCAAGGTATGACTCTCAAATATCAAAAATAGAGGAAACAAGAGATCTGGATAAACTCACTATTGATGAGTTTCATGGAATCTTTACTTCTTATGAGATGAGAATGGGAGAAGTAGAAAATTTTAAGAGAGAAGTTGCATTTAAAGTATCTAAGAAAGTAAAATTAGAAGCATACTTGTTAATATCTCAAGATAATTATGAATAATAATCCAATTTTATTAGAAGATTAAAAAGAGGATCTATAAAGTACAAACGTAAGTTACCCTTTAAATGATTTAACTATGGTAAGGTAGGACATTTTATTGTTAAATGCCCTTACAACAAAAAGAATAAATTTGAGAAATAAGAGGAGAGTAAAAAGGTGATACCCCACTACTCCAAGAAGAATAACTTATTTAAAAATAAGAAGGTTCTATACACAAAATAAGATAGTGACTCATTAGATGATAGTGATAGCTCAGATGGTAGTCATGTTTATTCCTTTGTGATTGAGGGAAATGAAGTTATATTCATGGCATTAGGATTATATTTTATTTATCAAGAAATATAATTTATAGACTCTAATGAAGAAGAGTGAGGAGAATTATATCTAGAGTGTGAACTCATTTGTGCTCTAGATGAGATTGATAAGCTAAGAAAAGAGAACTCAAAGTAGAAGAAGCTTGGAAAAAAAGAAATTGAAAAACTATCCAATATTCTTGAAAGATCTAATCAGATGGTAGTGAGCCTAAAGACACAAGTTGAAGAGGCCAAAAAAATGTAGTCAAACTTGAACTAAAATCTAAATCTAATGAATGTATGAAGCTAGAAGCAGAAATAGTGGCTTTGAGAAAATAACTTGAAAAGGCTAAAGCACAAATATACAAAGGTCTAAAAATAAAAGGAGGGTTAGACATTCTTGATGCAATAACCAACTCTCAAAATCCTTCAAAATGAAGATCTAATCTTGGTTATAAAAAAGGAAAAGCTCCATAACTAGTGCATCTGCAAACCTATATGATAACTTCAAAGCTTTCAAGGATACAAAGAAATACACAAGCACTAATGATGAGAGGAAAGATAAAAATAATCCTAAAGAAAATAATAAGGAAAATGAGTCAATATTTATAAACTCAAAGAATATACAAAAGATAAAGGTAGCTAATGTAGATGGTTACATAAAGGTGAGAGACTTGAAGAAACTAGTCTTGAGAAGACCTCATCCAACATAGATAAATTCTATGAATAGGTAGTCCTCATATTTTTATGGTTATTTTTATACCTATAATATTTTTGGTCATAGGGCTAGTGAATGTAGGGTTGTAACTAAAATAAGAACAAACTTTGTAAACAATAATTTATTTACACCCTTGATAGATACAAATGTAATATGTTGTAGCTATAATAATTTTGGCAAAATAGATATAAAATGTAGAACAAGATTTTTAAGACCAAATTTACAAATTAAAAATAAAATCATGCTTCCCAATGTGAAAAAAGATTCACTAGTCTCCAAAAAAAATAAAAATAATCCTAATAAGAAAACTAAGGATGTGTGGAAAGTGAAAGATCAATATATCATTGCTCAAACTACACTCCATGCTAAGGAGTATAAGTTAAGGGTAATAGATAGTGGTTTGTCAAAATAAATTACTGGTGATAAGAGAAAGCTCATCAAATTGAGCAAATATAAGGGAGATTCTATCAACTTAGAAGAAAAAACAATACTAAAGATCAGAGGTAAGGGAACTTTGAACATAGATGAAAAACTACCTGCACATGATGTCCTTTATGTTGAATGATTAAAGAATAATTTATTGAGTGTCAAAAAAATTTGTGACAATGGATATAATTTCACATTTAATTCATAATTCTTCAAGTTAAATATATCCATAAGGCTAGTTGAAAAAAGGAAAAGAACTGAAAGCAATATCTATAATCTTGTTAAAGTGAATTATAATAGCTACTTGATAGGAAAGATTGATGAGAGTTTGTTATGGCATAAAATAATGGGTCATGTCAAATTTGATAACCAAGTCAAAGTGAGCTCAAATAAGTGTGTTAAACACATGCCTATGATAACCAAACTTGTATACACTACTTGCAATTAATGTCAACTAGGAAAGTAGACAAGGGTCAAATTTCAAACAAAGGAGTATAAAACTACAAATCCTATAGAATTAGTTCATCTTTATCTTTGTGGTCCTACTAAGACAAGAGGATCTAAATGATAAGTATACTTCATTTTATTTATATATGATTACTCAATAATGACATGGGCAACCTTTTTGAAGGACAAGTCTCAGTATTTGAAAGATTCAATATATTTAGAACCATGGTAGAGAATGAGATTAGACTAAATATCAAATGCTTAAAATATGATAAATGGATTCACCTAAAATGAGTTCATAGATTATTATGAGAATCATAGAATTAAAAGGCACTACTCTATAACAAAGACTTCACAACATAATGGATTTGTTGAGAGAAAGAACATGATAGTCAAGGAGATGTCTATAACAATGCTAAAAGAGGCTAAGTTACTTGATGGATACTAAAGAGAAGTAGACTAAAAAGTAGTATATATCCTAGATAGAGTTAAACTAAGGGTAAATAGTGAAAAAAATCCTTATGAATTATGGTATGGAAAACCTACCTCTATTAATTATTTTAGAGTGTTTGGAGTCAAATGCTACATCAGGAGAAAGGAGGACAAATTGGGAAGCTTTGAATCAAGATGTGATGAAAGAGAATTTTTTGTCTATTCCACTCAAAGAAAATCTTACATATGTTACAACAAAATGATGCACAAGATTGTAAATAGCATCAATTTCAAGGTTGAGTAAGGCATGAAACATGTTAAACCTGATAGAGACATCTATGAAGAAGAATCAAATTATAAAGAGGAAGCATCTAATGAAGAAGAAAATGAGAAGCCACTTGAATGATTTGTTAAAAATGATCATCTTATAGTGAATATAATTTGAAATAAGAATTAAGGAGTTAAAACAAGGAGAAGAGTTGCATAAAATAAGGAGAAAGTATGTTTTGATCTAATGTTTGAAATTTAGCCTATGATATATGTTGAAGCAAGGATGAGAGTTGGCTAAAATCAATGGAAGAAGAACTAAGCCAAATTGAGAAGAACAAAACTTGATAATTAGTTCTAAGACCTTCAATGAAGAGTGTAATAGGTATAAATTGGGTCTTTGGAAGCAAGCTCAATGAGGATGGATCTATCATAAGAAATAAGGAAAGATTGGTATGCAAAGGATATGCAGAAGTTGAGGGAATACATTTTGAACAAATATTTGCTCCAATTTCTAGATTGGAATCCATGATAATGTTTCTAGAATTTTTTTTTTACAAGAAAATCATCGTCTCCAAAATGGATGTTAAGTCAACTTTCTTGAATGGGAACTTAGAAGAGGAAGTCTACATAGAACAACCTGAAGGTTTTTAGTTTTTAGAACAAGAATATTATGTATGAAAACTAAAATAATCTCTAAATAGTCTAAAATAGGAACCTAGGGCATGGTATTCAAGATTGGACTAGTACTTGCAACTACAAAGTTTCAACAAAGGATGTGTAGACAACAAGTTATACTTCAAATTATAAGGTGAGCATATGTTGATTGTTTTTGTTTATGTAGATGACATCAAATTTGGTGGTAGCAATAACAAAATGTGCAAAGAATTTTCTACACAAATGAAAAGTGAGTTTGAGATGTCCTTAGAGAACTTTCATTCTTCCTTGGTCTACAAATAGAACAATATATTGCAGGGATATTCATATCCCAAACCAAGTATGTTAAGGAAATACTCAAGAAGTTTGGAATGGAAGACACCAAGCCAGTTGGTACTCCCATGATAACTATATGTAAGTTGAGAAAAGAGGATGAGTCCCTTCATGCAAGTCAGACTATGTATATATCAATGATAGGTAGCTTATTATACCTAACTACATCAAAACCTGATATCATGTAAGTATTATGCATGGTTTCAATATTTCAATCCACTCCTAAAGATTCACATGTTAATAGAGTGAAAATAATATTTAGATATATTAAGAGCATAATTGAACATGGATTATGGTATCTCAAAGGTGAAGATTTCACTTTGACAATATATATAGATGTTGATTTGATAGGAAGTGTGGATGATAGAAGAACTAGTGGTGGTGCATTCTTCCTTAGAAATAGACTTGTTTCATGATTGAGAAAAAATAAAGGGTCAGTTATGCTTTCTAAAATAGAATAAGAGTATGTGGTATTAGTGACATGTTAAAATCAAGTCTTCTGGATGAAGCAAACACTCAAAGACATCAAGGTAGATTACAAGTCACCTATCTCTATTCTTTGTGATAATTCAAGTGCTATTAATATATCAAAGAATCTAGTGATGCATTCTAGAACCAATCATATATCAGTCAAGTATCACTTTTTAAGAGAGAAGGTTGTATATCAAGAGGTCATAATGGAATATGCCAACTAATCTTCAAATTATAGAAATATTCATCAAACCTCTTCTTAAGGAATAATTTGAATATCTGAGATAGATGTTGGGAGTGGTAGCTCATACACCACATCACTAGATCCTAGTGATAGGGCATGAGTCTAGGGGGAGAATATCAAAAGCCTTATTAATCCATGGAATAAGAGAGAAATGGAAACTTAGGTATGCATATTTTTGAAAATTTTTAATGAATTTATGGTTGAAATTTTTTGGACAAACTCTTTATTTGATAAAGGGGGAGAAACATTTTGACAAATAATGAGAAAGAGTCCCTTTTCCATTGATGTCTAAGGGGGAGAAAGAGTGCAAATGCTCTTTGTAAAAGTTGGGAGAAGAAATGAAAAATGATCTTTGTAAAAGGTTGAAAGAGTAGAGCACGTGTCCAAATTGAGTTTTGTCAAATGTGCCATTGCCTAAGGGTGAGAAATGCTAGAAGCCAAGTTGTGTCCAATTTTTTTTTGGGTATGAATAGATTCAGTTCAAGACATTTCAAGCAATGACAAATAAGGAGAAAAGTATTAGAATATCAAAGCATTTAGTTAGCATAAGAGAATTTATTTTTCCATCAATTCCAAAGGGGGAGATTGTTGTCAATATGATTATCATTGATGTCAAAAGCGATAATATGGATGTCATTGATGTCAAAAGGATTAAGTAGGATTGATGGAGAAAAGAGCATGTTTTACAAGTTTCACAGTGTAAAGTTATCTTGATTTTACAAAGACCATTTATATATGTTTGATGTGAATCAGATAGAAGATACATTATGGATTTTTCATGAGCATCTTAAATATATGGTTAGTAGGTTGAGATGTAGAGTGATGAGCCCATGATTGAATTATCTTTGCTCTTAGACATTATAGGTTTTATTACTTAAACCCTAAGGGTTTAAGTCATAACATTCATAGGATTTTCTATTTTTATGTTGATTGGATATACCTGGGACCTGGTAACTTAATTTATAACTTAAGTCCTTGTTGTCATTTTGAAACTAGCCCCTTAGACCTAGTAATTACTAGATCAAGAAAATATACTAGGATTTTATATTTCTTAAATCCTTGACTTAAGACTTTTCTCATATATATCAGTGGTTAATGCCTAATCATACACTAAATATCAAATGAAATATAAGAAATTCAATTCGTCAAAGGAACCTTTGATTAAATGCTCTAGTGACAAGTGTCACAATCACAAAGCTTACATAGTAAATTTATGGAGTGGTTTAAAGTCAAAAGGTCAATCATCAATGTGGTATTTCCAAGTTTGTCAATAGTGGTAATTGATAGTGATGTGTAGAAGGCATGTGCTAATACCAAATGTCACATTATCAAGAGCTAAGTAGAGACAAAGATCGAGGTAGTTAGTAGATCTGATGGTAAGTGGATAATCATGCAAAGGAGATCCAAAGGAGTAAGTGCATTCAATGGGGTAAAGTTCTTGATGTTTAATGAATCAGAGGTGAGTTAAACTTTGAGTAACTCTCAAAGATATGAATGGAGCATAAGCATTCCAAAGAATCAAAAAGCATCAAGATGAGATAAAGAGCTTGAGTTTTAACATTAGAAAGAGATAAAGACCTACTAGTTTAAATATCTAATGGCATGTGGGATCTTAGATCAGAAATATCAATGGATGTATTTTAAAGTTAAACATTTAAAGTATGGAAGTGTATAAATATTGAATGGAGCACATAATCCTTTTAGATATTTATCAAAAAGATGCATTTTAAGGATGAGTAATTTGAATAAAGACCATTAAAACCATGGTAACAAACTTAAGATCAATGGTTGGTATTTAAATATATAATCATGATAATGGTAAAACATAAGAACATGTATAGACTTGAATTAAAGTCATACATAATGACACAAATAATGATTTAGATTAATAAAAATTATGTAACAAGGCATGTGCATCAATACTAGAGCCTTATATTTTTTGAATATAGTAAAAGACCAAGAATCATGGTGGTGGTGCATGAGTTCAAGATGAAAGAAACTTATAGTTCAAGAAACATGAACTAAGTATATAAATGAGCATGATGTGTTAGGAAAATAGTGTGAACATAGAGTAGATGCATAACCCTAGATCAAATGCATGTATATATGTCATCTAGGATATAGGTAGAAGCTATTGGAGTTATATTAATTATGTCAAAAAGAAAATATAGAGACATAGAGGAGAAAAGTGAGAGAGAGATGAAGTGTGTCAAATAGAGATAAATATAGACATAGAGATAGAGGGGTAAAGAGGAAGAAAAGAAAGAGAATTTGCATAGTATTAGTAGTTATAGACTAGACCTATAATAGAAAAATTTTATTGGTTTGTTTTATGTATCAACATTGTGATTTGGAATTTTAGATCCATATTAGATATGATTATTTGGTGTCATCAAAAAAGCTAAGTTGGTACTCAGTTAGGGAGTGGGTGCTTCCTTAGAGTTGGTGCTCTAAAACTAGGGGATTGGTGTTTCCTTAGATTTGGTTCCCTTAAATGTGTAACCAATGAGGTTTTACTAGTGAGGCTTTGACTGAGGATGGATTAGAATAGTAGATTTTAGAAGATATTCTCACCATATTTTTTCCCATATTGAGTTTTACATGTATAAATATGGTGTCATGTGAATTTATGTGTGTGTGTGTATGATCTCTACATATTTATTTTAATCCATATATCCTTTATTTTATTTAAAACTTATTAAATGACTAATTTTAAGCAATCTATTGATTTGTCCCCTCTTAGTAGATAGTTGTGTTCCGACAAGAATGTAAACATTCCTACAAAGAATGTAGAGATTCATGTAAAGAATGTAGATCTTTAGTGTTATTTAACAATATTTTCATAATTTAAAACAATTGTGCATGTATTTAATGAATTACACTATAATTATAAAAATATGCATGAAAGTAATTATATATTGGCCTTCCTTATAAAACTAGCTTTTCCTTTCCTATTGATGCACTTAATGTGCTCCTTATGTCACTAGGAAATAGGGAAAAAGTAATGGACTCAATTTTAAGTCCTGAAAGACTCAGGGCTTGAGTACTTAACATAATTACTAGTATAAATAACACAAATAGTAGATATATGGTCACCAATTAGAAGTATGAAACTAGACCCTACTATAGGGATGACATATGTTACATAGTAACACTACTTGTTAATCTTTATGAAATTATCTTACACTTTGTTAATTATTACCTAAAATATAATCAAACAATGGATATTTATAGAATGAGATAAACTAAAGTGAGTCATGGCTAGATCCAAGGTTAGGTAGGGTAAGGTAGAAAAGAAGGTTTTCTTAAGATGATCAAAGGCATCTGTTCTTCTAACTTTTATGACAACACAAAACTAGCATCTACCAACTCAAGTGTATTACTAAAATCTAAATAAATGAAATTAAAGCTTCAAATAAAAATAAATGCATATATCTATAAGTATATGTTTCACAAATATTACTCATTCACAATAAATTTCATATCACATTTAGTTAAAAATAAGATGAAAATAGAGTATGTATACTAGCATTATTGTCAACCTAGTGTTAAAATAAAGCTAAAAAGTGCATATATAAAGTATTATTTCTAAATTAGTCAATAATAAATAAACCATTAGTCATCTAAAAGCATGAGGATCAAAAATTATAGAAATACACAATCAATCACTTTAGATAAACTCTCAAATGCTTGGCTCTCTCATATTAATTCTTATAAAAACTATTTTTTTATTACAAAGAGGGGGAATATGCCTATTTATAGGCTTCAAAATTACCTATTAAAGTTTAAGTGGGCCCTAAAAGGTGCCCAAATGCAAACAAATAGATAAAATTATACACATTATAATGGAATATTCTAAATTAAAATTTACAAAACATAACTGAATATTCCATCAAGATCCTAGAGGAGGCTGTTGGCTAGCTTACTACTATTGCCTATGTTTCTTCTCTACCTCTTCTTTTGTTTATAATTATATGTAGGCTAAATAATCTTTGTAAATTTGTCCAAATTATAAGATCAAGGGTCAAAACAAGTCAAACATCTCCCAAATAAGCCTAACATGCTCTACGAGTACTAACCTTAATGCTTCTTCAATGGCCTCTACTATCTCTAGCCTTTAATTAGAAAATGCCATAATATTCATCATCTCAATAGTAGTCTATGCACTAGTTATGTCCTCTTGGAGCTTAGTAATAAACACCTTCATCTAGGCTCTAAACTTCTGGTCATCCATGAATGTTCCATCAAGTTTGGTCACCCTCGTGACCATGTAATCCTTCAATAATAAGGTAATCTTGAATTCAATCTTATGCAAAGATGTAGTTACATCCTCAACCTGATCCAACTACCTCTTTAATATCCTTCTCTTGTTCATCAGAATGGTATGTGTAGGGATAATATCCTCAAGTGGTAACACCTTAAGGTTTGATAACTTGTTGCTTCTTGAAAATATAGCCATGTTTTCCAACTTGGCATTAGAGAGTGTAAGATTTTGGTCAAATTTAATGACCACATTGAATTGTAGGGTCATATCTTCTTGCCTCCTCTTCATGAATTTATAAAAATTAAAGACACTAATAGCTGTAATGATGACCTAAATAGTGGTTTTATCTATCACTATATTCAATGTTTATTTCTTTAGTATTTTAAACTCTTGATGCATCCCCTTCATTAAGGCTATTATGTATTCTACCTAGGCTAGAACTATAGATATAGGGTCCTCTACCTCTAGGTCCAACCTTCCTCTTCCTTGTCAAATCAAAGAGGAAATCTTCACTCTCATGGGCCACCACTAAACTTGACTATGGTTTCTCAAATTTCCTTTTGACTACCTCTTCATCAGTCTTGTGGTAGCATCAAACCTCATGCTAATTTGGGGTGCAGAGAGGACCACCTAAGGCTTTGCTTGTCTTGATACTTGTATAATATCTCTAACCTATTTTGGGGGTAGCAATAGGCATTTTATTTTTTATAGGTATCTATAATAGAGGTGCTCGGGTAGAGGAGGAGGTCAAATCTATAGTAGGGATGTACAAGTTCATTTGGTATATTTACCTAAGTGTGATGAAAAGAGATTTTATAAGGACCATATCATGAACAAATGAGGGAAACATTGAATGCACACTCACCTTAGTATTTTTAGTAATATTGAGTGTTTTTTAAAGGGAATAATTTTGAGATGGGCCTTAATGGACTAGCTAATGTAAGTGAACCAATGCCAAGGGATGCACTAGTTTTGGCTACCGAGGAAGGAGTAAAACATGTATCTTGGTTATCTCTAGTATTTTGGGTTATTGATGAAGATGTAATGATGGAAGTGACATGGTAAATGAAGTGGGGAATGGTAAATACAAAGGAAATACTAAATTGGATCATATTAGTAACCATTAAGGATTGGGTAGTGGTAGTTCTAGTTACTGATGAAATTGAAGGCAATAGGTAAGCAATAGTAGGGGAACAAATCTAGAAGTAGAAGTAGAAGTAAAAGAAAATATAATTAGGAGAGAAGTTAATGGTAAATACTTAAATTTAGAGCCTATGGTATGCTTTCATCCATTTTAAATGATTGTGGAGGATTGATTTCTCCCCTCAAGGTAGTCTTCGGCTCCTTCTTCCTTTTGTATACCTTTTCAATATTCCTCCTAACTAGTGCCTATAATTTTTCCTTTAAGAGCTCAATGCCTTTCTATAATTATTCAAGGTCAATGACATTAGGGTAAATTTGAATTATGATCTATAGTATAGCTCCCATAGTAGATGTATAAATGAATGTAATACTTTGGGAGGGGTCATGTTGGTTGTTTTATCCTCTTTACTCAAAGTTTAGAGGTGGGATCTGATTGCTTGAAGTGGGAAGAAGTGGAGATCTACATGATCTATTTTTAATGAGAAGAATATTATATTATTCATTTTCTTATTTTACCTCCTCATAATCCACATAAAACATTCTCCCATGAGTTGGTGGTTGTTGAGGATTTACAATATCGTCCTTCTTCTCTCTATCTAGCCTCATCTCCAATTCAATATTTTTCATGGCTGAATTTTTTAAGACCACCTCATCATTCATAGCATCCATATATATCCACTCATGGACCTATTATTGGTTTTAATACTCCATTTATATGTTATTCTTGAATTTTAAAATGTGTTAAGCAATGATGTTGTTGGGTCCCATGCCCTGAAGTCATCTTTAGGTATAGGTAGGAATCCCTAGGTCTAGAAACCATGATGATATCATGCTAATTTATGATTTAATTCCTCCATAGCTTATAATTAACCTTATGGGGGAATATATTATTATTATTATTAAATATTACATAAACTCCATGAAGAAGTTAATAATCCATCTCTTCTTCGATAAGCTTCATAGGCACATACCTCTATAACCTAATGAGATCCACCATCACTCCCTCTACTCAGATGCCCATACAATTTAGTTATATCTAATAGCTACCCATGCCACTTAATTTTTGCCTAATATTTAGGGGAACCTTCAACTTATTTCACTTTTAGTGATTGATTTATATAAAAATTGGGTAGAAGTCTTCTATGATTATTTTGATGTTGCACTTGAACTAGTGAATGTGCATTGCTGAGAAAAGCTAGGGCACAACCTCCTATCACTCAAGAGACAATGAATTATGGCCCAATTATGTAGTTTTGTATATATAATATATAATTTAAACCATCATGAAGAATGGGCTACCATTCTTGGAAGTGTCTTTCATAGCATATACCATGTTGTTGTTAATGATTTCCCCAAGTGTGGGAATTTATTGATCCTCTAGGATGATCTGCAATAACAAAGGGGTCTTTATATCCATATAACCAATATGTGGGTTGCCAAATATTTATTTATTAGGCCCAAGCCAATATTAACTCATTTTTTAAATTGATGAATAGCTGAGTTCCCTTGTTCATCCATGAAAACAACTCTAGTTGGGTTAGTCACCCATTAAACCAAGACCTTCTCTCAAGAGTGCACCTCATACCAATTATCAATGATGGCCTGGGTGTAGTCAATATGTGGGGAAGGGTGTTCATAATATTTCTAAAATTTAGCCCTGTGATGAAATCAATTGGGAGCCCTTCGAACATTGACTTGAGTAACCCATCTTCACATCTCAAGCTACTAAAGATACCATATAATAGGTCAATACACGACATGACCTTCTATTTGGCTATAGCCTTGTTTATATTGGTATCATTAATTTGAAGGATCTCTAAATCTAATTGGATTATGTGATGCATGGTTTCAGCCTTATCAACTTCCCTAGTTGCTTCTACATTAAAGTAAATAGTAATGTAATGCATGTCCCTTGATGTTATGGACTTAGGGATGAATTCTATGTATTTGAAAATAACTGAATTACCATACTATAACAAGAATCCATCATTTATAAAATAAATTATCTTACCTAGAGTTAAGGGACCTACTTATTCCATCTCTACAATATTATAGGGAACAACCAATGTCCTTTTATATCTCTCTATAACTTTCAAACTCCAATAATAGTAGTCAAGGTGAAATTTGTGAATAGCTCAAGCTTTGTCATCTTAAAAGAACATAGATAGTAGATGGAGAAAATGCATATATATTTAAATGAAAATTTTAATATCTTATTTTAGTATCCTTTTAAAATATTTATTTGATTAATGTAATGTAGATGATAATTCTAGTTCGTGTCATATTAATGGTAGGCTTGTTAACTTTGCATAAGTTTGGAACAACTTTGACTTATTTATTTTGTTATTTCATTATATTATAATTCAAATTTACTTATAATTTTAATTTGATCCACCACTAATATTAGATTTAAATCTAAGTATTTCTATTTTTGAACATGTAGCTACTACTTTGGATCCAACTAAGCACTCGCAGGGTCAAAATATGACTAGGCTACATAGTTAGCTTAAAGTCTAGACATATATCACCTTTTAATTACCTAGTTTTATCTCATATTACACCTTAGTGTGATAAATAATTTTTATCATACCATGTGGCATATTTCAATTTGTGGTGAGCTCTCAAGAAGTAGCTTTGAGGTTTAGTTGGATGTGGGAGTGACACACATCACTTTCATGGGAAATTGCATATTTTCTATGCTATGTGGCTCTTTTGGATTGCATTCACAAGTATACATAACAAGTGTCACCTTAAAAAGGCTTTTAGATATTTTATTGATAGGTATCACCTTCAAGAGGATTTTGGATAACTATCAGTAATTTGGTGCTAATCACATGGCTCATGTGGAGACACATGTCTCTCTCAGAGGTGATTCTATATATATTATAATGTAGGTTCATGGGAATGACATGTGGCATCATCATGCATGCCTAAAGTGGGAACATATTGTTCTTATGGGATTTAGATCATTCTTCTACCACTTATCATCATTAGAAGGAACCTTGGATAACTATATTCTATCAAGCCTTGATCAGATGGCTTGGGTGCCCTTAGATGTTTGACTTGTGATATATTGTAATATTTATATGGATTTAACATGGTTTGGACATGCATATATATTATATGAATTTGAAAGGAACATGCATCACTTTAGAAGGCTACTCAAATATGGTTGGTTGTGTTTGTGACATGCAGTGACATCTTATGGGCTTTTGGATTATTGTGGGATACATGAGGTATGAATGGTGGATTATAATGAATGGGATCAATTATGGGGGAGAATATTATGGCACTTTGTGATGAGATTTGAATTCTAACTACTAGTTCTATTATGATCTCCCTAGATGATGCCTAATAGATTATATAAATAGTAGATATACTCCAAGTGTTTTTCACAAGATGTAATGAATATCTAAGGAATTTCAAATCATGATGACATAAACACTTATCCCTTTAATTTTTATTCCCAACTTTGACATCTCATAAGGTGTCATAAACTACTAATTTAAAATTAACATCCTGCAAGGTCAAGTGAGAAACTAAGTTAGTTTTCCATGGGCATCATAGCCCATATTAATAATGTTTAAACAAGTTTAAATTTATAACTTTTTAACCAAATGATTTAAAAATAACACAATGTTAGTTAAATAAGACCTAGTGAACTTGGCCATGTTCATGTTGATTAGAGATCTCATTCGTACTTTCTTCTCAAGATCCTATCTACATACCATAAAATCATTCATGGTTAATAATCAATTGCTAAATAAAACCTAGATAAGACTTGAAATAATTCAAATACCTCTAAATGTTGATCATTATTGTAACATGAATGATTAAATAGAAATCAAGACACTCAAAACATTGGTAAACTAAATCATTCCTTAATGCAACTCAAATGGATTTACATGTTTAGAATTTTGGGCATTTTGAAAAATAATAAAAGGAGGGTCCCCATTATAGTAATATGATCTAGTTGATCATTAATAAATTCAAGCTAAAAATTTGGTAAAAATGAGCATCAACAGGTAGGATACTAGGTCAAACTAGTCGACACTATCTTGTAGGATAGTAAATAGGATAGGCTAAAAATATATATTTAAACTAGTCAACTATTTTTTATAGATGATGAAAATTAAGGAGATTGAAAAACACATAGTTGTATATGTTGAATTTGTGTTTAAATCAAACAAAACAAGTAGTTTTTAAGAGACTAGGTCAAACATAACAACTATGTTCTATGGAAAAATAGATACTATAGGAGATAGTTGAGTAAATCAACTATGTTCTGAAGGTAAAGATAGGTTTTGATAGTTATGAATCTATAAAATATAGTGTTATTTTAAATAAACACATAGGCCCCTAGGTTGATCTAGCCAATCCAAATAAGGCACACAACATAACCCTTGTACCAACATTAGCTAATACAAATTTTGTAATACAACATATAATTATTAGAGAATAAGCAATAAAGATATAAATGTTAATGTATGTGGTCATTAGTGAATTATTTAATTTAAAACCTTTATAAATAAATTTAATATGGATTTGGATATAAAAAGTAGCTATAAAGTCAATCTAAGGATGGTTTCATGTAGTTAATGTTGAATGTGTTTTCTATTGGTGATGATACTCATTTGATATTGTGGCCTATCCCATCACTTCACAATCTCGTAATGATAAGGGTATCAGGTGATTTTCCAATATATACCTCAACCATGTATCTATACTCATCTATAAAACCAAGTTGGCTTCCCACTTGGTGATGAAATCCAAGTAGGTAGACCTTGGCTAAAATTTATTTAATGTTTTTTGATATTATGTGGTTTAGAAGTGTGTGAATAAAATAAAAATAGTGTGAATAAATATTTAAATTAAAACTTCCTATTTAGTGTATGTGTTATTTGAATCAATAAAATAGTAAAATTAAATATGAATTAATTATTAGTAATATGAGTTAAATCCTTTGCTTGAAAAGTATAGGGTTGGTTTCGACAACTAAGTTTATAAACAATATAAAATAGAATTGACTAGGTCAATTTTACCTATTGAAGCAAGATCCATAGAAACATAATTGAATGAATTAATTGAGTCTGATAGGTAAGAAATCAAGATATATAACTATGTCGATCTAGTCAACCTAGTTTATGATAGGGTTATAAAATATTATAGACTAAACTATGAAAATTGGGACTTTGATGAAGAAAATAAATGACTAAGTTAGTGAGAATGATCCTAATGATTTTGAAGATCCAAAATTTGTTGTTTTGATATTATGTCATCTAGATGAATATTTTTAACCTCCTAAAAAAGTTGAATAGGTTAACTAATCCTGAAAATCTATATGTAAAGAAGTGAATTGAGTTGATCAGATCAATCTAGTTACTTGTTTTTTGAATATAACCTAGACAAAGAAAAATAGAGCCGATTAGATTGATTGTGTGTTAAACCTACACAAAGAAATTTATATTGAGTCTATATATTCAATCTAGTGATGTAAAAATGAAACAAATAATAAATGATAATAAGTTAAGGCATGAAATAAAACCTTTAAGGGTTAGTTCATATCAGCTTCACTACAATGTAAAAAGTGATGTTGGTCTACAAATCAATCCTAGCTAAGAGAAGATAAATCACACTATCCCTTTCACTTGTTGGTACATTTAGATAATTGGGGTCATGACAAATATAGATCCTTTATACCAATCTAATGGGTCTATTATTTCCCAATTATACACCTTGTATAATTATCCTTACACACTTGAAGGAAATTGAAAAGTAATGATGGAAAACTTGATAGAATGTCATTGTAGTTGGGGAAAGGTTTGGTATCAAGATTAGACCAAATGTATAAAATGACTGAGAGGCACCTACAGAGGGTATGGTTATCTCCCTACTACTTTTGGCTCTACCTAAACCAAGGTGAGAGAACTTATGGTGTATCTTGATCACATGGGGGGATTTTATAATTCCATCTCTATGGGGATTTTAGGCAAAAGGGACAAATATGAATAGAGCATAACCATGTCTACACACTTCACCCATTAAGGATTGTCACATGAAATGTAAAAAATCCTCTATTTCATACAAAATCTACTAAAGAACAATGAGGGGATGACTATAATATTCATTTTATAAAACATTCAATAATAAGGGCCAAATGGAAAATATGCAAGGTCTCTTAGCTAGGATTGATTTGTAGACCAACATCACTTTTTACATTCAATAATTGTAGTTGTAATTTTATGCATTTTCAAGGCAAGTAACACTTATAATATGCAACAAGGTGTGTTATTTGTAGGGTAGGATAGGGTAGGACAAGTTAGATAATAATAATAATAATAATAATAATAATAATAATAATAATAATAATAATAATAATAATAATAATAATAATAATAATAATAATAATAATAATAATAAAATGGAGGGTGGTATTAGGTGGCTTTAGAAGAACATGGTATCTAGAAATATTTCATGAAAATGTACCTTAGTAAAGATGCAAGAAAAATGCAATTGAAGATAATGGTAAACACCCAATGATCCTTGAGAGACTAGAACATACACTAAAACTAAAATCTCAAATAATTTCTCCTGCCAAATTCATGAACCCAAGGTGCCCTTAAAAGGTATTCAACGACACATTTCCAAATATAACTATAGAAAGAGATTTATAACCTAGGTACATGCTCAAAATGACAACTGATAATGAAAAAAAACCCAAATATCCAATCATGAATACTTTTAAAACATATTATTTTATTTCATTAATAGGATATAATAAAAAACCACAAATATTTTCCACTAGATTGAAAAGAAACATCACAAACATCAACACTTCAGAATGCTACCAAGGGGACAAGCATGGTGGGATTTCCCTTTTAACAAGGGAGACATAAACATGCTCTCAAATATTTTTAATGGTTGTACAGATGCAACCACCTTAGCTAGGGAGACAAGATATATACACAATAATTTATCCCATAAATTTTTTTTAGAACCTAGACTTAGATAAAAAGATGACTAAAACAATGACCTATAATAACCAAAAACTAATAACAACCCTAAAATAGAGGACACAACCCCTATTTATACTTTTTTTAATTTGGAACTATGGGTCACAACTTGAAAATTTTCATAACTAGCCTTCAATTCCACTAAGATACTTCTAACTAGAATATCCCCTTTACCACACCTAAGATCCTCATCCACTTGTAATAAAATAATCATTATTGCAACTATCTTTGCAAGGAATGATGAAGATTTGTAACAGAACTTTGATATTTTGGCTAAAGATGTCGATGAATTCATGATTTGGATGATGAAATTCATATTGGAGACCCAAATAACTATTTATCATCATATGAAACCACCTTGAGATGCTCTTGATTTCTCACCTCAAATTGCATCATTAGATCATCCTTGCCCAAGTAAACATGATCCATAGATTTTACATAAAATGCTCAATTTATAATTTTTGGCACGTAACTACACCACTTGGAATTTCTACATTTGCCTATGTGATCCCTAACTTTTTAATCTTGGTTACACACCATCATATTTGGCTAGTATGAGAAAATTCATTCCATTGGATCATGATCCAAGGTGTGGATCATTATTGGACACTACTTTTTTCTTGGCCCTGAGGATATAACACTTGGTAGCCTTGTAGGCTTCCTCTATAGATTTTAGATAGTTTTTAATACCTTAAGTACCCTCATGCCACATGAAACTATCTCACTTGATCTTGAGTCTCATTGAACTGTCAACTACTATCTCACACCATCAAATCTTTGGAACATGCTCAAACTTTAAATCATGTCCCATGAGCTTGACACTTATCATGCTTGTGATTTTCCTAGGTTCCTTTAAATATTAAACTTTGATCATGCACCATCAGATCATCTTACCCCATGCAAATGTGTGTCATTATATATTCTTCCATTTGAAAAAAATGGATACTTTAGGGGTTTTAACATTGATGCTTGTATGCCCATATTTGAACATTTGAATTTCAATAGCTAATCTGTGTAACTTAAATTTCACATCCATGCACCCATCAAAAGATGTCCACAAGATATTCATACCTATAATTTGGAAATTTTTTAAGGGACTTTGTTCTACGGTAATTTTGTCTAAGTCTTTATCTTTGTCATTCTTGTTTGCTTTAACACTTCTGTCTTTAGCTTCTCTTTATCCTCAGAGCTTCTAGTTTAGGCTTTTCTTCAGCATAATCATACCACAAAAATTAATTCTTTGGCCTTTTGTCTTCATTGGGATAATTATTTCCAACATTTTTGCCAAAATAATTTCCTCGTAGAAATTAAGCTTTGTAATTTTATCGAAGGAATTGGACCTCTACACTTTTGCCTAAAGAATTGAGACTTATCTCCTTTTGTCTTCATTAGGATAGTTGTTTATGACATTTTGTTCAAAATAATTTCCCCACATAGTTTGAACTTGGTCCTTTCCCTAAATAAATTCAATTCTTTCAAAAAAAATTCATGATCAAAATTTCTAAACGAAATAGGACTTCTACTCTACAACAACTTTGCTGAAAGTACGTTTTGGTCCCTTTGAACATACCCTTCAAAAGTTTTTTTCAAGGTCACTTTCCCTACAAAATTTCCATTCAACATTTTGGAATGTCCCTTTACATCTCTTTAAAGTGCCCTTTGGACTTATTCAAAGTGTCCTTCACCATCCAGACTTATCCTTTAAACTTTTTGAAAGTGCCCTTCAATAATTTTGCAAGGGAAAAATTCTTCAAGGAAATGATCCTTCAAAAATTTTGTAAGGGAAAAATAACCCTTATTCAAGTGTCCTTAAAAAAAACTTAAAGGGTAAAATTCTCAAAGGAAATGACCCTTCTAAAATTTTTTGAAGGGAAAATGACCGTTTCGATTGTTTATATACACTTTGGCCAAAATAAATAAGTCCTTTCAATTCTTTTTGTCTTTTATGTGAAAAAAAATAATTATCTCTATCTCTCTATAATTATCTCTATCTCTCTATAATTAAATTGGTGAAAATTTTGTTTTTATATATTTGGATCTAAACCTAAACCCTTTTAAAGTTTTATCCAACACAATTAACCTAGTCAACCTAGTTCTTTAATAAATAAAGGAATTAGGTCCCAAACTAGGTTGACTAGGCTGGTCTAGTCCTGTAGCATGATCATTTTAGAAAATAGGGTCAACCCATATGAATTTTTAAAATAAATGACAAAAATATATTTTGGATTAGGTTGGGGAGGTGTCAAATCTCAGGGAAATGTATAGGAAAGTTTTATGCTAGTTTTAAGTGGTGGTATAATGGACAACATTCTTGTGAATAATCAATGGTCTGCTCACCCCTTTCTTAGTGCACCCTTTAAGGAAATGACTTAGAGAAATTAATTCTTTATGGATTCATGCAAGAGATAAAACATCAATAATTGATAAATTTTTAAAAATATTATGTATATAAAGGAATATAGTACTAAATGTATGTAAAATGGGAGGTGGATGTGTAGTTTATGGTGGACAATCAATAACATGAAAAGGGAGTGAGGTGGGGTCTAAGGTGGTGATTGGGTAATAAATTGGGGTGACAAGGAAGATAATGGAGTTCTACCTACACTTCCATCATGGATTGATTTTTCACAAAAAAATATTTTTAAATTTTTTGTTGGATGGAAATATTATTATATTTGCATTGGTTTTCATCCACACTTCTTTTTTTTAATGTTTTTGGTTCTTGATGTTGTTAATATTCATTATGTTTTATGATTATTTACTTCCAACTTGATTCATGTGTGCACAAATTTACTCATATGGGAGATTATAGAGTTTCCCTTGTTGATCAAATAAAAACTACTTTAAAATGAATTATCTTATCTTCATCCTAACTTGAAATATGTATGCACATGTATAAGGATAGAAGACTTTACTCCACATGTTTATCTTTTCCCTTGTCACATATCATTGTGGTATTATTTTTAATATTGTGGAAAGATATAAAGGTGTCATACATATTTATGAAATTTTTTCTTATAACATAGAAATAATAGTTTTCATAACTACTTTATGATGCGCTTCCTCCTCTTGTATATATTTTTATTGATTGTGGAATTATTTTAAGTTTGTGAAAAATTGTATAAGATACCTTATTCTATATTTTTATAGTCCATATAAAATTCATTATTAACTATTATTTTGTATCCACTTCATATCAAATGTTTCACATTAATCTAAGTGTAATTGCATATATATCATCCTAAGATGCCATAAATTTCTCATAATTGAAATTTATAAACAATTATAGTAGTTTAGAATATCATTATTTATTTTTTCACTCTTTGACTTCTTTTTTGTGGAGCTATAGATGATTACAATTTTTTCTCTTTTATTTTTTGGTGTATGATATGATGTGGCCCATGGTGATACTATTTACAATGGTGACACATTCTATGAAACCATGATTTTTTTCATTTACATCTCAACATATGCCATTTTCAAGGTAAAAAATAATATTAATTTATACACGTCTCACATGAAATCCATGTGCATGTATTATTAATATGCCATGTTTTTTTGTAATTGTGTATAACATTGTGAGATATAGTTTTATCTCTTTTATAACTTGATTTTTCTCAATGATGATATGTCATACTTACTAGAACCATTAAAAAACAAATTATTATATGAATAGGTATATTGTCTAATAATAGGCAAAATTTTAAAATGTTGTAGATGACCAAAAATCATCTGCTGTATAGTGATTTCCATTGCATGAAACATATAAACATGATAAAAATTTGCATTGAAACTCTTTGTATATCCTTTCAAGAAATTCATCCATATTTTTTATAATTTTAGTGTATAAAAAGTTATATACAATTTAACCTCTCACCCAACCAAATCACTATATGTGTAAATTTAATGACACCCATAATGACATGTTTTTCCATTTTTTTTGACTTGTTAGTATTGCACCATAATCAACTTTATAAATAAATATATTACTTTATAAATCATGAAGGTGATGGGGATGTTTTAGGTCATACTCATAGATGATTATTATTCATTAATATATAGATAGAATGGTTATATCTTAAATTTATCTAACATGAACATGTTTCCCATCACTTTTAACATAGTTTATTACATAATTTTATAAACATTGATGTGAATGATTACATATGGTGATATATGGATTTATATGTTAATTTATTGGTTGAGTATTATTTGAAACACTTATAAATTATACCAAAACCCTAGTAATCTCAAAAAATGTTTAGTGTTAGACCCTTTGAGTGCATCAAGTTTTACAACTACACCATCTACATGGCCAAGTGATTTTAATGGATCAATATTGATGAAACACTCTTTTTATGATGCATAAATTAACTTTAAGGCCTATATATCATCCCATTTTTTATTTCCTCAAATGCATTTGATCCCCATTTCTTATTTTTTAATGTCATATAGATATTTATTTATCATGCCTCTTTGATTACTCTCTACTTATGTCTTTGGTAGTATCAACATTGTGAATGGAATTTAAAAAATTTCATATAGAGACTAACATTTACTATTTTATGAAAATATATTCATTTTATTTTCCCTTGATATTTGATCATATTTCCTATATTTACACCTCTTCAAAAATATTAAATGTCACATTGAGTTGTGAATTTTAGAAATAATTGAAACTACCCTTTAAATTCTTAAGTGTGTTTCATAGTGTTTAGATCCATTTCTTATGATGATTTCATTTTTATTTTTCACTTCCCTTTGATGAAACCATTCATCTAATTCCCATGTCATTTTTTCCTTCATTAATGTAAAAACCATTAGAGAATTGAACATGTCCATTTTATGGGTTCTTAGAGATATTTATTTTCTTAATTTAATGTATTTAAGATTTAAAATTATATAATTTTTGGGAATTATAATATTGAATTTAAGAAGGAAGTACATTTTTCACCATATACTTCTACCTTTTTTGATTTTAAGTTTTTTGAATTTAATTTTTTTGTCACATACCATTACTAGACTAAATAGATTTATTAGGATTATTTTATTCCTCTCATAAATCTAATCCATATTAATCCTTTTGTGTAGTAAAAATAACCTTATTATTATTCTTTGTATATATCACAATCAAACCCATAACTTATATCTACTAATTAATCTAATGCATTACCACACATACCAAGAAATTAGAATCCTAACCTAATTTTTATGACTACTTATATCATAGCTAATTTTTAATATCAACATCAAAATCCCCAATAATTTAAAAATTTAAGGCCCATGGTATTCTAATTTCATTATTTGGTTCAATGTAATCCTAGTTAGTCACATCTAGATAATAGATGTTTTCTATTTTTCATCAAGTAGGTGTTCTCATTAATGGTGATTTATATCCCTCATTGAGGTGTTGCTACAATATCTAAAGGAAATTTAGTAATTTTATTTATAAATAACATCATATAATTTTTTATTTCACACATATTGTGGCTTTCAAGAAATGATGAAAATTTCACTCCTCATTTTATTTATTGGGTAGACTGTCCATTATGTACCAACTCTCTAAAATGTGTTCACATTGTGAATTTCATTCCTTTATATAATGTATAACCTTATTTTTACATCATTGATTACAATTAAAATAATAAAATCATATTAATTGGATTCTGATTTATTTTATATTTTGTTTAGGATCACATGAATATCATACACCCATCTTATTCCCAATCAACACAATGTAATACATTTAATCTATTTATATATTTATGAATTTTAAATCCCCTTGAAATATTAATTCTCCCACTTTGATTTACATATATTTTATCCTTATAATTGGTTGAACTAGACTATGATATATTAAACTTGGTGTGATTGGCCTATAACTTTATTCGAGATTTACGATAGCTTCCTATGTAGATCAAGGCATCATGTTTACCATGATCCAAAATTCCAATACATTATTAATAACTTCATGCCATGTGATTTATATATCCATCAAGGATAACCATATCCAAAGGATTATTATTTTTCATATACTATAAAATTTTATACATTATATTGTGTTTTCATTATGTAATCTAGAAAAGTTTGTTATTCATTTTTTAATATTTTATGATTTATGCTTGTTTGAAACTACATTTGTCAACTTGATAAAATATATGATATTAGTGACCACACATTCTCATTGGATAATTCACATGATTCGACCAAATATTTGTTTTTAAATATTAATAACATTACTATTTCTCTCATCCTTTACTTTGATTGACTACAATAGCTCAACTACTTCATTCATCAAAATCTCCTTGCTATGATCTAAATACTTTTATCTTTCACTTTTTGGATCTATTTTTAAGTGGACATTTAGAAAGGAAAAAATATTTTTATTTATATTTCATCCTTATCACTACATGTCTATATGTAGGTATATTTGTTCAAATGTTCACCATATTCAAATTTATTACCCTCTTATCTTTATTTTGTTTTTCTATTATAGGAAAATCCTAATATTATGTTTTCTAGACACTCTATAGTAAGAATAATATATTTTCATTTGAGGATTGCATGGATAATTTTTAGCATTATGATTCATTTCCCAACATAGACAATAGAAATTTTGTTTATATTTTTCATTTGGTATTTACTTATGGGAGTTTTACCTTTTTTTGTATTTGACTTTTATTTTCAATGACCCCCATCCATTTTTTATCGTAGTATCTTCCATACTATATTTATTAGACAAAACTAGCCACTTTTATGTTATTGTCAAGATGGTGGAGTCCATCCCAGTTGATGTTGAGGGGAGGATGGTTCCCATCCTCTTTCTTTCCACATATTTGTATCTTGAGATGCTTTATGTTATTATTATGGTAGTTATTGCACAATCAATTTGAATACATTCCTAGTTATATCTTCATTAATATATTTTATATCTTTAAAACTATTATCATTATGATTAACACACACACACACACACACACACACACATAAATATATATATATATATATATATATATATATATATATATATACACACACACACACACACACACACACACACACACACACACACACACACACACACACACACATATATATATATATATATATATATATATATATATATATATAGCAATTCATTATTTCAGGTTGTCACATATAATATTGTACACTGACATTTGAAATTTGGTTGATCTGGACTATGAAAAATATCACACAACTCTTTTTAGATGTGATGGTATTCCTTCCATTAACCATATTATCAGTTTCATATTATACACCATATCAAGAGCTTTTCATTTTTCATTTTTTTCATTTCATCTATTTTTTGGAATACAACATCTACCTTGGAATCAATTTTTGCACTGATTGAGGAGCTATCTATGTAGTCCTTAATATGATCTATTATTAATATTGTTGTGATAAATTCAAAATTGTTTTTTAATTGCATATATTCTATGGAAAAAATTATTCAACCATAAAATCCTTGTACAAGACATGCTACCTTATCCTTATCTTTAAATGAAAAATCCATCTTATTAATGACATCTATAAACCTTATATCCTACTCCAAATCAGATCTTTTTGGATTCATTTTTATTTCTTTAAGGTCATGAAAATTTTGGATCAACATTTAGGATATTAAAATCTATGATCAAACAAAATTTTCCACCAATAAAATATAAATGGTGCCTCCAAAATTGTAGATAAAATCTAAGGTCTGACTAGTTAAATCCCTATGAGTTCTCATACTCTAGTTTCATCCTTTTTCACCCTTTAACTTCCCATTTGATTATGAAAGTTTTAATTTATATATTTGGTTTAGTATATAAATCATATGGTTTTAAATTAATGAAATATATGGTAGGATATTCCTTTTCTCATAAGTTAGTAATATTTACCACTAGTTTGCTGGGTTTTATAACTACCACATTACTACTGACTATAATATTGGTGTTCTCAGTTGCCTAATTGCTAATCTCTATTGTGATTTTCTCCTTTCTTGAATATACTCTTATAATAAATAATATTTATCTGATTTATATGGACCAATTCATATATTCTATAGTATTTATATAAAACTCTCTATTTTTGGCATCTACCTCTTAATCTAGCTATGATGTCACAGGGGTTATTTTCCTCTAGGGTGAAATGGATATTTCTATTTCCATTGTTTGAAATATTGGCATTGATGTCAAAGGTCTAGCATTATTGGTGATAAAGGTCCCATTTCATTTAATGGTATTTTTAATATTCAAATCTTGTCTAATGTGTGTTAATATTTATTTAATATTAATGGATATATTTTTGGTTGCATATAAGTCAAAAGAGGGCCCATGGAGAATTCAAAGAGTCATGGGGTAAAAGATGAAAGAGGAATGGGACACATTTTCTCATGAAGAGTCATCTTGAGGAATTACAAGAGTCACCATGTGAAGATAAAAGAGGTATGGCACATTTTTACATGAAGGGAAACTTTTATGAATATGAAAAGTCACCAAGATAAAGACAAAAGAAGAAAGGATGATTTTGCATATGAAGGGTCACCATATGACTTTTAAAATGAAAGGATATGAAGGTTCATGCAAGTTTTTTGCCATTTTCCATGAGGATTAAAGGGTCACCAAGGGTGAATGACAAAGGTCATCTAGAAAGCTATAAATAAAGGCTTGAGAAGCCATTTGTAATATGCAAGAGAGTTCATGGTTTGTATTTTTTTTTGAAGAGAGAAAATTAGGAGATATTGTAGAGTTCTATCATTTTTTGATTAAGCAACATTGAGAGATAGTTGTGTTTTATACACAAGAGGGGTTGGTTCTCTTGTGGGTTTATGCTCATGAATATTTGTAAGGGTTTGGTGCTCTTATGGGTTTATGCTCATAAATAGTTGTTGTGTTGGTGATCAGAAAGGGTTTGGTACTCCTGCAAGTTGGTGCTTGCAAACTTTGTATTTTGAGTTTGTGCTCATTCATATACTTGAGATTTTTCCCCATAGTTTTTCCCACTTTTGGGTTTCCATAAAAAATATGCTCTCTCTCTCTCTCTCTCTCTCTCTCTCTCTCTCTCTCTCTCTCTCTCTCTCTCTCTCTCTCTCTCTCTCTCTCTCTCTCTCTCTCTCTCTCTCTCTCTCTCTCTCTCTCTCTCTCTCTCTCTCTCTCTCTCTCTCTCTCATGTGGTGAAAATTATCATTTTAGTTTTATTGCATATCTTTAATGTATGATTGAGTGGTTAAAGAAAATAAATCAGATTAAGTATAAGATATATAATATACTGATTCACCACCCCTCAATATATTTCATGCTTAACATCCATAACATAATTTTTTTATATAGATCATCAAAAAGATTTTTTTGACCCCGTTCAATCCAAATTTTTAAAGATCAAGATACCTCTTTAATTTTTTATCACACTACAATACTTCATCACCTATTTTAGTTCCTAAGATTATAAACATGCTCTTTAATTGTCATCATTGGACACAATCTTATTATTAGTCTCCTTATTGAGTTTTTTTGGTTATTTTATCATACTCTAAGTATTAATCACTATCACTTATAGTGGAGGCCTATAATTCCCAATACTCTTATATATTTATTATATTTTTAAAATATTATATTCTTCTCATATCTTTTATTATCTTAAATCTTATTGAAGCCTAGTTATCTTCTTTCCTTCTAGTTATTATACCCTCTTATTTTCAATTTCCATCTCTTTCTTAGTCGGTTTGATGTATTTTAAAATCATAATGGTTCACCATAATTAATCACCCTTGCTAATATTTCATCCCCATGATACACTACCTAATTACTCCATATATATAGGAATTGATTTATAAATAAAGGTATTTTTGGATAAACCTAGATATTATGCCACTAAAAATTAATCATTATAAGTATAAAAATAATCATATACCTAAATAAACATATTAGACATGTACCTAAAAATTGTAATATTAACCCAATGAATTATTTCTTGTGTACATTGAGTATCCATTTTTTTCAATTTTTATACCTTTTTATTCCATTAAAATTTATATAATTTTTAAGACTAAAATAAATAGTAATATATTATTACTAGACTTACTATTAGTATTATAAATTCTACACAAAATAAATTCAAATATCTAACCACATATATGTTTCATGCAATAAATTTCAAAATAATAAATATTATAGATGATTATTCCATATAAAACTTACATACTTCTCTTCTATCCATCAATCATTATCTCTCTATCAAGGGTAAGAATATTAATATATTTTTAGTCTTATAAATGGAACCATTATAATAAATAGTCCTTAACATTCCTCATCAATACACATTAATGTTATAATCTATCATAGTTATTTATTAGTTTGTAAGAGCGTAAGTATACAAAAGAAATATTGAAAAGTAACCGCTAATCCATTATGAACTAACATTTGAATATATTATAATTGACATTGACTATGATATAATAATACATCAAGGCAATGTGTGTGCGTGATTTATAAAAATGAAACACATATAAAAAATATTTAAGAGTTATCTTCAAATATTTATTATAAAAATATATAGGCTAGAGATACAATAGGCTTTGAATAATTACTTATTCTTTTTTCAACAAACACAATACCTAATAATAACAACAACAAAACCATTTCTCCATACAATTTATAAAATATATATAGTGTCCTCTCAAATATTCATCTTTTTAGATATTAGTTTATTATTAATATTCTTATTATTAAGAGGCATTAAGCCCTTCATTTATCTTATCCATTTAAAATATTTAAAAATGTACATATATCATAGCTAGGATATTAAAAAATTGATTTTGAGTTAACATTGGAACTCCCATTCTAAGAAATTACATCTTAGGATGGGTTGAAAAATACAAAATACTCATCAATTGGATATATCAAATAGAAGTGTATTTTAAAAATGTGTGGTATGATAACAAGAATAGTATTTAGTGTTGTAGAATTAGGATGAATCAAATTTAGCCACATGAATAATTGAAAAAAAATCATTACTCACAAATACAATATTAATTTTTAAATATACCTAGCTTATAAATAAATATGGTACTAAGATAATTTATAATTTTAGATCACTACTTCACCTTAGCATAAGGATACATAATATGATAAAATTAACATATGCATTTTATATATTTTTCATTGTTTTTTCCAAAAATATTACCTTATTTATAACAATGAAATAATATTTAACAAAAAAATTAAAATGTATTCAAAGCCATAATTTTATAATCATGTATAAAAAATTATATTTTGAGACATGTAATTTTAATGTTTTTCTTATATAAATATGATATAGGATCCTCCAAATAAAACAAATATTATAGGATAAACTAATATTTATATATACAAATAGAAGTTGAAGCATACCCTCAAAAAATTTCATCTCTCTAGCCTTTATTTGGGGAAAAATACCTTTTTTATTATAATCCATGTCTTCTAGAATCTAAAATTTAAACATTTGAACATATAAAGGCTTAATATTATATAAAACATTTACTTCTAAATCCTTAAAATATCTTTATAGGAAATGTTGATAGGTGATTGGGTATCTTTCCTTTAATTTCTTGATATCACTATACATGCAAACAAGGAATACATTTGGATGGGATGATCACACTCAATTAAACATAATCTCATGTTTCATAAAACTAAATTATAGATACAAAATAAATTTACAAGAAGATTCTAATATCACCATATGATTATCATTATATAAATTTTTATTTAAAAAAATTGATACTATTTTTTTCAACTTGTCATCCAAATATAGGGAATTTAAACAATGAATTATTATAAAATGAAGAGAAGACTTGAAATATATTGAATAAAATATATATCAAATAAAGAAGATCAATGAATTAAGGTTTATAACCCAAACATTTTTTTAAAAGATTTGATGTTAATTAAAAGTATATGATTTTATAAGTCCAAATAAATCACAACAAATAATTTTTTATTACACAATTAATAATATTTAAAATATAATAATAGGAATCCACTTCCATTTCTATTCTTTGAAATAGAGATAAATTATAAGAGTTTAAAATATAATGCTTAAGTTATATTTCTTACTTGAAAATCAATAATATTCCGAAAACATGAAAATATTCTTGATAGATTTTATGGGTGTTTCTAGTTGTCACAAATACAGTGGCCAATTTCACACCAAAATGGTAAAGACAAGTTTCCTTTTGTTCATGGTACACATTATGTAGATTTTTTTTTTATTAAGTCCATACTTTGTTTCTTTATTTCACACTATAAATACCATATTTAGATATACATAAGTCAAATAATTATTGGAAATATTTTATTTTGGCTAATATGTACACATTTTCTAATTTTAACAATAAAAAATAAATTTTCCTTTCTCTAAAATATAATGTTGCCGTTCTCTAAAATAGAGAGGATGTATAATAACAAAAATAAAAAATAAAACCACTCCACTTATAAATTTTTTTGGTTTCTTTTATTCCTTTACAATTACCAAGACACATCCTTGAAATTATGGTTATGATTTCCATCCCTCATATAAATTTCTATTTCACATATGATTTTTCAATGTATGGAAGTCCTTAAGTGTAGGGATATTTTTAACACAACTTGGTTAAAAATACCTCTTTTAGACCCTTTATGAACCTTGTTATCTATCATTGTGTACCTTTCAAATATTAATATGTTAATTCCTTGTGATGTAAATTTATGCCAACACAATCATCATCCTAGTTACCTTTGGTGACTAGGATAATGATTTGGTGGGATCAAATTTATACTTTACTTGTGATAAACTAAAATAATGAAAAATTATTGTAATGTCAATCTATTAATTAGACATCAAAAATCACATCAAACTTTCTTTATCCATCGCTATCATTATGGTAAGTTGATAGTTAACATCATATTTTAACCTATATAAATCATTGATAAGAACTGTATAGTGGTATATTCAAATCACATAAAAATATGGTTAATTTCCTAATATTATGGATATATATTATTAAAAAATCAAAAAAATCAATAGATTCACCACCTTAACACATAGCTTTATGAACTCATCATGTATTATAATATCTTTATGTTATATGTATGATCTCCCCCAAATCCCAATGTGTTTTATTTAACTTCAAATGAAAAATCAAAATAAATGCATTACATTTTATTTCTAATTTTTTTTGTTTGTTTTGCTTGAGGTCTACTATTGGTTTTTGTTTATCATCCAAACCTTTGTTAGATGTGAGTGGAGAAATGTATGTAATGAAGGTAAAATACTAAAGAGTTTATTTTTTCTAATAAAATTGTATAAAATTATTCTTTTCATTGATCAATTCAATCAATCTAATTATAAATTAATCCTATTTATATAATGGAATATGCTCATATGATTCACTAAATAAAAGGGAGAGGAATAATCTAGTATCATCCCAATATTATATTCTACTATAAGATCATGAAACCAGACCAATAAAATTATAAATACTTATAATAACCCCATAATAGATAGAAAAAATCGATATAGTATTTACTTATTCTAACATTACCCCTTAATTTATCAGAGTTTTAAGGGTTCAATAGAGATAATTTTTTAATGCCTCATAATTTTCACATGCAAGTGACTTTGTGATGACATTTGCACATTGATATTTAGTGTGGAAAAATTAGAGCTATATTCTATGTTTCTAAACATGCTCATGTATGGATTAGACCTAAAATTTGATGTTCTTCATACAATAATGAAAAACTAGATTCAAAACAAGGTTAATAACACCTTGATTGTCATAGTACTAACCTATGGTCTAATTTTTTAATACTCCCAATACTTTACGTATGTGACATATCCATCTCTTCAAAAACATATCCTCTTGTTGCATTATATTCTACCTTAGTAGAATAATTAGAAACAAAGATTTTATTATGGCTCCCCCATGAAAGAGGACTAGATCTTGGAAAGAAATCAATTTTATATGTGGATTTCCTATCATTAATATAACTTGAATTATTTGCATCAATGTATCTTATCAGGAATAATTGATCATTATACTTATATTTTATCCCATATTGCATTCTAACTTGAATGTATCTCAATATATGAAATACTTATTCCCATTGACTCATCTTTGGTTCATGCATGAATCATGAAAGGTAACTAATATTTAGCTTAGTTTATGGAAATTAAATGAGACTCCCAATAAAATATTTATAGAAAGTAAAATTTATCCATAAATTAGGTGTTAATTCCATTCTAAGTTTCATAAACATGGATCTTATTACTCCTATATTAATGATAAATGGTTAAATTATTGTTCTAGGTTATTGAAATTGTAAAAATAAAAATATAAACAAGTGATAGAAATTAAATTAAAAAATAATTTCACTTGTACATGAAACATAAGAATTAAAAAAGTGAAAAATAAACACAATGATTATCCTAGAGAAACCTAGTTTGATAAAAATGCCTATGGATGAGGTACATTTATTCCCCTTCCACTATGTAATGGAATAAATGTACAAGGAAATTCTATTCATAGCATTCATGGACATAGATTTTAATACCACTTTATCCAAAAACCATACATAATGGTGATATAAAATTATTACACACATCTCTATATTTACACACCACTAAATGAATCGACTATAGTTTAAAAATAATGAGATAAAAATAAAAAGGCCTCAAACTTAGAAAAAACAATGTGAATCTAACTTCCATACTTCTCACTACATATTTTAATGATTTATACCTTTAAAAAATTATATTTATGCTCTCTCAATATTATATCCTACCAATAATTTTCATCAAACCTCTATTAATAAGAAGAAACATATACAACCATTCAATTTTAGGCACTTTGTATGGTTTTGAAACCACTAATGTATGTAGACTATAAATTTTAAAATAATCAAGTATTTTACATAAATGACACTTTCGTACACTACCAATTATGTAACTAATGAGGTAGTTATACAACCACTACCCTACAAATAGTGTTAGTTCAGCTATGTGACAAAAAATGTTCCACTCCAAGATCTTGAAGCCTACTTAGTTATCACCATAAAAGTGTTTGATTTACCACCGTACTAATTTTTACACTAAAGCATATATTAACTTATGATTTAAGTATTGAATGCCTTAAAATAATCTCTTGTCAAAATGAATTATATAATTTGGCATAGTGGAAACATATAATATACATGACTAGTGAATCAAGGTCCATATTTTAGTCATACCTCCCTAATTATAGGATCTTAAGTTACTCAAATATTTAATAATCTTGTAAGTGAGTAAATTCCTTCCCTTAAGTTACTCAAATATTTAATAATCCTGTAAGTGAGTAAATTCCTTCCCCATATACTCATTGTAATACCATTTGGACCTAAAAAGTAGTTAACCTTTTAAACCAACTAACCAATTTTATTGCACTCCTCTTCATGATGTCATTTCCTTCTTTTTCAAAAACAAAACATCCTCCTTGGAGTCCAACTGAAAATATAGAGAGAGATATTCAATATAAGGTATAAAAAATAATTCAAATTCATTATCAAGAATAGAAGGATAAAACATAAATAAGTTATCAACATTGATGAATTCATATATTTTCATATAAGGAGGCAAAAAAGAATCTAAAATAGTTCATTCCTACTTGTTATAGAATCTAAAATTGACCATGCATAATAGGATTAAGATTTTTAGACTTACCTCAGAGCCTTTATGTATTCAAGTAAATCCATACCTTATATCCAATAAGGAAATTATGCTCATTTCAATGCTTATCTATCTCTATTTATACATTTATTAGGAGCATCTCTTGTACTTGGAGGTGAACTTACTAAATATTCTCAATGAATTTATTTTCTTTGTGGACCTTAGGATCCACTTTCCCATTATTTTTTTTATGTATATCTCAAAAAAACATAAAAATCACATAGATTTAATTATTCAAAACAAGTTTCAAAAGGAGATTTAATAGTATAATAATAATGCACAAACATGTTTTAGTAACTTTAATATACTCCAAATTTTAATCCCAAGTATTATAAATCTTCTTATTTTACTCTCTAAAATTTTAGACCAACATTCCATTCAAATCCTCAGTTTACCCATTGATTTTCAAGTGAAAGGTGGTAAACCATTTTCACTTAGTATTCATTTTCTCCTATCATTTGGTCCAAAACATACCAAGGAACCTTGAGTACCAATCTAAAATAGTAGAACTAGGTTAACCAGAGTGAACACACACATTAGAAAAAGAACTCAAATACATCCCTACCTTTGATCATCTATTACAAGGAACAAGATTTTGCATTTTAATAAACTAGTTCATAACCACAAAGATATATCTATGCCCCTTCCTTGACATAGGAAACTTGCCTATAAAATCTGTGGAAATGATTTCCAATGGACTAGAAGGAATCATAAATAAAATATATAAATCCAACTTCCTATTTCTAGGATTACTTGTACTACGTAATATACAACTTCTTAAAAACTTTTCAATGTCTACTTCCATATTAGGCTAATAAACATACCTATGCAAATGTGAAATAATCCTCATAACACCAAAATGTCCTATAATTATTAAATTGTGTGCTTTCCTACTTGGGTATATAAAGCTTACCCCATTTATAGATAAATATATCTTGGATGTAATAATCCTCTTTGTTTTGAAAACGTACACCTTGGGACTTTCCTAATTAAATACATAACTCCCCAAAATATCCATTGGGATCAAATTCATATACATAATATTCATACATAAAAGTCTCAATAAGTGTTATGGTTCCCATGGATGGAATCAAAACATGTATTAAAAACATACTAACTAGTTTTTTAGTCACATTTTACTATATTCGATAACCAAATGAAAATTTTTAATAAAATCTCATCCACTTATAGTGTCTAGTTTACTAAAGTTTAATTTGAGATTGAAAACATTTGAGAGGTTGATGATCCATATGGATAATAGTTTCCTTACCCCATTGGATAGTAATTACATTTATTGATGGATTAAATATGAACATAAAATTATGTGTCATATGTATAATAATTCAAAATCATACCATGAAATAACTTTGAATGGTAGCAAACCATCTTACCTATTTGATGTAAGACAACATCTATGTCATAGTTACAAGCATCAATTTCCACATCAAAATATAGTTGTAAGTTAGGTAAAGATAAAAATATATCATGGATAATCATATGCTTTAACAAATAAAATACACCTTGTGCTTCTAAAACCCAATTAAGATTCTTACCACATGTTTTATTGGCATGAAAATGTGTGACTATGGAAGAGATGTTATTTATTAACTTCCTAAAATATTAAACTATACCCCCAAATATTCTAGTCTTAGTCACATTGGAAGGTTTTTGTCAGTTCATGATGACCTCTACATTTTTCATACCAATTCTAAATTTCCTATATCCAACTGCATGCCCGAATAATACAAGTTATTTTTGAGAAAACTCACATTCATTATCATTCACCACTAACTTGCTCTCCTTAAAAACTTGAAAAACATATTTAATATGGTCAACATGCACATCAAAAGTTATTATAAACACAAGAATATCACACCATTATAAAATGAAAAAGGAATAAATAAATTTATTCATTAATCAATTGCATAAAATTAGCCAGTGCATAGCATAACCCAAAAGGTATAACCAACCATTCATACAACCATTGCCTTATTTTGAAAGATATTTTCCAAATTTCTTCTTTCTTAATCTATACTTGGTGATACCTATATTTTAAATCAATCATATTAAAATAATTATCATGTTGAATTTGATCAATAATATCATCAATCGTTGGAAAGGGGTACTTATTCTTTATGGTTATCTTATCAAGTTTTCTATAATTAACACACCTTCTCCATGAATAATATTTTTTAGGTAATAAAATAATAAGAAAACCACATAGAGAATTACTAGGATATATTTCATATTTATTTATCAAAGAGTTTAACTAATTATTTTACCTCATTGGTATCCTTAAATGACTATCTACATAACGTGAGATTTGGAGGCAAAATATCATGTATAAAATAATATTTCCTAGTCAATAAGCATAGCTAGTTGTAACCATGTAGATCATGGAAAAAAATCATTTAACTACTACACCAACTATCTCATATGATTCTACTATGTTTTAGTAAACATATGAAAATAAGTCTTATGTGTATCTACTTATTTATCTTGAATAACTCACAGAAGAATCAAATCAAACTTACCACTATCATTACTAAGATTCTTATCTTTAGATACACTTACCAAAGATATTTTAGAGTAATTTTAATGGGATTAAATGATGTTTTTATTTACATCCTTTACTAAATGGTATCATTTGGATCTATTCATGAATATTTCATCCTAGATAGACAAGTGAGGGGTCCCAAACACCACACCACACACACCATTGTAACTTCATCAATGAAATGTGCATTAATACGTAAATTAAATTTGCATTGTGTTTTCACCTTTATATCTACATATTTATTTACCAAACCCAAATAATATGGGTTTTTATTATTTTAAGTATCAAACCCCAATTTTTTCTACCAATTCCTTACTTATTATATAATCTTATGAAAAAGTATCAAAAAGAGCATCCACTTTTATTTTCTTCATTTAAATTTTAATATGAAAAAGCTTAAAAATTTCATTCTCTTGAGCAATAATGTTAATAAAACATACCTATCTTTTAACATAGGTATAACCCAAATTTTAAACCTAATTCATAATTTTAACCAATATTCCCACCTTCAAGATAAGGCATATCCTTTTTATTATTCTTGTTCTTGAATATATGTAATTCTAGATGGAGCTTCCACATTGATCTTTGGAATGTATATCAACATAAAATTCCAATGTATTTAAGTATCCTTATTAGAAATGGAAGTAAAATTATGATTAACTTTACCTTTACCTTCAACTTTACCCTTTTGAGTTTTAACTACATTGTTGCTTCAAAGTGTTTTGAGAGGTAGACAAAACCTTGTACTTTTCCATATCCAAGTAGTGATGTTGAGAACAAGCCTCATATACATCTATAGTCTTGGAAAACAGGATTTATATCCTCAAAAAAATGTATATACCACTTAAATAATTCATCAAGAGGTCATGATCTACTACATATTTTTCCATTTAGAAATATTTCTTGTAGAACTAACTTGTGTACTCTTTCCTAATTTGGCATTAATTTTTCCTAAGATATTACCAATACATGTACCAATATTTTTGATAAAAAATAATATAATTCTTCTTGATTATCATAATAAATCATCCCACTTGGTAATAGGATGAATATTATTAATAAAAAAATACTGAACATATCTATCAAAGTAACTTAAACCATTATTAGTTAAGTTTAACTTTAAATAATAACTCTACTAGTTTTCATTATACTGCTAAAAAATTAAAAATGACTCAATTGGGTTAGCCAATGGTCTATCCTCTCTATATTAATCCAAATCATATGGATAAATTTAAATATTTTCCTTAGACTTGAGTGGATGTGGAGCTTGGTTGGTATGGGGTTGATATTCTTTCTTCTAATAAGTATTAAGAGAGTCTTATTGTCACTTTTAGTTGTAACCTTTGAGGAGATGTTGACCCTGTATCCTCACTCAATTGAATTAATGGTAATTCTCTAAGGTTTTGAGTGTCCTTTATCTAAATATAACCTCCATAAATGGATATATCCCTTGATGTTTCAACTATATTATCACTACACCTAATCTAATTATAATGAAAATGGGGAGAGAAATCTAAAATTAAATAGAAAAAAGGGGTGATGTACCAAATTATATGTCTCCTCCTATGCTCTATGAGTTGATAAAAAAGAGAAACAGTTATCAATGTAATCATACAACTTCAAATAATTCTCTAGCATAATTTTTTTAACATGAAACATTTAGTTGATATATTAACTAAGAGTGGTAATTAAGAGGCCTAAAATGAAGCATTAATTAAGGTTTCCCACAATTTAAAATTTTCATAACCACTTAATACACACCATATGACCTAAAAATAGATAAATTACTCACAAATAGGCAATTACGAAGAGGAAAAAAGTAAGGAGATTGAACATCAACACTATAATTGATATAAAAAATTCAGCATGAATACACTACATATGAGATGATGAAGTGAAAATAAATTTGAATTCAATTAAAAAACAAAAAAAGTTATCAATTTTATTAGGTGTTTTCCATACTAAATTAGAGGATTAATTTATAACCCATTTAGGACTAGTTACAATGCCAAGAGAAGGTAAAGAAAAAGTCATATTATTCATCCATCAACATGTATTGGCTTGGATTGAATATTTATTCATGAGAGGTGTCATATAAGTGGCTCTTTTACTCTTATGACTCATATATCTTCACTTGACACTTCCTTTTCTTGTTTGGTGGAGTTACAAGTTGTAATTTTGACATATGACCTACTTGAACTTATTGGAATCTTTATATGCCATCTTTGACTCCTGTAATGCATATCATATCATGGTGAGAATTATATTAAATATTTATACCTCCTCATAATATTATTTTTGTCGTTATAACTTGTAATTTTATGTCAAAACATGTTCGGCCCAAAATAAAGTGATGAAGGCAAGCCTATCTCTCATACAAATTCTCTTCTTGTGCTTGAATATTGTCACAACATTCTTATAAACTACATGTATATTTTTTATAAGATCATCCAGCCTCTAACCAATATTATATATCACCTCTAATTAATTTTTTTGACATGGGTTTGGAGAGGGTTGTAAGTGTTCATACAAGAGGAGATCCATGTGGGCTTAAGAACTATATTAAAACCTTTTTCACATTTCATGATTTCAAAATTGAGGTTATAGGTGTTTATATCCTATTTTTAGTATGTAATATTTTTTTTAACTTGAGACAAAATTGACAAGTTGATAAAGGGTCACATTTCATATTGGAGAGGTCTCATTATCATGGAGATAATAGAGTATCTATACAACCAACCCTTTAACATTATCTACAATCATTGAAATGGGATTTTATATGTCTTTAATATCCATGAAATAGGTTAATTTGAGGTTAAAAAATATGCACTAAATTTTTTATACATTTAATGACCTAAGGAAGGTTTCTAACCCCAGTTCTCAATGCAAATATGAAAACACTCTTCCTCTAAGATCTAATTACTGGTTTAAAACCTATAAAATCATCATAGAGACATATTATATGGATGGAAAAAGGAAATTATACCTATGTATAATATTTTAAACCTTATTTAAATGATTAATAAGTCTAAACACACTCAAACCCCTTGTAAATCAAGAAAAATAGGTAGTTTCAGTCCTCTTTCATTTATCTTTATCCTCACACATTACAAAATATTTATAAAATAGGTGATAATGGGGATTAAAATTTCCTCTAGGTGTTTTCAAGGAGTTTTATTTGCGTTGGAGTCACTTGAGAGGTGTTTAGAATCATTGGGCTTCTTTAAGGGTTTTGCAAGGGTTTTAGACCTATTTATCTTCTTAATGATCATTTGTAAAGAACATCCCCTTTATTGACTAAAAAATTTCATGAAATTAGAGTGAATATACCTATTTAAAATAAAAATATATAAAATTATCCCCATTCATCTTCTCAGTCAACTTCCCATGTGATAAAAAAATGGTCTTCTCAAGCTTGTAGGCTTGTAAATGCTTACTCGAGACAAGTGTTTCAACAAAAAAGGCTTTAAAATTACTTATTTATAATCATAAATGGTTATTTTATATTTTATACATGATATATAACAATTTTATATGGTTTCATGTTGCATTTTACTCCCCAATGGTCTTAGGCACTGACTTAATCATGGTCAGAGTTCTTTGTTAGTTCATAGGTTTTGACCCTTATTATCCCATTTTTTATGTTTTCCTCTCTTAACCACCATACCATAATTATTTAAATATTATTTATGGTAAATAAAAAATTAATTTAACTTTAAAACTTAAAATTTAACTGAAATATTGCATCTCTATTCATACTCTTATGTTCAAGCTTATAGGTGAGCACTTAATGCCTAAAGCCCATTATAAACATGCTCTTGAAATGACTCATCTGATTCTCATATTATTAAATGATATCATAAATATGGTGTGATATATTTATTTTGTTTTATTACTTTATCTTAATTAATAAAATAACAATATTTATAATCAAGGGATCTACAATCAGACCATCTTTGAAGGCCTTTTTTCAACTTGTTCAAGCACATAGAGTCTTTACTCCAACAATATATTTTAACCTTTTATACTTTTATTTATATGATAAAAAATAACAAAACCTATGGATTAGTAAATATGTCTTTTTATAGACTCTAATTTTTGTTTAGAACCTTCTCAATGTTTTGTTTACTCCAAATTCCATACTAAACTACCCAAAACTCATGCTTTCTCAACTACCTTTGCATAACTATGTCTACTCTCTTTTTTCCATGAATTATATTCATGGAAGTTTTGGCCATATCATAGTTATTTAAATATTTTTGTCTCATTCAAATTTTTAATAAACCATTTAAATTCTCAAAAGTGATTAAAACTCCCATCTAACCTTTATCTAGGCTTAGTAGGGTTTAAGACCAGTTAAGCTTCTTAAAGGTCATTCATAAATCCAAGAGCTATAAAGATACATCCAAAACCATGAATCTATTTTATAAAATCCCTTAATATTCCCCATTGAGTTTAGAAGCAATTCAACTTTTCAAGAATTATTTTACATAATTTTTAACATTCTTAAGTTCCCCATGATTAAACATGAGGTTGGACTATGTATTTACAAATTCTTGACAAGGATGATCATGAGGTTTTGTAATATTGTTGGATATTATTAAATATATTATATATATATTTTACCATGATAAAATCCAATCCCATTATTGGTTTATTGAATATTTAAGTCAATGGTGATGTTACTCTTAGGTATCTATATGCCTAATAGACTTTCAATTAAAGACCATGGCTCAAACCAATCACAAAATGAATTGGATCACTATCCATGTGTTTTATCATGATTGAAAAAAAATAATAGATCTTATATGTTACATCCTGGCTTCCTCACTAAACATTATTTTATCATTAAACTCATATTAATAGGGTTAATGATAATTAACTTACTATTGCAGGAAACTATTTCCATGTATGTTGATGTACGGACATACATATAATTATTACTATGTGATGTATTGCTTATTAGTTAGTTTTATATGAGTTTTATATGTATAATGATAATTATTATTTAGTAAAATTTTAATTTAAAAACCTTTTATTGATTATTATTATTATTATTACAAGATAACCACTATTTACATTTGCTGAGGTAGATGAAACAGATAGTCCACTCTTTACACAAATATGGAGGCAAAGTATCATTAGGGAGGGTGAAGTAGATAACTATATTGGGGGTGGAGAGATTAAATGAGGTACACTACACACCACATATTATAGTTAAATACATGTTTTAATGAGTGAATGGTTATATGTTTGCTCTAATCTCAATTGCATTTGGTTGTTCTGTGTTATATAGTGTTGTCCTATTTTGATCCATGATTATATGCTAATGTGGTCATGTTTATAGTTATTATTGTTATTTAGGATTGTGATGTTTGATTATATTACATAATATTATATTTATAAATGTATTTTTAGATGACTTTACTTGTGAATTATTGGTTGCATGACTCCTTACTAGCATGTACCTATAAGAAATCAATTATATATATATATATATATATATATATATATATATATATACCATTATAAAATATTATAAATAAAATGAAAATATATTTTGATTTATAGTTATTGAATAATTTTATATTATATGAATTAGTTAAACCTAGTTGCTAGGTGAATGTGACTATTGTGGTGTCTATGGTGACATGGTTTTCAATACCCAAAAAGGGGTTAAAATTAGACATGAACTTTATATTGTTTAATGTTATTTCTATTAAATGCATTCAAATTATGAAAATAATAATTATGTCTTTTGACATTTATTTTTGAAACCCTAATTTGGGTGAGCTATTATTATTTTGTTTGGTCAAGCCATGTAAATTGAAAGGAACTAAGGTTTGGCTATGAGTTTAGTGGAGATAACTCAGTGATTGTTTTGTGTTTTGGGGTCAAATTGAGATTTGTTGGTCATAATGAGGAGTTTTGGTGTTTATGGAAAATTATTTTTGGGATTTATTGATTGATAAGGGTTTTTCATAAAATTAGGGGTTTTGAGTGGCATGTAGATGGCTATGAAAATGATAAATATGAAAGCATTTTCAAAAAAAAAATAATGGTTGACAGGAGGAAATAGAAGAGAAAGAAAGAAATTTTTGGCTCAAGAAAGGAAGAAAATATTATGTAGAGTAATTTAAAGAGGTAGGGTTTGTTCTTTAGTTTTTCCCTAAATAACGATGTTGTTGTTATATGGTTTATTTTAGAATGATTTAATGTTTTTTAATTTAATTCAATTTATATTGTATATACCATGATGAGAATCAAGGATTTGACCTTGTGGGAGGAGAAATCTTTCCATAGGATTGAATCACTAATTTGACATAAATATAATATGAACACAGGTTATTATGATAACTGGCACAAAAATGAGTCTTTAAGGTTGTTGTAAATGCATGGATATGTTTTTTACTTTGTCTATATAATGAAATGGTTATGTGTTATTTAAATTTTAAATGCTTGTGTGTTATTAAAATTTCCAAATGGATGTGTGTTATTTAAATAATTAAAATAGATGGGAGTTATTTTAGTTACCTAGTTCGTTAGGGTAATGGGAATAAACAAAGGTTTTTGTGTTTGTTCAGTTATATCAATTGCATGTTTTGTTGTTATTTAGATGGCTAAGTTACTATATGGGTAAACAGTTGTGTTAGATATATGAACATGGTTGTGTTAGTTAAAAGGTATATGGTTATGTTTGATGATATAAAAATAATTGAGTTTATCAATTTATGATTAGGGTATAATATTGAGTTGTTATTTTGCATTTTGTTATATGGTTGTGTTGTTTATATGATTAACAAAATTGAATGGCTTAGATGTATAGCATATAAAAATACCTTTAGGTTTTCTAATTCATCTTTGAACATGTATATATAGTAATATATAGATAAAGACATAATTTATAGTTGAGCTTATCCTAATACAAATGGTTGTGAATGTGAGATAATTAACATACACTATGTATAATATTAGAAGGAAAATGACTATGAGTTGTTTATATGGATATATTAGTTATATGGAAAATGATTGGGTCTTGATATTTTTAAATGAATTAATTAATGTTTAAGTTATGTAGGTTAACATAAAGGTTTAAACATGGGGATTGAATTCATGTTGTAGAACCAATTTAACCTCTAATTGCATTTGATTTGGTTGTATGTGAAATAAATTAGTAGGCCATGGGGGTAAAAATAGTGTAGTGTTGAATAATGTTCATGGTTTTGATGTACCATATGGGTACACACCATATTTTTAACTTTTAGTATTTTATGTCTTCATGCATTTTTATTAGGGCATTCGATGTTATGTGGTATAAATATGAATTATGTTTTTGTTTTTATATTGAGTTAACATTTTATTAAGTTGGGAGATTAGGATAAATATTAAACTCAAAAAATATATAAATGTGTGTGTGTGTGTGGGTGTGTGAATAATTATATCAAGTGAACATACAAAGTATATGGGTATATGCAGATAATCTAGTGTGAACATAGATGTTTTTATATAGTGAACAAATGCATTTATATGAAAACGTTATGTATTTCATTGATTTATAATGTGTTTAAATTAGTCTTAATTGATTGAAAAATAAATAGCTAATGTTTATAACAAATTAATATTGTGATAATGTTATTTTTTAATAACTTGGAATTTAGTGTGAAATTCTAGATTATGTTTAATTTCATTATAATACCTAGAAAAGGGTGTTTTTACATGAATTGGTAAATACTTAATTATTTTAAATCTTGTTTGGTAATTTATTACTAGTAATATTGCCTTATTTAAAATGGATATTGGGTTGTGGTGGAACTTATGAAAATATAATAGTGGGTCTTTATGTTATTATTTTAAAGCATGTGATAAATTCATTCATGTTTCCTTTGTATTTGAATACCATGATACTAATATAGAAATCTATATGGGAAACCATGAAATCTTGTATATGATTTAATTAGTGAATTATTGTATTAATGATACTAAGGAAATAATTATGTGAGAAGGATTACATTGATTTACGTAGAGTCATTAATAAAAAGAATAAAAGACATCTGATTGTGTGTGTGCACATGCATGCGCACGCACGTGTGTTTGTGTGTGTGTGTGTGTGTGTGTGTGTGTGTGTGTGTGTGTGTGTGTGTGTGTGTGTGTGTGTGTGTGTGTGTGTGTGTGTGTGTGTGTGTGTGTGTGTGTGTGTGTGTGTGTGTGTGTGTGTGTGTGTGTGTGTGTGTGTGTGTGTGTGTGTGTGTGTGTGTGAATATGAATGATCTGTGTGATATTTACACTATATGAAAACTTTAGATAAAGTAATGTATATAGTTGAATGTTATAATTTCACATATTTTATTTATATACATGTATGCATGATATCATGTTAGAACATAATTATTTATGATATACTTCATGTGATGTTTATCATAAACATGCAGGTTCTAGTTGACTTCTCGATACTTGGATCATTATTATCTTCTCATATGTGAAGGGAGGGCCATTTCATAGTCGATTGATTGTGTAGGGGATCTATGGTCTATGGTTGGTTTTGAAAATCACTATGATGATGCTCTCCCTTTCCTCCAAAAGTCAACTGATACAGACTTTTACTCATTATTACATTTGTATATTGGTGAGTTTGTTATACTCATTTGTTCTTTGGAATAATGTATATATTTATATTCACACTCTAATGTAAAAGTTTGTGACTATTTTATTTTGATTATAATTTAATACTTAGTAGTTGGATGTACTTATTGTATAATTTATTATGTAACCTTTTAGCAGTTGGCTAAGATAATATACAATAGATATATAATTTGTGATGTGTTGGTTATGTAATATTTTTTGATGTTGTTAATTATATAATTAAATAAATGGATCAAAACCATGTATTAATTTCAAATTCATTTATTTAAAGATCAAATATATTAACCTTAGTTGAGGTTAATTTGGTTTAGATTAATGATGTAAAATATTAGAAAAAATTACCTAACTCAAGTTAAACCCAATGGGGTTTGAACATTATATGAATTTTAAAACCTAACATCCAAATAAACAAAGTCAACTTTCGCTTTCTAGACATTTTTCAATGACTACCTATAGGCAGTCATGAACATAGTTATCTATCATGCATTACTTAGGTGGTTTGTCTTCATCTTGACACTACTAATTATTAGGGGAGGTATAATGGGAATTAATGATGTTAAATACAAAGTTTAAAACTTATTTCTAGTCACCTTAATGTTGTATGCACCTCATAACTCCGACAAACCCTGACTATCTTGTCTAAAACAAAAGAATAAAGATATTTCTTATTGGTACAACCATGGACATTGGTAATTTTTATCAATTTTGACATTACATGGATTATTGGATGTATAAGAGACACCTTATAACCATTTATATTAATTCATTAAATATATACATGCCATTTCAGGGTAAGAACTATGATACTGGGGTTTTAGAGGGGTTTTAGTGGGCTTAACTTCTTACTAATGATTAATAAATATTTAACCACTAATCCTAAAACTATTGCCATGGATTCAAGGGCATAGGAGTGATAAATATACCCTAAGATAATTTGGTTTGAAACATCTCTTCCTTCATGAATCAAACTTATGAAAATGGCTCGTCTTGGCTTGCTAGTGACCCTATGGATATCTTTGATGGTTCTCTACTTTGTTTGGACTTGTACCATATTATTGAACATGATTTTAACCAAATTAAGCTATATGGGGCCTTGGATAGGCTTATATAAACCTGTGCCAATGTTTTCTTGGATGAATATGGTGGAACCAACATGAAACCTACATGGTCTCTTTAAAACCTACTTTCTCTTGCTATGGAACTTGTCTATTTAGCACAATAACCTATTATAGTTATGTACCAAATGTTTCACAGAGTCCTTCCTATCTTGGGTAATGATATTTTAATGTGTAAATTCTCATTTTCCTACCTTAAAACCTACTATTGTGTTATTATTGAAGTTGAAGACAAAGAACAAAGAGGTTTCAAACGTGAATAAACTTAAAAAAAAGAGTTTTGACACCTCTTGGTTGGGTGTACAATAGATTGAAGTATGATATGATCCTAAATGAGTGAAAATTTCCCCAAAATACCTCCTTTTCATGGTATTATACCTTCATACTTGATGTTCTTAAATGGGTTACATTACAACATTGTAACAAAAAATATATACCAAAACAAATGAAACCTTAAAATCTCCAAAATTACATTAATCCCTCTAACCATTTGAAATGGAAAATGTTGTTATCTCATTAACTTTGATCCTAGACTCAATATCCATCATGAAAGACCATGCCATATTTATATCATCACACCAATGCTTTTTCTATGATTCTAAGTATAACTTAATTTTTTCAAAACAATCGTAATCTTTATCAAGTTGCCTTAACCTATGCTAAATTTCATTAAAAAATACTTCATTGAGACCTCTTTAAAGATAATGTCATAAAATGATTATATAAGACACACATAATTGACCTTATCATTCTAATAAGACATTTATTTAGACATTAATATGACATACAACACCAAACCATAACATCAACATGATTCTCAACAAAACCACTTCATGGTTAGATGACTGAGTTACCTAGTTTTGAACAATCCTTTTTCATGGATGACTAATTATTTAACATTATTTTTCAACCTCCTAGGTTAGTTTTCCTATTAAACATATAGACTAGTGGCCTTAGACAACCCATTGGATATGGATTCACTAAACATTGTTTCTCTATGAGACCAAATATGAACCTAAACATGAAATTGCATTTTTAAACAAATTAAAAACTAAAAATAATTTGAGAACACAAATAAAATAAGACACACACAATAATACAAGGAACAAATAGAACAAATCCAACATGTGTTATAAGTAATTAGAGAAAGAAAATCCTAATTTATTATGTACAAGAGAAGAAAAATGACCTCAATAACAATGTTTGAGGTGTATCCCATTAATTGGGATATGTAATGCTTATCCATTAAGTTTTGAGAGCTGAATGTTGCTTACAATGAGTGATAACATATGGCCCACTCCATAAAGTGTAAAAATTTATGTGTCTTATAGGCTTGGCCTTATCTTCATCACATTTAAGCACAAGGTAACCTTTTTATAATGATATTGAAACAAATTTCTTATCAAATTACCTCTTGGTTTGAGCTTGATAGGACTCCATAGTATGTATGGCATGATCTCTTATTTCTTATAGCTCCATAAACTTGGTTAGTCTAATCTCCATGGTAGCATTCTCTATCATCTCAAGATGATGTGTAAGATACAAAGATAGTAAATTAAGAGAGATCAATATCTTATATTCTTTTCCATACACAAGCATGTATGGTGAGTTGCCAATGGATCTTTTAGGAGTGATCCTATCAGCCCATAAGTCTATTTTCAACTTTGTGTTCCATGTTATTTGATTTTTCTCCATAGTCCTCTTGATAAATATAATGAGATTCTTATTTTTGGACTCTACTAGTCCATTTACTTAAGTATAATAGTTTAAGGATGTATGTATATGAATTTCATGGTTCACAACTCACTCACTTATCCTAGTACCAATAAAATCCATTGCATTATCTAAGATAAGTGTATAAGGTACCCAAATCTGGTTATTATAGCTTCATATAAGTCTATAACATTAGTTTCATTATCTTCCATGAGATATATATCCTCTATCCATCTATTAAAATAACTAGTTGTAGTCAATATCCATTTGTGACTAGTACTTCAAGGAGGATTGATCATACCTATAAAATCCAATCCCCAGTACATGAAAGGTTGGTATATTTGAATAAGATGGAGAGGGAGGTTTTTAATATTTTTTTTCTATGAATAAGTTACACTTTTGACACTTTATTACCCTTGAATATTAATACTTAAATAAACTAATCTAATAATAACTATCTAGCATCACTTATATTATTGTATTTCTTGGTGTAATGTGACCACCTCATGATCCATCATAAAATTCTACCAATACATTCTCAATATAATTGGCTCTACACACTTTAGGATCAGTCCATTAAGGTACTTTATAAAGAGTATTCCATCTACCAAGACATATTCAATGGATTGTAATATAAAATGAATATTCCTATATGTGTGTGTGTGTGTGTGTGTGTGTGTGTGTGTGTGTGTGTGTGTGTGTGTGTGTGTGTGTGTGTGTGTGACACATTTTTTTGTAAAGTCTATTTTATATTGGTATTCTTCTTTAACTAAAATCTGATTATAACCTAAGTATCCATTAAGGAGGAAAAAAATTCAAAACCTATGACCATATGTAAGATTTAATCCATGAAAGGAAAATGATAATGATTATTTAATTAAAATCTGTTAAAGTCCATAAAATATAAACATAATATTATCTCTCCATTTTTATTCCTCATATGGACTAACTTGGCAACCCAAGATGAGTGTTTGATAAGAAATATTATGGTAGATTATATCAACTTAGTCAATTCTTTCCTCATTAGGGGATCAATTTTTGGGTTGATAGGCCTTGAATTTTGCCTTACTAGTTTAATATCCACATCTATATTTATAGTGTGTTGTGTCAAAACCTTTTATATCACTATACTCCCAAGAAAACACATCAAAAAACTCTTTGCATAACTCAGTGAATGCATGTCTATCTTCCTTGTTACATACCTTTCCAAGTGCTAAAATTTTATATTTCAATATGGTGACCCTAATAAAATTATATTTATTTTTAGATATGCTTATATTCTCTATCCTTATTTTATCATCATCATTAAATTTACTTTCAAGTGTCACTAGGACTTTAGGAAGCTTGTTTTAACTTAATTCCATAAATTGATCACCATATTTCTAATGCAATTTGTATTGATTTATTAAAGATAAGTAGATTTTTATTATAGAAATAATTTTATTTATTTTTCACTATAAAATACTTTCCAATTAACATAAATATTAATAATTTAAGGTCTTACTACTACTTTGATATGTGACTTTCATCTTGAGTTCTTGACATCATTAGGGATATCAAACTGAGCTCTAACTTCAACTAACCTATCAACATTTTTATTTTCCTCCCTTAGAATGTATTAAATGTTGAATTATTCAAAATATTAATTACGATCCAAAACCCTATTTTTTTAAGACTTTAGTAATTAATTCTTTGTCACATTTTGATCTTTAATTTGATGAAAAATCACCTCACTATAACCAAATAATTTTAAACACTTCACTCCTCTTTTCATATCCCATTTAAGGCCATGTAAAAGTGCCTCATACTTTGATTCATTACAATTATAATGGAATTTAAATATAAAAGTGGTATAATACATTTATTTATAAGGAAACACCAACAATTCATCAACTCCTTCACCAATATTGCTTCTTGATCCATCAAAGAATAACTGCCATAGACCATTTATAAGCTCACTAAGTTTGAACAACTATAGAATAAAGGAATTTTCCTCATATAATAAATACACTCCTAGTAATAATTATTTCATTAAATTTTATGTATCATGTTCATGATATTCAGCTACCTACTCATCAATAAAAATATCAGGTATGCCTTCAAGAGAAACAACTAGTTCTTGGTCAACATGGAGGTCTCCTTCATCAAGAATAGTGTAATTAACATTATATACCTTAATAAAATAAGGTTATATATGAATTTTATCAATTAATTTTTATGCCATATGTAGTCACAAACACCATGTAATACCAATATGATGATAATTATCCCTTGATCTTAGCTGTGAAGTCCCTAGATAAGCATAGGGAGAAATGGGGTGGTAGATTTATTACAACAACATCTTAAGGAATTAAAAATGTTGGGAAATAATTCAAATTAAAATTTATACCTTTGATAAGAATTATATTCTAGTGGTTTCCCCATATAATTAGATTACTCCTTTGGTTATTTGCTCATATTTTAGGCCTAGCTTAATAACTACTTATTAGGCATTATAGAGGTACTAGCACCACTATCAATTATACAATTATGAACTAAAAATTCAAATATAATAAGATATAGATATAAATGAGGAGGATTAGCACTCTTTACTTATTTTCCTCCTTTAGGATTAGTGTCATTCATGAACACTATTCTTTATTTTATTGTTGATTCATCTATAAGGTTGAAATTAGATAGCTCTTTTTGAAGTAGATAATTTTTTATAAGAATTTACAATTTCTCCCACATTATAATGTTCACATGTGATTTCTTCATTTTATTGTTTTTTTTATAGAATAAATACCAAACTTTGGCTATCCTTTAGGAGCAATACCACTATTTTGAGCTTGTGAGGATTGAGGCAAGGGAACAACTCTATATTCTAATTTTTTTACACTTTAGGGGTTACAATAGTAATTTTATTCAATTTATATACTTTATAAAGTGTAATAAGTACTCAACTTACTTCTTGATTACCTTCTATTGATCTTTTCTTAGTGTTATCACTTAGAAGTGCACCCTTGCAAGAATGTGTGCTTATTTCCACTCCTATTGACACAATGTAAACTCTCCAAGGTGTGAGTGACCTTATATATATACATATATATATATATATATATATATATATATATATATATATATATATATATATATATATATATATATATATATATATATATATATATATATATATTTTTGTGTGTGTGTGTGTGTGTGTGTGTGTGTGTGTGTGTGTGTGTGTGTGTGTGTGTGTGTGTGTGTGTGTGTGTGTGTGTGTGTATATATATATATATATATATATGAATGGATGTCTCTATTTGTTACACTCACCTAATTATATATAAACTCTCTAATTTAGTGATTTATTGACTAGGAAAAGGGTAGAGGAGTAATACTCAAGATGAAATTAGATATGAAAACTAAAAAATTGAGGTGATGCACCAATATCAAATTCAATATGCATATAATTGACATAATTTGGAAGCTAAATAATTTGCACACATTCAATTCATCTTCATACAATGGCCATTGCATCATTATTTCATACAAAGGTCTTGAAAAATACTCACACTAGCTTGGAAGGAATGAACATTAATTGAATCCACTTATATATTAGGTAGAAATCATACTTAGAAACTTGATATTACCTAAAATAGTTCTCATTTACTACATAAATTTGAAATATTTAGACATAAACATGGGGAAAATATTCATATACTAATTTACATCAATGAACAAGAGGAAAATACTTCATGAACAACATAAAAATTGAAGACAAATAGCTTATTATTTATTCAAAAGTGATGTAGTACAAATTTTTGTAGAGTTTATGTATATCTAAAATAATAATTTCATCATCTTCTCTAAAAAATGAATGTACATATAAAAACATAATAAAGGAGAGAGGATACCAAGTATCCCTAAACTAGGTATGAGTCCTCATCCTAGTCATCCTTCACTCTTAATTCAGCTCAATCTTCAACACAATTTCAGATCAACCACCAACTTCCAAATTCCTACATAGTACATCTAGATTTTAAACATTCTTTTTTTGGAATATGGTATAGGAGAGAGAGATCAACATGTTTGAATGTTTTAAAAAATTTAAAGGTTCTCATGCATGCTTTTATGGTCTTAAATTTTTAAGAGTTCTTGATCATCTTCACTTAACTCCTTTTGATTTATAATTAACTCATTTTTAATATATTATTCAATCTCCTTGAGACTCTCAAGCTTTATAGTGATTAACTTCAACTATCTTACTTAAATATTGGAATTTGAATTAAAATATCTTCTTTTCATCTTGCATGCATGTTTCTCTCTCTCTACCTCTTCAAATTACTCCATGAAAATAGGTTTTATTGAATTTATCAGGTCTTCAACTGAACTTATCCATTCTTGTATGTTGTTTCTCTACCTTTTAAGGGTTGATTGAAGGCTTCATCTTGTTTGACTTTCATTTTTTTTCAAATTATATCTAATATGGAGTAGAAGGAGAGAGAGATATTTCATGTTTATTATTTTGAACTATTATTACAACCTTGAGTTTATTTTTTAATACAAACACTTAACGTCATATTGATCTCTAAATGGCAAAGAGAAGATGTGTTTGACTAGGCAAGATGGTTAAGGGTTTTAATGCATTGATTAAGATTTTGATTGTATTCTTCCTATAAAGTGGCATATAATTGGTATATATTTCATTTATTTTATTTCTTCATGAAATATCTCTTATAATATAATATTTTATGATGAACAATTTAACTCTCCATACTAGTCCTTCTTGGATATGTTCATCTTCTCCATTTTGGCAAGCTTGTTGAATGCACCATGAGAACCTAAAACTTGATGAATTTTCATTATTTTAATATATAAGGAGTAAAAATATGATATTAAAATCATAAAATTGTGTTACAAACCTTTAAACAAACTTTTAGCTCTAAACTCTGCATATAACTTCCAAAATTGCTCTTTTGTTCTTTTTAGGCCTCAAGAAACCTTGATTTAGATTTGGGGGTATAAAATTAGTTATAAGACTCAAAAAAATAATTATATATAATTTTATAAGTTTAAATAATTCATAATTTTAAATTTTCTAAAATTTTGAAAATTCTAATCCAAACTCTCAAATAAAAATTCATAAAAAAGTACTTGCTTATTGCCCGCAGGGTCACCTAGAGATGTTCTCAATGATTTCACCTATTTTCACCTATTTTCAATTTTTTTTAAATATATAATGAATTATTAATACCATTAAATTAATTATAAACCATATAAAATTATTTTATTACCTTGTAATGATTTGAAACACTCATTTCTAATTCCATTTATGAGCAAATTAGTCAAAAAACTTGATTTTTTTCATGGTGTAGACCTACGTTTTTCCATTTTATATCTCATAAGGTATATTATATACATTAAAAAAATTTAAAAATTAAAATACATAAAAAAATAATTCAATTTAAAAAAATTATATATTTAATTTAATAAACCTCAAAATATGCTCTTTTTAGTGCTTCCTAGCTTGCACAATCTCATTTTTGAATGCCTATAGATCTAAGATTTGGAATTTTATTGGGTTTTATGAGGCCTAAATATATAATTATTTTTTAATTTTACCTTTAATATCCACTATAATCATTAAAACCATTGGATACTCTCAAACAATCACTTAAACCTGTTTAAAATGACTTTTTAATTGTCTCTCTTGCATGCTTAGAACCCAACAACATGTACCTTTAATTTTATATATTATTTTCATTAAAATTTTGATTTATTAAGTTTAATTAAGTTTATTTATTCATAATAATAACTAAAACAACTTTTAATTTTTAATAAATAACTCAAAAATGCAATCACATCTCCTAAAACTGAGCTATTGAGTTTTTAGAAGTGTTTTAGAACATCTTTTATTCTTAACAATTGCTCATAAATTTAATCACATATAACCTAAAAAATGAATGTAATATTGAATTAATATGGTACCATATCTTACCCTAAGATTATTATATCCAACTCTTCTTGTCCTTCATGAACTAAATATCTAAAAATTATGTTTACTAGCCTGCAACTAACTTATTAGAAGAATAAGATAAACTTATACCAAAATTTGGACCTCTGAGATGTTCCTAGGCATGGTTTTGGATTGATTAAGGATGTAGGATGTTTTGGAGAGATTATTTAATATTAAATCCATGAATTTAGTCTTCTATAAAAATTTCACATAAGTAACCATGACCAATGGTGGCAAAATTTATCAATATTCTTGGTGACCCTGCTCAGATGTTTACCTACTAAAAACTCAAAACTATTAGCTGTATCCATTAGGTTATGAATTTATCAAAACATCAAAAAATATGAAACTAAAAATTCCCTTAATAAATAACAATTCTCTTTCATAATCACTTAAGGAATTAAAAACTAAAAAAAATACCAACTAAAAATATGCAGGATAACACTTAGGGGAAAGTGAAAACTAAAAATAATATATACAAAGAAGAACCTATATTCATTAATCATTCTTAAAATGAATCCCATTCACTGGGATTGGGAGCTCTTAACCATCCATACTAGCTAGTTAGAAGGTTTTGTGAGGTTTTCAACTGGAAATCATGTAAGGAACATGAGAAAGTGAGTCAAACTTTGTGTCTTCCTGGTTTTGCCCTATCCTCATCCCATTTGAGAGCCAAGTCACCTTCCTTGAAGCTCTTTGAAGATGATCTTCTATAAAATGTTTTATTTAATTTTACTTGATGTATTTCCATAGCTAACATGGAATAAATTTTTATTTCTTCTAACTACATAAGTTTAACATATTTCACTTCCATAGGTTTACTCTAACAATTCTAGATGAGGCATTAGCTCCAAAGCAGGGAGCTCAAGTGAGATTGGCAATATAGCTTCCTCTCCCATAGACTATCTTGTAGGCTGAATTTGTAATGTAACTCTTTAAGGTGACCCTATAAGCCCATAAATATGAATTTAACTTAAAATTATAAGTCCTTTGGTTATCTTTAATGGTTCTCCTAATGATCTTCCACAAGGTTTTTCTAGTAGACTCATCAATTCCATTACCTTGTGTATAATATTTGGAATAAGTGATGAGATACACACCATTTTGGATATCCCATTGACTGATCTTAGACCACAAAAATGTCATAAGATTATCTAAAATTATATTGGAAGGAACACCAAACATTATGAGAAAACCTTCATAGAAGTCCAAGACACTAGATTCATTTGCTTCCTTCAAAGACACTACTTTTATACATACAGTAAAGTACTATGTATCTATAAGAATACACTTATGACCTAGTCTAGAAGGTGGATTAATGAGACCAATGAGTTCTAAAATCCATTAGACAAAGAGCTGATCTAATAAAATAGGTTGAATAGGTAAGGCAACAAGTTTTTCCTTTCCTACAAATAATTCACACTTATTGCATTTCCTCAACCAAGCATAACAATCTATTAATATGTTTGGCCAATAATATCTACCCCTAATTATTTATAGGGATATTATCCTTGCTAAAAAATAGCCTCCACCTTATCCATCATGAAATTCTTCAAATAATCTTTCAATTTGACTTGGATTTATGTATCTCAACAACATGGCATTAATATCCTTTTTGAACAACACACCTTTAACAACTAGAAAAGGAATATATTTCAGCCTAAACTACCTTTTATTTGAACCACTTAAATTTGGAGGACATGTACCACTTTTAAGGTTCCTTACTATATCTTAAAACTAGATTTATGAAGGTGTATGATTTGCTATAATATATTCATCATTCAAGACCAAAACTACCTCTTTGTTTTCCTATAAGTCTTGAGCTAAATTCCCACACAACTCTTTTACTTTAATCAACATGGTTACCTTTACTTACATGTCATGCTCTATGACCCTTGATATCCATCTTGCTCTCTTTTCTCTTATGTCTTTAGTCAATAAGAACTATTTGATGCTAAGATGGGAAACCATCACATGGATATTATTGTTAGATAATAGGTGCCTAAACTTATTGAGACAACTTAATATATAAATCACATGTTTCTTAGTAAATGTGTGACTTGTTTCATACTTATACAATCCTTGACTTAAAAATATTATTGGTTGTTCCAAACCTTGTTGATTTATTTTTTTCAATATTATTTAAATTGTATCAACATTAGAATTTGACTACAACCCAAAATTTTAAAAAAAAAATTGGGATTGATAAGAGTGAGAACACTAGAAATGGCTTGTTTGATTTCTTCAAAACATTTCATACCTTCCTTGGTCCAAGTAAAATTCTTATTTTTTTATTAGAGCTATAAGAGGCCTTGACAAAAATGCAAAATCAAATATATACCTTATTCTAAATTTAATATTTTCAAAGAAACTTTGTAATGTTTTCTTATGCTTTGGAAATGACAATGTAATAATAGAGTCTATTATTTTTGGATCAATACTCAATCCATGATAAGAAAAAACATGACCAAGGAGTTTACCTTTATGAGCTAAAAACAAAAATTATTTGGCTTCAGAGACACACCATATTGCCTAAAAATCTCAAATATATATCTAATATGAAGCATGGGATCACTTTAATTCTTTGAAATACTATAACATCATCAAAATATACAATAAAAAACCTATTGATCAAACCTTGAAGGGCCATATTTGTGGCTCTTTATAATGTTGCTCTTATATTGGATAACCCAAATGGGATTTTTCTATATGAAAAGGTGCCCCACTTGGTGGTGAATGTTGTTTTCAACTGATCCTCTTCTTTCAAAAGTATTTAGTTATATTAACTATAACCATATAACAATGAAAACATTTCCAAACTACGCACTAATTGAAGTATTTATTCCATTAATGGCAACGTGTAATCATTCTTGAGTGAGACCTTGTTCAAGTAATGGAATTCCACACATAACAAGGTTTATCCATTATTTTTACTCATGATAACTAGGTTAGCCACCCAAGATGAATGATTTATGGGAAATATAATAGTTTATTCAATCAACTTGTGAAGCTATATTCTCATAAAAGGTTCCAATTTTGGGTTGATTGGCCTTTGTCTTTGCCTCACTAGTTTTGTATCTTCTTCTAATTCAATGGTGTGTTTAGATAATATAGGATCAAAACATTTTAAATCACTATATTATCATTCAAAGACATTATCAAACTCTCTACATAAATCAATAAAGTTTCTTTTTGAGCTTGAGATCATATTTTATGAAGCTTGAGATCTTTCTCACTGACTATGTTGATGCTTACATAATGTTCTTCTTTGGTATATAAAGAATATTTCTCCCTTATTAGCTAATCATCCCTAATCAAAATATTTTTAAGTTTGACAAGAATTTTTTTTAACTTGTTATACTTGATCTTAACTCTTTTATTACTATACCGCTATGAAATTTTTGACTGATTTCTAAAAGAGAATTTAGCCTCTTTTTATAGGAAATAAACAATTTTATCATCATCTTAAAAGGATTTCCAATTCACATTATTATAACTAATATATGGTATTACCATAATATTTATGTATGGATAAGTTTTATCATTCTTTAAATCATCTAAAATGTCAAATTGGGCTCCTATTATAGCCATCCTATTTGCATGTTTATTACTCTCTCTAGACACTGCTTACATGTCAAATGCATTAAAATCCTCTATAAGAACCCATACCCTATGTTTGTATGATTTTATACATGAATTTTTACATACATTAATCTATATTATTTAATTTACCACAAGCTCGATATCTACAAATACCTATAAGAGGTTAGTTCTCATCTTTGTAGCCTATACAAACCATGAAATAATGCCTCATATGTTGCCACATTGTTAGAGCATCCAAAATAAAATTTTAAATTAGAATAATAAATCTGTTTTGAGGGTAAAATTAACATCATACCATCTCATATACCGTGTTTACTCCATTATCTATCAAAATAGATTTTCCATAAACCATCATTTTGCTCATCTTCTTTGTATGGAACTAGAATTTGTGCACCATTCTTATGTAAACAATAAAATCAAAGTCCTTATTCATTTATAATATTATAGGGATCATGATCATAAATATCAGTATCCCATTAATAAATAAACAAATAAGTAACACCATCAAGATATGATTTGAATTTAGCTTCACTATTTTTATCTACTTCATCTAAATTGACACAATTAGTATCAACAATACTAAGCATGTATGGTTCTAGATGAAAATAAGAAATATCTTATAAATTAATTTTAAATTTCATTCCATGCCTTTTAATAATCATGAGGTGTTATAAACCCAAGTTTCACCCTATTGAAGCATATTATTCAGATCTCCTTCAAACTTGGACTAATATTAGATTAGTCTATAGGTTGTGGGATACCCATATCTTCAACCAAACCTCTAGATTATGAGACTAAATCCTCATATAAATTAAATTTTAATCTTTTCCTAAACCTAATTTCATTTGTTTGTGAAAATATTTATAAATATAACTAAAAGTGAAAACCTATACTAATAATGGTGATGTACCAATTCTTAAATTCATCCACTCAATTTGAACTCTAACTAACAGTAATAATAAATGCAAATCACTAAATCTTACAACTTCAAGGGACTCCTATGTAAAAGTGTTTCACATAAAGGTTTCATAAAGAGATAAAAGCATAATTTTAATGATGAAAGGCTTGATTCAAGGCACTAAACAATCAATATCTCCACTGTTAGCTTAGCCACTCAACATCAAACACTATATCTGACCTACATAAGATGATATACTACTAACTAGGTGAGATTAGGACCGAGTAAGGGAGAAAACACTACCACATGTGTAAATAAAACTAATAAATACACATTTAATCTATACCAAGGAAATTTAAATAGTCATTTTTTATTATCTTAAGAGGTTACAAAGATTAATCTTGGAAAAGGTTCATCATGCCAAGATTAATATCTAACCTACATAAGATGATATACTACTAACTAGGTGAGATTAAGACCTAGCAAGGGAGAAAACACTACCACATGTGCAAATAAAACTAATAAATATACAATTAATCTATACTAAGGAACTTTAAATAGTCATCTTTTATTATCTTAAGAGGTTACAAAGATTAATCTTCACAGAGGTTCATCATGCCCAAGAGAGGGATATTGAAACAAGGCTTAATTCTTGAATATATAGAAAAATGAGAAGAAGAGAAGAAAACCATAAATTGGCATAGAGGAAATAATAAAAGAGGTGATCAATCATCACTAACTCCATCATAACATCAATTACAAATAGTTACTAATAGTCTTCCATATAACTCTCCATGTTTGATGCCTTGCATGATCCTTGAATGAGCTATTTGGCATTAAAATGAGGTGGTGGTTGTAGTTGACTTGTTTAAAATGCTCTTGAAGAATTCTACACAATTATTTTTCAAATAGATCCTATAACTTAACACTTAAGAGTAATTTAACTCATGGATTGACACTCAAGATTAGTTATGCATGTGATTAGTAGTTGAAGACCAGTTATGCATGGAATTACCACTTAAATACCAACTATGCATGTGATTTACATTTAAGGACTAGTTATGTGGTGTGAGTTTTAGAATTATTTCTCATTAACAACCTTTTATTCCATCTTCAACTTTACATGATTGACCAAGTAGGTTTACTAGGACAATTAAGCCTAGTAGCTTAACTGATTGCAATTGATGGATCTGAAAGCTTGCATGAAACCTTAAAAACTTCTCAAGAATTATGATTTACTGTAACATACCCACTATAATCTACTAGATAAATGTAATTTTTGAAAAAATATCTTTCCCTATGTTTAAAAAATATTAAAAATTTAAAGGCCCATTTATATAATTTGACCTATGTAAATATATTTTAAACACAGAAGCATATAGCTCCCTTCCTTTGACCCAATTTTAGATATTTATCTTTGATAGACTCTTATATTATAGACTACATATATATATATATATATATATATATATATATATATATATATATATATATATATAATAATAATTTATGTTTCTCTAGTAGTTTCTAGTGGGGATGTTACATTTAGTCTTAAAACAATCTCCCATATCATGAAATAGGTCTCCTTGAGTAAGAAACACCTATAATTTGGTCAAAATAGTTGACTATGTCAATATTTCTTTCACTTCTATAAATTGGATGATTAGAAAAGACCAACAGGGGCACTTCCAAGCATGGTTTTGAGCATCTAATGGATTTAAAAAGTAGAATGAGTGTCAATATTCACTCTTCATTGATTGGAATCTCCTTAAACTACTTTCCACCTCTATTTATTCAGTTTTTCCTCAAAAACCCCTATTTTATGATATCTCCATATATTTACATACATCATAGTACCATTTCCAGGAACCTCTCTAAGTGTACTTCATGATTCAAAAGTTTATAAGATGATTCATGGGTGTTTGGAAGCAAGAAAATTCACTTTTATCAAAATTGGTTCGTAGGAGGGTTTTGAAGGTCCACCTTATTAATGATGGTTCATATAGTATGAACCTCCATACCAAAACTTATTCCCATGTATCTTTATTCTGTATACCCATTTAACTTTCCTAAGAATCTTGGGTTCCCATGAAAAGAGTGTGTCAGGATATGTACATAAATAAGTTCACTTATTGTATTTTTCATGCATTCTAGACCTAATTATAGTCTTAGTGATGGTTCATAAACAAAAATACTTCATATATTTCAAGTATCCTATGGTGCCTAACTCTAGCTAAAATAAATTGGTCTAAGTCCTCATGTGCTAAAAGATTTGAGCTCTTGAATAGGCATTTCAAATTAGCTGTGTAGTCTACATAGTTCAAGTTATATCTCAAGGACCAAATTGACCTTTATGTTGCCTTTATATGATTTAAATAACTCATTTAGGACTTGAGACAACTTATCACACCTTCTCATAGTGTCGTTTATGCTTATAAGGTTCTTCAAGTGTCTTCATGGTGGCGTGTGCCTTTTAGGATTCAAGATTGGTTTTAGGTTTGTTTCACTTTATTGATTTTTGATGTTCAAGGAAAATATAGGTTACATGAGGGGTTAAAAACTAATCATATCCTCTTCCTTCCATTTTTTTTCAACCTTCTATATCTTCCCCTAGCTAATCAAATTTCAACCCTGCTTTATTCATTAGTAACACTATCTATAGGATTTCACTATCAATATGTATGTGTATGGAGAAATCAGAGGTCTAAGAGGTTATTTCCCCTTTAAGGATATGTCTAATGGAGTTTAAAATATAATCTCAAGATGGTGACATTATTTTTTCTACCCTATGGTCACCTTATACTATGTAATCCCTTTATTCCTCCAACTTAGGGTTTCAAGCAGTCATATCTTCTATAACCCTTAATGAATGAGTCTTGAACTCTCCTACTTAAACTAAGTTTATTATCATCAAAGGATGCTTATTTGATACTCTCATTTTCCTTTTAACTTCCTATTATGTGAATAATGTATTTAAATACCATTCAAAACATATGGATGCCATCAAACTTATTGGGCCCCTATTTTAGCTAAGTATGAATATGTGCCAACTCAATAGACATCTCGATGGGAGGAAATCACTTGGTACGATTTCAATTTTTGTATATCTTATGCTAGCTAGAGGAATCGATGCACATCTTATGTCATCTAGAATGTAGTTAACTAGCACCCAATTTTTTAGTCATCTTCTTGAGTAAGTTGTATGTGGTCATCATAGCATAAAGGGCACAAGGTGATAGAGATGGCATAATGATAAACCAAGGCTCCAACTCATCACCCAGTGTGCTCCCTCCACCCTACCATGAATATTTTCCTATGTAATATAAATTTGATATCAAACTAGTGAGCAAGGGATACTAATTAGATACAACAAATATCTGAAGAATTCAAACTTGACTACTAAAACCACCATTAGTGTTTGGTATAGCATGGATGACTTTTAGGCTCTATATTATAGTGCCCAAGATTTCTTGTGAGCCTCTGGGATTTTAGTAGATTTACCTAAATGTTTATTTTTTTCACTTATCATGTAATATATTTATTTTAAATTTACTTAATGAACAATGGTGTTGCATCTATTTGATCTTGATCTGGTTACATCTCTACTTAATGTCTTTTGAATGCAAAATGAATATAATATTTAAAATGGTATAAATTTAATATACGAATCTTAAGCTTAGATAAGCTCTAGATTAAATCATTAATGGCATACCTTTTTAAATTATGATGTTAACATACTCTATGAAATGGTGTAATTGTAGATAAAAACTCATGCCTAGTAATGATATCCCTACATGAAGAATGAGCCTAATATGAATTTGATCTAAATCATTCCATTGACCCTTAAAAGTTATGGATGATGATAAGATTAGAGTAATAAAGGCTTGCACCTTGGAGATAATAAAACCAACATAATATAATCTTGTATCCCTATGTCCAGAATTAAGTCCCCAAATAGGCTTGCACCTATAGACCATAAGACTTAACCTATAAATGGCTTATTCCATTGAAAATACCAAAGGAATTATTAATATAATCAAGCCTCATAAGTAATGAGTTACACCATGACATGACTATCCCAATGTAGGCCCTAATTATTTATCTTTAGTGCTTTGGGTGAGTGCATAAGGCTTGCACCTTATGTGAATTGATGCCAACGTAATCGAGGGTTAAGTGTTGAGTGTTATGAGAATGTGTCATATTTGTGCCTAGTTTTAATTAATATATATCTAACCTAAGAAACCAAATGAGTTCCTAATCCCATGAATAAATGAATTTATCCCCCACTTTTCTATAGAATTTTGGTTCTATTTTTAGGACCCATGTTAAATTTTATTATTGTAATGGTATGATATAATAATGCTCCAACTCTCCCTCAAGAACATCAAAAATTGGATGCATCAGGTCAAAGACATATTTATACTAAAGCATCCATCCTATAAAGGACAAAAACTAAGGAAGTGGGTACATAAAAACATATATGATTCTTTGTATGAGGTCTTCTTTTATAAATTACCTAAGCATGTGTACCGATCGTTGGTTACTTATGAAACCCAAAAAAGATGAATATATGGACAACACCTTGAGTAGAAGAAGGAGAGATTAGAAAATATTGATAACCTTGATTCCATTTGGAATAAATATATAGATAAATGGTGGTAAGGAGTGTTGAAAAGCTATGTGTTTGAGGTTTTAGTGTTGATGTAATCCTGCCCTAAGGAAACAAAGTATCAATTTTTGCATGAGCCTAGAGACACAATTTTAAAAGAGTCTAACATAGAACTTAGGAATTTGATGGTGTATTATGACATAGAAACCATTAGAATGGAATGCTAATTAATTTCATATATTATTAGTGTAACATGAAAGAAGGGGATGTGTAGATGAAGTGCAATGGAAGGGGATGAGCAGATTGACACCCAAGAGCTCAGGTGATAAAAAAATAACAAGAGTAAGTGTAGGATGATATAATATTTTGAACCTAAAATTATCAAAAACATTTATAAGGAATGGGGATGGAATGGGAAAGGATATCTTGAATTACAATAGAACCAATAAGATAGAAATAATGAATCCATAAATTGATCTCAATAGTTGACATGTGTAGAATGATCTAGGTTCCTAAAAAATTTGACCACTTAAGATGAACCAAAAGATCCTACCCCCTTTGAACCTATGGTGTTATCTCATGCACTATATGCCCCACATGAAAAAATAAAAATTTTAACTGACCCTATTGCCCACATAAACTTGGACCATTTTGTAGAATTGGAATATAATTTTGCAATTGAATAATTTATTCTTTACAAAGAGTTGAGTGAGGATACCTCTAGACTATTTATTACTAGTTCACCAACATATAAATAAAGTGCAAACATACTAGATTAGCTAATGTCAAATTCATAGTGTAGGCAATAGCTTGTAGGAAGTGGCCCAGTGCCACAAGCTAATAATATGTGCCATCATCATCTATAACACTAGTAGTAATAACTAGACCAGTGCCTAACCTAGTGGATAAAAGTGTTTGAGGGACACTACCAAGACAAGTACAAGGGGGACAAGTTCCTCAAATGCTAGATGACCCCTACCATAGCTCTATTAAAATATGGTCATGCACTTATGAAAGTATCATGACATGTAGAATATTGTAGAGAGTCTGCGAAAGTGTAAACTATAATGGTAAACTCAAGGTATCACTAAATTAGAGTGCAAGTCAACACAATTCATGACAACTCTACTTGATCATTCTCATACATGGTATAGCAAATTTGATCCTAACCAGGCTATGATTAACTATGACACTTTAAAAGAAGCATTGTTGAAGGAATTCAATAAAGTCAAGTTTGAATAATAGAGCATCATCATGATCAAGGAAATTAACCAAGGACTATCAGAGAGCATGCACCTCTATGATGCCACATTCAAAACTCTTATTTCCAATCTTACTTATGGCATTCACCCCTCCCATCATGCACAATGGTTTGTTGGAAGATTGCTAGTACCATTCTAAAGATCATTATCCTTGAAGACATTCATTGACCCTCATGAGGCACTTAAATTCATACTCATAGCCAAGGCAATCGAGAGCGTTAATAATGGAAGTAGCCCATTCATGGAGGCACATATTACATTCATGGCCTCCCAAATCTAGAAACTAACTGCTAGTTCATCATAAGATGCTAAAAGTGGATTATGGTGCACCAATTATGAGACATAAGGCTATAACAAGAATAATTACCCTCAAAATAATGTGCACACATTGCTTCTAAGCTTTCAATTTTGTCATGAGGCACATGATGTTCACAACTTCCCTATATTGTAATGCACTAGTTAGCTTAACATAACCATCTATTGTCAATTATGTGATACCTATACTCATGTTACTACTAATTACTAAGTGATTGATAAGATGAATGAAAATATGGAGAGAGGCACATGATAGGAAACTACAACATTCAAAGGGTAAACTAACCAAGGAAGTAAATGTTAAAACTAGTAGAATGCAGGCTATGGAATGTAAAGAGGTGCTAGAGGATGATGTAGAGGATGTGGTTGAGGAATATTCCCACCATAGTCATGTTACAAATATAGCTCAACGGAGCACTGTCAACATGACTTCCCTACACATCCAATGTGTGGGTATTGTCAAGGAACATGTAAGCTCAATAAATTCCCTAACTTGTAAAATAAATTAACCCAAGGCTAACCTAGTGTAGACAAGGGTATAGGAATGATCTAGCATGAGCTAAAAATGGAGAAGTGGATTGTAAAAATGTAATTGACCTACATAAATCCTATCAAAGTGTAGTAAACTACTCATAATGGATTCACCACTTAGCTTCCAATTACACCATTACCTAAGTTACACCTAGAATGTGGGGAATATAGTTTCACTACACACATAATGTGGCCTAAGCCCAATGTTTTTCCTTACCTTTACCTTACATGTTAGAAGGATATCTTGAAATAGGTCATGAGAATCATTCAAAATCTACAAAGAGAATTCCAAATGGTGTAAGACCTATAAGTGATAGTTGTTACCTCTCACAAAAAGAAAGATAACCAAGAGGATGAAATACAAGAGCTAACAAAGATCTTGTACCTCCTACAAATGGAAGGAATGTAAACCTACTAAAACACTTACTCTTATAAAATGTAGGGAAAATCTAGTTGAATTTTTTGTGATGCATATGGAAAGGGCACAAGAATTAAGGCATATACAAAATGTTAAGTACGATTAAGAACTCCTTTTGAAAGACACCATTGATGGATAATTGGTATGTGAAGTCCTTGTGGACTTAGGCATTGAGGTAAATATTCTTACCAAGAATGCATGGGATAATATAGGTAAGCTAGCCTTTAGGCCTTCCCCTCATGTTATTTTTATGGTGAAAAAGACCTAGGCACAACCCATTAGAGTTTTAAAGAGCTTCATGGTATATATAATGGGCACTGAGTTTTGATCTGACTTTAGGGTAATTGATTTGGTCGATCAAGACAATTACCTAGTGCTCCTGGGAAGGCCATGGTATTATGTAAATAATGTATATATGAACTTTAAAAGGTGTTATATGACCATTAAAAATGGCAAGGAGAGGGTAGTGATCCCCATCTCAAGTGATCAAGGACCCCTTATGTAGCAAGTGTTGATCTTGAGAATGAGATCAACCATATCTACAACATCATGTTGTAAGGCATCGAGACTCAAAAATAATGGACAAGGATTATTTTCTTAAGATGGTGGATAGTCAGCCTTGAATACCACCAATGCTGCTTATGATTGATGGGTCAAACAAGATTATGAGATTATTGGTAGGAGGTGCCTCTTAGTGAGCACAAAGGTGCCAAAACATATGATGACTATTTGGGTTCAAATTGATCACACTCCTAAGAGATGGGTCCCTTAGGCCAAGAATAAGGGTAAGAAAGTGTTTCACCTAAGAAAAGGTAAAATTTTAGATCTCCCAAGGTATTAATGGAGTAAACCTATGGAAAAATATGTTTGTACCCTAAAATCATGCATTATAAATAGATATATAGAATGGTCACATTGGTGTATACTTTAAGGAGCACTACCACTCATTGGTGTGCAGTGAAAATGCTTAGCTTGCCAACTTGGAAAGATGTAAAAGTAAAAATATACACAAAGTTCAAGAAAAGTAATGAGGACCTAGATATCTCTACTTATTCTAAAAATTACAACCCTATATCACATGTGAACTTATGTGAATAAACTTGGACTAATTATGGCACAAATTCCCAAAAGAACCTTTGGGTGCACACCTTCTATAAAACCTTAAAAACCTGGGAATGAGTGTGGTACATTGTCAATGAGATGAATCATAAGACCAAAAACTACGATACACTCAAGGAAATATTTTTTCACACCTTATCCTTTTCTTCACAAAAGTTATAATTGATCAAACTATTGTGATTAATTCACAGGGAAGTACTTGAAGACACTCTAATCCTAGAGGAACATCTAAAGGACATGTTCAGGTAAAAAGGGTTGGTGCTCCAAAAAAAATTTAAGAGAAATTTCTCAATACTAACTCATGTGAAGAAGATGATTATACTTGGAAGGTGTGCCACTAGATTACCTTGATATGCAAAAGGAAGCTTGTGCACCAAGTGGATGATAACAACCCTAATGAAAAAGACCTTACTCATCTTTGTAGAAAAATAGCTGAGGGAACTCAGTAAGTTGAGGACTTGCACCAAGAAAGGAATGAGCCCTATCACACACTAATCAAAACTACCAAGGTATACACCAGCTTAGAAGGGGAACCAAAGATGGCTACTCTAGGTGCATATTGGTCTGATGTAGAGCTGGTGTAAATTATGGATCTCATGAAGGAGTTCCAAGACTTGTTCCCTCATAATTATTGAGACATAAAGGGCACCAACCCATCCTTTGGGAAGATGATCATAAATAAGGTGGATTATGTAAGAACTATCAATAAATTCCCTTATATAATTAACCCAATCTCCATGCCAAGGTCAAAATGGAAATTAAGAGTATGCTAGCCACAAAAGTGATCTACCTATTGCAAGAGTTGGAATGGGTAAGCCCCATGGTTATTAGCATAAATAATGATAGGTTCATATGTATCTACATTTATTATAGATTATTAAATATTGCCTACATCACTAGCCAATTCTTGACTCTGTTCATTGATAAAGTCTTGGATGGTGTTATAGGTTATAAAATATACACTTTCACTATTGGGTTCTCAATATACCATCAAGTATAGATTAAAGAGGAGGAAAATCATCAAATAAATTTTATAACTAAATACCTCATTTAAGAACTTCATCCACAACTTCATCCAAGTGTACCTAGATGACTAGACTATGTATGAGCTCATGCAGGACCATTATGATAAATTGCACCTAATGTTTGAAATGTGTAGGAAGCTATAGATATCCTTAAACCTCAAGAAGTGCATATTTGTGACACCCTTTGGAACCTTACTCAGGTGCATCATCTATAAAAATGGTCTGATCATTTATCTTATAAATATGGCAATAATCATCTATCTCTAGACCCCTTCAATGCAAGAAGATGTTCATGCCTTTATTGGCCATTATGAATACTATAGGAAATTTATAAGGAGATATGAAAATATTGTAGCTCCTCTAGAGTATCTCTTACACAAGGATGGCCCATTACATTAGGGCTTGGTGCAATAAGATGCCTTTGAAACCTTGAAGTTCAAATTGGCTAGTGCACCTATTTTGTAATTTCTTGAATGGATGACCACATTACACATCCATGTTAATGCATCTACATCTAAAATTGGTTTCATTCTATCATATCCTAATGAATTCAAAATGGATCATCCCATATCTTTTACAAGCATAAAATTAACCCAAGCATAGTAAAACTATACAACAATTGAGTGTGAGGCACTAGCCATGGTTTATGCCCTAAAAAATTTTAGGCAATCCCCATTCATCTTATTCATGGACCATGAGGTGATTAAGTACTTTTTAAACAAGCCCATTCTTTATGGGTGAATTTATATATGGATAGTTATGTTTCAAGAATTCTAGTTCTTTGTTATCATCAAACCTAAAAAATAGAACTTAGGCCTCGACCATTTGTCTTGTATCAACTCTAGTGATGAAATAATGTTGATCAAGGATGACATACTAGATGCATAAATCTATAGTGTATAGCATGTACTTGAGGAATTTGTAGAGATAGTCTCTTTCCTAACATATGGATCTATACCCCAGACTATGACAACTAAAGAAATGAAATAGCTCAAAATTCATGCCACCCCTTTTTAGCTCATCAATAAAGAATTATACAAACTAGGCCAATATGAAGTCTTATGCCAATATATCTTAGAACATAATAGACTCTATTTTATGCAAGGTTCATGAGGGGATAAAAAGAGGTAATTGAACTTGATACTCAATGACATGGAAGGTGGTTCAATTAGGTTTATGGTGGCCAAGTCTATTCCAATATATGAAATATTGTGCCAAGAAATGTGACATATGCCAACACATAGGGAATCTTAACCATTGGGATGAGATACCTCTCATCCCCATTCTTTCCTTGACACCATTTTAAAAATGGGTCATTGATTTTATTGGGCTAATCACTCCCATAGTAAGGTGTATAGGTACAAGATGTATTCTATCATCCATTGATTATTTCACCAAGTAGGGTGATGTAGTGCCAACCATAAATTGTATAACTACCATAGTTATAAGGTTCATATGGGAGAACATCATAATTTATTATGGGTTCTCACTCATTTTGACTAGTAATAGAAGCACACACTTCATCAATTAAATTTTGCAAATCTTACTAACCAAATACATGGTGGTGCACCATAAGATTACACCTTATCATCCACAAGTGAATGTCATATCTGAGGCATTCAACAAGATCCTAGGGATGTGCCTAAAAACTATATGCAATTTTGGTCACAAAGATTAGGATGATCAAGTGTCACCAATACTATGGGCATATCACACAACTTACAAGTGCTTGAACAAGGCTACATCATTTCAATTGATGTTTGGCACTAAGGTAGTTATAAAAATATATTTCATGGTACCATCATTTTACATTAAATTTATTGGTTGTTTAGATGATTAAGAATCATTTAGTATGAGGTTAGAGGACTTGGGGTGCTTGGATGAGGTGTGCACCTAAGCAAGGTGGAGCCAATGAATAGAGAAGGCATGTCAAAAGATATGACATGATAAGCATATTAAGCACAAGGTACTAACTAAAGGAGTATTGGTATTTATCTATGACTCCAAGTACCTTAATCACCTGGTAAAGCTAAAAATTAGGTGGATTGGTCCATGTGTCATCTACAACATATTGGAAACTAGCCCATGTAAGTTTTTCATGTTTTCTGGTGAAATGCTCCTTGGGAATTTTAATGGCAATTGATTGAATCCTTATAAGCAATAGGATGGCACTTGCATCATTAGACATTGACTTCTTGATCACAAGTTGGTTATGTTGTGATGACCAAATAACATTTGGTATAAGCCAAACATTTCCTTATGTTTTGTGTTATTATTCATGTTAGGTGAATAAGAAACATTTTGAGTCCTAAAAGTAAAATATTTTGGCACTTCCATGCATAAATCCATCTAGGTGAGTCAATCACAAATACTTTCTAAAGCACTTGAAGATAGACACCTAATTTATTTGTGCATAAAGTCCCAAATTTATAAAATAGGTGCACAATATCTTCAAGTGTAATATTAAATAAGAAATGCATTTTTAGTCTTCTAAGAGAACCATTTTGGTACTTTGATGCATAATACTAGTCAGGTGAGTTGAGTTAGGTTGTTTTATAAGTAGCTAAGGATAGCCACCTAAGTTTCTATGAACATGAAATTCATCAAACTTTGAACATATGAGTACCAAGTAACAAAGGGTAGTGCATAGGAATCTAGTACACATGAAATGAAATGGAGGTTCATAAGATGTTAAGTATGTAAGACACCTTGAAATTTAAATGCTAGAGGACTAGCATAAGGGATTTGTATGGGATAGGATAGGCTAAGGCAAGAGATGAAAGCATAAATAAATTAAACTAGATAGGAAATCATGATTGATATAAAATCATAGTAGGAAGAGAAGATGGAACTTTGGAGACTGAATCACACGTATGTGAAGTGATGAACTCAAGTTACCATAAGGAAGGTGAAGGTTACACCAAGTGAAAAAACATAGAAGCAATATTTTCAAGATAAGCTGGCATCTACCCAAAGTTAGGTGGAAATTTATTGTTTTAAATATATGTCACTTCACCAAAAATAACATTTAGATAATTTAATGAGGTGATCACAAAGGCATAAGGATCTACATTGAATGTGTAGGTGGTAGCATATTTTTGTGGATTTCATCAACTTTAGTAGATTCCAAGAAATACAGGCACTACCATGCCATTACTCACCTATAATTAAGATGATAGCTAAAATCAAGGTATAAATAAGTGAAGGGCCAATTGGTTTAGGTTACAAACCTTAAGAAAAATTAAGCATAAAACTAGAGTAGAACTAGAGACAAAGTGAGAAAATGCTACCAGAGTGAAACCCTAAATTCCCACAACCATCAAATAAGAATGGTTGAAAAAAATGAGATTACAATATTATTAAGATTATAAAAGAGACTTATGGGGAAAGAATTGTAAGAGAACCAAGTAGGAGAAATTTTTAGTGATGCTAAGGTTTCCATTAATGACAAATAAAGTTTCAATATCCAACTTGATAGTCATAGACCCCATGACTATGAGGATCACCAAGAAACATTATGGGCTTCAAAAAGTTAAATAGAATATGCTTTAACACTAGCCAATTTATAATGGGAAAGAAACAAATGAGTTCTAGTCCACCACAGGTGTAGAAGGATGCCAAAAGGGCATAGGTAGTGGAATAAATGGTTGTTATGAATAAGAATGTATATCCCATTATAGGATTAAGCATCACATAAGTTGACACTAAGGCACTTGTAAAGATGTCATATAGGGGAATGCAGTTTCCCCCAGAGGTATTAGTAGGGGATAATTTGTAATCATTCATGCATACCTATTTATTGAAAGAATATAACCATCACAGCCAAATAAATAGACAAGGGCTATCATAAAACTAGTTGATTGACACTAGAGAAAATATAGATATAAGTGAAATATTATCCTTTGTCTTCATTCGAGATAAGCTTGAAAATATCAATGTAACTCATATCTATAAGTTTCCATGTTTTGACAAGCTACAAAAACTCATACAATTCCTCATTTTTCAAATCCATGGGGACCACTTCTACATTTTAAGGAGGTGCATGCAGATATTAGTGTGCCTAATTTGTAGAATCACCAAGCTCCTAAATCTAGCATAGACATCCACTAGATGATGGAAAATGATGTTGAAATAGAAAGGGTTATGAAACTTCTTGGGTACTATAAGGGAGGATTTTCATTCCCAATAAAGGATATATAAGACCTAGCATGAGGGCCATGATGCACCTCATGAGATCCAAGATTTTCCCTGGTAGAAGATGGATGGATATTAGTAAGGCTTACCTATACATTGCCTATAATATAGTGCAAAGGGTCAAATTCAACATTTCTAAATTCAATGTTGAATAAATAATAAATAACACACTTGAGTGTCATATGGTGTGAGAGACCTTTAGGTGGGGGCCAATATTTATTTTAATAGTCATGGAGGAGATAAACATGATTGATGGTGATGAAGACAATATTTGGGTCTTATCAGTGTATAAAGACTCTATAGAGTTTAATTACTAGGACTTTATGTACCCTCCTTCCTTCTCCTAGAATTACAAGACCTGAGTGATGGGGTGGTGCATAAAATACATCAAGGCATTAGAGATGTATTAGTGCATCCCTAAGGATCTTCCCTAGAACATATTTGGAATGGAAACATTCACCATCATGCAACACTTATGTGTAGTGCACTTGGTTCTCATAAATGGTAACCATTCAGGTTGGTTAAAACTCCCTTATGCATTTTTGTGAAGTACTTCAAGGATGTGCTAAGGATAATTCTTAATTAATAACATCTAGAAATACTAGTGAAGGATGTTTACTTGGAGAGGAGTAGGTTATGGAACCAATATGTTTACCTAATAATAAAATCTACAAAAGATGAGGGGATGAATTGGATCACACTGATCTCCATCCCCTCTAGAAGGAAGTAATACTCAGACATATACATATGTTATATTATGAGATGAATCCAAGAAATAAAGGCATGCACCTTGAGATGGATGATGATCTCCCCCTATGGATTGATGATAAAAGGATACCAACATTATTAATGAAAAAAATATCACCAAAAAAAGTTGGGAGAAACACTTGAAGAAATTCAAGAGTGCCTAAGGTTAATTATCACCTCTAGTGAAGAAGCAACTCCTTCCACCCCAAAGAAAAATCATGTGATATTCATGCCAAGGACTACTTCTCCCAATAAAAAAGAGATGAAAAAAAATTCTAAGGGTTCCATTGTGATGCCAATGATAACCTTGGAATAAATGGAAGCTCAAGAGGAACACGAAGAGATGGAGGAAAAGAAAGAAGTAGGGAAAATAATTTACATTATCCAAGAAGAAGAGATGGAAGAGGCCCTCCAAGGTGGCACTACCACCATGCTTAGATAAGCAGGGAAGCAAGAAAGTCCCTTACCTAAAGAACATGCTGCATAACCTCCATAAACTAAGGAGGAACAAAGAAAGGTGTGGAGGAAATTAAGGATGAGTGAAGTAGAAATTATAAAGGTGCTAGCACTAGAGAAGAAAAGAGAGCCCATAAAGGTAGCTGACATGACTCAAGAGCATATTGATAGAGTTGGGGTTGTGGAAAGGAAGGTTGAGGAAGAAAAGGCCTTAGCTCTAGTGAAAAATTAGATGGATAAGAAAAATAATAAGTCTTGGGAAGAAAATTCCAAGAAATAAAAGGAAGAGAAATAGGTTGCTACAAGCACAAAACCAACAAATGAAGTAATAGAAAATGCACATAGTTCCCCCACTAGAATAGTAGATGAAGATTCACAATAGGTGCACCCAATTAGTGAAGGGGAATTTGAGAAAAAGGAAGGTGATCTTGGTGTGTTACAAAACCAATAAATAGAGAGTGTTGTAGATACCTAAAAAAAATAAGAGGGAAAATTTGACACCAAGGGAGACAAAGTAAAAAAGGGGACAAGTCTAAATAAGAACCCCTAAATGCATAAAAATAATAAACCTCAGAGGAAAGCACTGAAGAAAGTAGTAGCACAAATGAAGAGGATGAAGAACACATGGATCTAACCATCATAGAAGAAGAAGGTGTAGAATTTAACCTCAATGAAAATATCCAAAAGTGGTGGATAGAGGAATATTTATACATTTTTGAATATAAGCCCCTTGAGTTTGCTACTGCTAGGACATGCCAACAAATTTCATTTGCATTCAATAGCTACATAGATGAGCCTCACTTTGAGGTGCCTCAAAAGGCCATATTGGGCATGGATAAACCTTGGGAGGGGTATGAATCCTATTGATGCCTCTATGTGTATCATAAATCCTCTTAGTGTTCAAATAACACTTATCATTTTATAATTCTAGGAATTAAGAGCATGAGTAGCAAGTTCTAGTAATCTAGTTACCCATGATGAAATAGAGGTAGAGCAAGTTAAAATGTTCTACAAATTTATATTGATTGGTTGTTGGGAGCTACTCTAGTACTTAATCTATGAAAATTTGAAGCATCTATTCTAATTTTAGTGAATTATGATCAAATTTATACACTAAAGACTAATCTAAATCAATATTTACAATGAGATTTAAATTAAAGTGATTTGATAAAAAAGAAGCAAAAGGAAGGGTAGGACATAAAGAGATTATGTGATTACTTATCTTTGCCTTGAACATTATGACAAGGTCTTGCTTTAAAATGAACATGCATTTAACCAATAAATAATGTGAAGTAGCAGATGCTCAAATCCCACCATATACTAAACAAATATCTGAGGAAAACAAGAAAGAATACAAGTATAAAATAAATTTTCCTTAAATGTTTATTATTATATTCAAATAGAATTTGTACATTCTAATAAAGAGAAAATAAAATTAACTAAAGTGTAAGAACATTCAATGAATCTAGCATCAGAACAAATTAGCAACCTTGTATCAAAAGATGCACATTCATAATTCATAAAAACCATTCAAATTCAAGACATAAAACAAGTAATTAAGATAAAATACATGTAACAATTGATAAAAAAAAACTTGGACAAAATTTTTAGTGTCCCTTTATTATATTAATTTCTCACAAGTATACAAGTTTTATCTAAAAACTCCCTCTCTTTACAAAATAGTAACACAACCTTTTATAAAAAACTCAAGCAGTATACCGGTTAGTCATAAGATTACACATGTACAAAGAAAAGGATAATTTTCCTTCTTAAAATTTATAGAATACACTTATCTTTCTAAAATGGATTAACTTATAGGCAAATATGTTAATAAACTAGCTTATACCTTCAGAAAAGAATATTCCACATTTAGCTATTACAATGTTTTACATAGAATGACATATTAACTAACTAGTGGGCCTTGGGATGAAGGGTTCCCCTGTTACTATTGAAGAATCTCCATAGCTATTTGATTTTTGTCACTAACAAGTTCCAAATCAATATGTAGCTTTAAGAAACAAATATTTTCTTGATCAACCAAGTCATCAAAGTCCCTATCATTCCTTACCATGGCCTCCTTGATTCTCTTAGCTTCAACAATATTATTTTTAGTAGTGAAGACCACACTGATGAATCAAGTGTTATCACTTCTAGATTGGCCTTGAATTTTGCTCCTCACTTCCTGCATTACCAAAGTGGATACGTGTTTGTACTCATCATCATCAATGATGCCTAGGGAGGTATAATTTTTAGGGTTGGCCAACATGATATGAAGGACTTGTTTGACTCTACATATTAGTTCCTCATCATCCCTCAGGAGTATATCTAGGTTATTTTAATAAGTACTCAAGATTTGGATTTTATCAACTATCCCCAATATTGCATTTAAGTGGGCTAGGATAATGGTCTTGAAGCTAGGAATCCTACCCTTAATTAGTAAGTTGATAAGCTCCCTTATTTTATCTTTTGAGCTCTACCATTGGGTTAATAAACCTTTGGATATTTGATTTTTTTGGTTCAATGCATCCTACCTCAAATTTATTGACTTTAAATATTCAAGCATGTCATATAATGATTCCTCAAACATATTTATTATTGCCTCTAGGATCGACAAGACAACTTGTGTCTCTAGATTCTCTTTTCCTTTCTCCAAGTTTTGTATCTTCTTCATGCTACTGATACTTGCTTTGATCTAAAATAAATGAGAATTAGCTAGTCTTTATATGTCTTCCTCATGAATAATATGTTCACCAGGCCTCTGACTTCTAATTAGAGTTAAACCAATGAATGGTTTAACCTTATGAAATGTGAATTTTTCACTCCCAATCATGGTTTTATTTTTTATTACCCTCTCTAATCTTATTGCTTCTAGATTGAACTACACAAACTAACTAATGATTATGTGGATTTAAGAGGCTCAATATTCTCCATCTATGTATTACTTAAGGCTCTTGGAGTATCCATTTGTGTGCCACTTGATCTTGCTATGGAAACTATTCTTCTCTCTTCCTCCTCTTTCATCAAATCCAATATCCATGGCTTGATGTCATCATGGACATCAATGTGGACTATATGGGTCAAGGCCCATGAGTGGGATAAAGCAAGAATCTTTTGCATTTTCCATAAATGACCCATTAGGGATAATTTGCCCATGAATGGGGTATTCATCATTGAATAAGTTGACCTCACTCATGGGGTGGGTGAAGGTAAATTTGGGCTTCTTTCCCCCAACTGGGACCAATGTTAACTTACCTTTCCTTTTGTGTGGGGGTGTTATTAGAAATAGGTCCAAAGTAACTTCCTTCCCTTTTCCTTACTCTACTTCCTTATCTTGGGCTTGGGGTTCTTCAGTTTGCTCTTCTTCTTCATCTATCCCATATGCTTTAACAAGCACCTTAAGTGAATCCTCTATTATCTCACTAGGTTACAATGTAATCATATCTGGGAACTCTATTGCAAATTTTGGCCTTTTAGGTGGGGTTGAAGATGATCCTCCTTCACTAAGTCTCTCTTTTAGTTTATCTTTTCCAATTCTTTGTGTAACTTATGCTTGATGCTATTGAATTATAACCTATGGTTATTCTAGAGGGGGTTTAGAGGATGATGTCCTAGGCAACACATGATATTGTAGGGGCCCCATTTGCCATATCTCACTTGGTGGCTTGTCATCTCCCCTAGCTAACATGGGATTTAGGTTAATATTATGCCTCTTCAATATGACTAATACCTCTAGGAAATTAGAGGCCTTGATGTATAGTGGGTCATGGACATTAGGATGGTGTTCATAGGCTTTATTTTGTCTGTTGGCCTTAAAATGTTTAGTGACCCTCTCAGTATGGTCCCAATGCCTCAATTCATCTTTATATAGGGTGAATTAGTCCCTATTTATGGTAATAACATTCACATGTTCTTAGTTTTTTAATAAAATTCTATTGTTTGTCAAAAGAAGGGGATGGAGGAGTCCCTTCCTTTTCTTCTTGAAAAATCCATCTATACCATGAAGAGTTTGATATGCAACTTCTTACTTTTATATTTTGGTAGGCACATAGATGGGTAAATTGTAGGGTTGTGTCAAAGTCCCCTCTATCCTTATTACTATGTAATCTGGGAAGAACCAGATATCCCCTATTAATTCCACATATTTATTAATCAAGGGATTAACCTTGCTCATGGGGATTCTTATGATGGCTTGTACTAGAGTTGGATAAATATAATTATAAATAAACTACATGTTATGTCTATATTTAAATATGTTAATCTTGGAATAATGATGGGAGATAGTAGGTCTCCTATAAGATGACCAATTATTAATGTTTGGAATCTTGGTGATTACCAAGAGATGATCAAGAAGATAAGAAATCATATAAAATTGGTTGTTGGTATTCCTTTTGATGGCTATGAATTGTGATTTCAAACAAATATTAATCATCTCACCCAATGGGGGAGTGAGTTTCTTCTCAACCATGAAGTGAATATAGGGCACTTAGACTTTATCAACATGTGTGGTGGAAGGGGATCCAACTAACCTTATAAAAAAATGTCATAATTATCCCAATTCCCTCCCTAAATTAGATAATGAGGATTTTCCCTATGGGGTCCTAGATTACTTGGGTTCTAGTGAACAACCATGGGGCAAGTGTTATGCTTTAGTTATGTTTTATAGTCCACTCTTTAATGCTTGGAAATTCTATCTAGGGATTACATAGTTCATAATATCTCTCAAAATCAAAAGGGGAGATGTATGCTACATTCTTAAAAATATACTCATGGACTATCCAATCTTTCTCAATTTTACAATCCTTAAAAAGAGGAGTCAGGACATCAATGCAATGTAATACCTTAGGATTGGAGATAGCATAGTGGAGGCTAGTCATTTAGATGGAGACCAAGTCATTATATCTCTATAAGATGGTTGCATTCTTCTATTCTTCTCTCATAGGAGCCTACATCTTCTTAATGGTCTAAAATAGTTTAGACCAATTATTATTCTTAGTGTTTAATGTTGTAATATCCAAGTTTGTAACCTTGAAAACCCATCCCTCATTATCTGAAGTCAAATACAACTCAGTCTCAACCCTTTGCTGTTGTTTACAAATTGCTATGACTATGAGACTTGAAATTTTTTCACTACTGGATTGAAATTAATCTCTAGATCAATATATTCATGCTTATATTGTAATTAAACTCTTCATAGCTTGATTTTAATTAATTTCAGTTTGAATTAGGGATTTTTTGAATGTTAGGTATTTTTGAAGCTTTAATTGTAATGGAAATATGGATTTACAATCTTCATGTCTCAGATTTGATTGAGACCCATGATTTTATACCTTTACCATTTCAAGCACACAAAATCTTTAATTTTGTCATTTTGTGCTTGTATGATGCCCATGTGGCATCTATTTGGCAAATTTCATGGCATTTTTCATAAATGCCTTAGTGGACTAGTCATTATCTTTTGAAAATCCAATTTTCCCTTTGTACCATCAAATATTTATTTATGGATCAACGTGGACCATTGGTCATGATCACAAAAATTTAGAATCATTGGCTACTATATAATGGGTCCCATGGTTGTGCCACTTAGTGCTTTCATGGGTCTTATGGACTCTATATCCTATGTAGTAAATGTGTGATTGCCACATGTTGATAACATAGGCACTCAAGGTTTTATTGAATAGTCTCCAATAGTTAGACTCCATCCAATAAATTGGTCCCACTAAGTCATGGAACATTGATCTCCATTCAGGTAGATGCATGTCATTGGTGCAATGGATCAAATAATTTAGATTCATTAGGTCTTTTTGCTCCATCCATTCATCCTCTATGATGAAGAGAGAGCCATTGATCCTACAAAGAGTGAGAACTTTAATTAGAATTGAGACATATTAATGGACTTAGGATGAATACTATAGTCTAAGGTTTATTTTGTGTTAATTAACATGGCATACACTTTAGGCTTAAATATTTATGCTAAGTTTTCAGAGCACACATATAAAATGGACCTAGGCTAAATATTTTATGTTAAATTTTATTTCATGTCAATAAACATGATGAAAAACTTAAGTTAAAATATTTAAGCTAAGCCTTAGGATGCACCTAAAAGGGGGCCCAACTAATATGTGGTCTAACTATTAGGTTTTAACCTAGGGTTTTATCATATTAATAAAAATCATGCAACCTTAGGTTAAAATCATTTTTGAGCTAATTTTTATGTCATAGGGACCTTTTACGGAATAATACTTAATATAAGTCTTTCACCTAAGGTTTATTAAATTTAAATAAATGCAATTAAAACCTTAGAAAATAGACTTAGATTAAGGCTATGTCTGTAAATATTTAGCTAATGATATCATTTCATCATTTGAAATTCAAAGATCCTAAATGTTAGAATATCTTCTAAGGGGTCCCATTTATTTGTAATATGATCAATAAACCTTAGCCATGTTTTCAAAGAATATTCATGTAACTAAGAAATACATTTGATGAGCTTAAATTTGATGGCCTCATAGACGCCAATGAGGACATCATGAGTGTCAAATGATGATCATGAGAATTTCAAGTTTAAGTCTATTAATCATTAGGTTTGATGAGCTTAAAGTTGACAGACTCATGGACATTAATGATGGCTTAACAAATATAAAATAACAATTATGACAACATCAATTTTAAGCTAATGAAGTCCCTTTAGTCCATAGATCTTGGATTTGATATGCTTTGTCCAATCTTTAGTCCTGTTAAACCATAGACCATTGATTAAGATTTGGGTAGATGTACACCATTAGTTCCTTTAATCATAAAAGAGATCAATTCAACATGGTACCATGTCAAAAAAATTAGAATAAGACAAAAATCCTAATTTTATAAACATAATAAAATAGGTCCCTTTGAATGTTATGGTCATAACTTAATGTTTTAGCCTAAGTATCCATTCTATTAAAAAATAATACAATGAACCTTAGGATAAAAAATTAGGTTAAGTTAAAATTTTAATGTATGGGGCTCCTTTGTTATCAAAGCTTGAATGTAGGATTACCACGTGGTAACTCCAAAAGGATCCTTAGCTCTTTAACTTTTTAACACCACATTCACTCCATTTAATTAACCTTGCATGAATAACTATAGACCATCAATTGTGATCTAGATACTTACATCTGATTGGTTTAAGCTTGTATAGTAAAAGGGGATCCATTTAACTTGAGGATGATATTCTAACATCTGATTGTTGGTCTTGTTGAAGCAGTGACCATCGATCATGATCTTGGTGATCATGTGGGATTGGTCTGATGCATCAAGGATTTTATGTTTATCGAGCTTCATATGCTTTGTCAGATCTTTCTTTGCAATGAAGTAAGGATAATTGGATCTACAAAGAACTAAGGTGTTTAGTTTAGGATGCAGGTTAATACAAGAACTTATGTTAATGTTTAAGACTATGGTCTCATTCATGTTGATAAATATGAATGGGACCTTAGGGTTAAGACTTTAGGTTAATCATATAATGAAAGGGGAATATGCTAAGATAATAGACCCTACAAACATAAACATTAGATCATGTTAAAACAAAGGTAATAAAAGGGGGGAAAAGGGGGAACCAAGCATGATTTTTAGGCTAAGGTTTGGTTGTGTTGAAGAACATGACCAAGCCTTGGCATAAAATTTAGGATTAAGTCCAAAGTTGATTCAAAACATTCCTAACAAATTTTTTCCCACCAAAATTTGAATTCAAATCCAAGTTCCAAGTTAGGGTTTACCAAAAGAGGGTGTCTTAACATGAATCCAACTACTAGTTGGTGTAAATTGAAGATTGGTAAAAGTCTTAGTATGTTTAATCTATAATTTATAAGTATGATCCATAGAAAACTCCATGAAACTTTCAAATTAAGATACAAGGATCAACTATTAGTAATATTAGGCAAGGCTAAAATAGAACCATGAACAAATGGGCCAATTTCAATAGGTATGGATTATCTTCAAATTCTAATAAAGTTTAAAACATCAAATTTCAATATTAAGGTTCAAAATAATGCACAAGGGTCCCTATTTTTTATAAATGGGGATATTTTGACCTCAATAAATTGATACTTCCAAGGGAAACATAGCAATATGTTAAAAAACATCAACCAAGATAACGTGGGGATGGAGAATTTTGAAATCGGTATGAGCGGGAAAAGAACTGGGGAGAATCTGGCAGGAGGAACAGATCCAGGTGGAACAGTAGAGGAAGGAGGAAAACATGGAGAGTCAGGATTCCTAACTGATGCAGACACAAAAAGGCCTTTAGAAGTTTCTGAGCTCTATAGTGGGGCCGGAGATTCTCCATCGAAAAAAGCAGCAGAACAATCCACGGAGATAGCGAAAGACAACTATTTTTAACATAGAAAAGAACCTTAAAAGGTAGAAAGGGGCCCTCGAACAAAGGACCTGGTCATCATTGTTTGGGAAAAAACTGACAGGGAAATCCATCTTCCCCCCCAGTGACATCTAAATCTTGCTAGGAGAAAGGTGAGTTTCAAATATTCATCCCTGATCCCTTACTTGATTTTTCGGTTTCTTCAATGGATCTCACCCTAGTAGGAAAATTTCAAGGAGCAAGACTAAATATAGATTCACTCAGGTCTATGATCAAAAAGAGATGGGCCATATGCGGAGAAGTTGACATTGCACCTATGGTGAATGGTTTTTTCTCTTTCATCTTTAACTGCGAAGAAGATCTGAATATGATCCTGAGTGAAGGACCTTGGTCTTTTGGAAGAAGCACCCTAACTATTAAGAAATGGGAACCAGATATGGATTTATTAGATTCATTTTTTTCAACAACTCCTGTTTGGGCTAAGCTACCTAGGCTCCCTTTAGAATTCTGGCATGAGGACATCTTCAAAGGAATAGCTAGTTCATTTGGTGAGTTAGTGGCTGTGGATAAAGCCACGGCTTCAAGAACTAAACTCCAAAGTGCCAAAATCTACGTTAAAGTGGCAGATCTAAACCTCCTTCCCAAAAAAGTGGATCTTATCTCCAAACTTGGTAAGAAAACCCAAGTGATTGTTTTCGAAGATCTGCCAAATTCTTTTTATGTGTGCAAGAAGCAGGGGCATTAGGCTAAGAACTGCCCCAATAGGGGAAGAGCCATTTCAAAAAACTTTCAGGCAGGAAAAAATATTAAGGCCCAACAAAAGAAAATATGGAAGGTTAAAGAAGACTATCAAAAGATAGGGAAGCCTTAAGAGGCCTTAGCTGACCTACACACAGACAAGGTTATTCCTACTGCTTCAGTAGAAGCGGATGACCCTAATATAACAAATGTCCTGACGAAAGAAAAGGGGAAGGGAACTGAGGACAAAGTATTAGATCTTCTATCTGAAGAAGAGGTTATTGTTTCTACTCAGAACTCTCAAAGCTTAGAAATTCAAGTTTCAAAGATGCATGATAATGAAGAATTAGAGGAAGGAGAAGTAGATCCTGAAAGAAGAAACAATATAGAAGCAGTAGAGGCTGAATTGAGTGAAGATCAGCTTGGGGAAAAGTAGGAGGAACCAAAGGTCGAAATTACTTCTCCAGCTAAAGAGGTCCTCAAGGCAGAAGAAATGGTTGAAGATAGAAAAAACTAAAAAACCAAAAGATTAAAGGAGAGATAAAGAACAATTCTAACCACATTATGACAAGAAATGGTGGAGTGAAAGCTAATAGCTCTCAAAGGAGTAAAGGAGGAAAAGAATCTGGAAAACAAGCCAAATTAAAACCGGATGTAGGTTCCTCAGAAAAACCTAGGAAAAAATCTGCTAAGAAGAACAAAGAACTGGAAAGCAAGCTCAATATAGCAGATGGAAAGTAGAAAACTATGGGACAATATATGAACAACAACAAAAAGAAATGAAGATTCTTAGTTGGAATATAAGGGGACTAAATAGCCTTCTTAAAGTAGATCTAGTTAGGAATTTTGTTAGAGAGCAAAGGCCAGACCTCCTTCTGCTTCAAGAAACTAAAATGAGTAAGGAAAAAGCTGAACAGATCAAAGACTTTAAAAATTACACTTTTAAAGCAAGTAGCTCTAAAGGCGCTTCGGGAGGTACTGCGATTTTATGGAGAAAAAATCTTTTTGTTGGTTTTATTTTGATGGAAAGTAAAAATTTTTTGGCGGTTAAATTAACAAATGTTGATCAAAAGGAAAGTTGGTATGTTGTAAATATTTATGCTCCTAATATAAGGAATGAAAGGAAAAAGGTATGGGAAACGCTCTCAAAGCTCAGAAGGAAAGATCACTGTGGGCGTTGGACTATAATGGGAGACTTTAATGTCCCTCTACATGATTATGAGAAAATGGGTGGTAATACAATTCAAATGTAAGGGAGAATTGACCTCATGGAGTTCATAAGCGAAGAAGGTTTAATGGATGTGGAGCTGCAAGGAATTCAGTACACCTGGAGCAATAAGAGACTGAACAAGGAATGCATACAGGCCAAGCTTGATAGGGCTCTCATCTCCCCAAACTGGATAAAAGACTATAATTGCAAGTTGGAAGCATGCCACAGAATAGGCTCAGATCATTTCCCTCTAATATTCTTAGCGGATAAACTAAACCAAAAAAGTAATCATCCATTCATATTTGAAAAGATGTGGCTGCAGCATCCACAGTTTGAAGACAAAATAAAAGAGTGGTGGAATATCTCTATAGAGGGATCAACTCTCTTTCGAGTTGTTTCCAAACTCAAAAATGTTAAAAAGAAAGTAAAGAAATGGAATAAGGACTGTTTTGGAAATATCTTTGCAGAAAAGAAGATCATCAAGGAGAATATCAGAAGAATACAGGATAAAATCCAGCAATATGGATATACCTCTGAATCCCAAAGAGAAGAAAGTGAACAATTGGTACAGTACCAAGACATAATAACTAAGGAGGAGATTTATTGGAGACAAAGATCAAGGGTGCAATGGTTAAAAGAAGGAGATAAAAATACTAAGTTTTTCCACCTTTCCACTCTGAAACACAGAGAGAAAACACATATCCATCATTTGAAAAAAGGAGCTCAGAAGATAACAGAGGAAAAGGAAATTAAGGAGGAAATGATTTCATTTTTCTCCTCCCTGATGAAGTCAGATAGTAACATCGACTTGAAAAGTCAGGCTGATATTCTACAAGTAATTCCCCCATTGATCACGAAGGAGCAGAATAATTTGTTATGTTCTATACCTAAGGAGGAGGAAATCTTTAAAGCCGTAAGATCTCTTGGAGGAGAAAAAACTCCTGGACCAGATGGTTTCCCCATGTTCTTTTTTCAAAAGCTCTGGAAATTTATAGGAAAGGATGTCAGTAACGCGGTGAAGGAGTTTTTTGGAGCTAAACAGATGCTGAAAGAAATTAATGCCACTTTTCTATGCCTTATTCCGAAGAAAGTAGGTGCGGATAGCCCTGATCAGTTCAGGCCGATAAGTTTGTGCAACTCTCTCTCTATAAGATAATCTCCAAAGTACATATGACCAGACTTATCCTTGTGATCCCCTCGATAATTGTTGATCAGCAAAATGGATTCATTCCTGGCAGACAAATCCTCAACTCAGTTATAACGGCGCATGAGAATATTCATTCACTTCTCAAATCCAACACTGAGGGGTTCTTAATGAAAGTGGATATAGCTAAAGCATACGACAGGGTGGATTGGCATTTCCTTTCTAAAAGCCTTATTGCCTTTGGCTTTGAACAAAGAGTGGTTTATATTATCAAATAGTTGATATCTACTACTTCTATAGCTGTGTTGGTAAATGGGACCTCGTCTCATTTTTTCAATCCGTCTAGGGGATTAAGACAAGGGGATCCTATATCCCCTATTCTGTTTATTATCATGGAAGATAGTATGGGACGATACCTTGGGGACTTGGTTCATAGAAGCCTGTATAAAGGTTTGAGACCCTCTTCGCATCCTTTAATTTGCTCCCATGGTCAATTTGTGGATGATACTATTTTCATGGGACAGTCTAAAGTTACTGAAGTAAGAACTCTTAAGGAAGAAATTAATCTGTACACCTCTGCCTCTGGACAACTGATAAATTGGAATAAAAGTGCAGTTTTCTTCACTAATACCCCTATTTATAGATAGAACAAAATTGCTAGAATTCTTGATTGCTCTATAGGCTCTTTTCCTTCCATTTACCTTGGTCTCCCTTTTGGATTGAAAGCCCCTGAAGCTTTTTGGGAAGGTCTTATTAATAAATTTAGTAAGAAGTTAGCGGGATGGAAAGGCTGTCTCCTAAGCCAAGGAGGAAAGTTAACTCTCCTCAAAGCTAGTCTTCAAAGTTTACCTACGTATGCTTTGAGTCTTTTCAAAATCCCTTCTAAATTTGCTGAGGCAATTAAAAAAATCCAAAGAAACTTTCTTTGGTCAGGTTCTGAGGAGAAAAGGAGAATGCCTCTTATTGCATGGGATAACATTTTCAAACCGGTTAAGGATGGTGGACTTGGTATAAGGAAAATAAGAAGTATGAATACTGCCCTTTTAGCTAAACAGGGATGGAGGGTCTATCAGGAAAATAAAGAATGGAGTAAAATATGGAAGCATAAGTATTTATTTAAGGCACAGTCACTTCATGACTTCTTTACTACTCCAGATATTTCTCATCCGTCTATTATTTGGGGGGCAGTCCAGGGAACAAAACATGTTCTTGAAGAAGGAAGTTCATGGAAAGTAGGTAATGGTAAAAAGGTGAAATTCTGGGAAGATATTTGGGTAAGAGGTAAACCCTTATAGGAAGAAATCCAAGATAAAGATGTTATAGAAAGATGTAAACAAAGAGTGGGCATAATGGTTAATCAATACTGGCAGAACAACACTTGGGTAAACCTCACTGACTATGATCAAGATCTCAAGGATATTCAATTATCCCTAAATGCTATATCCCTATATCCTAATCAAGAAGATAAAATTGTTTGGAATCAGGAGCCAAGTGGACAGTTTAAAGTCTCTTCCATCTTCATCTCCAAGGGAAATGGCAGAAAACCATTATGGACAAGAGCCTGGATTAAGGGGCTCATTCCTAAAATCAAGTTCTTTTTCTGGACCCTTCTCCAAAATAAAATTTTGACTCTGGATAATTTACAGAAATGTGAAATCAATATTGTTAACAGGTGTATTCTATGTAAGAGAGACCTTGAAGATAGAGATCATCTATTTGTGAACTGTTCCTTCACTCAGCTTGTTTGGAAGGAGGTTCTCAATCTATGGGGCATTACATGGATTCACCAAAAAAATGTTGAACTTTCTCTCAAATGTTGGTATTGCCCTTCAAAGAATCCTGAAATTCTCTTCTTATGGAAAATTACTCTTCCCCATATCTGGTGGGGAATATGGAAGGAAAGAAATAACCGAATATTTAGAAACAAAGAGCTCCCTAGATGGGTGGTTGGCCAGAACATCATTAGAGCCCTAAAGGAAAATTTTTCTTCTCAAAAAAATCTAAGCTCTAATCTCAATGTGGATAATCCCCTGAGGAAGGATTTTAATCTCGGTAAACCTGATAACCCCAGATCAGGTGTTACTTGGATTAGTCCACCTCAAGATTGGATTAAAGGTAACTTTGACGGTGCAGCAAAAGGGAACCCAGGGAATGCTGGTTGTGGTGGTGTTTTGAGAAACCATGTGGGAATGGTTATTGATTCTATTGCAATTCCCATTGGTATATCTAACTGCCACATTGCCGAAGCTACAGCTACCCTCCAGACCCTTAAATTAGCAGTGGACTCGGGATATTCCAAATTGTGGCTTGAAGGGGACTCTTTGAATATTATAAATATCCTTAATAATAAGAATATTGTGTCTTGGACCATAGAGGATAAGGTAAAGGAGATGAAAACTCTTTTGAATAAATTTGAAGAAATAAAAATCACTCATACCTATCATGAAGCCAATGGTGTTGTAGATTGGCTTGCTAATTGTGCTGTCCGGGAGGGGCAAAAAGTGAGGTGGGATGAAACCTTAGTAAGGAACGTGGATTTAAGGGTGATCATTCTTCTCGATGCCACACATGTGAAAGAAGGTAGGATTGGAGTGTAATAAAATCTTAATGAGTAGGAGGAGAGGCAGCATGGGGAAAGGAACCCAATTATTAAAGAGTAAGGCCTTTAAGTGGGAGAAGCAGATCCTGAAAAGCCATAAACAAAGTTGATGTCCCAATAAACTTGACAATAGGAGGATCCAGGGTAATATCCATAGTAATTGGGATTCAAAGAAAATGAATATGGTGCGTGAAAGGAAGGGAGAACCCCATAAATAGGAGCCCAAGAGCTGTGCAGAATGGAGAGAGAAACATCAAGTATGGAGAATTTTGCAGAAAGGAAATGTTACGAGCTACATGGAAAGACTCCACGGCTCTAAACCGCATATCACGATGGCCTTCTTCAAAAATTGGTCGGACGACAAGGTCACCTTGCATGGTATAACTGTAAATTTAATTGAGGATTTTCTTGCTGAGGTTACAGGGTTGCCAATGGAAGGACTCAAATTTTCAAAGCAGACCAGCATTTTGAATGAGGCATTTTGTAAGTTCCCCAAAACGGATGAAGAGGAGTAGAATTTGGTCAAAAATGGGGATTTTTATGAGCTAGACCAGTTTAAAGGGATTTGGAGGGACGTCCTAAGCTGTATAAGGGAGTACTTCATCCTGGATAGAAGAAGCAAATGAGTGCATAAGTTCCATTTTGTCTTCCTCAACCACTTCAGGCATAAGGTTAGCTTGTCTTTTCCTTTCTATCTTCGCTACTCCCTGATTCAAAGCCTTTATGCTCATAGGAAAAAGGATTTATGCCCTATTCTGCATGAAGGCCTTATTCTACTTATTTAAGGCTATTGCAAGAATAGGGCACTGGTTAAGTATCCCAAACAGGGGAAAAATAAGTTGCCAGGGAATAAAAAGAATGAAAATGTAAGCAGAAGAGGAAAAATTAAGACCCCTAGTCCTAATAAATAGAATGTTGAAGAAGAAAGGAGCCGGGAGAGAATTGAAGAACCCGAGGAGGAAATTCTGGAGGAAGAAGATGGAACTGAGAGTTGGGACACCAACTCTAGTAATGATAAAGAAGGATCTGAGGAAATTGAAAAAGATAAAGTCAATACAGATGAGGATTCTACTACCAGAACAGAAGAGATGGAGGAAAACTAGAAAGAGGCGGAGGATGACATTGTTCAGGAAGATCATGGTGAGGACCCAACTTCTAAGAATGAAAAGGAAATCTCTGTCCAGGAAGACATTCAAAACATGGAGAAGGAAATTCAAGATGGAATCAATGAGCGGGAACAAAAGAGTCAAGAAGACTTCTTTGAAGAAGCCAGGAATAGCCCCAATAAAAATTCTAAGGATTGGAGAGGGAAGAATCAGAATGATGAAATAAACAATCCTATGACTTGGGTTAACTGTAAAGCTGAGTCTTCTTCCCAATTAGATTCCTAGTTGTGTAGGGAGATCATTGATCTCAAGAGAAAAGTGGAAAGATTGGAAGATTCTCTAAAAGATGCTTGGAACAAAGTAAATAACATGGAAAATCAGTTAAGCGAGATCCCTGTCAAGCTCAAAGCTTACGAAAACAACCTTCGAGAACTAATAAAGGACAACAGAAAGAAAATGGAGGAAGTAACGTCCAACATTTGTGCAGCTGCTATCAATATAGGTAAACGAGCCAATGAGGAGACTAAAGCACTTGAGGGTCCCATCAAAAGGACAAGGCAAAGTTCCAGAAAGAAAGATATACAAAAAGGAGCTTTGCTGGAGGTTACTACCCAGGAAACTGATTTGAAAGGAAAAGAAGGCATGAACTTGATACTGGAACTGGATGAATAATCTGGTCCTTCTTGTTGGTTAAGAAATTGGTACTGATCTTTGTTCTCCTTTTGTTAGCTTTTGTTTATTGTACTACCAGACTTCTGTTTTTGGGTTTTGATCGGATATGTCTCTTATGGTTTCAGGACCATTTAAAACCTATTTTTTGCTACCTCACTGTAGTGTTTTCTAGGTGTTGCCTGTGGGCTTAGATGTTCTTATCTTGTTCTCTGTTAAAGGGTTTCGAGGCCCCTTCAAAACCTGCTTTTATCTCAATCTAAAACATAGCAATATGTTAGAACTTAGAGACTCTGGTTTAAACAAATAACTAGGTCATTTATTCCACTTGATCAATGTCATTATTAGAATCAATTCATAGTTGAAACAAGCCTTGCATGTGTAAAATTAATATCAAACACCCATTCATAGCCATTTTGTGTGTGTGATTTGATTCCAATTAATGTTTTAATGGTATTTAGGGGAAAACTTTTAGGTTTCATACCTTTAATCATTAACATTGACTTGGAGCATGTTTAGATATTCATTAAGAACCATGCTTCTAGTTTAGAGAAGGATTGAGAATTATTATGTTACTAGTGAGACATCCATATCCCCAATATATATGCAAATGGTTCCACTTACATCCTTACTCTAGTACCAACTAGGCACCCATAGCCCCAATGGAGATTACCAGAATCACCTTTACTTGAGAAGCTTTTGATTTTGTAATTTTTTCTTTTTTTCTTTTTTGTATTTTTGGGTCTTATAGGATTTTAACAAAGTTTGGAAATTAGGGTAGCCATGTTTAAGTATTTTATCAAATATTTTATCCTTAGATAATAACCTATGGTTTCAACCTTTGTCCTAGGCAAGGGTGTTTATTAAGTGTAAGTATGATTGTACCTTAATGGATTAAGCTTTCATTCTACATGTGTAATTCTTCTTAAAACCAAGTTTAGGTTAAAACAATGTTTAAGGTATTATGGAATGGTTAACCTATTCATAGGTCCTTATTAGTTTCTTCAAATCATAACATCAAGCTCATATCTCAAATCCATGGTCAACATATATATGAGGTTTATACCAACATTTGTGAACTTATGGGGTTTTAAACAAACTAAATATATTTGATTTTAGGGCTATCCAAAAGCATTTATTTGAAGCAAGGAACAAAGAAACAAAAAAGCATGCAATAGAAAGAAACAAAGTAGGAAGAAAAAGAGAAATAAACAAATATATACATACTTATTTAAAAACAAGGGACAAGAAAGAAAAATCTAAAGGAAACTAACTAGCCTACCTACACTAACTCTAATAATCTTACAAATTTAATCCATGAAGATCCTAGGGGGAGCAACAAAGAAGTAATTATTGAGATACTACCCATTAGTGGGTAGTATGAACTCTGATCCTTGTAAATATTTGAGTCTAAAGGTGTTATCTCCAATTGTATCTACAATTTGATAGGGGCTAATACACAAAGGTGTGAACTTTCCATGTTTGCCCTTGGGCTTAGATGCTTTATCCCAAAGAAAAACCATGTCTCCTTATTTGAACACCTTGATCTATGATCTCTTTTGATCTCTTATCAAACCACCTCTTTAATAAAGTTTGGTGTTTGATAAAGTTATCAAAATCCTTTTTTCATGCATATTCCATCTAAATAATGTCTAATAGCCTTGATTTTGAAAATTATTAATCTTCCTTCATATACTCTTACATAAAATTTTAGGTTGGTAGCTTGAGTGTGATGGGGAATAGAGGTTCCTAGACATATACTAGTAAGAAGGGAGATGATTTAAGATCTTTCTTGACTCTTGTTCTATCTTCCCAAAGGGAATAATTAAGAATCTTATTCCATGTTCTAGGTTTGTCTACAACATACATATTAATGGCTTTCATCAAGTTCTTATTCATTAACTCAAATACTCTATTACATTGAGGATAATGTTTAGATGAAATCTTGAGAATAATGTTGTTATTAGATGCCCATTCTGTCATCTCTATGGATGTGTGTTCTAAATCATTTCCACATACCAAATAGACTAGAGTCCTAAATATGGTGGATATGTTTTATTCTAAAATTTGTGTCACTTCTTCTATTCTACATTGCTTGGTGGATTTTGCATTGGTACACCTAGTGCAATAATTAGTAGCTATCATAACATATGTATGACCTTATGATGATTTGAGGTTGATTACCCCTACAAAGTCTAGTCCCCACTGGGTAAAAGGTTTATCAGTCATGACTAGTTGTAAAAGCATTACTGTATTTCACTCCTTAGTGTTGAAGATCTAGTATGAATGACATTCTCTTACATACTTATGAGCATCTTTGAAGATGGTGGGCCAATAATATTCAGCCTTGAGGATTTTTTGATTCATTGTTCTCCAAAATGGATGCCAACTTCTAAGCTTCTCATGGAAAGTGATCATTACCTTGGTAGCTTCTTCCTTAGAAACACATCTCAGATACACACCTTCAAAGTTCTTTCATTACATGAATCTAGTTTTTTATTAGAGAATGATCTACCTTGAGCCTTAGAAATATTCTTTGTTCCTTGGTTAGCCCTGTAAGACAAGTGCCATTGATTAGTGAATGAATTATGGAGTCATACCATTCATGAGCTTAGAAGCACATTTGATCAAATTTCATAATGCTTAGCTTAGGGATGGTATTGGAAATCATTTGAATTAGAAAACCTTACCATTTTTAAATTTTTTATCTCTATGTCATATTCTTAAAATATAGACATCCACTTACTTCTTCACTCTCCAAGTTCACATTGGCTTAGCATTAGCTTAATGGCTAGATCTGGTAAAATGGCATGTACTTTGTTCTTAAGGTTATAGTGCCTAAATTTATTGATAACTTTAACAAATACAAAGGCTTATTTGTTAATTAAATGATAATTTAACCCAACATTTTTTAAATTAGTACTCATAAAATTAATTGGATGGTCACATCCTTCTATTTTTTGAGTTAAAACAATAGTAATAGTGTGGTCAAAGGAGAAAGAGTAGAGGTAAAAATCCTTCAAAAATTTAGGACTTATCAAGACTAGAGTTTGGTTGATTTCACATTTGATGTCTTCAAAGGCCTTCTTAGAATCATCATTATATGAGACTTTAGCATCCTTCTTTAGCATATCATTCAATGATTTGATAATCTCTACAAAGTCAAAAATGAATTTTCTCACAAAGTTTATTTTACCAAAAAATGATTTTAATTCTTTTTTACTATTGAGAGGCTATATCTTAAATATAGCTTCCCCTCTTTTATAATCTATTTAAATTCCATCTTTAGTGATAACATGGCCTAATAATTTACCTTTAGTAACATAAAAAATAATCTTCTTAGATTCAAGGGAGATCACTTACCTTTTACACCTTATAAATACTTGTAGATGTATAAAATGGTCCTCCCTATTTTAAGAGAAAATAGTTAGATCATCCATGTAAATTATGATACACTTACCAATCATGCCTTGGAAGGCATTGTACATGGCCCTTTGAAAAGTGGCTTCTATATTTATCAGTATAAAAGGCATTCTCTTGTATTTAAATGTATCCCACTTAGTTGAGAATGTTTTTTTCATTCTATCTTCCTTGTCCACTAACACTTGATTGTATCCTAAAAATACATCAAGAAGAGACATCATGGTTAAACTTGAAACAATATATATTAGTAAGTCAAGAGAGGGAAGATGATAATTATATTTTTTAGATGCCTTATTAAAACTTATAAATTCAATACGTAGTTTAGTTTCACCATTATTCTTTCTAGTTGGCACCAAATTGGCAACCCATGTAGAGTGCCAAATGGAAAATATAGTTTTGGCATCTAATAATATATTGACTTCTTTAAAGATCATGGGTTTCAAGATAGGATTCACAAGTCTTTATTTCTACCTGAATGGTTTGAAATTTTTATTGAGAGGTATTGTGTGGGTGATGACTCTTGGGTCAAAGATATTCAAGTCATCATATGACCAAGCTATGATATCTTTGTGTTTTTTAACATCTATTTCATTTTTTTATTCTCAATATTAGTTCAAGCCTTCCCAATGTTAACCAGCTAAGGTTAATCTTAAGGCCCAAGGTCGACTACATAGTAATCTTTTCTACTTACTTTGGGAACCTTAGAAGCTCAGCTAGCTTGTCTTGATCAAACAACCTTTCTAAGGCAATCATCCCTTTGGGGATTTTGTTGTCATTCAACTGAATAACTTTTCCATCAAATTTACCTTATCTAAATGTATTTTCATCAACCTTATCAATTATCTAAGCTTTAAATGGTCCTAAACTAGTCATGAAGTTTAGAATTTATAGGTCATCACTAAAGACCTATAGATGGTTCACATTATCTAGGACAAAAGGGTAATGTATGAGATTAATACTAAAGTTTGGGGAATATTTGTTAGGCATGAGATTAGCTACAGTAGAGGCAAGCTCATCAATAACTTTATTTTCTTCCCTAGGGATAAAAATAACTTTAAAGGCATCAAAAGATTCTATTATATCCAACACTCTAAATTTGAACCTCTTGAGGTATGACACTTTGCATTGATACTTGCTTCTTACTTGATTTACTACTTATTTTGAATCACCATAAACTATTAGTTCTTTGACCTTATTTTGATGGCAAATTATATACCTAAGATGAGTGCTTCATATTATACAAGGTTATTGGTGCAATGAATCTAGATCCTCTAAGAAACATGGTATTTATTACCAATAGGGTCAGTTAAAAAAATACATACTCTAGATCTAGATTTACACCTATCCCCATCAAAATATAACTTCCATGACCTAGGTACAATGTTAGAAGGTTTAGGATCACACACCATGGCAATTTTTAGGGTGAAAACTCCTAAATCAAAATAATTGATGTTGACCCTTTCATTAATAACATTATACTCAGTAATCATGTGCTTCATCCTTAGTTCCCTTTTAATCCTAATCTAGTTGGGAACTCCCTTCTAAGATAGCCATATTTATGAATAGTTTGTGGACATATATCCATTTAAATCATTTGTTCATTCTATACTTAAAATTAGTCTATATGCATCATGGATATCCACCACCTTGATGTCTATAAATTATTGGACCCTTGGCTCAAAAGCTAGTTGCATGTGAATATTTAACAATTCTCCAACCACCTTAACCCTAGACTTATCTAATTGTGTGATAAACCTATCAATATTAATGGAGGTTAAACCAAGTTATTTATAAATACCTACAAGCATGGTATTTGTAGAAGAATCAGAACCTAACAAATAGTTATACAAGTTCTTACCAAACATTATGACTATAAGTAAGAAGGGTGTGGACTATATTTTAGCCTTATACATAGCCACATTAGAATTATCATTCTTGGGCATATTATTATATTTCTTAGACAAGGATTCCATCAATAGATCTCTTTGTTATATGATTTGTGTCAATTCATGTAAGGTAATATTAGATTTGATTTTCTTCATGTCCTCTACAATGTTATAACCAGTCCTATTAGAAGAATTAGAAGCATAAATGTTAGGCTTATAATTAATTCCATTTAAAGGCTTTTGATTATTGTTTGAAGTGGTATTTGGAGGAGTGCCAAAGTTGTTTGGAGGAGTAGAAGTAGTCAAAGGTTGCTTGTATTCTTTGTTCCTTAGAGGGTACACCTACTTCAAGAAATTATGAAAGGAATGAACTTATTCAGGAACATCATCAAGTTCATTATATTCTTGGAAGGGGAAATCAAATTTTTCCACCATGAAGGTCTAGTTAGTAGGCTTGGATCATGAATTACCTATACCATTGTCTTTGTTAGGCACTACCTCAAAAGTGTCCAACTCTTCTTGAAATGCTTCAAAAGCTTCATAGAATTTGATGCAATCAATCTCACCATTCTTAATAGTATAATGGACTCTATAATAATTAGGCAAAACAATATCAATAATATTAATATCCATAGTCTTATTTTTAGAAGATGGTTCATTATTCTTATTGTTATGGAAACTATCATTATTGAACCTATTTTGGGTCTCTTAAACCTATAGAAAGAGAAGTTCCTACAAGAATTTTCTCCAGTATTACCAACTTCTTTTTATAGTTGAAGGCATTCAATGCTTAGTTTTTGGACCTTTTCTAGAATGGACATATTCTCACTTTTGGGGGTATTTAAATTATGAACCTAGTTTCTACTAGCACTAGTGGCTGGTACTAAGGTCCTTTGATCATTTTAATTAAACTCATTTTTATTAGGGTGATTTAAGAACCCCAAATTTTTGTTAGGAGTAACATGTCTTAGAGGCAATTGATTCAAATTTGCGAGCTAGTTGAAAGCAAGCACATTCTAGTTATTATTAAGAAAGACATTCAAGTTAGGCATATGTGGGTTGACATTGAGAATAAAGTAGTCCATCTATCCTTGAGGTTACATTTGGTCATTAATGATCACAGCCTCAACCTAGGCTAAAGTTAACATGTTCATTGGACTTATAATCCTTGTAATGAATATTTAAGTCATGGGATCAAGAGAATCTTTATAGATTTCCAAGGCCAATGCCTGATCAAGTTTATAGGGGTCTATGGTTCTGTTATATATATTTTGAAACCTATCATTTAAATCTTTTATAGGTTCATTGACATCCCTTTTTAGGGTGCTAAATTTCTAGTTAAAGAAATAAGGGCTAATTATTTTTCCAAATTGGTCAATGAAGATGCTATTAAACTCATCTTAGGTGGTGATGTAATCATTAGATAAGTTTAGGAACCACTCATATGAAGCATATTTAAATGTAAAATGGAACAACCTATATGTTACATCCTTATGAATTACATTTAAAAATCTAAATGTAGCCTTAAATGATTTAGCATGTTCTTCTACTGTTACAATACCACGAAGACTAAAAATAGGTAAATAATTTGTAGGATTATGAGGGAGGTCATGAATTACACCTTATATATTGATAGGTTAACTTCTTAACCAATCCATAACTTGATGTAGGTTAAACATAGGATTACCTTGGAGTGGTCAATTTGGTGAAGACTTTAAATTCCTATGTCTACCTTTGTCTCGTCTAACTCTCCTATGGACTTCCAACTCAAGTAGAGGCCCTCTTGTCTCAGAGTGTGATCTTGTCTAGATTCTTAGTTATTACAACTTGAGGACTTGTATCTTGTTTGAAATATGATGCTTCAAACCAACCTTTACAAAGAATACGACTCATATTTGTATAAAAAGCTAATTTTGCAAAGATATATGCAAAAAAGGGCATCAAATTATAACTAAGTTAGCTAAAATATGGGTATTATTATGTAAATATATTTTATATTTATAATTATAAGGTCAAATACATTTATATCTATAAAATTTCTACCAATATTTGATCAAAACAAACTATTCTAACCTCAAATACTATGGATCTCCAGATTTTAAGCTATCTTTAATAGAAATAAGCATCTAATCTCAGCATACTTTTATCTTTTTCTAAAGGAAGCATAAACATGGGTCAACAACCATAAATATAAATTATTTTCATTATTTTTATCAATTAACTACACAAAACTGCAAAGATAACACCAAATTTTGGTCAAAACACACCAAAATTAACAAAGATTCAACAAATTCACAACTCTCCTTCTAGTGCTAGTGGAGCTCATCATGTTGATGCCTCTATGTGTATAATTGATGATCTTAGTGTTTAAAGACCACTTCTCATTTTATAATTCTAGGAATTTAGAGCATTAGTAGTGGCTTTTGGTAATCTAGTTACCTATGGTGAAATAGAGGTAGAGAAAGTTAAATTATTCCACAAATTTATATTGATTAGTGGTTGGGAGCCACCGTGGTCCTTAATCTATGAAATTTTGAAAAATATATGATGGTTTTAGTGAATTGCGATAAAATTTTTATACTAAAGACTAAACAAAATTAATATTTACAATGAGATTTCAACTAAAGTGATTTGATCTGAAAAAGAAGCTAAAGGAAGGGTAGGGAAAAAAGAGAGTATGTGATTTATTGTCTTTAACTTTAATATTATGAAAAGGTATTACTTTCAATTGAACATTCATTTAACAAATATATAATTTGAAGTAAGAGATGCTCAAATCCTACCATATACTAGATAAATATATGAGGCAAACATGAAAGAATCTAGGTATGAACTAAATTTTACCTGAAGGTTTACTGATGCATTCAAATATAATTTGCACATCTTAATGTAGAGACAATAAAATGAAACAAAGTGTAAAAACATTCAACTAATCTAGCATCAACACAAATTAGCAACCTTATATCAAATATGAACATTCAAAATTCATAAATACCATTCAAATTCAAGACATAGAACAAGAAATTGTGAGAGAAGCCAATTAAAAATTCATACAAATAAACTTGGACAAACTTTTCAATATTCCTTGCTTATATTAATTACTCAGAAGTATACAAGTTTTAAACTAAAAGTCACTCCCTTTATAAAAAGGTAATACTATATTTTGTAGAAGACTTAGGTGGTATATCGATCAGTAATAAGATTACACCTGTACAAAGATCAGGATAACTATCCTTCTTCACATTTATAGAATACACTTATCTTTCCAAAATATATTAACCTATAATCAAATATGATAAAAAACTAGCATATGCCTTCACAAAATATTATTCCATGTTCATATATTACAATGATATATATAGAATGGAATATTAATTAACTGGTGGGCCCTAGGCTGAAGGGCACCCCTATTGCTATTGAAGAATATCCATATCTCTATGATGTTGCTCATTGACAAGCTCCAAATAAATAGCTAGTTTTAAGAGATAGACATATTCTTGATCATCCAAGTAATTAAAGTCCCTATCATTCCATGTTATGGCCTCCTTGATTCTCTTGGCTTAAAAAATCTTCTCTTTAGTAGTGAAGATCATGACCATAACTTGGTTGTTATCACTTCTAGATTGGCATTGAATTTTTCTCCTCACTACTTGCATTACCAAAGTGGTTCTATGCTTGTACTCATCATCATCAATGATGCCTAGGGAGGTGGACATTGTAGGGTTTGCCAACATGGTACCAAAGAGTTGTTTTATTCTAGCTATCACTTCCTCATCACCCCTCAAGAGTATATCCAAGCTCTTTTACCAAGTAATCAAGATTTGTATTGTATCAACAACTATCCCCAATATTGCATTTATGTGGGCTAGAATAATGGTCTTGAAGCCAAGAATCTTACCCTTAATTAGTATGTTGATAAGTTCCCTTAGTTTGTCTTTTGAGCTCTGTCATTAGGTTAATAAACCTTTAGCTATTTCATTTTATTAGGTCAATGCATCCTAACTCAGATTTAATTACTTCAAGGAGTCAAACTTGTCATAGAAAGATGCCTCAAACATCTTTATTATTTCCTCTAGGACTAAAAAGATAACTTGTGTCTCTAGAGTCTCTTTTCTTTCTCCAGATTATGTATCTTATGCTTCATGCCCCTAATACCTACTTTGATTTGATATTAATGAGCCTCAACTAGTCCTTCTATGTCATCCTCATGAATATGATTCTCATTAGGCCTCTAACCTTTAATGGGAGTTAAACCAATGAATGGTTTAACCTTCTAAAATGTGAACTCTTCACTTCCAATCATGGTTTTCTTAGTTGTCACCCTCTCCAATCCTATTATTTATTGATTGAACTACACACTAAATGATGATTTTGTGACTTTACGAGGATCAAGAGTCTCCACCTATGTGTTGTTTAGGGCTCCTAGAGTGTCCATTTATGTGCCACTTGATCTTTCTATGGAAAATATTCTTCTCTCTTCCTCCTTTTCCATCAAATCCAATATCTATGGCTTGATTTCATCATGGACATAAATGAGGACTATCTAGTTTAAGGCCCATGAGTGGGATAAAGTTGGAATATTCTACATTTTCCAATGCATAAAACATTTAGGGATAATTGACCCATGAATTGGATATTCATCATGGAATAGTTTGACCTCACTCATGATGTGGGTGAAGGTTAATTTGGGACTCTTTCTCCCAACTATGACCAATGCTAACTCAACTTTCCTTTTCTATGGGGGTGTTATTAGAACTAGGTCCAAAGCAAATTTCTTCCCTTTTTCTTACTCTACTTCCTCATCTTTATCTTGGGGTTCTTCATTTTTCTCTTCTTATTCATCTAACCCATATTATTTAGCAAGCACCTTAAGAGAATACTCTATTATCTCACTAGGTTCCAATACAATCATATTCAGGAACTCTATTGAATATTTTGGCCTTCATGTGGGGATGAATATGATGCTCCTTCACTAGTTCTCTCTTCTAGTTTCTCTTTTCTAGTTCCTTATGTAGCTTATGATTGACGCTATTGCATTCTAACTTAAGGCTATTCTAGAGGGGGTCTAGAGGATGGCCCAAAAAATAAATGATATTGCAAGGGCCCCATTTTCCATATCTCACCCACTGGCTTATCATCTCCCCTAGCTAACATGGGCTCTATCATAATGTTATCCTATTCAATTTTACTAATACCTCTTGGAAACTAGAGGCCTTGATGTATAGTGGGTCATAGACAATGGGTTGGTGCTCATTGGCTTTATTTATGGGTTTTGACTTCAAATTTTTGGTGACCCTTTTATTAGTTTCCCAATACCTCAATTCATCTTTATTTAGGGTGAATTAGTCCTTATGTTTTGAAATAACATTCACATGTTTGCAATTTTGTAACATAGTTATGTTAATTATAAAAAGAAAGGGATGAAAGAGGCCTTTCTTTTTATCCTTGAAAATTCCATCTATACCATGAAGAAGTTGATACACAACTTATTTATCTACTAATTTCTTAGGCACATAGATGGGCAACCTATAGGGATGTGTCAAAGACCCCTCTATCCTTATTACTATGCAATCTAGGTAGAACTAGATATCCCCTATTAATTTCACATATTTCCTAATCAAGGGGCTAAACCTACTCATGGTTATTCCCATAATGGATTCCTCTAGAGATGGATAAACACAATAAAAAATGAACTACATTTTGTGTCTATATTTAAATATGTAAAGCTTGGAATAATGATGGGAGATAGTATTTCTCCCATTAGGTTATCAATTCTTAACATTTGGGATCTTGGTGGTTGCCAAGAGGGCATCAAGTAGATAGGAAATTATGTAAAAGTGGTTATTGGTCATCTATTTAATGCCTATGAACTATGATTTGAAACAAATATTAATAATCTTACCCCATGGGGGAGTGAGTCCCTTCTCAATGAAGTAAATATAAGGCACCCAAACTTTATCAACATGTGTGGTGGAGGGAGATCTAGGTAACCTATTTAGCAAGCTCATAATTATCCTAATCCCCTCCCTAAATTGGATAATTAGGATTTTCCCTTTGGGATCATAGATTAATTGGGTTCTAGCGAGTAGTCATTAGGCAAGGATTGTGTTTAAGTTATGTTTTCCAATCCATTCTTTAATGGTTGGGAATTATATTTGGGGCTTACATAGTTTATAATAGCTCTAAAAATCAAGAGGGCATATGTATGTTACTTTCTTAAAATTGTTCTCATGGACTATCCAATCTTTCTCAATTTTACAATCCTTGAAAAAATGATCAAGGACATTGATGTAGTGTAATACCTCAGGCTTGGTGGCAGCATAGTGGAGGCTAGTCATCTGGATGGACACTAAGTCATTGTATCTCTACAAGATGGTTGTGTCAAGGAACCTAGAACAATAAACATGCTCCGATGCCTACTTAGTCAGGATCTTGCTCTACCAATTAGAGCACATATGATTACTTCTTATATTAGCAACTAAACACAGAATTATACTAGAATCAATAAGTAACTAGAAATATGAAACAACACAGGAATAAAGAGACAATACACAATTGTATTAATAATCACTCAGAAGAATATACAATAAGGAAGATGCCACTTCTTCCTCCACCTCAAAGATTCTCCACACCTCAAGACCTTCTTCCCTCTCTCTCTTGGTCCCAAAAATCAACTCCAATATAGAATTGATGTTCACCTCTCCAACCAGTCAGTAACACACTGCTAGTTCACTAAGTACACAATCGTACTCCAAGTAGATCTCCTGCTCTCTGCTGCCTACAAATCACTAGACCTTACTCACCATGTAGATATCTCTACACCCCTAAAGAACCCTTGTCCTTGCCTCACCAAATCCTTATGATTCTTCAACCAGTACCCCAGTGGATCAGCTCCTTGACCTTGCAGACCTTGCAACTCTCCCTGATCATACACACTCAGCACCCTTTTGGAACTAGGAGGAGCTACACTAGCTCTCTCTAAAAGCTCTATGGCTTTCTAGCACACTTTTACAATACAGCCCATGAGTCCATATATAGATCTCATGCTTACAATAATTAGACTAACCTAATTACAATAATTAGACATGCAACTCAAGACTAAGACTAACCTTCAACATGCAAACTAACAGTCCTAAAATAGACTCTCTGGAATCAACATGCGAACTGCCTGTTCATGCACAGGCTGCCGACATCAGCTCCTCCATGAACGATGTTAACCGACTAGTAACCAATGCCAGTTGCTTCCTCACTGCCATGTAACTGACGTTGGCTGATCAGACTGAAGCTAGTTTCCCTGCAACTGATTTTGCAACTCCCTGCAACTCTGTATCCTCCTTAACTTCTTTTATTTGCATCTTGGTTAAGCTTTTAGCTCCACAACCTAACAATCTCCCACTTGGAGATAAATAGCTACACCTGTACCTATACTTGTACACTATCTAAATTATTCCTTGGCTTGTATCCCTCTTCAAGATCAATCCTGAAAACCAACCACCACACAATCTATGATGCCGCACCTGTCATTCAAGTAACCTGCCACACCCGAACCTACATATCCATGTAGTGAAGAACTTGACCCTGCATAACAAGAATCCCTGCTGCTAGTCCCACTGAACTGCCCTCTAGTACTCCTTCCCTGAATTGGCTCCATACTTTCCGACAACCCCCACTGATTGGGAAAACTCAGGTCTACACTAGACCTCATGTGATTTTGAACCCTGTTTCAAGCTAAGATTGAACTGTCCATCCATTGGTGTGCTTTCTAATTTTTCATCCTGCGTAATGAACCTCACCAACACCATCTTCACATCAGCTCCCACTGGAGACCAAATCTCCATGTCTCTTATGCCAAAGAATTTTGTTTCTCCAAATTCTTCCTGACATACCTCTGAACTAACCTTACCTTTAGCTCAGCAAAACCCTGTATGTACAAAACCTGCTAGCAAATCACCCACATACAGTAACAAAATAATGTTGCAATCATTATCCACCTGGTAAGATAAAAAACACAATAGTTACACTGACATTGACTGAAGCCATGCTTAGTCATCCACCTGTCAAAACCTGTACCAATATCTTGCAGCATCCTCAAGACCATATGCCTTGGCCTACCGTATCTTGTATCCATCCACTCTCCTCTCTAAAATGACAATCCATCTCTCTCAGTGCTTTCTTCTAGCTGACAAATCTACCAACAAATACATGTTTAGTTCTTCTCTAAGGACTCACACTCCTCATCCATGCCAAGCTCCCACTGTATCTAGATTCTACCTACATTGCCTCTTCCATCTTCCTGGCTCTTGACCATCAATAAGCAATATAAAGAAGGTGAACAATGAATATGAGGTTCACATACCTTTTTTGACCTTTGTATGGGTGTTTGAGACTCCTTGATAGCTAACTGTCCACCCATCATTCGTTCTAGTGACCGATCTCGGCCATCTCCCAGTCTGCTCCCGACCGATGTCAGTTTCCTGCACTGACCCTAATTACCGACGTCGTTTCCCTGGCTGATGCTAGTATCCTTTTTGCCAACATCAGTTTCTTCATGACCGACGTCAGTCTTCCTATTGCCAACATTGGTTACTGTATGACCGACGCTGGTACCTATGTTCCTCTATGAGTGATAACTTTTTACCCGTAGCTCTCCATGGATCAAAGTCCTAATCAAATCAACCCTGCTTTGCTCATAATAATTTAGTTCCCTCACCTAATCTTTGTTTGTCATCTCCTCCATGAAGACCAAGGCTTTCTAGTTATTTATCTTGTCAAAAACATCTATCTTCCACTTCAGAACCTACATTCTCCTTCTACATATGTGACTAAGCCTATGAAGCCACATCTCTTTTTCAAAAGGTGAATCAACAATATAAGTAGATAGATAAAGGATACCTACTTTATTACCATCATATAATTCAAGTGTATCCACTGTGAGAGTTATAGTGCATCTCTCATCACCCAAATTTCTTGAAGAAATTAGACTCATCTCCAAGACTGGTACCTGCATGACTTCCTTCAACCACTGTGTGTCATCTATCTACAGTTTCAGCGTCACTTCTCCTTTGCCAATTCTTTGACAAGTCTTACCAGCTCCTCTCCCTGGGGCTGCATGGAAAGAGGAAACATAATCTATTATCCAAGATTCAAATTCATCCAAGAAACCTCCCAAATCATCCTATGCAACAACACCTGCAACATCTGCATCTTCATTTCCTTCATGCTGATCTGCTACCAACCAACAATATTTTTTTCCTTGCTCTTTCTTTCCATCAATCAGACCATTCATGTTATTCAGTTTCTCCATTCGTAGCTTACTTCCTTCTACCATTGCTATACTCCCACTCAACCAAAAACACCTGTGAGTAACTTGTAATCAACAAACACTACCAGATCTGAAACCACCTGTTAGTAACCCAACCAAAAGCTCTGATACCACTTGTCAAGGAACCTAGAACAATAAACATGCTCTGATGCCTACTTAGTCAGGATCTTGCTCTACCAATTAGAGCACATATGATTACTTCTTGTATTAGCAACTAAACACAGAATTATACTAAAATCAATAAGTAACTAGAAATATGAAACAACACAGGAATAGAGAGACAATACACAATTGTATTAATAATCACTCAAAAGAATATCAATAAGGAAGATGCCACTTCTTCCTCCACCTCAAAGGTTCACCATGCCTCAAGACCTTCTTCCCTCTCTCTCTTGGTCCCAACAATCAACTCCAATATAGAATTGATGTTCACCTCTCCAACTAGTTAGTAACACGCTGCCAGTTCACTAAGTACACAACCGTACTCCAAGTAGATCTCCTACTCTCTGCTGCCTGCAAATCACTAGACCTTACTCACCATGTAGATATCTCTACACCCCTAAAGAACCCTTGTCCTTGCCTCACCAAGTCCTTATGATTCTTCAACCAGTACCCCGGTGGATCAGCTCCTTGACCTTGTAGACCTTGCAACTCTCCCTGATCATACACACTCAACACCCCTTTGGAACTAGGAAGAGCTACACTAGCTCTCTCTAAAAGCTCTATGGCTTTCTAGCACACTTATACAATACATCCCATGAGTCCATATATAGATCTCATGCTTACAATAATTAGACTAACCTAATTACAATAATTAGACATGCAACTCAAGACTAAGACTAGCCTTCAACATGCAAACTAACAATCCAAAAATAGACTCTCTAGAATCAACATATGAACTGCCTGTTCATGCACAAGCTACCGACGTCAGTTCTTCCATGACCGATGTTAGCCAACTGGTAACCGACGCTGGTTACTTCCTCACTGCCATCTGATCAATGTCAGCTAATCAAATTGAAGCCAGTTTCCCTGCAATTGATTCTGCAACTCCCCATAACTCTGCATCCTCCTTAACTTCTCCTGTTTACATCCTGGTGAAGCTTTTAGCTCCACAACCTAACAGGTTGCTTTCTATTATTCTCTTGTAAGATCTTACATCTCCTCAATGGTCTAAAATAGTTCAATCTAGTTCCTATTCCTAGTGTTTAAATGTTATAGTATCTAGGTTTGTATCCCTAAAAACACTTTCCTCATTACCTGAAATCAAATACAACTTGGTCTTGTCCCTTTTTGTTGTTTGTGAGCTGCCATGGTTGTGAGACCTAAATTTTTTTCACTAGTGGATTACAAGTAGTCCCTAGATCAATATGTTCATGCTCAGATTATAATTTAACTCTTCTTGGTTTGATTGTGATTAATCCAAGTTTGAATTAGGGATTTTATGGATGTTGGGGCTTTTTTGAAGATTTAATGGTGATGGAAATTTAGACTTAGGCTCTTTCGTGTCTCAGATTTGATTGAGACCCATGATTTTATACCTTTGCTTTTTCAAGCACACAAAATATTTAATTTTGTCATTTTGTGCTTGTGTGTCACCCATGTAGAATCCATTTGGAAACTTTCATTGCATTTTTCATAAATGCTCAAGGGGCTAGTCATTCTCTTTTGAAAATCCAACTTTCCCTTCATGCCTTTGGATATTTATTTATGGATCAATGTAGACTATTGATCATGATCATCAGGTTTGAATGAATGAAATTTTTTAATAACATCCATGAGGCCAATAAACCTATGGTACCCAAGGGAAAAACAAGCAGACAAGATACCAAATAAACTGCCCACACTGCTACTTCTACCTTTCCTCAATTTATTTGCTAAGATTAGATCTTTTGTTATGGATTATATTCAATTAGTCTATTGTTTTTTATATCTTTTCCTCTTCAAACAAATTTTTAAATTATTCACCTTATAGTATATCAATGTAACTACTCCAAATGTCCTCATATGTTATACATTCCATGATGAAATGTCATTCCATTTACACTAATCTAGACTTATAAAATTGATAAACCGTCTTCAACCATTATTTGATAATAATTAGATTATTTTTATTGGGGCCTATGATTGTGCCACTTGGTGCCTTTATGGGACTTTTAGACTCTATATCTTGTGTAGTAAATGCATGCTTACCATGTCTCAATCTTGTGGGTACAAAGGGTTTTGTTGAATAGTCTTTGAAAAATTTGCTTTGTCTAATTAATCGGTCTCACTAAAGGATGGACCATTGATCTCTATTTGGGTGGATGCATGCCATTATTTTGATGGATCAAATGCTTTAGATTCTTTTGTCCCCAAAAAATGCCACTCATTTTTTAGACAACCTATAGACCAAAATTTCTCTCTTCCCTTCTCAAATTTTGTTCTAAGCTTTCAAATTCCTCTTGTTTCAAGATTTTTTAGTAAAGGGATTAGTAGGTTCAATAGGTTCAAAGGCTTCTACAGGTGAGTTCAATCAAAAGAACAAGTTTCCAATATTTGTCCATCTTCAGGATTGGGTTGGCACCTTGGTTAATCAAAGATGTCCATCGGCAAGCATCTAAGCAAGGATTGAACCATTAAACCATTGAACCGTTGAACCTTGAAAAATTTTGGTTTAATGGGTTCAATGGGTTTAGAGGTTCAAAGATCAACAATTTCAAAGGTTCCATGGCTCCAAGCACTTAACTAGTTTCAAAGGCTTGAACTATTGAATTGTTGAACCTTGAACCATTTTGGTTCATCGGTTCAATGGGTTCAATGACCAATTGGTTCAACACGCTTGGTTCAAAGGCATCAAAGAGACTCAGCCAAATCAAAAGGATGAACTAATGAACCGATTAAACCTTGAACCGAAAGAGTTCAAAGTTTAATGGTTCATGGGTTCAAAGTTTCAAAGGTAGGCTTTGTCAAAGAGAGAAGCAACACATAGGTGGTTCAATGGATGGTTCAACCAAGGAGTAGGAAAGCGATTAAACTAGGAAGCAATAGAATAAAAGAGACAAAATGAATCGATGAACCAATAAACCAATGTACTTTCAGCAAGTTCAAAGGTTTAAGGTTCAACATGGTTCAAGTGGCTAACAACCATTGATATCCCCACAAACATCAAATATAAAGTAAGGGAATATTTGTTGAAATTAAAATAAAGCACATAACTCAAAGGAAGAACCAAACAACTAACTGAAAAGATATAATTCCTTCGGGTTTGTTCAAAGGCTGACAGAGAACATTTCCTTTAGACTTTTTTTCCAAAGGAAATTATTAAGAGAAAGAGCCATTAGAATTCTTTCAGAAGTATTTTTTGTGGGAAAATGACTAAGGTAGAGTCTAAAGGAATTCCTTCAAACTTTTATTTGAAGGAAAACCCTGACTGAAGAGAAAAGCTCGTGAAAAAATGCCTGATGGAAAAAGACAAAGTGCAGTGGAAGCTACCACATGTCTATTATAAAGTAGAGCAAAAGCCACCACATGTCATCTTCTGCAGGACTCCCAAAGGTTTCTAAAGCTTTTATAAGTTAAGCAAAATATGTCACGTGTCCTGTTATGACTCAGAAAAATGTGACAAGTGTTTACATATGTGTTCCCCTTTTGGAGTTGCTCAGGTAAAACATGTTGTGGATCCCATTTTCTGTAAGTTTCTAATGAGTTTCATAACATCAGAACTTACTACTTTTCAAAGACACAAAAAGGACCCCCCAAAGACTTAGGCAAGAAGGGTTATAAAGAACAAATAAGTGCTTAAGTAGTGAAGAGAGGAGCGAGACCAAAGGATCATAAATATCTTCGAAAGAGTTATTTCCATTAGGTGAAACAGTGGATAGAGTAGACTTCTAAGCACACCAAACTAAGGACGTGGCCTATTTTCTTCCATAAAGTAAAGACAAATATGCAAGAGGACCAAACAATCCATATTAAGGAGGAGACATATCAGATGAAGGGATGCGCCATAGTTATGGCAGCACACTATTCTCATCATGGTCTCTTCAAACAAGAAATGGAGATGCATTAAAGATGTTGATTATAGCTTGGACTATCCCATGGAAAAGGGTGCCAATCCTTGCATAGTGGCTATAAGTTTGTTTAATCTCTCAATTGTAATGGGACTTTCATTTTACAAGAGTGAAACTCTACCCATTTTGAAAGAAGAAGACTGAGACTTTGAGATTAGGTTATAATTTCATTTTCCTTGTTATTTGAATGAGAAAGTAGGTTTTTCTAGACTTTGTGTTGTTCTGAATTGTGTCATCTAAAGGTGTCCTTATTTGTTTAATTTGGTATGTAGAATTAGTGAAGGTAATAGGGAAGTGTCCTGAAACCAACTGTGGGAAGACTTTACGCTTTCACAATTGATTTCAGTCTGTGTTTTCCTTTTATTTTTGTGTTAAGGATTCTAGGGTGACTTTGTGCCCCCATTATCCTTTATGATATACTCTTTGGGAATTTGAGGTGGAGACTTTTTGCTCTATTTCATCCTACTATTACTACACCCCTTTTTATCACTGGTTATTTCACTATTTGAAAGAAACTCCTACTATTTCCTGTAAGGACACTTCTGAAAGAAGAGAAGTGTCTTCAGTGTTTATAGCCAAGATTTTCTCCTTTTTCTATGTGCATCATCTTTGAAAGAAGAGAGATGTATGGTCTATCCCAACCCTATGTCTTACTTTCTACTATTTATATTATATATAGCTTCACATATTTAATAGGGAACCTCCCCTTAATGAGAGGAGAGATTTGTCCCCTTGTGATGAAATAAACTTGCACATCTAGATGACCAATATCCCTATGCTGTGGTGATAGGAAATATTTTTAATGCCTATTAGTTGGACAAAAAAATATTCACCCAACAATTTTTGGTGACTCCATTAGGGACACAGTAATTTTGTGTAATTTGGAACCTTAAGTTTCAGATTGAAAGATCACCTATGTCTTACCCATTATCATTATCACCTTATCCATTATAGATTCTGGTGACTTCCATCTTGGTCTTACCCATTATCCATTTATAGCCTTACCATTTTCATCCATCTCCATCTTCCTCCATCACCATTATATTATCTGGTCTGCAAAACTAGAGATGCTGGGAAAGAAAGCGTAGTTTGAAACCTCAAGCTTTAAGCTGAAGCAAGGCCAATTTATTTTCCATTTTTGTCCTATAATCTGGAAACTCCACTCAGATGTGTTATCCCTATTTTTCATAATCCAATCATGGTAGTTCGAGGCCCCTGGGTAAACTCATTTGCCCCACTTAATCTAACTCCACCCCTGCATGAGCTACCACTCAATTCAAGAAAGAATTTCCCCAAATTCTTTGGTGATGGAAGAGTCCACCTTGATGAACACATTACAGCCTTCACCATAGCCTGTGGTGTGATAGGGGTGGAATTTGAAGATGTGGTAGTCAGGATCTTTGTGGAGACACTACAAGGTGCTACTGCAGACTAGTTCTACCATCTGCAAGATAGATCAGTCACTGATTGGGATACACTCAAAGCCAAATTTGAAGCTAGGTTCAAGCCTACAAAGGATGCACATAATTTTCTAGCCCAGCTCACTTAGATGAAGAAGGAACCCCATGAACCTATGAGGGACGTCATTTCTAGGTTCAACAAGTTGAGGCATAGGATTCCCATGATCACTTAGCTAACACCTCAAAATCTCATGTGTTTTTTCATCAACTCATAGCTGCTTGAAGTGAGTTTTCTATTGAGATGGGATAGACACATAGATCTTGAAGCTAATTAAGACTTAACAACTGAGTTAGAAGATGACCTTATCTTGGTTGGAAAGATAAGAAGGGATTCAAATAGAGGTGCATCTTCCTCATCTTCTAATAACTCACCTGTAGCCACCACTGATCCAATGGTGCAGAAGCTAGCAAATGAAGTGTCGGCCCTCAGAAGACAAATGGCACAAGGGATGTCATCTACTCCTTCATACAGAGATTTACCAAGAAAGACATTCCCTAATCAATCACATCAAGGGCAACCCAATCATCTTCCTCCCCCATAGAGGAACCTTGCCATTGAAGCACCTCCAGCCAACTCAGCAATTGGGTATTTGGAAATAGAGCATGATTTCTCTTTTTGACCTGAGTTTAATTAAGAAAATGATGCTAGTCTCTTCACAGAGGATCAAGAAGAGTCAGCTGGAAACTCCCACATTAGTTTCTTGGATTACTAGGATGAACCCAAAAGTAAAGGTGAAGCATTTGAGGGATCATATGCTATGGTCACCCAATCCCAAAATCAGTCAGCTCAATAAGCTAATAAAGGAGAAATAGAGGAATGACCTCAACCTACAATTTCAATTGCTAAGCGTGGGGCCACTCTACCTATCTAGCCAAAGGACCCAGTTATTGCTAAGAAAGTAGGTATCCCAAACATTTCTACACCTTCTACTTCAAATTCACAGGCCAGTCCTCCCACCCCTCCTATAAACCAAAAGGAAGAACTCCCATCCCCTGTGCCTAGTCCAACCCAACCATTTGACATAATTAATCATGTCAAATGTGTCAAGACCCAAATGGTGGCCCCTATAGCCTAAATTTTGTTTGAATCTTTAGGTAGGGATGAAATAGAAAAAGAATTGGTGGAGTGTGGCATAAGTACAGAAGAACCCTCCCCTCCAAATGAAGAAGAATCTGAGATATCTGAGGGGGACAATCAAGACATGTGTTGGGCTGAGCTATCAAATTAGAAAATTATGGTACTAGGCCATGCTACTGCCCATCAAAATTAGGAAAAGGAAATCTTTGCCAGGAGAGCAAAGATTCATGGTTTTTGGACCAAAATTCAAGTCTTACTTTGGGGTAAGAAGAGAAGAAGACCAAGGGGAAGACACAAAAAGGTGGTTTCCTAGTGGAGAGTTCCATTCGCCCGTCACCATTTCTGGGGACAATATGGTTTCCTACTAATTTATGAGGATGGCACACAATTTTCACTATCTCATAATGGGTGGCATCTAAAGCACTTCAAATCTTGAGGCATCATATAAGATCATCTATACATATGTATATCTATATAGTCTTTAGTTCTATTTTGTGCTTTTCATTTTCATTTTTTTGGAACCTTTCTTCTTGGGTAACGCAACTCCATATCCCAATGGCACACTTTAAGGCACTAGAGATTCTAGTTTTTACTCCCCTTAGCTATGTTTCAAGTTTCCAAGTGAAGGTAGTTCCCCAACTGGAGCTAGTTGTTGTCCCCAAAAAATGCCACTCATTTTTCGGATAACCTATAGACCAAAGTTTCTCTTCCCTTCTCAAAATTTGTTCTGAGCTTTCAAATTCCTCTTTTTTCAAGCTTTTTTAGTAAAGGGATTAGCAAGTTCAAAAGGTTTAAAGGCTTCTACATGTGAGTTAAATCAAAAGAACAAGTTTCTAATACTTGTCCATCTTCAGGATTGGGTTGGCACCTTGTTCAATCAAAGATGTCCATCGGCAAGCATCTAAGCAAGGATTGAACCATTGAACCATTGAACCTTGAACCATTTTGGTTCAACGGTTTTAATGGGTTTAGAGGTTCAAAGTTCAACTATTTCAAAGGTTCCATGGCTTTGAGCACTTAACTAGTTTCAAAGGCTTGAACTGTTAAACTGTTGAACCTTGAACCATTTTGGTTCATCGGTTCAACAAGTTCAATGACCAATTGGTTCAATGTGCTTGGTTCAAAGGCATCAAAGAGACTCATCCAAATCAAAAGGATGAACTGATTGAACCTTGAACCAAAAGATTTCAAAGTTAAATGGTTTATGGGTTTGAAGGTTCAAAGGTAGCCTCTGTCAAAGAGAGAAGTAACACATCGGTGGTTCAATAGATGGTTCAACCAAGGAGCAAGAAAGTGATTGAACTAGGAAGCAATGGAACAAAAGAGATAGAATGAATTGATGAACCAATTAACCAATGTACTTTTAGTAGGTTCAAAGGTTTAAGGTTTAACATGGTTCAAGCAGCTAGCAACCATTGACAGCCCCATGGACGTCAAATTTAAAGTAAGGGAATAGCTTTTGAAATTCAAATAAAGCACAAAACTCAAAGGAAGAACCAAGTGACTGACTAAAAAAATATAATTCCTTCAGGTTTGTTCAAAGGCTGACAGAGAACATTTCCTTTAGACTTTTTATTGTAAGGAAATTATTCAGAAAAAGAGTTGTTAAAATTCTTTGAAAAGTATTTTTTGTGGGAAAATGACTAAGGTAGAGCCTAAAGGAATTCCTTCAGAATTTTGTCTAAAGGAAAATACCGACTAAAGATAATCGTCCATGAAAAATGCTTGATGGGAAAAGACAAAGTGCAACAGAAGCTGCCACATGTCCATTATAAAGCAAAGTGGAATCTGCCATATGTTATCTTCTATAGGACCCCCAAAGGTTTCCAAAGCTTTTATAAGTTAAGTATAATACATCACATGTTATGTTATGACTTAGCAGAATGTGACAAGTGTTTTCATCTGTGTTCCCCTTTTAGAGTTGCTCAGGCAAAACATGTCGTGGATCCCATTTTCTATAAGTTTTTAATGAGTTTCATAATAGTAGAACTTACCACTTGTCAAAGACACATAAAGGACCCCCCAAAGACTTAGGCAAGAAGGGATATAAAGAGCAAAGAAGTGCTTAAGTAGTGAAGAGAGGAGCGAGACCAAAGGATCATAAATATCTTCGAAAGAGTTATTTCTAGTAGGTGAAATAGTGGATCGAGTAGACTTTTGAGCACACCAAACCAAGGATGTAGCCTATTTTCTTCCATGAAGTAAAGACAAATATGTAAAAGGACTAGATAGTCCATATTAAGGAAGAGACATATCAGATGAAGGGATGTGCCATAGTTATGGTAGTGTACTGTTCTCAGCATGGTCTCTCCAGACAAGAATTGGAGATTCATTAAAGACACTTATTGTAGCATGGGCCATCCCATTGAAAAGGGTGCCAATCCTTGTGTAGTGGCTATAAGTTTGTTTATTCTCTTAGTTGTAAGGGGACTTTCATTTTACAAGAGTGAAACTCTACGCATTTTGAAAGAATAAGATTGAGACTTTGAGCTCAGGTTGTAATTTCATTTTCCTTTTTATTTGAATGAGAAAGTAGGTTTTTCTAGACTTTATGTTGTTTTGACTTGTGTCATCTGAAGGTGTCCTTATTCATTTAATTTGGTATGTAGAATTAGTGAAGGTAATAGAGAAGTGTCCTGAAACCAACTATGGGAAGACTTTGTGCTTTCATAATTGATTTTAGTCTATGTTTTCCTTTTCTTTTTGTGTTAAGTTTTTTGGGGTGACTTTGTACCCCCATTATCCTTTGTGATATACTCTTTGGGCATTTGAGGTGGAGACTTTATGCTCTGTTTCATCTTGTTATTACTACGCCCCTTTTATCACTAGTTATTTCACTATCTAAAAGAAACTCTTGCTATTTCCTATAAGGACACTTCTAAAAGAAGAGAAGTGCTTTCAATGTTTATAACCAAGATTTTCTCCTTTGTCTGTGTGCATCATCTTTGAAAGAAGAGATATGGATGGTCTATCCCACCCCTGTGTCTTGCTTTCTACTTATTTATATTGTATATAGCTCCGCATATTTAATAGGGAACCTCCCCTTGATGAGAGAAGAGATTTTTCCCCTTATGATGTAGTAAACCTACACATCTGGATGACTAATCTCCCTATGATGTGGTGATATGAACTATTTTGAACACTAGTTAGCTGGTTGACAAAATATTCACCCAACAGATTCATCGAGTCTTTTTTCCTGATCTGATCATCCTTTGTGATAAAGTGATAGTCATTGATCCTAGAAAAAGTAAGAAATTTAATTAATGATGAGATATATTAAGGAAATTATGCACAATATTTTAGGCTAAGGTTTATTTCATGTTAATAAACATGGCATATACTTTAGGCTAAATATTTATGTTAAGTTTTAAGAGCATACATAAAAGGGACCAAGTCTAAATATTTTATGCTAAAGTTTATTTTGTGTTAATAAACACAATGTAAACCATAAGTTAAAATATTTAAGATAAGACTTGGGATGTACCTAAAAGGGGGCCAAATAATATGTGGACTAACTATTAGGTTTTAACTTAGGGTTTTATCATATTAATAAACATGATGAAACCTTAGGTTAAAAGCATTTTTGAGTTAAGTTTTATGTCATAGGGACCTTTTAAAAAATAAGACTTAATATAAGTCTTTATCCTAAGGTCTATTCAATTTAAATAAACACAATTGGAACCTTAGGAAATATACTGAGATTAAGTATATGTCTACACATATTTAGGTCATGATATTATTTTATCATTTGAATTTCAAAGATCCTAAGTGTTATAATATCTTTCAATGGGTCCCATTGATTTTTAATATGAGTAGAAAAATTTAGATATGTTTTCAAAGCATATTCATGTGACTAAGAAATAAATTTGATGAACTTAAATTTGATAGCCTCATGGACATCAATGACAACCTCATGGGTATAAAACTAAAGTAACAAGAACATCAAATTTAAGTTTGTGAATTATTAGGTTTGATGAGCTTAAATTTTATGGCCTCATATATGTCAATGACAGATTCATGGATTTCAAATGATGGTCATGGGAACATTAATTTAAAGCTCATGAAGTCCCTTCAATCTAAAGATCTTGGATTTAATATGTTTCATCTGATCTTTGGTCCCACTGAAGCATGAATCATTGATTAAGATCTAAGTAGATACATGCCATTGGTTCCTATAATCATAAAGGAAATCAATTCAACTCAAGACCATGCCATAAAAACTAGATTAAGATAAAAATACTAAGTTTATAAACATAATAAAATAGGTCCCTTCAAATGTTATGATCATAACCTAATTTTTTATCCTAAGGTTCCACTGTATCAAAAAATGATACAATGAACCTTAAGATAAAAACTTAGATTAAGTCCAACTTTTAAAGCACGAGGTTCCTTTTTATAAATCTTGAATGTAGGTGTGCCATGTGGTAGCTCAATAGGGCTCCCTTTCTCTTTGAATTTTCATCACCATGTTTACTCTATTAGATTAACCCTTTATGAGTAACTGTAGATCATTGATCATGTTTTGGATAGTTGTGTTTTATTATCTTAAGTTTTTATAGTAAAAGGAGACACATTTAAACATGAGTATGATCTCATGCCATCCGATCATTGGTCCTACTAAAGTGTGGACCATCGATCATGATCTTAGTGACAATAATGGATTGGTCTGATGGATCAAGGATTTATGTTCATTAGGCTTCCTATTCTTGGTTGTATCTTTCCTTGTGATGAAGTGAAGACCGTTTAAACTTCAAATAAGTGAGGTGATTAAGTTAGGATGTGCATTACTATAGGAACCTAGGCTAATGTTTTAAGACTAAGGTCTCATCATGTTGATAAATATGAATGTGGACTTAGGGTTAAGACTTTAGGCTAAGCATATAATAAATGGGGCCATGCTAAGATAAAATACCCTAAAAATAGAAACATTAGATCATGTCAAAACATATGGAATAAAAGAAGGGAAAATAGGTGAACCAAGAATGATTTTTAGGTGAAGGTTTGGTTATGCTGAAGAACATGACCAAGCCTTGGCATAAAATTTAGGCTTAAGTCCAAAGTTGATTTAAAACATTCCCACCAAATATATTCACACCAAAAATTGAATTTGAATAGAAGGTCCAAGTTAAGGTTTACTGAAGGATGGCTTCTTCGCATGATCCAATTACTAGTTGTAATAAATTCAAGACTAGTAAAATTTTGAGTATGGTTAATCTATAAATTCCATGCATGATCCATAATAAACTCCATAAAACCTATAACTTAAAACATAAGGATGAACTATCAGCAACATTAGGAAAGGCTAAAATAAAACCATGAATAAATGGGACAATTTCATCAAGTGTAGATGATCTTCAAATTCTAGCAAAGTTCAAAACATCAACTTTAAGTATTAAGGTTCAAAGTAATTCAAAAGGGTCCTTATTTTGTATAAATGGGGGTATGTTGACTTTAACAACTCCCTCATCCTAATTCTTTATGCCATAAACATAATCAAGTTTTCTAGCATACCCATATAGAAGGATAATAAAGTCATGTGAAAGAACATAATCAATGATGTTAGGGTGAAAAAATGGAACAAAATCACTCAAGATGTAGAGGAAGAAGTGCATGCCATGAAATGTAAGTTGTAGAAAATAGTTAAGCACATAGAGATAACTAAACCATACCTCTTGTATTACATTGACACATCAAAATTATTATAGGTTGACAAAGTATGCATACTAGTGGAGTAGATGCTCCTAAGGTTGAAGGTAGAGCTAGTGAGAGAAGAAGAGGAGGATTCATGTACCATGATATAAAAGGAGATAGATATAAAGATAAAAGAGGTAGAATAAATCTTTTCAAAAATTCAAGAAGGTGTAGATGCATCTGATGCTATCTTATACAACTTACCTAATTAAGTGTTAGTCATAAACACATGCCTCAATTAGGAAAAGGGTGAGAAGGAGGATTTGATGGCACATGTATACATTATGATCAGGTCAAAGCATACCTATATAATTTGGAAGTTCAATGCCTTAAGCACCTAGATTAAATACTAGGAGAAAAAATAAGAAGCATTCTTTCATTCCTTACAAACTAAGGGCCTATGAATAAAGGGAAATCTTAAATGGAAGAATAAAAAAGTTAAGGAAAGTGTCAAGGCCTTCAAAAAGGAATCAAATAAGAAATATGTGCTTGCACTTAGTGATTATTAAATATAGATAGAGATCAACACTAAGGAAATCAAGATCACTATCAAGGGATTTGAAAACTTTAGTGCTGAGCTAAAGGAGAGTGTACTCAAGTTCTACATGCCAAAAGCTCTAAAAGACTAGTCTAAAGGTAGACTAGTAATTTTTTAAGTAGTAATTTTGGGCCCCTATTTCAACTAAGTATTAATCTACACTAACTTAAGAGACATCTCAATATAGGGAAATCACTTGGTATAATTACCATTTTTCTATATTTTATGCTAGCTAGAGCAATCAATGCACATCTTGTGCTAGTTGGTAGGTGGGTAATTGGCACCCAATTTTTTAGGGCATATTCTTGAGTAAGATACACATGGTGACCATAGTGCAAAGGTTACAAAGTGATGGAGCATGTTATAATGATCAACCAAGGATCAAACTCAACATCCAGTGTGCACCCTCCACCTTAGCATGGATATTATCCTATGTACTATTAATTTAAGCTCAAACTATTGAGTAAGGGATTTTAATTTGATGTAACTAAGCTTTGGAGAGATTAAAATAGACTACTATAACCACCATTAGTGTTATGTATAGCATGGATGCCTTTGAGGCTTCATATTGTAGTTCCAAAGCTCACTTGTGAGCCTTTGGGATGTTAGTAGCTTTAGCTAAGTATTTTTTAAATTTCACTTATCATGTACTCTACTTATTTGAAATTTTCTTAATGAATAATGGTGTTGCATCTATTTAAGCTTGATTTGGTTACATCTCTTATTAATGTCTTTTGAATACAAAGTGAAAGTGATAGTTATAATTTTATAACTTCAATATGTGAATTTTAAGCTTAGAAAATCTCTATATTAAGTCATTAATGGCATCCCTATGTAAAATATGATTTCAACATACTTTGTGAAATGTTATAAGCATAGATTAAAACCCATGCCCAATAATGATATCCCTGCATGAAGTGTGAGCCTAGTGTGAACCTGATCTAAAGCATTCCATTGGCCCCTCAAAGCACTAAATAATGTTGAGCTTATAGGAACAAATGATTTCACCCTAAATACAATAAAACCAACACAATATAAGCTTATGTCCATTTAGCTAGAACTAAGTCCCTGAATAGGCTTTCACCTATAGACCATCAGACTAAGCCTATAAATGGCTTACACCATGAATATATCAAATTCATTGTTAATATGATCAAGTACCATAAGTAATGATTTATACCATGGCATGATTAGCACAATGTGTGCCCTAATTCTTTCTCTACTATACTTTAGGTGAGTGCATAAGGCTTACACCTTATATGAATTGATGCCAATGTAATCAAGTGTTAAATGTTGAGTGATATGAGAATGTATAATGTTTGTGCCTAGTTTAAATGAGATTATATTTGACTTAAACAACCTAATGAAACTTGACCCCATGAATAAATGAATTGACCCCCATTTTCTACAACAAAACTAATGTACAGGCCTATTTTAGCTATCTTCTCTTTACTAGCCATTAAGAATTTTGAATTGAAAATTGTTTGTAATCAATAAAAATATCATGTTAATACACTTACAATCACATGTCATTGTCTCAAAACCCCCTCATTAATTTAAACATCTTATCTTACCCTCAAAATTTCTAAATGTGCATCTAGTCTCCTCCATGACTGATAATATGAACTTTGTGAAAAAACAGTGACCATTTACACTATTGGCATGACCTTTATGATTATATGAGAATATTTATATTGTAAAAAGTATCATTTGTACCAAAATTGAGAGGCTAATTTAAGTTGTAGATTCTCCAAAGTCATAAATTTCTTTAAGAGTGGTTCTTGGGCATTGACTGAGTGTATATGACTATGTAAGTGCATGTTGGTTATGTATGTTTGAGGTTTTGGGTCTTTATCCACTATAGCATAAATGTTTACAATTTTTAAAACTAATTAATTATTTATCAATATATAAACACTTCAAAAGAATTATAACTCTCATTGTGTTGAACTTGTAGACCTCATTGATTTCATATTTGTTTGATCAAAAGGATGACCTATAGGTTGGGGCCTGTAGGTCAATTTTAGACTACATAGGACACTTATCCATATCAAATAACCCTTGAAATTTTTAATGATATAAATCATGATATTCCATTATAATTTTTTGATTATCTATGAAGTATATATAGATCACAAGGCCATTTAAACTTACTTGTCTTACTAGGCATGATTTCAATCCTATGAGTGTAGGTGTAGATTTGTATAGTTTGTATGGACTTAGGGAGATTTATACATTTAGAAGGTAAAATATATAGTTTAAGACCCTCTCATCAATTCATAAATTGTATCCATATAGTCACAAGCTTATTTTAAGATTCACTTACCTTGAAAGTTTTCATTCCTTGCTCATCCACTTCTTGTGCTTATGACTAAGTGTATTTGTAGACATGAGTGTAGGTGATTATTCTCTTAGAATTTTGACCTAGATAAATCTAATGATAATATTGATAACATCTTAGATGAATATTAGTGATAATTTATGGGTTTCCAATGGTCCATTGACTTCAATATCTCCATTAAGGTCTGAAGGTTAAGTCACTTCACACTTAGTCCATCCCTTCTTTGTATGGTTGTATATAATATTTGACTATGTGTATAGATAGAGACAACTTTGAGAAGTGGGATAAGATTATAGTGGATAATCCTAGAGAATTTAATCTTATAATTTATTTACCTTTTCATTTATCATATTCACCTAGAATGAAATCTTTGATCTTCATTTAATAACTTATCTTTTAAGAATCTTGTAAACCCCACTATACATTATGAGATAGTCCATGCATGACATGTGAAGTGTATGCATTGGAGTGATTTCGTGATGTATATTGGATATATTAATTCCATATTATTTTAAATATACATCTTATCTCACTCACTTGTCTTGATCTCCAAAAATCTCCCTAACCATACTTTAAAGTATCCTCATAATAATCAGCTATAGTTGAAAATGGGGTGTTGACTGTGTGTCTCATCATTCATGACTGATTGTATATTATGTCTTCTTGTATAATAATTTGAAACCTTTTTACCTTTATCATAACATTAAACTCATTATTATTATCCATCTTCAAATCTAAAACATAGAACCTTCTTGAAAAGTGGTGGCCTGCCTATGTTTTAGTGTGATTGTAGGTAGACTAAGATAGATTTGGACATGATAATGTCAAGGATTATAGATTATAAACCTCCCATTAATTTAAATAGACTAATATATATATATTTATACCTATATTCATTAATATATCCATGCTTTATAGTCTCCACAAAACAACATTTCCATGAAGCACATCCTTGACTATATCTTCCTTGGTTGTAGGTGGTTATTATTCTCTATTTAATAGGGTTTTAAGGTTTACATACCTACTTTCATAACCATGATGTTTCTAAAAAAATATTGACTTTTTTTTTATAGTGGATCCATGAGGTATAAGTGGATGGATACGTGTTAAGATGATAATGGATGATGGGAATCTACAAAATTGAGAAAAGAGTGGAAAGATTAAGGTTATATAATGGTGAAAAGGTAGTGACAAGACTATGAGATGGGATGCCACAAGAGGTAGGTAAAATGAACATGAATACATAAACTATATATTTAATTAATACCATGAGTTAATCATATACATATGCCTCAATCAAAAAATCCACTTTGGAGGTTTTTTAACAAGCATACACTACTAAAAATCGAAACCTAGGAATCATCAAATACCTTAAGGAATGATAACTTTCCTTAATATCTACTAAAATAGGACTATGAGGTTATTGGGTATGATTGAGGATATTTAAGGGGAATTAAAATTAATTAAACTTTGTGTCACTTTAATGAATTAAATATGACATAAATGAACCCCTAAAATCAAAATTCTAACAAATCTTGATATTCTTAGATGCCTCATGAACCATACAACCTTCATTTATTTGATTCTAGACTATATATTAATAATGTATGTCTTACTAAGATATATTTACAATCACACATGTGGAAATAATATAAATAATTTCATGGAAAGGTGTTTTATACTCTTGAAAATCTCCACAAACTTTCATTTTTATATCATGATGCTCAGGAGTGGAGAAAACATAGAAAACCAATTACTTATCTGAATGAAGAAGACATAGTGAATATCTTAACTTATAGAGTATTGTTCATAAATAAGAGAGAGAAAATTTGAGAATCAATTCCTAAAGATAGGATATCTCTTATATCCTTTCCTCTAATAAAAATTCTAGATCTTGAATTTCTCTCTCATGGTCATAGAATCTAGAAACCTGAAGGTCTCTCTCTTTGAAAAGAAACTAGGTGGTGTATGTGACTCGATTATAAGCTTGTGTGAGATAATTTTTCCTTGAATATTTTTTTAATAACCTATAATGACTCCAAATTCAATATCTTGACCCCTATTGTATGGAAAAGTCCATACAAATCCATACTTCCTACATGAAACTCATGAAAATAACCTTTCTTTTGCATTTATTTCATACTTAAAGATTTGAAACACAAATTTAGGGATAGATAATGATTAATACAAATCAAGAGGGAGATTAGAACAAGAAATAAGTCTTTTTACATCAAATTAGGGGCATATTTCACATATGGGAACTATTTGGAGACCAAAACAATCCTTAAGATTTGAAGAGGAAATATTTCCAAGGCATGACACTTTTGACTTAGAGTAATGTCATGAACATGAAGGTGTTTTAAATTATTATTAATGATTTAGTGGATTTTAACACCAAATTTATCATTAAAAAAACCAAAACCTTTCTTTTTAAGTAATATACAAAGTTTTACAAGGATAATTATCAGTAAGCATCATGAAGAACACCTTATACCCTTCTTAAAAGTCTTGAATGAGCCTTATATATGTCATCAACACACCCTTTAAGCTTGTATTTCAATCCATACTTGAAATATTTAATATACTATATAACTCATGATGATTCATCATCTACCATCTTCACCATATCTATCAGATCACTTTTAGATCACAAGACCACTTGAGTTCTTTGTCAAATACCTCCAAACATCCTCAAACATCATGATGTTAGTTAATATCACTTGAAACAAGGTATGATAGTGACAATACATGAGACTCAATCTTGAAATGATAGCTAGTGAGCACTATGATGATTAAGTAGATCATTTGAGGATAAAGGACAAATAGGACATGAAATGTTTTTAGTGGTAGGGGTTGGAATTTGGCCTTAAGAGGCCAAATTACCAACATTTTTGGTAACTCATAGGGGTTGACCAACCTGATAGTTAACAAAACCTATTTAATTTTCATGATAATGACAATCTAAACCATAACAACATGATTTTTATGACTACCTTACACTACCAAATAGATTTTGTATCTTTTGGCACCTCTTATGATTGCAACAAATAAAAATACACAAAGAAAGACAACAAAAGGAACATAGCTAAACCTAAGAATAAAACACACCTAACTTAAGTAAAATAAGAACAAGATAACAAACTATTTATTTTGATAACCACTTATTAAAACATGAAAACAAACTAAAATAACTAACTTGAGGTCCCAATCTTTCCTCAAGGGTTAAATGAAAAAACTGATTTTCCACCATGGCACATTGAAGTATGATTGTCATATCTTAATAACTTCCACTTGAATCTAGGAGAATTAGCATATTCATGGACTCTTGGGGAAGCAACTAGGCCTTCTAGTTCCATTCTCAAGTGCATGCACTATACATGTTAGTTTAAGACCCAATCGTACTCCTCCCATATCCTTTTACTTTATAAGAACAAAACTAATTCTACCTCAGTCATGTGATACCAAATTTCTACCATGTTTTGATTGATGATTTGATTTTGATCCATATGGAAATCTTAAACTTCATTAATAATTCTAAAGGATAAGATATATTTACTTTATTTATGTTCAAGAGTATCAACTTGAGGTCCTACATCAAAAAACAATTCTTCATTATTTACATCAACTTGTGTCTTCTCTTTTTATGGATAAAATTTGACAGGATTAGTAGCTGATTGGGCTTCAACATGTTCTATAGGAAATATGACTCATTGAAGAGATTTATATTCATTTAAAATGTTCATATATTTCTACCAAAGGGCATGATTGTCACCTTGACACTCATATTCATTGGTTTTCCTGCACTTATCTATGGTAACTACTACAATTTCTTGAGGACTATATTATTGATGGAGGACAACTACCATGTTACCAAGGAGTTCTCAAGAAACAACTTCTTTCTCAACTGAAACCTCTTCCTCCTGTATCTCATCTTGTACTTGCATCTCATATTGTATCTTAGAAACCTCTTAGAGCTCATCTTATTTTTTATCATGAAATATTGAATCATGTCTATCCTTGCCAAGGGGTGTCCCAATGATGATGCCCTCCTCTTGCTCACTCAAGTCACTTTCATATTCTATCATTGAAATTAATATTATTCATTTTTCACATAAATGAGAGGCTCATTATAAACAATTGGCATGGTGTATCCTTGAAAATAATCAAGAAGATGAGACAAATCTAATGGTTTTATCATGGATTGTTGCTTCGAGTCATGGGGTTATTCAATTTGGACAACCATCACCTCCTCTCTCTATTGCATATTTTATTGAATAGGTTCCATGAGGGGAAAGACTTGGGATTTTGAGGAGGAAGGAGTGGAGAGTGCATGATCTCATTATTACTTTCCACTTCAACACTTGAGTTTATATTTGACTATTCTTCTCTCTCCCTTGACTATTACAATTGTTTCCATGTCATAAACTTGGGTTTAGAGACTTATTATTTTTCACTTGTTTTAGCCATGGGTATGAATGGAGGAATTTCTTGGTAAGATTGTGTTGCTTTTACAAATTCTATTGATTGATAAATATGTTGGTTTATAAGCTCAATTTTTTACTAGGGTGACCATCAAAGTCTAACACCAAATCATTAAACACATTCCACTACTAATTAGAATATGAAGGACCTTACACTATCTACTATGAAACATATAACTTAGCTTCATAAAACACAATTCTTGTACCTTTTTAGATCTCTCTTGGATAGACTTTCAAGTAGGAAAATTTGGAAAGGCTTGTGAAGAACTTTGAGGGCTATGATACATGTTTTTTTGACATTATTTAGAGGTAAAACACAATTCAATAGAGGAATTATGTGAAATTAAAGAGGAAACATGTTTTTGGTAGGATTGGATTTGTTGTCTCTCATGAACTACCAACTTCTCTTTAATGACTTCAACTAAACCTTCTATGTCCATCATATCACCATTGACTTGTGAATGGCCTTGTCTTATGAAGGATGCAAACTCTTATTTAGCTTCCTAAAATAAATCTCTCGTGATCTCAATCTCATGCCTAGGGATCTCCTATCCATATCTCTTTTGTGTGTTAATGCTCACCATATATTTTTTATAGCAAAAAAATGTTTGTTTAAATCTTGAAATGGATTCTCTTGGAGCTTGGTTAAGCTTATTAGGAATGTCATCAAATTTCCATGATTGATTATATTGATAATAAGGATACCAAAGAAGTGAATGAGGTACACAACAAGGGATAAAGTGGTATCCTTGGTATTGAAAAGGATCATAAGCTTGATAATGGCTTTCATACTATTGATCAAGGTGAATGAAGGACTAATAGGGGTCATAATGAGATGGATATGGATCATAATGGAAATAGGATGGATAATAGGGATGATGATAAGGTATTTAAATATAGGAATGTACCCCATATGAAGCCATAGCTTACCATAAAACACATGAAAAATAATGAACCATGAACAATATTCCTCTTTACCACAAAGATGATGACCATATGAGTGCTTGAAACTAGTTATGAAGACCAATGTGTTGTAAATGAGTACTCCAATGGTTGAATCTATGTCCCATCAGTTATGCTAAAACTATTAACAACCCAAGTTACACATTACTAAAGAAGATTTTTTAGATCTCCTTCAAACATAGACTAACATTAGATTGGTCTACAAGTTATGGGATACCTTTATCTTAGATAAAACCTCTATATTATGAAGCTAAATCCTATGATAAATCAACATTGAATTTTTTACTAAACCTAATTTGATTGGGGGGTGAAAATAGTTAAAAAGATAACTAAAAGGGAAAACATGTACTAATAATGGTGATTCACCAATTCTTGAATTCTTCCATTCAATTTGAACTCCAACTAACACTAATAATCAATGCAAATAACTAAATCTTAATATTCTAATGGACTCTTATGAAAAAGTGTTTCACATAAAGTGTTCATCAAGATATCAAAGCATGAAGGAAATGATGAAAGACCTTATTCAAGGCACTACTAGTCAATATATCCATTTTTAGCTTAGCCACTCAATATCAAATATGATATATGACCTATATAAAATGATATCCAAGTAACTAGGTGAGATTAGGACATGCCAAGTAAAAAACACTACCACTTGTGCAAATAAAACTAATTAAAACACACTAAACCTCTACCAAGGAATCTAAAACAGTAATTTTTTATTATCTTAAGAGGTTATAAATCTCAATATTGGTAGAGTTTCATTCTACCCAAGAGAGGGATCTTAAAACAAGGCCTAAAGTCATGTGTGTGTGTGTGTGTGTGTGTGTGTGTGTGTGTGTGTGTGTGTGTGTGTGTGTGTGTGTGTGTGTGTGTGTGTGTGTGTGTGTGTGTGTGTGTGTGTGTGAATAAGAGAAGAACACCAAAAATTGGCATAGAAGATAGAATAAAAGAGGTGATAAATCATCATTAACTCCAACATGACTTCATTTATAAATAGTTACTAGTAGTCCTACATAAAACTCTCCATGCTTGATGCCTTACATAATAATTAAATGAGGCATTTGGAATTAAAATGAGGTGGTGGTTGTATTTGACTTCTTAAAAATATTATTTAATCATGCTAATCCATTATTTGTCAAATATATCTTGTACCCTTCCACTTAAGGGTTAGTTAACTCATGGATTGACACTCAAGATCAGCTATGCATGTGATTGGTAATTCAAGACCAATTTATGGATGGAATTTCCACTTGAAGACTAGATATGCATGTGATTTAAATTTAAGGTTTAGATATGTGGGGTTAGGATTAACATTATCTATCATAAACAACCTTCTATTCCATTTTCCACCTTACATGATTGACCAAGTAGGTCTACTATGACAATTAGGCCTAGTAGCCTAACTACTTGCATTTGATGGATCTAAAAGCTTGCACAAAACATTGAAAACCTATGAATAATTATGTTTTAGGCCTAAAAAAATGTCTCATATCATGAAATAGGTTTCCTTGAGTAAGAAACACCTACAATTTGGTCAAAACTTGTTGAACAGGTCAATCTATCTTTCATTTCTATAGACTAGTTAATATGAATAGACAAACAGGGGAATTTCCAAGCATGTTTTTGAGCATTTTACAATTTTAAACTGTAGATCATGTGTCAATATTTACTCTCCATTGATTGTAATATATTTATACTACCTTGTGTAGAGAGGATTAAAAATAAAATTAGTTAAGCATTAGTCCATAGATAATGAAACATGCATAAAGAACTAAATAACTAAGCCTATCTATTCCTAAGCGAATTACAAAGGATAGAAAGAAACAAATGAAATAAAAAAACATCATATTACCTTCCCAAATGGATTCACCATACCCATGTGGCTCAAAACCATGTTCTCCCTTGATCAAGCATCCTTGTCTTTGTCAACAATGGTGGAAAACTCCTCCAATGTCTCAAGAACACTCCATAAAACCTAGGTTCATGATTCCAAATCACTAAACTAGAATGTCAATGAATCTTGAAAAAACAATCAATGAAAAAATGCAAAGGATTGTGAAAATAATTTAACATTATAACTTTGTAATATTCAATCTTAAAATTCATGTCCATAGCCTCTCTATTTATAAATTTTTTAGATTAGTCAGGATCAACCATGACCATCCATCTCAAGATTGAGATGTGTAGCCATGGATAATCCTAATATTTGGAATTAAATCCATAATTTTCTTCATCATGACCTTGTAATAAGGGGCATTAAATAGGTGTGGGAGGCATTAACTAGGCATGGCTGATCCATAATCTTGATATTTATGGCATTTATGGCCTAGGGATATCTTCCCAAGAAATGATGTTAGCTGATGATGTAGTTAATAAGAATCAATTTTCAAAAATAAATATTCATCAAATCTCATTTAAAATCCACTTAAGCTCTTGATTTGGATTAATTATCCTTAAATAAGGTTAATCAACATTTGTGTGATTATTTGAAAATTGGCCCTTAATTAATCAAAATGGTCAGAAAGTCATATTATTGGGTTGTAATTTGACTTAGGAAGAATTAGAAGGTTATGTTAGATTTACCATAGCTATATTTCAATTAGTATGTTTCCAACACAAAATAACAAAGGTATGTGGTATGTACCAATGAATTTAGGATAAAAGAGTGATCCAAAGCACAAAAGGTGAAATCATCATTTTGACTCAAAATGGATTGATCAAAGTTAGCTACACCATAAATTACATTTCCCTATTTAGGGATACTTTGACCTAAATTGGCACTTTTAAATGAAATTTTCAAACCATTTATGGTGTTTTATTTATTTTGACCTAAAATGTGCATTTGAGTGTAATTCAAGTAAGACTGACAATTTCAACACAAATGGTGTTAGGAATTAGATGTCTACATTTTACCTTTGTTTGAGAATGTGTAACGAGACATTCAGGTTAAGTAATGTCTTTTCAAATAAAATATTTTCCAAGAATAAATTGGAATAGACCCATGATTCCCTCTTGAGAGGACATAATAGGATGGAAGAAAAGGATGGACTCTCAAAAAGAGAGAGAAATTAAGAGATTATCCCATGGAATAGATCACGTCTAGATGAGCTAATGCTTTCACACATGGTTACCATCAATGATAAAAATATAATGATAGGTATAATATGCCCTAGAAATGGGGGGAATAGGAAAGATGCAATCCATAAATGTAAGGAACACATTGTAAACATACCCAATTTGAGAGTAAAAGGTGCATGCTTACGTCATTCATCAATCCTAAGACAAGTTACACATTAAAATATTTACATCATGGGAATTAGTGTTGAGAGCTTATAATTAGATGAAAAGATAGAGTGTTATACTTTAGAAAGGGAAGCACCACTATAATGGGGTATCCAAAGAGAAGATAATAAGAAGTGCCCCAGTAGAGCAGATTTGATCGTGATAAAATAGTTGTGCCCCAGTAGGGAAAATTTTGATGAATGATAAATAATAAAGAATGATTTTGCCCCTATAGATCTGATTTTATTAAGACATGATTTAGATGTTGGGCCCTAACATGGACAATTGGAAAGAAAAAATAGCTCAAGGATATAACTGAAAGGATAGGTTAAAGTGAACAGGTGTAAATGTACATGTGATGGTGTAATGGATTAGAAAGCATATAAAACCAAGCATATGAGAATGCACAAAGTGATAAGAGAGAGATGAAAATAAGAATGGGGATATCCAAGATGACCTCAATAGAAATTGAGCACTACCTATATAGTTACATGGACTTATGTTCCAACATGAACTTCAGGATAATGTAATTCACCCAAGTTTGGGAGAGAATGGAATGAGGAATGATGAAAAATGACCAAGAATTGATTAAAATCACAATGTATGAAAAGATATGCACATATAATCATAGAGAAAGAAGACTGAAATGCATGCTACCTAGAAGCCTAATTCCATATCATGACATTAGGTTTTACAAAGTGTTCTTGAGAATCATTCATTAGAGCTGATGTTGATGTTAAGACTTTGAGACCTAAGCACAAAGTGATTTCTATAGAAAAATAAATTAGGCATCATAAGTATGAATAAATTCAAATGACATAATATTCCAATTATGTTGAGCTAGTTCAAATGTGAATACCTATAACTAAGGATAATGGTAAAACAATGACCAATACTAGAGTTATAGAGATTTACATTTAAACAAAAAATAAAAACATAAAGAAAAATATAAACATAAATGAACCTAAATTGAAATCAAGGTATGAATAAAAGTGTTTAAAAAAAAGTCAAAATTTATTAATGACATGAGACTAAGATATGAATAATCAAGATCCATGTGGACGATCAAGGCATTCTTGAACACAAAAGAGAAAATTAAAAAAAAAAAAAAAAAACAAGACACCAACAATAATGAAAATTTAAAAAATGGTCCAAGAACAACATAATAACATATGATCAAGATATAAACAATTAAGATCCATGTGAATCATCAATATGTTTCGAAACATAAAATGGATAAGCAAAAACCAATCAAGGAAACACAAGACCAAGATGAGATAAGAAGTAATAAAAAGAGAGAAGGAGAAGAAATAAAATGAGAGGTGTGAAAGCACAACAAAACACCAAGAAAACTCAAATAAACACACATAAACAAAAACCAAGCTAGTGTGGTTTTAAAGATAAATTTTCATGCATGTGCGGTATAGGCGTTACTTTCCACCACATCATAACAAAGAAAAATGACATAACAATTTTTCCCTAATTAAAGAGGAACAATGATAGAAGAAATGGGGGAAGAGTAGAAAAGGAAGGAGTTGGTCAAGCTAACACCAGATGTATAAGACAAGTGGATGCTACCTACATAGTTCCATGGATGCATGTTCCAATATGAACTTTCAGCCAAATGTAGTTCTCCCAAGAAATGGGATAGAATAAAAATGATGATTAGACTAGCATGATTAATGTTATAGAATAAATGGAAGATACAACAAATAAATAAGAATGTTCTTGGAAAACATGAAGTTAATGAGATGAGAAATAATGGTCTTGAAAAATGGAAAGTACATGGGATAAGATGAAATGAACTAGTGTTTTTGTGCTTGAAAAATGGCAAGAGAATTAAAACTTAATAGGCGCTCAAAAAATGGTGACAGCATTCAAACTTAATAGTTACTCACAAAATGGTGAGAGTATTCAAACTTAATAGTTTCTCATAAAATAGTGAGAGCATTCAAACATAACAAGTGCTCATAAAATAGTGAGAGCATTCAAACTTAATAGTTTCTCATAAAATGGTGAGAGTGTGGGATGGTGGAATAGGAATGTACAAATGTACAAAAGCATGAGACAATGTTTTTGTTCTTTTGTTGATTATGTTCTAATGTTTTTGGGATAAAATATTTATAAGGTGGGACTATCTAGTCAAAGAGATGCACGTCCTGAGAGTAGAGGTTCTAATAACATAACTAAGTTAGATGCAATGACACATACTCATAGATCGATGAGAGTAAGGATATTGATAAAACAATAAAGAGTAGAAAATGTGATCACCAAGATAATGTGCAACCTAAAGTAAAAAAATAAGTATCAATATTCACCTATATATAATAGTGTAGTAATGGTCTGGAACCAAGATGTTTTTGTTCACTTGTTTGAAGCTACACAATACTATCCTGGCTGAATTGCTTTGTATAACTACTACTGAGGATATTCATAATGTTCATGAGACATAATCGAGATCATAATTGGTCAAGGGATAAAAAGTGTTCAAGATCATAACATGTCTTAGATATAATAAAGAATATGTTTCTCAAAGAGAGTGATCTAGAATATAATGAAGAATGTGTTTGAAGTGCCAAGGGTTCAAAGCCTTTACTATCAAGATTCATGAAAAGTGGGATAGGGTAGTATAACATGTGTTTAAGGTAAGATAAAAGGGTGGGATAAAATTATGACAACACAAGTCGCCCCCAAGTTAGGGGTCTTGTAGAGAATGGTTCAATTCTATTTATGTGTAGAACCTCTTAAGGTGTATGATGTTCATAGCCTTTGAAATTTATTCATCATTAGGTTTAGCTAGTTGATATGCACCTGATCCATAGTTCACTATGATAATATACAATCCTAACCAATTAGGATAAAACTTCCCTTTCTTTTTGGGTTTAACATTTGTGTTCTTCTAGTTCTCTTTCAAAACTAAGTCACCAATCTCAAATCCTTGGGGGAGAATGAATTTTTTGTATCTTCTCTACAATATATTATAATAGGCCTACAAGTTTTTTAGGTCAGCCAAATGCTTACCATCAATAATCTATAGTTCGTGTAGTCATGAGGATTTATAGTCTTCATTATCTTCAATGTGCTCCAGTGATATTCATAATGATGGGATCTCAATCTTAACTAGGATGATAGCTTCAGTTCCAAAATAAGGGAGTATGGAGTAGCTCTTATTAGGGTATGATGATTGGTTTTATAATCCCAAAGGGTAGGAAAGAGTTGCAGTGCCAATTATGGCCATCATCATTGACAATCTTCTTTAAGATGGCTAGAATGGTTTTATTTGACACCTCATCTTGTCTATTACCTTGTAGGTTATATGGAGTGGATTTCTTGTGATTGATATTGATTTTTTTACAAAGATATTTTACATCTTGGTTCATAAAGGATATACCATTATTGGATATAATACGGGCTAGAATGCCATATCGATAGATGATATGGTAATGAATGAATTTGGCTATTTGTTTCTCAATATCATAAGTGAGAGGAATGGCCTAAATCCAATTGGTAAAGTACTCCATTATAGTAAAAATGTGCTTATGTCCATCTAAATATGTTGGGTTAATTTTCTTAATGAGATTTAGACCCCATGTTGAGAATGACCATGGTGTTATAATCGGGTACAATGGTAAGGAAGGTACATGTATAATGTTGTTATGCTGCTAGTAAGGAACACACTTTTTTACATAATTACAAGCATTTGTCTCCATTTTGGGCCAATAATAGACTATTCAGAGAATTTTATTTGTTAGGACTACACCATTGGTATGTGCCCCACACATTCCTTCATGAACCTCCTTTAGTGCCAGCTCGAATTCTCCCAAAGATAAATAATGAAGAAGCATTCCATCATAGCCTTTTTGATAAAGAATGTTTTTAAGGAGGATATAACATGCTAGGTGATGAAGGAATAGTATTTTTTTGTTTTTATAAAGTTTGGTAGGAAATACATGACTATGGAAATAGTTATAAAAATATTTGTACCATGGTAGCTCAGGTGAGAAATAGGATCAACAACAGTGCATATCCTCTCTAAATTTGATAGAATATGTGCTAACTAAAGAATATTTTCAATCAAGAATTGATACTCTTTAGCACTATCATATATTTAAATCATGGAACCATTTTTTTCCATGGCATCGATAGATCTATTGTTGACTTGTAATACTTTCTCAAACTGTAGAGATTTAAAATGTGTTTTAAGGTTATCAATAATTTGCTTGTGAGGAACAATCTTATCATCTCTTATTTAATACTAATCAATTGTATAATTTATAATTAGCTACGAATCTATAGATAACTTTAAGCTTTGAATATCCCATTGTATGGTAAGATAGATCCCTATAACTAATGCCTCATATTTGGCCATATTGTTTGTACACTAAAATTATATATGGAATGCTTTGGGGATCAAATCCCCCTGTAGTGTGATCAACAATATGCTAGCTCCAAACCCTTAGGATGTGAAGGATTGATCAAAATAGAGCATCCAATATTATATTTCTTATGATGTTTGTTCTATCTTCATGATATAATCATCTGGAAGGTCAAAGTTGAGAGGTTGAGTAGCTGTAATAAGAGCTTCTACAAGTTGGTTAGCAAGAACTTGTCCTTTGATTACCTTTTGATTCTAGTGCTCAATATCAAACTCATTGAGGAGCATAATCCATTTATCCATGCATCCTTGAAGAACTACTTTAGATAAAAGTAACTTGAGAGGATCTACCTTGGTGATAACAATAATTTTGTTATTTAGCATATAATTTCATAATTTATGAGTGTCAAACACCATAGCTAAACATGCTTTCTCAATAGGCATATAATTATGTTCATAGGCTACCAATGTGTGATTTAAATAATAAATAGTGTGTTCCATACCATGATCATCATGGGTTGAGAAAAAAGTGCCCCAAGTGCATGTTTCATGGTTGATATATAAAGAAGTAGTGGCTTTTCTTATATTGGAGGTCATAAGACTGGTGGATTGGCCAAGTATGTTTTAAGCTTTGCAAATTCTATCTAAGAATATTCATCCAAGTAAAATGTTACCCATTTCTTTAATAGGTGCATAAATGGGTGGCACTTATCTACCAATTGATAAATGAACCTATGTATAGACTGGATCTTGCCTTGTAGACCTCACAACTCTTTAAGATTGTTTGGTGAAGGCATTTCCATTATAGCATTGACCTTTATAGGGTTGAATTCAATCCCTCATTATGATATAATTAACCCTAAAAATTTTATTTATATGACTCCAAAGATACATTTCTTAGGATTCAAGTGGATGTTATATGCACAAAGCCTCTCAAATATTCTTCATAGAATGTCAAGGTGTCTATCTCTTGTTTTTTTATTTTGCTAGTATATCATCAAAATATTCCTAGACAATGTCATGCATCATGTCATGGAAAATGATAGTCATTACCCACTAATATGTGGCTCCAACATTATTCAGTCCAAATGGCATGACTTGGTAACATAATGTCCCACATAGAGTGGTGAACATGGTCTTATGTTGATCTTAAGGGGCTATCTTGATTTGATTGTAACTAAAAAATCCATCTATTAAGGATAACATCTTTTACTCAATAGTTGAGTTGATGATCATGTCAATGTTAGGTAGAGAAAAATCATATTTGGGGCCTATTTTGTTGATATCATGAAAATCAGTAAAAAAATGTATGTCTAAGGTCTTTTTACTCACTGGTACTATGTTATAAATCCATTTAGAGTAGTCTAGTGGTCTGATAAAATTGGATCCTAATAAATTTTCCAACTCATCCTTAACCAAATGGGTAATTCATGGATGCATCTTTCTCAACTTTTACTTGATTGGTTTAGCATTAGGGTGAAAAAAAGATGATCCAAAACTAAATTTGGGTCCAATCCTACCATGTTAGAGTATGCCCATGCAAATATGTCTATATAATCCTTAAGAATTGATATAATATGTTCATGTTCTACTTCAATAAGGGAAGCTCCAAGATAAACAATTTTAGGATCTTCATGGGTTCCCAAATTTACTTCTATTATACTCTCCATAAGGAGTGTGGATAAATCTTCTAGAAGTATAGGCAATGTATGGTCATTTTTATCTTCCTCTATTATATCTTCTTGTTGTTCCTCCCAAATATCTAGATAATATGAAGACTCAAAATTTGCCTTCCCAGGTAAAGGTCAATTGGCAAAAACCTCTACAAACTCAAGAGTAAGATGCTCAAATATTTGATGTTGTTATGAAGAGATGCTTGTACTAGCTATGCAACTTAGGCTAGATGGAATTTATACATCCTAAGGGGATGAGAAAACTTTCCCACCTAGGAGTGCCTGAAATAGGTTTTCACTCAAAGGCTTGTATTTTTCTTTACTTTTTCCTTATCAACAAGTGCCTCAAAGAGGTTTTTGCCTAAAGATCTTGATGTTTGTTCTTTATTATGACCAAGAAAGTTTGCCTGCTCTTCCAAGTAGGTAGAAGAATTTAATGAAAAATAAAAACCCTACTTATGATCACCAATGGGGAATACATCTCATATCCCCATGTATTCTATAATTGATTCTTCATTTTATAACTCATTGATTCATATGACCAAATTTTGTTGATCCCAATCTATGATTTTTTGGGTGGAAAATGAATAAGTCACAAATAGAGTTTTCTTTAGGATGGGAAGCACCAATGGTAAAGATATAATGTCCTGCTTTAAGAAGGGAAGCACTACTAGGATGGTTTTTTGCTTCAGGATGGGAAGCTCCAATGGTAAATATATAATGTCCTACTTTAGGAAGGGAAGCACCACTAGGATGGATTTTTTCTTCAAGATGGGAATATCCAATTGGTGTTATGGTCAATATGGAATTTGAATCAAACAAATATGAGTTAGGAAGCTCATCAAAAAGTCTATAATGGGGATATTATGTCACTGCTAGGAGTCTTGTTACTAATCACTTTGAGAGAGTCACTATAAAATTTCATGAGGTCATCCTCTGGTGGTTCAAATCTAAGACCATGATTGCAATTGGCAACTCTAGCTAATGAGGGTTCTAAAATTCCTTGCACCTATGGGCCAAGGCCTTTCCTTATATAATTGAGATGATCCATTATCCTATTAGGGATATGATACTTTGGATTTTGAAAATAATTAGCAAGGCCTTTAGAACATAACCAATCTCCTTCAGTAAAAGCCTCTCAATATTTCTTTGGTGTAATTATAGGTACAAAAACCATAGGAGGTTTTGGTTGTTTCTTCTTTGGTTACCAAATATGATCAGGTCTGTTAGGAGTCTAGGAAGTTGTAGGCTTACCAAATGTTTTATGGTATTTTGGTAATTTTTAAATATGGAGGATGTCCTTCAGATGGTACATGGAAATGCCTACATCTTTAATAATAACCTTTTTGGCCAAAGTTATAGGAAATGGATCAGCTGAAGTGGAGGCTAGATCACCAGGGTCTATATAATTAGATGGAGATGGATGTGAAATGATGGATTTATTCTTATTTGTAATTAATTCAGAACCTAGACAATAGTTATAATTATGAAATTCTACTTCAAGATGTTTGTAGTATTGATATGGCTATTGATCAGTGGGAATAGTAACCTTGATCCCATCATGGGGAAAATTAAGGCATTGGTGAAGAGTAGATGGAACTACCTGTACTTCATGGATCCAAGGATGACCAAAAAAATTATTATAAGGAAGCTCAATATCCATTATATGAAATAATGTGTGATGAGAAATAGACCCAACCATGATTGGCAACCAAATTGTACCTAATGACTCCCTCTCAGCATTATCATAAGACTTAATTTTAATAGTTTTTGGATGAATGCCTTTATCTATGTAGCCCAATCATCAAACCAATTTAAGAGATATGATGTTTAACCCTAAACCATTATCTATAAGAACCCACTTGATCTTGTGATCTGTAATGATTATCTCAATGTATAGTGGGTTATTATGGTTTGGGCCAAGGGTGGACCTGTCTTTTTGATCAAATGTGATTTACCAAAATTAAGACAAGTGTCCAACTAGGTTTTATAACTAATCAAGGTTTATATCATTAGGCACAATATAATCTTGTAAAAGTTTGTTAAACATGGTTATTTAGACATCAAATGCTCATAAGAGTTTTAATAGGGAAATTTGTATAGGGTTTTTATCTAATTGATCCATTAGACTATAAGGCCTTTAAACTATGGATTGAACTAGTTTAATCTTTGTTGGGACAATATTCAGCTTTGAAACCATTGGCTTAATGTTCTTATTGGGTTTTATGGAAAAAGTGGGTCAAGGGCCCTGAATGGTAACTCACAGGTGTCTAGTTATGACTGCACAACCTAAAAGTGGCAAGGAGTTATTATAATTAGAAGAAGGCAAAGGGCTTTAGATGGTGTCTCATGGGAGACTAACTATATTTCTATAATTTTGGGTTAGTGAGGAGCCTTTATAATTAGAAGAAAGGTATTGTTGTTCAGGATTAGTAACCTGTGCAAATGGAGTAGTAACATGGTGATGTAAACTTGACATGGTATTATTAGGAGGAGAGGGTGTTGGTCTTATATTGATGGGTCCTATGTTATGAGGAACATGAGATTGACCACATGGTTTTATAGTAATAGTGGCAATGTGGGTTACATAAATACATCTTACAGTATTATTATAGTCATAACATATATTATTATAAACCACATTATTAGTATGGCTATTATGATCTCAATTATGCTCATTATGATTCTAACCTTATTATTGGTTTTGATTCTACCTCTACCCTTGATTTTGACCATTTTGATTATTTCTTGGTGGTGGTGGATCATGTCGAGGAAATGGGTCTTTGTAGATTCCCATATCCTAATTTATGTCTTGATTAGGGGCCAACTTAATTTCTAGTTCACCACTTTCAATAAAGCCCTCAATAATATGTCACAATTAGATGTAATGATATGCATTGTGACTAGTAACATGATGAAATTTACACCATTCCTTCTTTTTGTACCAATCTAGTTTTGGTTGATCTTGAGGAAATGGCCTTGATATTGGCCATATAATTAAATTAGCTGCAATGACCTTTTGTAACACTATTTCAAACTATTCTCCTAACTTGTTAAAGACTCTAAAATTGTTTTGAAATATCCTTCATGGAGGTTGTCTATGCAAAGTAGGTAGTGGATTTGGGGGATTTAATTATACATTTGAAGGAGGCATAGCATGTACCATTTGTACATGTCTTGTTTCAGTGAGCCCATTTCCAACCATGTTCTTATTTTTTATAAAGCCCTTAGGCTTATACTACATAACTATTTGAGCTAGTGATTTAGTTTGATTAGATGCTTGACCTTGCACAAAAATTGTAACAAGGCCCTTAGTAATAAGAGCCTTCTCAATCTACACTCCTTTGTCAATAATTTCTTAAAATGAGTTAGCACAAGATAATCATAGAATATTCTCAACTATAGGATGCAAATTTTTTGCAAAGATATCAGCCAACTATTTTTCTAGAAAATTATGTTGAAAGTGGCCTGCCAATGCTCTCCACTATTGCAGATATGCAACAAAACTTTCACCATCATACTGCTTAGCTTTGCATAAGTCAACAATGGTAAATTAATGTTTTATGTTATATGATAAATGGTTAACAAAATTTTTTTATAAGTCATTCCAATCTGAAACTAATCACTTGGGTAAATTAAGTAGCCAATCAAGAGCTTATCCGCTAAACTTTGTGGAAATAGTCATAGTAAGTACTCAATACTATAAGCAACTTCTTGACATAAAATGAATAATGCTTATATGTGCTCACATGGATCTCCTTTTCCTTTATACTTGTCAAATTTGGGTACCTAAAAATGAGGTGGAAAGGAGTTTTGGGGAACAGATAAATCAAATGGATATGGGCATATCTCATTAAATTTGTACTTTTTGACTCTATTATTCATCTCCAATCTTTGAACAATTTCCTTCATATAATTCCATTCTTACATGTTTGTTGCATTTATGGATTGAATAAGATGTTATTGGGGTGGAATGTACCCCTAGTTTTTTTGTTGTTCTGGTGTAATGTGCCCCTAGTTTTTTTGCTATTGGGGTGGAATGTGTCCCTAGTTTTGTTGTTATTGGGGTGGAATGTACCCCTGAATTTGCTGCTATTGGGGTGGAATGTGCCCCTAGTTTTGTGTGGATATATAAGGAGTGTATACATTTTGATCCACAATTTGGTTCTAATTTGCTCCTTGAGTTTAGAGCATAGGCCATTGATTCTTGGATTTTAAAACATTCCCTGAATTTGGCTATTTTGCAGTTTATTGATTTTGGAAATTTCTATGTTTATTTACTAATTTTTGGGCTGGTTGAAAAGAACTAGCCAAATTGTCTTGAGGGATTTCCTAAATTCAAACTGAATGTTTGCGTTTCTAATTTTGTAAAGTAACAAGAGGTTATTGATGATTGAATAACATATTTTTTGTGTCAAATGAAACACTTTGTAAGGTCTCTTATGACTTTAACTGTTCATTTATATTACCTTGACCCATTATGGTAATGTCCTCATCCAATATTTGTTGCATACTTTCAACCACATTTCCTTGTTCTTTCAAAGCATTATTTTGAATTGAAGTGGCAACTATGGAGTCAGTTAAGTTTGTGATAAGTTGATCTACATATAATTGACTTATTATCTTGATCTTATCTAGAAGACACAGATTTTTGGGTTTTGACTCTGTTTGTATTTCCTTTCCTTTGTTAGAGGAAGAAGGTATGTCAATTTGTGAAAAATCTTGATATTATCATCATTATTATCGTTCTCTAACTAAGGTATACAATTTTTCTATAGGAAATTTAGAAGGTAGTCTAACACCTAATTCTATCAATCTAAGAAGGGATTCATGTTGATCTTCTTAGGGTTGATATTCATTGTAATCATCTTTGGATCCTACTGTTACAAGGATATCATAAAAAACAATGGGGTTATCTTGACCATCATAAAATTTCTCATCTTCATAATTAAGGCCATAAGAGGCCCCACTATGAGTGAACCTTTGAGTCATTTCTAAAAGAGTTATTATGTTTTATTGACTAACTTTAGACCAATGCTTGACAACCAAATAAAGTATGCTTTAGCTTTCCTTTAAACAAATAACCAAGGTACCAATGAGACTATAAGGGAGGGTGGTTTCAAACCATGCACAATTTAGAAGATTTGGTTCACAAGTTTACTCAACCTTTAGTAAATTTTAAATCATATAGATCAAAAGAGAGTAAGGTAACTCAAAGACCTAAGGTGAAAATTGGTACACCAATGCCTAGATCTTTGTGATATGCCCACATTGTAAAATCTAGTTTCAAATTTGACAAGTTGACCCTAGAAGTTTAGAGGAAAGCTCTCTAGATTATAAAGAAGATAAAATGGATTAATAAAATAAAGATTTAAAACCATACATGAATCACTAAGTGTAAAGATAGAACCAAATGGGCAGCACAATGTCATTATGTGATTGTAGTAGGATAAAATATGTTCTGACTCAAAACATGAGTGATACATAAGATGACTTGAGTCCACCAAGATGATATGTGATTTTGAGTCTTAATAAATGATCTTCAATCCAAATATAAGATTGAACCCAAGTTATAACAAGCTTAGTGCACAAATGGTGAACCCACATTGACACACAAACCCTTAGAACTTAGAAAATTTCAATTTCAAATGTGGATTATAAATGAATTATTTTAAAAAATCTGGTGAAAGATATAGACTCAATTGGGAACCATGACTTTTCCAAAATGGATGACATGAAAAAAGGTTTTTGATAATAATTTGAATAAGGAAAAGATGAATTTTCCATTTAGACAGTTTAACGCCTCCCTTGCTCAAGAAAACTAAGGACAATGTGTTTTGGTTAAGTTTAATGAGTTTACAAGTAGTTTTAGACACAAATTGAGAACAAGTAAGATCATGATTAAAAACAAATGTCTTAAGTCTAGATTGACAAGGTATGGCAAAGTGGGGTCTACTAAACTAGGAAGGTTTTGATCATTCTAGGGGAATCAATTTCACAATGACTTTCACATTAAATGATGTAAAAGATAAGAATGGAAATTTGATGACCATAGCATTGGCTAGTTGTAAAAATGTTTAGTCCTTTTTACAACCACTACATCCTACTATTCACTCAGTATAGTGTGATGTCCAAATGTAGATACATCCTATGTGTAACTCCAAATGAGTCAAATGAAGTCAATGTTGGGAGGTGAAACCCTAGGTAAAATCTTCCCTAAATAACTCATGGGAGGTAAAGACATCCCCCTCGTAAGCCAAGTTTGCATGAAAAATAAATAAATCATAAAATAGAAAGACTTTAGGGTCAGTTTTAAGATCACCCAAACTTTATTGATTTTTTGGGGATTGTTTTAGATGACTTTCTTTCTAATCCTTGGAATAGGCTATTTACAATAGGACTGGTGCTTTTGATTCCAAGGGTTCCCTAAAAGGGACAAATGGAAGAGCATACATGTAACATTCCTCTTTTTGCCAAATAAAATCTAATTAAATAACTATTGCAAATAAAAATTGACAAGTGTGTTCAATTTTAAGCCCAAATGAAATATTTTGTAGTATTCATTTGACGCCTTGGTCTTAATATTGTGAACTTTGAAAACATTCATTTAAGCATCTAAATTTTTCATTAAACACCAAATAAAATTTCCTAACTAATTTTAAGCATGTAAAAGGTGATTTAGATATGTTGTATCAAATTTCAAATTTGGTCTTGTAGAAAAAATGTTAGCATGTCCTTTAGCTTTGAAGCTCTTTTTGGTTTGAAACAATAAACTTATAAAAATAGCTCTCAAATCTGTGTTTGAAGAAAAACATAGTGATCAAAGTCAATTATATACAACCAACAATGGTTACTTTGGCTAACTAATGTCAGTTATCTGACATTAGTTATACCAATGTGACCATCTTGAGAGGTATCTAATTGATGTTGGTTTTGCTAACTAACATTGGTTAAGTATGTAACTGATGTCGGTCTTACTTGCTAATGTTAATTACTATGTAAAACTATGGAAAAATAAAGTTAAAAAATTAATTTGTATATGTTTTAAGGGTCCAAATATATATTTTAGAGTCATAAAATGATCTTCTTTAGGTGTGAGATGCGTCTAGTCCCATTGGGCATGTCAATATGTAGAGAATATTACAAAGCAAGTTAGTAAAGCATTAGTCCATAAATAGTGAAAGATTCATAAAGAACAAACTAACTAAGCATATCTATTCCTATGAGAATTATAAAGGACAAAAAGAAAAAAATGAAAGCAATAAACATCAGATTACCTTCCCAAATGGATTCACCATACCCATGTGGCTTAAAATCATGTTCTCCCTTGTTCAAGTATCCTTTTATTTGTCAATAATGGTGGAAAACTCCTCCAATGTCTTAAGAACACTCCATAAAACCTAGGCTCATGATTCCAAATCACTAAACTAGCCTATCAATGAATATTTCCTAAAAAATCAATGACCAAATGCAAAGTATTTTGGAAGAAATTTAACATTATAAATTTTCAAAATTCAAGCTTAAAATTCATGTCCATGGCCTCTCTATTTATAGATTATTGACATTGGTCAGGATCAACCATGTCCATCCATCTCAAGATTGAGATGTGTGGCCATAGATAATTCTAATATTTAGAAGTAAATCCATTATTATCTTCATCATGACCTTGGAATAAGGAGAATTGAAGAGGCGTGGGAGGCATTAACTAGGCATGGGTGACCCATAACTGATATTTGTGGCATTTATGGCCTACGGATGTCTCCCTAAGAAATGATGTCACCTGATGATGTAGTTAATAGGAATCAATTTAAAAATATATATATATTCAACAACTCTCATGTAAAATCCACTTAATTTTTTGATTTGGATTAACTAGCCTTAAACAAGGCTAATCAACATTTGTGCAATTATTTAAAAATTGCCCCTCAATCAAAATGGTCAAAAAGTCATATTACTAAGTTGTAATTTGAATCAGGAAGAATTCATAGGTGATGTTAGATGTACCAAATTTTTTTTTCCCTTTAGTATGTTTCCAACACAAAATAACAAATGTACATGGTGTGTACCAAAAAATTTAGGAGAAAAGAGTGATCTAGAGCATAAAAGTTGAAATCATTATTTTGACTCGAAATAAATTGATCAAAGTTAGCTAGCCCATAAATTGCATTTCCCTATTTAGGGATAATTTGACCTAAATTGGCACTTGTAAATGAAAATTTTTAACCATTTAGTGCATTTTATGGATTTTTACCTAAAATGTGCATTTGAGTGTAATTCGAGTAAGATTGACAATTTCAACACAAATGGTATTAGGAATTGGATGTCTATACCTTGTACCTCTATTTATACAATTTTTACTCAAAAAACCATGTTTTTGATAGGTTCATATATTTTTTTACATCATGGTACCATTTTTAAGACCCTTTACCTCATGATTTAAGATTTTTTAGGATGATTCATGGGTGTTTGGATGCAATAAAATTCACTTTTCGCAAAACTAGCTCATATGAGGGTTTTGGAGGTCCAACTTCTTAATGATGGTTCATAAAGTATGGACCTGTAAACCAAATTTTTTTTCATGTATGTTTATTCCATATAACCCTTCTACTTTATTAATAATATTAGGTTCCCATGCAAAGAGAGTGCTAATAAATGTATGTAAATAAGTTGACTTATGGTCTTCTACATGCATTTTGGGCCTACTTATAGTATTAGTGATGGTTCATAAACATCATTTAGTAAATAAACATCAATATTTAATATATTTTAATTATTCTAAGTTGGATAAATATTTATAAAATTATTTGGTCCAAGTCCTCATGTAGTGAAATATTTGAGCTCTTGAATAGGCAACTCAAATTAGCTATATAGACTACATACTTTGAGTTAGTTCTCAAAAACAAAATAGAAATTTATAATGCCTTTATCTAATTTAAATCACTCATTTGGGACCTAAAACAAATTATCACACCTTTTCATGGTGTTATTTATACTTATAACGGTTTGCATGTGTCTTTATGGTGGTGTGATCCTTCTAGGCTTCAAGGATGGTTTTAAGATTGTTTAACCTCTATTGAGTTTTGATGTTCAAGGAAATTGTATGTGATATTAGGGGTTAAAACTCATAATATAATATTAATCCAATTTTTCTCAACCTTTGATATCTACCCCTAGATAATCAAACTTCAACCTTGCTATATTCCTTCATGAGATTGCCTATAGTATTTCACTGTCAATCCATGTGTGTATCAAGAAATTTGAGTTATAAAAGTTTATTCCAAATTTAAGGACAATCTGATGGATTTTTAACTCTACTATCAATATTATTACATTTTTTTGTCTACCCCAATGTCATCGTATGCTCTGTATACCCTTCATTCCTCTACCTTAGGGTTTCAAGTAGTCATATCTTTGATAACGCTTAATGATTGAGTCTTGAAATATCCTTATTAAAATGAGTGTATTGTCATAAAAATATGATTATATTACACTCTTATTTTCATTGTATCTTCATATTATGTGACTAATTTCTTTGAATACCATTTAAAATACATGGATGTCATCAAACTAATGCACAAGCCTATTTTAGCTCTCTTTTCTTTACTAGCCCTTAAGACTTTTGAATTTAAAAATATTTGTTTTCAATAAAAAATATCATGTGAATAAACCTAAAATCACATATCAATATATCATAACCACCTCATTAAGTTAAACATCTTGTCTTTCCCTCAAACTTTTTGAATGTGCATCTAGTCTCCTCCATGCCTGTTGGCTTATTATATGAACTCTATGATAAAACAATGACCATTTAAACTATTGAAATGAGCTTTAAGATTTAATGAGAAACTTTATATAGTAATAATGATAATATTTACCAGAATTTAGAGGCAAATTCCACCTGTAGATGCTTCAAAGTCACAAATTTATCCAAGACTCATTTTTGGGTGTTGACTAAGTGTATATGATTATGTAGGTACATGTTGGATATGTATGTTTGAGGTTTTGGGTCTTTATCCATTATAGAATAATCCTTTAAAAAAATTTAAATTATTTAAATCTTAATCAATCTCTAAACACATCAAAAAAATTATTACTCTCATTATGTTGCACTTGTAGACATCATTGATTTGATATTGGTTTGATCAAAAAGAGGACCTACGTGTTGGGGCCTGTAGGTCACTTTTTGACTACATAGGCCAGTTAGCCATCTTAAATAACCCTTAAAATTTATGATTATATCAACCATGATATTCCATTATCATTTTTTGATCATCCATGAATTATATATTAAGCACAAGACCATTTGAACTTACCTATCTTACTAAGCATTATTTTAATCTTATCACTGTAGGTGTAGATTTATATAGTTTGTATAGAACAAAGGAGAGTTAAAATATGAAAATTCCAAAGATATATCTTATTATCCTCCAATAAATTCATCAATAGTATCTATATAGTCACAAATTCATTTTAAGCTTCACTTACCTTGAAAGTTTCCATCCCTTGCTCATCCACTTCTTGTGCTTATGACTGAGTGTCTTTATAGACATGACTGTAGGTGATATTTCTCTTATAATATTAAATCTAGATCAATATAATGATCTTTTTCATAATATATTTGATTAATATTATTTCTAATTTATGTCTTTATAATGGTCTATTCACTTCCATAACTCCATTAAGGTCTAAAGGTTAAGTCATTTTGCACTTGGTCCATCCCTTCTTTGCATGGTTGTAGGTAATGGTTGACTGTGTGTACAGATTGAGATAGATTTTATAAGTGTGATAATATGATATTGGATCATTATATATAGATTAATCCTACACTTTCTCTACCTTTTCATTGATCATATTCACTTAGAATTAAATATTTGATTGTTATTCAATAACCTAGCTCTTAAAAAGCTTGTAGACCCCACTATATGGATTGAGGTAGTCCAAGCATGGAATGTGAAGTGTATAAATTAGAGTGAGTTCATGATTTATATTGGATATTTTAATTCCATATTATTTTCTGTATAAATATTTTTTCACTCACTTGTCTTGATCTCCAAGAAACTCCCTAACCATACCTTGAAGTATCCTCATAATAATCAATAATAGGTAAAGATGGGGTATTGACTATGTGTCTCATCATTCATGACTGATTATATATCATATCTTCTTGGATCATCATATTGCCATTTTTTACCTTGATTATAGCATTAAAATAATTCTAACTATCTTTCTTTAAAGATAAAACATAGAACCTTCTCAAAAATTGTTGGCTTAACTATGTTTTAGTGTGACTATAGGTAGACTAAGATAGATTCAGACCTTGAGAAGGTCAAGGATTATAGAATAATGAATCTAAAAATAATTTAAATAAAATAAGATATATATTTCCACCTCCATTCATTGAGATATCCATACTTACTAGAGTCCTCAAAACACCATTTCCATGAAACACATCCTAAACTCTATCTCCCTTAGCTATAGGTGGTTATTCTTCTATGTTTAGTAGGGTTTTAAGGTTTTCATAGATAATTTCATAACCATGATATTTATTATGAGTTTTTGACTCCTTTTTTAGAGGTTATCCATGTGGTGTAAGTGGATGGATAGGTGGTAAGATGATAATGGACGATGGGAATCTATGAAACTGAGAAAAGAGTGGAAAGATTAAACTTATACAATGGTGAAAAGGAAATGACAATATTGTGACATGGGATGACACAAGAGAGAGGATAAATGAACATTAATAAACAATCTAGATATTCAATGAACACCTTGAGTGAAGCATAGTAAAATGCATCAATCAGACATACCACTTTGGAGGTCTTTAAACAAGCATACAATATTGAAAATGGAAACCTATGAATCATCAAATACCTTAAGTAATGATAACTTTCCTTAATATTTGCTAAACTTGGATTGTGATGTTATCAGGGATGATTGAGGATGTTTTATGGGAATTTATCTTAAGGAAACTTTGTGTCACTTTAATTAATGACATCTGATATGAATTAAACCCTAAAAACAAAATTCCAATAAATCTTGATAGTCTTGGACCCTCATGAATCATACAACATTCCTTTGTTTTCTTACAGACTATAGATTAGTAGTGTATGTATTATCTATATCCATGTACCATACACAAATGTGGAAATAATATGAATAATTTCATGTAAATTTGGTTCATACTCTTTACAAGCTCCACAAACTTCCATTTTTTTTGTCATGATGCTTATGAGAGGAAAAAAATTTTAAAAAATGGTTTATTGTCTAAATGAAAAGGGCATAGTGAGTGCATTAAATTGTAAATTATTATTCATAAAGGAGAGAGAGCCAATATAATCACAAATTACAAAATATATAATCTCTATAATACCCCTTTCTCTATCCAAAATTCTAAATCTTGAAATTCTCTCTCATGGTCGTACCATCTAAAAACCTGAAGGTCTCTCTCTTTTTGCAAAGAATCTAGCTCATGTATGTGAAATTTTTTTGATCTTGTATGAGATAATTTTTCCTAAAATCTTCTATTAATCACCTACAATGACTCCAAATTCAATTTCTTGATCTATACTATATGGAAAAGTTTGTACAAATCCATACTCCATGCATGAAACTCATGAAATTAGTCTTTCTTTTCCATTTATTTCACACTTAAATATTTAAAAAGCTAATTTATGGTAATATAATGAATAATACAAGTCAATATGGATATTATAACAATAAATATGTCTTTTGACATCAAAATAGGGGCATATTTCACATGTAGGAAGTCTTTGGAAACCAAAACAATGCTTAAGATTTGAAGAGGAGATATTTCCAAGGCATGAGACTTTTTAATTAGAGTAATGACGTGAATAATAAGGTGTTTCAAATTATTATGTATGATTTATTGGATTTTAGCTCCAAATTTAACATTAAAAGACTCAAAACCTCTATTTTTAGGTAATATACAAAGCTTTAAAACGAGAATTGTCATTAAGCACCATGAAGAATACCTTATAGCTTTCTTAAAAGTATTGAATGAGGTTTCCATATGTATTCAACACACCTTATAAGATTATAGTTCATTTTATAACTTGAATAAATATAATATACTATATAACTCATGATGAGTCATCAGTTGCCCTCTTCACCATCTCTATTAGAGCACTTTTAGATCATAAGACCACTTGATTTCTTTGTCAAATATCTATAAACATCCTCAATCATCATGATGTTACTTAATACCACTTGAAACAAGATATGAAAGTGACAATACATGAGACTCACTCTTGAAATCATAGGTAATGAACACTGTGATGATCAAGTACATCATTTGAGTACTAAGGACAACTAGGACATAAAATATTTTTAGTCTTAAGGGTTGGCATTTGGCCTTGATAGACCAAATTTACAACATGAGTTATGTCCAATTAGATAAAATATACCCACCTATCTTATATGTGAAGTCACATTATAATAACATAGTTAGGTATGGAGTAAGATCCACCACCACCACATCTTGCTAAATTGTCACATTTGGGCATGAATGAAGTGTTAATTTTAGGTTCTGTATTATACCCACTATCTTAGTTGGAGATCCATCCTATTGAAAAACACCCTTAGTGTTTGGATTATACACAAACCCAACTTACCCACAATCTATTTTGGCATTACTATGTTACTTACTCCACTATCAACCATGCAATTATGAACTAGTGTGCTGTCAATAATCAAGGAAAGATAAAAAGGAGGTATATTACTTGGTTTTTCACCATTTTTTTGGCCTTTACCCCTTATGTACCTACTATAATTATTTATTATCTTGATTAAATAAATTTTATAGAACCACACTTTCCTTCTTTGCTAGTTTTGTAAATAATCTAAGAACTAAAAGATCATAGATAAGGGTATCCTTTTGTCTTGGGATGGTCAATGAATCCCACATGGTCATAATTATTTCATATTTCTTCATATGATCTACTATGTTGAAGGAGGATCCTGTAATATTTATTTTCACCTTTACAACAATAGGATGCTCTTGTACTTGAGACACTTGGTGAAAATTTCTTGATTCAACATGATGATTTTTATAAGCTAAAAGAGTATAAATCTGATCATTAGTACTTTTAGGAATTATATTAGGAACATTTAAAGCATGATGTTGGTGTATTTATTTTCTTTATTGCATTTACTTGTATTTATTTTTTATATTATTGAAATAATTACTTATTGTAATTAATTTATTATGTTTATTAATAATTTTCACTAGATAGGGTAAGCTTGCTTAGCTAGTAGTCAACTTAGATACCTATCTTGTTATAGTTGAGTTCCACTCCACTGTTTAGGGTAAGATAGGATATGAATGATTAACTAGTAGTTAACTTGTGTTGATAATTTACACAAGTTGGACACCTATCTTGTTAGTGTGGAGTTTCACTCTACTATTCTTATAGTCAGATATTAGTTAAACTACATGTCTTGTGTTAGTTCTCTGATCCTTATCTTGCACACATTCCTCTATATGAGCAATGGTTATTTGTGTATTATACATCATTTTAATATTGAATTATCCTATTAATTCATCATATTTGAGTTATTCATTAATTTCTATTATTGTCTCAAATATATAGTCATTGTTTATTACTATTTCTATTTTATCTCTTATTTATGCTTTCTATTAGATTCATTAGATCTTGTTGCTAATTCTAACACAGTATGAGAGATATCTTAAATCTATAGATTGTTAAATATTCAACAAAAAAATATTTAGATATAGGATTTGTTTTTTTATTTTGTATATAGGTACAAATTAGAGCTTTGTGTAGAATTTATGAGCTCACCATTGAGTTTAGAGTGCTCGAGATAGTCAAAATCATCTACAATTTTATCCAAATTGGGCATATGAGGTGAAATTGTCAAGGGTTTGATCTAGAAAAACCATGCCCAAATCTGATGGGTACCTAAAAATCAAATAATTTTTTTTAATCAAAATTGACCTAATGGTTGCATTTGAAAGATATCAAAACCTACAAATTCATATAAAATTTGACCAATTTGGACACAGTCACCCAAAAGGTAAATTTGTTTTTCCCTCAAGTATGGTCATACAGACTATGCAATCAATTGTTTTTAGTAGGCCTCATGGATTATAATGTATATTTGATAGGGAAACTTCAAGATCCCATTGTTTGAACACTAAAAGGTATTTTTGAGTTTTTTATTTTTTAAATAGATTAAAATTTAGTGCTCTTCACTATTGTAATTTCAATTTTTTCTATATTTTTCCAAAATTTAGGATTTTATATATCACCTCTTACCCATCCTCATTTTTTCAAATTTAGAGGCTCATAAATTTCATTTATGACCTTGCATTAAGGTCCCTTTTTTTGAAAGTTAATATTTTTTTTAGCATAATGCATTGGTGCAGGAATTTTTGTAATAAATTACATATTTTTTATACTTTTAGATTAGAGGGCCTAAATGAGCTTTTTGTAAACTATAAAAATTATAATCCAACCTTATAAATACATTTAATAATAAAGTTCCAAGAAAATACTTACTGTGTGGGATAAAACTAAGTAATTCAAGGGTTTTTTTTGGTGTGTTATGTATTTGGATTTTTGATTTGTGATGGTTTATTTATAATTGAATCATGCGGAATCCTATGTTTCCACCATTAAATTCATAGAACTATAACACATGGAATAAAATTCTTGAAATTTATTAATGATTTTAGGATATATTCCTTACATAACAACTCTTCTTACCCCACCTACTAATGCAAAAGAGTTACAACACTTTCTGTTTGAAACTACTAAGGTAATTGGATGCATTCAGTCTTACATGTCTTTAGATTTGAATTTCCATCTTGAAAAATGTAAAACTCCAAAAAAGGGCTTAGGATAAATTAGCATCATTATTTGGAATAATAGATGAGGTTTGTGGTTACCAAATTGATAATGAACTCATTAATTTGGATCCTAAAAATTATGCCACAATACAATAGTACATCACTAAAGTCATAGATCTTAGAGCACAACTTTATAAATATAAAATTGATAAAAAGGATATTCAATTGATTTACATTGCCTTACATAAATTAGATCCTAAATAATCATCCTTTATCTCTAGCTTTTAGACTCATAGACTCACATTGGGCACAACGTATCAAATGCCCACCTTTGAGGTATTCTTTGATCTTCTAATGGTTAAAGAAGAAAATTTAATAGCTATGGGTATAATCAAGTCATCCAAATCCCAATTTCATGTCAACCTCAATATAAGTAAGTTTCAACATCAACATCAAATACAATTTCAAGTAAAAAGAAGAAAAATAATCATAATAAGTCATAGAAAGCTAAGAATAAAAGGCAACAATGATCCTCATAAGGAGATTATAAATCCACAATAAGAAAGGGGATTCATAGAAAAGGACCATCAATCATTACCCTTATAGAAAAAGGAGTTTTACAATGAACAATATTGTTGGAAGAAAGAGATTGATGACCTTAAAGGTCTTTTTAAAAAGAATAACATCAATTAATCCTCTTTAAAGGATTCTTCCACTCCTTCAAATTCAGGGAAAGGGAAAGCTACGATACTAGTTGAAATAGAAAATTCTCCCAAGTCATGGGTAATTGACTCATGTGCTTCACACCATATGGGTTCTCATCAACAAAAAATTTCTAGATTAGAACCAAGTTCCTTGCCTCATATTCTTATAAGTGATGATTCTAAGGTAGATGTTATAGGAAAAGGTACAATTGATGTTGATAGTGGTGTATTTGAGGATGTCCTCTATGTGTCAAAGTTATCAACTAACCTTCTCTCTATCTATTAAATCACTCACTTTGATATTAGTAGGAAATTCGAGTTCACACCCAATTCTATATCAATCAAAAAATTAGAGGATAATGCCTTAGTTATAGTGAGAAAAGTCAAAAATCATACTCAGATTTATTAATTATCACATTTATTGTCTCAATATTCCTCTATAGCTTTGCTTTCACACATTGATTTAATGAAAAAGCTATGACATGAGAAGTTTGGTCATCTGAACTACCACTATTTACAATAGCTTAGTTAGTAGGAGATGGTTACAAGACTTCCACATATTTAATTTTTAGGGGGTGTATGTTATGGTTGTGCCTTAGGCAAACATCCAGAGGATAATTTTGATAAAGGGAAGGCTCGGAGGAATATACAAGTCCTCAAACTTGTTCATAGTGTTTTAGAGAGTCCATTACCTAGTTTGTCTTTTAGTAAAACATGTTATGTTCTCACATCTATTGATGACTATTATAGATATAATTGGGTTTACTTTTTGAAACTCAAGAGTGAAGTATTTGATAGATTTATAGAGTACAAATATTTAATAGAGAAATAATCTAGAAAGTATCTCAAGATCCTCTGCACAGATAATGGGAGGGAATATATGAACAACAAGTTTGAACAAATATATGCTCTTGAAGGAATTGATCTTCAACATTTAGTTACACACCTTAATAGAATGGTGTATCAGAGAGGAAGAATAGATTCTTAAAAGAGATGGAAAGTTTTATGACTCATATAAAATCATTAGTACCTGAGTACTAGGTAGAAGTGATTAATTATGTTGTGTATGTATGTATATATATATATATATATATATATATATATATATATATATATATATATATCTCTGTGTGTGTGTGTGTGTGTATGTGTGTGTATATATATATATATGTATGTATATGTATATATGTGTGTGTGTGTGTGTGTGTGTGTGTCTGTGTGTGTGTGTATGTATATGTATATATATGTATATGTATATATATATATATATATGTATATGTATATATATGCATATGTATATATATATATATATGTATGTATGTATATACATGTATATATATATGTATATGTATATATGGTATATGTATATATATGTGTGTGTGTGTATATATATGTATATGTATATATATGTATGTATATATATATATATAAATACATATATATATATATATATATATATATATATACATATATATATGTATACATATATATACATATATATACACACACACATATACATATACATATATCTATATATATATACATACACACAGATATACATACACACACAGATATACACACACACACAGATATATATATATATATATATATTTATATATATATTTATATATATACACATATATAAAATAGAGTTCCTTATAAAGCTTTAAAGGGGATAACACCTCTTAAATATTGATGCAATAGGAATATAGATGTGCATCATTTCAGAGTCTTTGGCATTCCAACATAGTCTCACATACCTTCAGACAAGCACCATGCTTTAGAAAAATAAAGCCAAACTTGCATATTTATGGGATATCATATGGGGTTAAGGGATATCAGCTCATTCATCTAGATTCACATGAGCTTATTATAGTGAGAAGTGTTTACTTTGAATAAAGTCCTTCAGACTTATCTTCTAACATTTCTCATTCTTCTTCCTTAAAAGAATTAGAAAATAGTGATGATGATACTCCTACTTTATCTACTCATAGGGATGATGAGGTAATACCTCCCCATCAAGGTTTAGTAGGTCATGTTCCTCCTCTTCCTCCTTTAAATCCTTACCCATTTATGCCTTTATGGGCTAGATAGACTTTGGCAGATGTAGACCCTCTTGTTAGGGATCCATTAAATAGAAAGAGAATAGAGTCATAGCATGATCTTTCACATTCCTACATTTCCATAGCTTCTGATCTATAATATTTTCAAGAAACCATAGGGATAATTGAGTGGGATCTAGTGATGGAAGAATATTATGATTCACTGATGAGGAACAACACTTGGGATCTTGTTCCTCTTCCTAAGGGAAAACAATTAGTATGATGTAGATGGATATAGTAGACTAAGTTTGTAATGGATGGAAATATTGATAAGTATAATTCACGCTTAGTGGCCAAAGTTTTTTATCAAGTCAAATGCATTGACTATACATAAACCTTTGTGCCTATTTCTAATATGAATTCCATTTAATTGATACTAGTTATCGGTGTGGCTCATTATTGGGTTGTACATCAGATGGATGTGAAGAATGTATTTCTTCATGGGGATATTCATAAGGAGATATATATGGAGCAGCCACAAGGGTTCATTCCAAATTACTCATTGGTGTGCCACTTGTATAAGTCTCTTTATGGTCTAAAACAAGCCCCCAAGGATTGTTATTCAAAGATGGACACATTTCTTCTTTTAGTTGGGTTCTTGAGATGTCACTCAAATTTGAATGTCTATATTCTATGGTAGCAAGATTCACTATTGTACTTAGTTCTCTATGTTTACAATCTCATTGTTATATGAAACACAACATCCATCATCGGTAGTGTTAAGACTACAATTCATGATAGGTTTTCTATGATAGACATGGGCTTATTATATTATTTTCTTAGAATTTAGATAGTACAGTATTTTTTTGGGATTACACTTTCACAATCTAAGTATGCCATGGACTTGTGAGCTGAGTTTCACATGGTTGATTATAGGCTTATACTGAATCCTTTCTTATCTAGAGTTAGACTTAAGGTTCATTGTTTCACTCCCTTGGTTGATGCCACATTGTATCACCATCTTTTAGGCAACCTCATCTATCTGACTTATATATGGCCCAATATTTCATATGTAGTTGGCATAGTTTCACACTTTATGCATAGACCACATGAGTTTAATTAGAGAGCCACCAAGAAAATTTTGAGATAAATTTAGGGCACTATAAGATATGGGGTTCAATATACAATAGGTACAAGTTCAGACTTGGTGGGATACACAAATTCTGATTGGGATGGCAATTATGATTATTGTAAGTCCACTTTTAGATATAGCTTTCCCCTCAAATTTGGCCCCATTTATTAGTAGATCAAGAAGCAAAATGATATTTATCTTTCATATATAGAGGCTGATTATCATGATGTTTTTAATGCCACTACTGAGGCTATTTGGCTTTAAAATATTCTCACTAATCTTGTTGTTCCATTTTGGAAGCCATCAGTCATCTACTATGATAACCAAAGCACTATCTAGATCTCAAAGAATCTATTTCATCATCAGAGAACCAAACACATAGAGATACATATGCACTTCATCAGGGAGTTAATTTAGGTAGAGATCATTTATCTTTAATATTGTCCTATGGAGGAGTAAATTATAGATATTTTCACCAAACCTTTCATTGAGAGCAAGTATCTTCACTTGTGATCTCTTTTTGGGGTGTGGGACATCATTTATTTAGGGGACATTAGTTCTTTAGAGTGGGTATTCTAGACCTTAATTTTGAGGAGAAGTTTTTTTCCTTTATTTTTTCTCCTTTCCTCATCTAGTTGTATAAAGTACCTAATATGGCTACACATTGTTGGGACTCTTATCTGCATAGCCCTACCTAAGCTTCACTTTTGGGGGGGGGGGGGGGGGGGGGGCGGCGGGGTGTTGGTGCATTTATTTTCTTTATTGAATTTACTTATATTTATTTTTTAAATTAGTGCATTAATTTTTATTATAATTATTTTATTATGTTTATTAATAATTTGCACTAGATAGGATAACATTGCTTAGCTATTAGTCAACTTAGACACCTATCTTGTTACAGTGGAGTTCCACTCCACTATTTAATGTAAGATAGGATAAGATTAATTAAATAGTATTCAAATTGTGGTGACCATTTACACAAGATGGACACCTATCTTATTAGTTTGAATTTTTATTCCACTATTCTTATAGTCAGATATCTATTAAACTACACATGTTGTGTCAATTCCCTGATCTTTATCTTGAACACCTTTCTCTATATAAGCAATGGCTATTTATGTATTCTACATTAGATTAATATTGAGTTATCATATTAATTCATCATATTTGAGTTATTTATACATTTCTATTATTGTCTCAAATCTATAATTATTTTTTATTATTATTACTATTTTATCTCTTATTTATGCTTTCTATTATATTCATTAGATCTTGTAGCTAATTCTAACACATGACTTACATCTTATGTCTCATATATATCCCTTCTCTTGGCTCTTTTTTTGATTGTGACCAAGTTATAAAATTTTATAGGCTCACTAGTATAATTTATTACCACATGATTTATAACTTGCCAATTTACCAAGGTTACATTAGCTTGTACTTGTCCATGATTCACTTCCCCTTGTTGTATCATAGATTCATTATGTTGGCCATCTTGAATAAAGGTTTCCTCTTGTATCATTTTATAAATTTCCATATTTTGTGATACTAGAGATTTATCTTACACATAATTCATGTTAGAATGCTGTCAACTTGAATTTTGCATCAAATTATTATGTACTGGTACAAGGTTCTTGGTTGTGGAAGGAGCATTGGGATTAATCACAACATATTATTTGGCTAGTGTAATGACTATTTAAACATGATATAGAGGTCTTTTATCTCTAAATCCTTGGTAGGGAGGTATTTACTCTCTATATGGTTGATATATGGGATGATTAGGTTCTTAATATGGTCTATTGGCTTGATATTATTTCCTCTTTAGGTAAACTATCTCGTTACCAAAATATTTCATCATACCTTTTAGTTCATCAAGATCATGAGATTGACTATAAGGAGATTTAACTTAACTTTGAGGGGATGGAATTGAGGCTACTAATGTAACTTAAGGAGATATAATAGGCTATGTTTTTGGAAAAAATGGCATTAGAGGCCTAGATTAAAGTTTACCATCTTGACTTAGTCTATTTTCAGCTCTTATGACAACCTTATAGGCATCTAAGAATATCCTATTACCCATGGACCCAATCATAACTAAAATATCATAATTTAAAGCTCTCAAAATGTATACTATCATGAGAGGTATTCCAGTCCATGTTTTATAAAATCTAAGATTGAAATCGATCATAAATTCATGTATTATTCACTTGATGGTAGTGAGTTGTTCAACAAAGGATAAATGGTATTATTTATTTTCAAACTATTTACAAAATATTACAACTAATTCATCCCAAGTGGAAATAGAGTTAAATGGAAGGATAATAAACCATTAAAATGCCTTTTCCTTGAAGGATGTATCAAGTAAACAAATGGAAACATTCTCTTGGGTAATGTGGACAAATGAACACAAGTTGGCCACATCTTTGATATGTTCTATGGGTGTAGTTTGATATTCACTTATGAAATATGATAATATTTTGAGGTTTGAGGCTGGGATATCATCATTTTGCACTAAATTAAGAGGGATTCCATCATTGAAAGGAACAAATACTTGGTTCCTAGGGATAGCCATGTTGATAATGGGACTTTAATTTGAAGTGGTTTGCATAATAGGCTAATTTGGTGACTTAAATAACCTTGTAGGATATGGAATTATTTTCAAAAACCTCATTATGTTTGAATGATTAGATAATTCATAAAACTCAAATGGTATACCTCTAATTGAAGAACTTCTTGTTCTTAGGCATGAAATTGGTACTTCTATGCTACTACAAATGTCTTTTTTCAAGCTCCAATCTATGTCCCACAAGGCATTCTAGAAACTGTTATCACTCATAAGTGCACCTTTGTAATAATCTATGATTTTTCTCACTCTTTTTAACATAATTTAAACACTATAAGTTGTGGGGTGGTTTTAAAAAGAGGATAATTTGGTGATTGAAATAACCTTGTAGGATATGGACTTATTTTTAAAAGTATTCTTCTTCTATTTGAATACTTAGATAATTTAGAAAAATAAAATGGTGTACCTCTAATTGAAGACCTTGTTGTGATATTAGGCATGGAATTGGTACTTATATTCTACTACAGATGTATTTTTTCAAGCTCCAATCTATGTCCCACTAGGCATGCTAGAAATTGTTATCACTCATAAGTGCACCCTTGTATGAATGTGTGATTGTTCTCACTCTTTTTAAAATAATGAAAAATATACAAGGTGTGTTTTAACTTATATTTTAGAAAATATATAGATAAATGGATAATTAGTTTTGGTACACTCACCTAATTATCTCTAAACTCAAAAATTTAGTGATTTTTTGACTAGGAAAAGGGTAGAAAGAACAATACTCAAGATAAAATTAGATATGAAAACTAAAAATTTAGAGTGATGCATCAATATCAAATTAATTTATTCCTATAATTGACACACTTTAGAATATAAATAACCTACACACATTAATTTCATCTTCATACAATGGCTCTTACTTTAGTATTTCATACAAAGGTTTTGACAAACATGTTGATGCCTAAATATGTATCACATGTGCCCAGAGTGTTCAAGAACACTTATCATTTTAGAATTTTAAGAATTTATCACATGAGTTATAGGTTGTGATAATCATGTTATTTTTGTATGAAATAGAGTTAATTCAAGTAGACTATGTCACAATATTTATAATGTTTGGTGGTTGGGAGCCATCATGGCCTAATAGTTAGTCGATGAAGAATATCAAGTATGTTATGCTAATATGGTGAATTATTATTAAAAACTAATCTAAGATGGATATTTAAAATTAGATTTAAGATATAGTGATCTATTTAAAACATAGAAAAAGGAAAGGTAGGGCAAAGAAGATATGTTGTTGATCTTCATTCCAAACACTATGACAAAGTTCAAATAACCTCTAGGCATGCACTTAACCGATATATGACATGAAGTAGCATCTCAAATCCTATCACACATCAAGAAAAAATCTAAGGATGGTATGAAATAATGAAAATAAGAACCAATTTCACTTTAAATATATACCCTTATAGGCAAACAACATTATCCCAAATACAAGAAGAGTAAGAAGAAAAAAATTGAACCTAAAGTCTTTCAATTAACCTAACATTAACGCAAGTTAATAGCTCTAAATTTAAATTTACACACCAGGAACTCAATAAAACCATTCAAATATATAAATTAGAACAAATAAGTGAGAGAGAAAATATAATAATAAAAGATACAAGAAAATTTGGATAAGCTTTGCAAAATTCCTTGCTTATATTACTTGATCAAAGTTTACAAAGTAACCTTTACTCTAAGAACTCCCTCACTTTTTACAATTGAAAATGCTCCTTTTATAAGATGAAAGGAACCATGTTAGTTAGTCATATAAAATTATAGAAGTACAAGTTTTAATAAAATTTTCCTTTCCACAAATGTTCTAAAATATACTAGACTTTCCCTAATGGACTAATCTATAGGAAATATGTTTTACAAACTACACATGCCTTTACAAATAGAATATTACATTTTCAAAATGGACAATGTTTATCTATAGGAAGAATATTCTTAATTCAACTAACCTTTGGGACCCTTGTGCTACTGAAGTCCCATTTTACTACTATAGGATATTCATTGATCTTTAATGTTGCTCATCAATTAGTTTAAGGTTAACAATTAGTTTCATGGAGGGCTCCTCCATTTGATCTAATAAGCTCTTATGATCTAACTAAGCTATCCAATATACACATTTTCTTATCTTTAAGTTTGTTGTCTTTAGATAAGTCCCCCATCATTGCTAAAAATCTTTTCAAATTGATTACTAATGGATTTTAGATTATATTATCCTTGTACATATGATAATTCAATCTTCCTTGGCTTAATTATAATGCCCAAAGGGTATACTTAGGGTTATCATACTTTTTTAGGACACTCATAAAGGTTTTAATATTACTCTAATGGTGGTAGATATTTGAATTTGTGTAGATCTCAATTTCAATTAGACTATGTGTTTATACATTTATATTTCCTAGGTATACAAAATCTCTTGAACTGATTAGTCTAGCTTATGTGGCTCTACCATGGCATCCATGTGAAATTTTCATGATATCATGCTCAGTCATATTTTAAAAATGATCATCTATTTTGAATATTTAGCTTTGATCTCACATTGTTTGATCTATTTATATGAATCAATGCAGTCTGTATATCTTTGGATTATTTGGATCCAAATGGATATCTTAAAATTGATGTCTATGTACCTATCATTTGAGATCTACATGAATGTCTTTAACATCTACATGAATTTTAATTTTAAGATACCTCATCAAAACTCTTTACTGAGCTTAATTTTGATGTCTGTGTGCCCATCATTTAACATCCATATAAATGTCTTTGACATCCACATGACCATCAATTTTGAACACCTTCTTAGGACTCTTTTTTGGGTTTGTTACTTGTTGCTTTTAGTTTCACTTTTCTTCATACAAGTTCCACTTTTTATCTCCATGGGGCTCTTGCATTCTATATTATATCATCTCTACCAAGTTAATGTGCTTTCACCACTTGTCATGTCTGCATTCTCTTGTATCTTCTTTGAAAATTCAATGTCTACCTCACATCATCATATCACTTCTATCTAAGAAAATGTGCTCCATTAGATCATGATTTGAGGGATGCACCATAATTTGTTTCTTAATATCCTATTAATGAGCTCATGACACTTGTCATAATCTTAAGGATTTGAATTTTAAATGATTTTCATGCTCCATTAGATCAATCACATTTGAGTAAATGCATATTTTTGATCCTATATACAAGCATGAAAGCTAGGCTAGAGGATATATATAAATATCTTAGGATAAATGACTTAAGCTAAGTTATAAACATCATATGCAGGACCCTCGTGATTATTAAAAGACATAATATATAGTCTTAGCCTAAGGTTTTAATTAATATTAATATATTAGAAATAAATATTTAGGCTAAGATCTTAAGCTAAGTTAGGAACATATCAAAGGGGACCCCATGAAAAAAAAAAGACATACCATAAATGCATAATCTAATCTTTTTATCATATTGATAAATAAGATAAACCTTAGGGTAAGTATTTATTCTAAGCCTTATAACAAATGGACCATGCATTTACTTAGACCAAGGTAGGATAAAAGGGAACAAAGGGACATGGGACATAAAAGAGACCAAGCATAAGATTTTAACTTAAGGTTTAGTCATGTTGAAAAACATGACTAAGACTTAGGACAAAAATTAAACTAAGTCAATGGCATGATAGTTTTTCTGATGCAAATTTAAATAAAAATTCCTACCAAAATTAAATGAAAGTTCCCACTAAACTTCAATTCAAAAGGAGGACATGAGATAGGGTATTCAGGATTAGGGTTTTAAGCAGATCAGACATGGGTTTAACTTGATTTCAACATGCCAAATGATAGTAAAATATCAATCATCATTAAATCATAAAAACCTTATATTTCTCATTCCAAATGGACTCCATTGTAGTTCTAACCTGCAACACAAAGATCAAGTGTTAGTGAGTTTAGGGAAAAAATAGATCAAAATCATGAATAAACATGCCAACCATATCAGGTGTAGATTATCTTCAAATAAAAATAAAGTGTAGATATGCGAATGACACTTTGATCATAGGAATTTTCAAATTTAGGGTACAAATTTGCACTATTTAACACAAGGGTCCCAATTTTTTATAAATGGGGGTATGTTGACCTCAACAAATGGAAAATTCTAGGTAAAACATAGTAATATGTTAGAGTTCAAAGACTATAGTTTAGATTAATGATTAGGTTATTCATTCATCTTGATTAGCCACCATTGTCTAGGTCAGTTCCTAGTTAAAACAAGTCTTACACATGTAGAATTGGGGTCAAACATTAAAACCTAGCCATGTTGTGTGTGTGATTGGATTCCACTTACTGTATGCCATGAAATTTAGAGGGTAATTTGTATATTTCATGACTTTAACCATTAAAACTGATGTATAGTATGTTTGGATAATCATTAAGAACCATGATTTATCTTAGGGAAGGATTGGGAATTGTTTTATTGCTAGTCAAGAATTCATATCTCTGATAGAGATGCCTTTGGCTTCACTCAAGGCCTTCTTCCACTGCCAACTAGGTATCCATAACCCTAGTGGAGATTACCAAAATTACCTTTTCTCAAAGAGATCTTGAATTTTGCAATAAGGTTTTTATTTTGGTTTTTTTCAAGTCATTTCAGCTTTCTAACAAAGGTTGGGAACCAATTTATCTAGTGTTTAGGGATTTGGCCAAGTGTTTGATCTTTAAAAAATAATCCTTAATTCCAAAGTTTTTCCTAGGCAATAATGTTTATTGAGTGCAAGCATGATTGTGTTCTAATTATTCAATCCTTCAACCTACATGTAAAAACCTTCTCAAAATCAATTTTAGATTAGAACAAGGATTAAAAATTTTAGGGAAAAATTAGCCTATTCATCATTCTTTACTAATTTATTTGAACCATAAAATTAATCTCATATTTTGATAATTCATGATCAACCAATGCTAAGAGAACACACCAAAATTCATGAACTATGAAGTTCCTTTTGTGAAATAATATGAATCTTGAGCTAAGGGATATCCAAAAGGACTTATTAAAATAAAAGAACAAAGTAGAGAAAGAAAACACACCAAATAGAAAGTAGACAAGATGAAAAGCTAAAAAGAAAAAAACTAATCAAATAAATATATACAAAAATATGCACAAATAAAAGATAGGAAGGAAAGAATAAAAGAAACTAAAATAAAGCCTACCTACACTAACTCTAACTAATCTTACAGTCATTCCATGAATACTGTAGGTGAGAAAACAAAGAATTAATGCTTGAGGTATTGACCATTGGTGAGTAGTGTTAACTCTACTCCCTATAAGTCCTTTAGTTTAAAGGTGTTATATTTAAGCATTTTGGTTATTTGGTAGGGACCTATCCACAAAGGTGTGAAGTTCCAAATTTTACCTTTAGGCTTAGATGCCTTATCTTAAAGAAGAACTAATTCTCATTTACTAAACACCTTTATTTTTAAACATTTATCAAACCAAATCTTAACTATGGTTTGGTGTCTGCTAAAATTGGAAAAAGCCTCTTCTCTTACATCTTCATCTATATGATATCCAACAACCTTAAACATGAAAATTTTTGGTCCTACTTCATGTAATCTTGCATAACCTTATAGGATAGAATCTTGAGTGTGATGGGGAAAATTAGTTCCTAACCGTAAAATATCAAGAATGGTGATGCTGTGAGAGCTTGTTTGATTCTAGTTCTATCTACCCAAAGGGCATACTTAAGAACCTTGTTCCATGTTCTCAGTTTATCAGTTAAAAACTTCTTTATATGCATCACCAAGTTCTTATTTATTGATTCAAATACTCCACTACCTTGAGGATAATGGTTTGATGAGAACTTGAGGATGATGTTGATATCATATGTCCATTACATAATCTTTATAGATATAAAATTAGATCCATTATCATAAACCATAGATACAGGTGTCCCAAACCTAGTGCATATGTTTTGTTCTAAAAAATTGATTACCTCTTTGATCCTACACTATTTATTTGCCACTACTTCAGATCATCTGGTGTAGAAGTTAGAAGTAGTTAGAATGTACTTTTGACCATAAGAGGAATTGGGGTTAATGACCCCCACAAAATCCATCCACCATTAGGTAAAGAGTTTATCAATCATTACTAGTCTTAGTGCTATGGCTGCCTTACTCTCTTTGGTGTTGAATACTTGGCATGAGTGGCACTCTATCACATACTTGTGAGCATCTTTTCAAAATTTAAGCCAATAATAAATAAACCTTAATATTTTTATGCCATACTTATTCTAGATGGATGCCCACTTCCATGTTTTTCATGGAAGGTGATCATTATCTTAGCTAATTCACTCTTGGAGAGACATCTCAAGTAAATGCCTTAAAATTTATTCCTATACAACACTCCATCCTTGATCAGAAATAGAGATGCTTTGAGCCTTAGAGTTTTATTTCTTATTTACTAAACCCTATATGACAATAACCATTTATTAGTAAGTAGAAAATGGGATCATACCAATAATTAGGTTTAAAACTTTGTTGCTCTACCTGTATAATAGTTAGCTTGGTGTTAGTATTGGCAATCAATTGGATTAGACCCTAGTACATTACCAATTTGGTAGTCTTCATCTCAATATCATATTATTGGAGCACAAACATCCACTTACCTCTCTATTCTCCTAGTTCATTTTGACTTAGCATGAGATTGGTAACATGGTATATACCTTATTCCTATGGATATAATTCCTTAAAAAATTTACTACCTTAACCAAATCACATGTGTGTTTCTCAATTGAAAAGTAGTTCAACTTAGTGTTTTGAAGGTAACTACTCATACAAGCCATTGGACAGTCAGATCCAGATATCTTCTGAGTTAGAACTGTAGCTATTGTATGATTTGAATCAAAGGAGTAAAGATAAAAATCTTTAATGAATTATGGAATTATCAGCACATGGTCTTATCTAATGACCTCTTTGATTTATTTGAAATCCTTCTTTGTCTCCTCATTCCAAGTGATATTAGCCTATTTCTTAAACATATCATTTAAAGGTTTCACTATTTATATAAAACTATAGATAAAATTACTTACAAAATTTATTTTACCAAGGAATGACTTCAATTCCTTCCTACTATTAGGGGGATCTATATTAAATATTGCATTTACTCTGTTAGGGTCTATAGAGATTCCCTCCTTAGTGATAACATGTCCTAATAGTTTCCCCTTAGTAACATAGAAAATACTTTTCTTTAGGTTGAGATAAATCCCATGCATCTTTCAAATACATTTTTTATGTGCATAATATGATCTTCCCTATTTTTAGAAAAGATAGACAAATCATCCATGTATATGATAATGCATTTACCTACAAGACCTTGAAAAACATGATCCATATCCCTTTGAAAAGTGGCCCCTATATTTATCTATCTAAAAGGCATTCTCTTGTAGGAAAACATTCCCCACTTAGTAGTAAAAGAAGCCTTCAACTAGTTTTCTTAGTTCACAAGCACCTAGTTATACCCTAAAAACAATCAAGAAAGGCCATGATGGTAGAACTAGAAACAATTTGTATCACTTGGTCAAGAGAAGGTAGGGGGTATTTTATTTTCTAAGATGATCTATTCATATTTATAAAATCAATACACAACCTTATTTCACCATTTTTATTCCTAACTATGACTAAATTAGCAACCCAAGTAGAATGCCTAATGGGAAACACAATCTTGGCATATAAGATCTTCCTGGCCTCTTTGTATAGTAGTGGTTCTAAGACTAGTTTGACAAGCCTCTACTTGTATCTAAAATGTTTACATTTTTATTTTAAAGGTATGGTATGAGTTATGACCTTTGGATCAAAGATATTTAGGTCATCATATGACTATGCTATGATATCTTTATATTTGTTCAGAATTTCTTTGGTTCTTTTGGACTCAATTCTTATATAGGTTGTACCAATATTAACCAATTGAAATTGATCTTGAAATCCAATATAATTTGCATTATAATCCTTCCCACTTTGATAATTTTTGTAGCCTCAACTAATTTGTCAGAGTCAAAGAGTATGTCTAAGGCTATCATGCCTTTGGGGATCTTATTGACATTTAACTAAATGATGCTATCATGGAGTTTGCCTCTAATGTTTTCATCATCAAAGATATTTTTTTCATCAATAATGTGACCCTCAAACATTCTTGAACTATTCATGAATTCCATGATCTACTAATCATCAATTAATAGCTACAAGTGGTTGACATCATTTGGCACTGAGGGACATGGGATTAATGTAATTGTAAGTCTTTGTAACTTGGCTCTTTGATCAAGCATAAGGTTGGATGTAGTGGAATAAATTTTATCAATATCCTTGTTTTCTTTCCTATGGATTGACATAATATTGAAAGCATAAAAAAATTAAATCAAGTCCCATGCTCTAAATTTATACTAATTGAGATAAGACAAATTACATTAATATTTACTTTTAACCTAGTTAACTACTATTTTAGAGTCACCAAAAACTAATAATTCCCTAACATGATGTCTGATTAAAAATTATAATCCAAGAATTAGTCCTTCATACTCAACCAAATTATTGGTGCATGGAAACTAAAGTTTGTAAGAGGCATTTTATTCTTTCCCAATGGGATTGATTAATATGATTCCTACTCCATAACCTGATTTTCATCTAGCACCATCAAAATAAAGCTTATATAATCTAGGTAAAACATGAGAATTTTCAGAGATACCTACCATTGTGGTATTGAGTGTGTAAACACCAAGATCTAAGCTAGTCATATTAACCCTCTCATTGATTTCATTGTACTCAGTGATCATATACTTTAGTTTAGGCTCTTTTTATATCTTTAATTGGTTGGGAACTTTCTTCCAAGGTAACCACATATGTGAATAATATATTGACATATAACCATTCAAGATCTTAGTCTAGTCTCTACTCAATAGCATCCCATAAGCATCAGGGATGTCCACCAATTGGATATCAATGATCTATTGGATACTTGGCTTATAATATATAATGATCATTTTAGGAGATGCAAGGAAGCATGTTAGTCAGTCATATCCAATTACAAAAGTACAAGTGTTAGGACAATTGTCCTTTCCACAATTGTTCTAGAATATACTTTACCCAATGGAATGATCTATAGGTAATGCATTTTACAAACTACACATGCCTTTCCAAATATATTATTTCAATTTAAAAATGTAAAATGTTTAGATATAGGAATAATATTATTAATTCAACTAACCTTTGGGACCCTTGTGTTGCTAAAGTCCCATGTTACTACTATAAGATCTTCATTGATCTCTAATGCTACTCATCAATTATTTCAAGGTCAAAAATTAGTTTCATTAAAATATCCTCCATTTCATATACTAATCTCTTATGATTTGACTGAGTTCTCTAATATACACATTATCTTATCTTCAAGTTATTTGAGATATTTGGAGAGGTCCCCCATCATTAATACAAATCTTTTCAAATTACTCACAAGTGGACTTTGGATTGGATGATCCTTGCACGTGTGATAGTTCAATATTCCTTGGCTCAATTATGATGCCCATAGGGTCTAATTAGGGTTTTAATACTTTCCAAGGCATCTTGAAAGTTTTAATAGTGTTCTAATGGTGGTAATTGTTTAAATTTATGCAAGCCTCAATTCTAATTAGATTATGTGCTTATACATTTATGTGTATTGGGTCTATAAAATCTCTTAAACTAACTGCTCTAACTTATGTGGCTCTATTTTTGAATCCATGTGTCATTTTCATAGTATTTTTTTGTTCATATTTGAAAAATGACTATTACCTTTGAAAATTTGGCTTTGATCTCACATTATTTGATCCATTTGTATGAATCAAAGTAGTTTGTAGATCTTTCAAATATTTAATCCAAATGGATATATTAAAATTGACATATGTGTGCCCATCATTTTACATCTATGTGAACATATTTTATTTTTGTGTGACCATCAGTTTTAAAATACCTCCTCAGGACTCTTTGTTTAGCTTAATTTGTACATTTGCAATCCCATCATTTGAAATCTACATGAACATCTTCAAAATTAATATGACCATCAATTTTGAACACTTAGGAATATTTGTTGGGATTTTTACTTATCACTTTTAGGTTTTTATACTTCATACATGTGCCACTTGGTAGCTTGATGGGGATATTTCACTTCATATTCTATCAGCTCTATTGGGTTAATGTTCTTTCACAATGTGTCATCTCCACATTAGATTGTAGCTTCATTTATAATTTAATGCCTACCTCACATCATCATATCACTTTTATTCAGGCAAATGTAGTCCATTAGATCACAATCTAAGGTATGCACCACCATTGGTTGCTTAATATCATATTAACAAACTCATGACATTTGTTATCATCTTAGGGATTTGAATTTTCAATGTTGGTAATGCTCTATTGGATCAATCTCATCTGAGTAAATGTTGATCATTAGTCCCACAAACAAGTATGAAATTTAAGCTTGAGGATATATATAAATAACTTAGGATAAAAGACTTAAACTAATTTATAAACATCATACATGGGACTCTTGAAAATAATAAAATACATAACATATGGTCTTAGCCTAAGGTTTTAATTCATATTAATAAATAAAAAATAAAGCTTTAGTCTAAGGTCTTAAGATAATTTAAGAATATATAAAAGGGGACCCCACAAAATAAAGACATAAAATAAAGGCATAACCTATGGTTTTTATCATATTGATACATATTATAAACCTTAAGGGAAGGCTTTAATCTAAGCCATATAAAAAATGGACCATGTGTTTACTTAGACTAAGCTAAGATAAAAGGGAAAAAGGGGTCACGAGACATAAAAGAAACAAATCAGAATATTTTAGCCTAAGGTTTGGTCATTTTAAAAAAATAACTAAGCCTTGGGGTAAAAATTAAATAAATTCCATCTCAGGATTATTATTCCCACATAAATTTAAACAAAAGTTCCTGCCAAACTTGAATTCAAAAGGAGTACATGAGCTAGGGTATTCAGGATTAAGGTTTTAAGCAGATCAAACATGGGTTTAACTTGATTTAATTAGTATAAAGGATAGTAAAATGTCAAACACCATTAAATCATAAAACCCTAATATTTCTCATTCTAAATAGACTCCATCAGATTTGTGACTTGCAACATAAAGATCAAGTTTTAGCAATTTTAGGCAAAATTAGAATAGAATCATGAATAAACATGCCAACCAAATTAGGTGTAGATGATATTAAAATAAATATAAAGTGAATACATGATAATAACACTTTGATCAAATGAATTTCCAAATTTAGGATATAAATTTTCACTATTTCACACAAGGGTCCCCATTTTTCAAAAATGGGGGTATGTTGATCTCAACAAATGGTGACTTTTAGGGTAAACATAGTAATATGTTAGAATTTAGAGACTCTAGTTCATAATAATGATTAGGTTATTCATTTCTCTTGATCATCCATCATTGTTCAAGTTAGTTCATGGTTAAAACAAGTCTTACACATATATAATTGGGGTCAAACATAAAGACCTAGCCATGTTGTGTGTGTGCATTAATTCCACTTATGTTATGCCATGTGATTTAGAGAGTAAATTATATATTTGATTACACTAACCATTAACACTAACTTATACCATGTTTGAATACTCATTAAGAACCATGATTTAGCTCAGAGAAGGCTTGGCTATTATTTTACTACCAGCCAAACATCCATAGCACTGATAGAGATGCCTTTAGCTCCACTCAAGGCCTAGATCCACTACCAACCAGACATCTATAGCTCTGATGGAGATTACCAAAATCACCTTCTCTTAGAGAGATCTTAAATTTTTCAATAAGTTTTTTATTTTTTATTTTTTTAAGTCATTTTATATTTATAGCAAAGGTTGAGAACCAGGTTAGCTAGTGTTTAGGGATTTGGTCAAGTGTTTGATCTTTAGAAAATCATCCTTAGTTCCAAACTTTATCCCAAGAAATAATGTTTATTAAGTTCAAGTGTGACTTTTTTTGAATAATTCAAGCCTTCACCCTACATGTACAATCCCTATCAAAATCAAGTTTAGATTAAAACAAGGCTTGAAATTTTTAGGGAACAATTAGCCTATTCATCATTATTTACTAATTTGTCTAAACTATAACATTATGATCATATTTCAATAATTCATTATCAACCAATGCTAAGAGAACACACCAACATTCCTCAACCATGAAGTTCCTTTTAAGCAACCATATGAGTTTTGAGTTGAGAGCTATCCAAAAGAACTTATTAGAAGAAAGTAATAAATCAGAGAAAGAAAAAATACCAAATAGAAAGAAAACAAGTAGAAAAGAAAATAAATAAGCAAATAAATATATAAAAATAAGGGACATGAAGGAAAGAACAAAATAAACTAAATTAATCCCTACCTACATTAACTCTAAATATTCTTACAGTCATTCTATGAAGACTCTAGGTGGGACATCAAAGAAGTAATTCTTGAGGTATTGCCCAATGGGTGGGTAGTGTGAAATTTACTCCCTGTAGGTCTTAGTGGCATGGCTTTTTTAGTCTCATTAGTGTTAATACTTGGCATGTGTGATACTCTCTAACATGCTTATGAGCATCTTTGAAAATTATAGGATGGTAATAACCAAACCTTAATATTTTGTGTGTCATAATCATTTTAGATGGATTTCCACTTCCCTTTTTCATGGAAGGTGCTCATGCTCTCAACTGATTCACTCCTTGAGACACATCTCAAGTAAATGCCTTCAAAATTCATCCTATATAACACTACATCCTTGATTAGAAAGTGAGCTAATTTTAGCCTTAGATATTTTATTTATTATTACTTAACCCTAAAAGATAATAACCATTGACTACTAAGTAGATAATGGGATCATACCAATCATTAGGATTAAAACTTTGTTACTCTACTTGTATAACAGTTGGCTTAGGGTTAGTATTAGAAATAAATTAGATTAGACCCTACCACCTTACCAATTTGGTAGTCTTCATCTAAATGTCATATTATTGGACCACAAAAATCCACATACCTATCCTTTCTCTTATCTTATTTTAACTTAGCATGAGTTTGGGGGTAGGGGCTGGTAGAATATCATCCACCTTATTCATAAGGATATAATTCCTAAATGTTTTTACTACCTTAACCAAATCACATGCTTGTTTTTCAATCAAATAATATATCAACTCAACAATTTTAAGGTTAAATATCATAAATTCCACTAGATGGTCATATCCATCTATATTCTAAGAGAGAATTATAACTATTATATGATCTAAAGAAAAGGAGTAAAGATAAAAATATGTAGTGAAGTCTAGACTTATCAATATATGGGATTGTCCAATTGCCTCTTTGATGTCTTTGAAATCCTTATTTGTCTCCTCATTCCAAGTGATCTTAGCCTCTTTTTTCAACATGTCATTCAAAGGTTTCACTATTTCTGTAAAACTAGAGATAAACTTCCTTACAAAATTTATTTCACCAAAGAATTACTTCAATTCATTCTTATTATTAGGGGGATCTATATTAGATATTGCATTTATTCTATCAAGGTCTACAGAGATTCCCTCCTTAGTGATAACATGTCCTAATAGATTTCCCTCAGTAACATAGAAAATAATTTTCTTTAGGTTGAGAGAAATCCCATGCATCTTTCAAGTACATGTTATAGGTACATAATATTATCTTCTCTATTTTTATAAAATACAATCAAATAATCCATGTATATGATAATGTATTTACCTAAAAGACCTTGAAAATCATGATCCATAGCCCTTTAAAAAGTGTTTCCTACATTTATCAATCCAAAAGGCATTATCTAGTAGGAAAATGTGCCCCACTTTATAGTAAAATTAGTCTTCATATAATCTTCTTGGTTCACCATCACCTAATTATACCCTAAAACACCATCAAAAAAGGACATCATGGTAGAATGAAAAAAAATTGCATTTCTTGGTCAAGAGAAGGTAGGGGTAATTATATTTCTCAAATACTCTATTCAGATTTTTAAAATTAATACACATCCTGATTTCATCATTTTTAATCCTAACTTGGACTAAATTAGAAACCCAAGTGGAATGCCTAATGGGAAACACAATCTTGTCATCTAAGAGATTCTTTACCTCTTTGTATATTAGTGTTTCTAAGACTAGGTTGATAGGCCTCTACTTTTGTCTGAAAGGTTTATAGTTTTCTTTTAAAGGTATGGCATGAGCTATGACCTTTAGATAAAATATATTTAGGTCATCATCAGACCATGGTATGATATCTTTATTTGTAGTTAGCATGTCTTTGGATCTTTTAGACCTAATGATTGTACAAGACATACCAATATTAATTAGCTCAGGCTGACCTTGAAATATAAGATCGATTGCATTATAATCCTTCCCACTTACTTTAGGAATATTAGTAGCCTTAGCTAATATATCGAAATCAAAGAGTCTCTATGAGGCTATCATGCCTTTAGGGATCTTATTGTTAGTCAATTTAATGACCCTATTATTGAGTTTTCCTCTAATGTTCTCATCATTAAGGAGATTGGCTTTAGCAATAATGTAACCCTCAAACATTCCTGACCTAGTCATGAAGTCCATGATCTATTGATCATCACTTAATACCTATAAGTCATTGACATTGTCTGGCACTAAGGGACATGCGATCAACTCAATCATAAGTATTTGTAAATTGTAACTTTGATCAAGCATAAGGTTTTCTATAGCTAAATAAATTACATCAATGGCCTTATTTTCTTCCCTAAAGATTGACATATTATTGAAAGCATTAAAACATTTAATTAAGTTACACACTCTAAATTTATAATTCTTGAGATAGGATAACATGCATTAATATTTAAACTTGACCTGGTTAACTACTAGTTCAAATTAACCAAAAACTAATAATTCCCTAACCTCATGTATGATTGCAAATTGTAATCCAAGAATAAGTGCTTCATACTCAATGAAATTATTGGTATATGGGAACTAAAGTTTGTAAGATGCATTGTATTCTTTCCCAATGGGATTGATTAATACCACTCCTAATCCATAAATTTACTTGCATCTAGAACCATCAAATTAAAGCTTCCATAATCTATAAATAGCATGAGAAGTTTTAGAGTTACCTACCTTTGTGGTGTCGAGAGTGTACACACCAAGATCTGAGTTAACCATGTTGACCTTCTTATTGATTGCATTGTAATTAGTCATCATATTCTTTATTTTAGGATCTCTTTCTATCTTTATTTGGTTGGGAACTCCCTTCTAAGGTAACCACATATGTGAACAATCTATTGACATGTAACCATTTAAAATCCTAGTCCAAACTCTACTCAACAACATCCCATAAGCATCAGGTATGTCCACCACTTAGATATCAATGAACTATTGGATCCTTAGATTTGAGGTAATCTACATGTGAATATTTAAAAATGCACCAATTAATTTGACTCTAGATATATTTCACTCAGTTAGAATTCTATCATATTTAATGAGAGTCAAGCCTAGTTACTCACAATTACCATAATCTTTGCAAATGTACCAAAGTCTAACAAATAATTGTGCAAGTACTTACTAGAGATATTGAATGTAAGTAGGAAAGGAGTAACATATACCTTACTTTTTTGTATTGAAATTTTATCTTGTGTAGACTTATGAGACATACTTGGCTTAGATAAAGATTCCAATAATAGATCCTTGTTTCTAGTAATCTATGCCATCTCAAGAAAGGTAATGTTAGATTTGATCCTTTTCATGTCCTATATTATGTTATGCATAGTATTATTTGATAATTAGATGTATAAATATTGGGTTTAGATGTATTTACCTTGGGATGCTCTCGATTATTATTTGAAGTAGTATTAGGAGGAGCCTTGATGTTATTTACAGGAGTTAAAGTGGTAAATGGTGTATTTTGCTCCTAGTTTCTCAGAGGATAAGTCTTCTTTAGAAATTTCTAAAAAGCATGGATCTCCTTAGGGATGTCCTTAGGCTCATTATTCTCTTGGAAAGGGACCTCAAATGTATTCACCATGAGATTTAAATTAATAGATCTAGATGACCTTGAAGAACTAGATGTACTTGCATCAAAATCCTTATTAGGGACAACTTCAAAAGTATATGATTCTTCTTGGAAGGCTTCAAAATCATTACAAAATTTAACACAATCCATTTACCCATGCTAATAATTACAATTATCTCTACAATAGTTAGATAAACCAACATCAATAAGATTTATATCAAGCATATTCTTACTAGAAGATGTCTCATTATTCTTTTTATTGTGGTAACTATCATTCTAAAATCTGTTAATGGACCTATTGAACATTTGGAAGGAGAAATTACTACTAAATATCTCTCAAATATTACTTACATGCTTTTACAAATGAAGTAAGTCAGTGCTAAGGTTTTAACCCATCTTGAGGATATAGTCACTCTCATTTTTTGGGGCCTCAAAATTATGAATTTGAGTATTAGCATTACCTATATGCATTAAATATTTTATATCATGTGGATTAGATCCACTAGTAGTATTGTTTAGGAATCTTAGGTTTTGAGTAGGATGTGCATGACTCAAAGGTAGTTGGTTCAATATTGGAAGTTGGTTCACAACAAGCATATTTTGGTTAATATTGGGATTAATATTTAAAATGTGTAAATGTGGATTGACATTAGGAATGGAGTATGCCATTTTTATTTGGGTTTTCATCTAGTAATTAATGATTATATCCTTAGAATAAGCTAAAGATAATGTTTTTATAGGTCAACACCTCTATTTATAAACATAGAAGTCATAATATCTAGGGAATTTTTATATATTTCGAAGGCTAAATCTTCATTAGGTATGTAAGGAGATATAATTATATTAAACATTTTATAGAACCTAACATTGAAGGCTATTATGGGCTCATTTGCATCCCTTTTCAATATGGTGAATTTTTGGTACCAAACACAAGGACTAATGATTTGGCCAAATTGGTCAATGAAAACATCATTCAAATCAACCCAACTGGTAATGTAGTTTTTAGAAAGGTTCATAAATCATTCATATGTAGCATTTTTAAAAGTAAAAATAAATAGTCTACATGTTACATCTTCATGAGTCACATTCAACAATCTTAATGCAACTTTGAAACTCTTAATGTGTTCTTCAATAGTTATAATGCCACTAGGACTAAATGTTGAGAAATACCTTTTAGGATTATGAGGAAGGTCATGTACTACACCTACCACATTTATTAAAGAACCACCTAGACATACCTTGATAAGGATAAAGTATAGGATCACCCTAGATTTGTGATGTTGGTAAATATTTTTAAAGTATGCACTTACCTTTGTTTCTCCTAACTTTCCTTTGAAATTCTAATAAAATCAGAGGTCTTCTAGTTTCTTAACATGACCTTCTTCTTATTCTGGGTAATTTCAACTTGTGAGCTTTGAATCCTATTTGAAATATGATGTTCTTTACTTATCTTTACAAGGAACAACCATCAAACCTGGACATTGTACAAATTTTGTAAATATTTATATGAAGGATGACAAAGGACAATAATCTTTAGATAAGTTAGCTCAAAGATGTATCCAAATATGTAATTATGATTGATATTTTCGTTTTTAAGTTGAAATAAATTCAAATTAGCAAAGAGTATATAAACCTTTGATCAAAATAGCTATTACTACCTTCAAACCCATTGAATTGACAAATCTTAAGCTATCTTTAACCTAATTTAAGTATATATATTCAAAAAACATTGATGTTTATCTAAAGGAAGCATAAAAATGGGTCTAAGACCATGAAGATCAATTAAATTTATACAATTGAGAAAATAATGAGACAATTGTACAAATTTTACACTTATGTTTGAACACAATTCACAATAATGAGCAAAAATACTTTAAATCTACAAAGATCTAACATGCCCTCCTTCTAGCACTAGTGAAGGTCCTCATATTGATACTTGAATATGTATCATAGGTACTTAAAGTATTTAATAACACTTCTCATTTTATAATTATAATAATTTAATGCATGAGTTGTAGGTTATGATAATCCTATTATCTATTGAAGAAATAGAGGCAAAGCAAGTGGACTATTTCAAAATATTTATAATGTTTGGTGGTTGGGAGCTACCATGTCCTAATAGTTAGTCTATGAATAATATGAAGTATGGTATGCTAATAATGGTGAATTATGATCAATAACTAATATAAGATGGATATTTACAATTAGAATTAAGTTAGAGTGATCTGGTTAAAAAGGAGCAAAAGGAAAGGTAGGGCAGAGAAGAGATGTTTCTAATATTCATTCCAAACACTATGACAAAGTTCAAATAACCTTTAAGCATGCACTTAACCAGTGTATGACATGAATTAGCATAAATTCAAATCAAGTCACATATCAGACAAGCATTAAGGATGGTATGAAATAATACAAATAAGAACAAATTTCACTTTAAATATCTACCCCTACAAGCAAATGTCATTAGCCCAAACAAAAAAAGAGTAAGAAAATGAAATGAACCTAAGGTCTTTTCATTAACCTAGGATTGTCATAAGTTAATAGCTTTGCATTCAAATTTACACATCAAAAACTCACAAGAACCATTGAAATCTAGAAATCAAAATAAATAAGTGAAATAGAAACCAGAATAATAAAAGACACAAGCAAATTTGGACCAACTTTGAAAAATTCCTTGCTTATATTAATTTATCAAAATTTACAAAGTAATTTTAGCTCTAATAACTCCCTTGCCTTTTAATATTTACAATGTTCCTTTTAAAGGATGCAAGGAATCATGTCAGTTAGTCATATCTAATTATAAAAGTATAAGTGTTAAGATAGTTGTCCTTTCGACAAATGTTATATAATACACTAGACTTTCCCTAGTGGACTGATCTATAGGCAATGTGTTTTACAAACTACACATTCCTATACAAGTAAAATATTCCATTTTCAAAATAGACAATGTTTATCTATAAGAATAATATTCTTAATTCAACTAACCTTTAGGACCCTTGTGCTGCTAAAGTCCCATGTTATTTCTATAGGATCTTCATTGCTCTCTAATGTTGCTTATCAATTAGTTCAAGGTTAACAATTAGTTTCATAAAGATCTCCTCTATTTGATCTACTAAGCTCTTTTGATTTGACTAAGTTGTCTAATATACACATTATCTTATCTTAAAGTTGTTTGAGGTCTTTGGAGAGATCCCCTGCCATTTCTATAAATCTATTCAAAATTATCACTAGTGGAATTTGGATCGGATTATCCTTGTATAGGTGGTGATTCAATCTTATTTTGATGAATTATGATGCCATAGGGTTTTATTAAGGTTATTTTAATTTTCTAGGGTACTCCTAAATGTTTTAATAGTGCTCTAATGATAACACCTATTTGAATTTTTATAGGCCTTGATTTCAATTGGACTATGTTTATACCTTTGCGTTTCCTAGGTTTCTAAAATCTCTTAAACAGATTGGTCCATCTTACATGGTTCCATTGTGGTATCCATATGGCTATTTATTATTATTTTTCTCATTCATATTTGAAAAAATGACCATTTTATTTGAAAATTCATCTTTGATCTCACACTATCCAATCTATTTGTACAAATCAATGTGGTCCATATATCCTTGGATTATTTGGATCTAGATGGCTATCTTAAAATTGACATATATGTGCCTATCATTTGGCATCCAAATGAATGTCTTTGAAATTCATGCAGCCATACATTTTAATATACCTCATAAAGACTCTTTATTGTACTTAATTTTGACATTTGCATAACCATCATTTGAAGATCATGTGAACATCTTTGACATCTGCATGACCATTAATTTTTAACACTTTCTTTGGAATTTTTACTAATATTGTCACTTTTCACTTTTAGGTTTGTTTTTCTTCATACATGTGTCACTTGGAAGCTTTATAGTTCTCTTGCACCCCATATTCTATCATTTCTACTAGGTTAACACCATTTCACGACATGTCATATCTACATTTTCTTGTAGATTCATTTAAAATTAAATGCCCACCTCACATCATTGGATCAATTTTGTTCAGGCAAATGTGTTTTATTGGATCATGATATGAGGGATGAACCACTGTTTGTTACTTAATATATTATTAATGAACTAATGACACTTATCATAATCTCAAGGCCTTGAATTGACAATGTTCATCTTGCTCCATTGGATCAATATCATCTAAGTAAACATGGATCATTGATCCTATAGACAAGCATGAAAGATAGGCTTGAAGATATATATATATATATATATATATATATATATATATATTTAGGATAAAAGACTTAATCTAAGTTCTAAACATCATACATGGGGCCCTTATGAATAATAAAAGACATAACATATGGTCTTAGCCTAAGGTTTTAATTCATATTAATAAAGACTAAATAAAGATTTAGGCTAAGGTCTTAAGTTATGTTAGGAACATATCAAAGGGGACCCAACAAAATTAAACAAAGGACATAGCATAAAGTCATAACCTAATGTTTTTATCATATTGATAAATATGAAAAACCTTAGGATAAGGACTTAGGATAATATTTATAATAAAGGGGTCACACATTTACTTAGACTAAACTAGGATAAAATGGAACAAAGGGGTCATGGGACATAAAAGAGAACAAGCATAAGATTTTAGCCTAATGTTTGGTCATGTTTAAAAACATGACTAACCCTTAGGATAAAAATTAAACTATTTCCATGGCAAGATAATTGTTCCCATGAAAATTTAAACAAAAGTTCCCACTAAATTTAAATAAAAATTCCTACCAAACTTTAATTCAAAATGAGGACATGAGATAGGGTATTTGGGATTAGGGGTTTAAGAAAATCAAACATGGGTTTAACTTGATTTCAATAGGCCAAAAGATAGTAAAATATTAATCGTCATTAAATCATAAAATCTTGATATTTCTTATTCCAAATGGACTCTATTTGAGTTATAACCTACAATATAAAGATCAAGTATTAGTTATTTTAGGAAAAATTGGATTATAATAATGACCAAACATGCCAATAATATTAGGTTTAGATGATCGTCAAATAAATATAAAGTGCATACATGCTAATGATACTCTAATCAAATGAATTTTCAAATTTAGGGTACAAATTTGTACTATTTAACACAAGGGTCCCCATTTTTTAGAAATGGAGGTATGTTGACCTCAAAAAAAACACTCACACTAGCTTGGAAGTAATAAAAACTGGTTGAATTCACTTATATATTAGGCATAAATTAGACTTATACATTTTATATGACTTAAAATATTTCTCATTTTCTATATAAGGGTGAAATATTCAAATATAAATATAGGAAAATTAGTCATTCATTAAGTTACATCAATGACCATGAGGAAAACACTTCATGAAAAGCATAAAACTAGAGGAAAAATAATCTTCTTATTCTATAAAGGTAATGTATAAATTTTTGTAGATTTTTTGTATATCCAAAATCATAATCTGATCATCTTCCCTAAAAAATGAACTTACATATAGAAAATGAAGAAATGAGAGAGGAGACAAAGCAACCCTATATTAAGGATGAGTTATCATCCTAGTTATCCTTCACACTTCCTTCAAATTAACCTTCAGCTCAACCACCAAATTCCAAATTACTATGTAGTACATCTAGAGTGTGAGAATTCATTTCTTAGAATATGGCATATGAGAGAGATTAACATGTTTAAATGTTTCAAAAATGATAAAGGTTCTCATGCATGTTTTTATGGTATTAAATATTTAAGAGATATTAATAATATTCACTTAACTCCTTTATAAAAATGTGTTCAATCTCCTTGAGACTCAATTATTATAGTGATTAACTTCATCTATCTTAGTTGCATCTTGGAGTTTGTCTTCATCTATCTTCCTTGTAACTTGTATCCATGTTTCTCTCTCTCAACCTCATAAAACTAATCTAAGGTGGTTTAATAAGAGATATATTTCATGATATTTATTTAAGGATTCTATTACATGAAAATATATTTATTTACTTGATCAATTATTCAACTAAACTTATCCATTCTTACATGTTGTTTCTCCACTCTTTTAGGGCAGATTGAAGGATTTTTATTATTTGAATTGATTTTAAAAAAACATATATCAAATGTGGAATATTAGGAGAGAGATATTAAATGTTGATATCATTTAACTCTTATTTTAACATCTAACTAATTTTTTAAGACAAACACTTAACCTCTTCTTGATCTCCAAATGGTAAAGAAAACATGTGTTTGACTAGGCAAGGTATTTATGGGTTTTAATGCATTGATTAATATTTTGATTATATTATTACTATAATGTGGTGTATAAGTGGGATAGGTTTCATGTTTAATTTCTCATGAAATATACCTATTAATAGTGTTTTTTATGATGAATAATAACAACTCTCCATACTGGTCCTTCTTGGATATGCTCAACTTCTCAATTTTTGCAAGCTTGTTAAATACACCATGAGAACCTAGAACTTGATTAATTTGAATTATTTAAACATAAAAAGAGTTTAAATAAAATTTTAATATAATAACCATGGTGGGACATACCTTAAAAAAAAATTATCTCCAAACTCCACATACAACTTCCAAAATTGCTCTTTTCTGCTCTCTAGGCCTCAAGAAACCCTGATTTGGATTTAGGGGTCTAAAATGAGTTATAAACCTCATAAAACACTCATAATATTATAATTTTATAGGTATAAATGTTTAATACCTATAAAATTATGAAAATATTTAAAAATCTTAACCAAACTTTTAAACAAAAATTACCTACATGTTGCCTATAGGGTCACTTGGAGATGTATTTCAATGATATGAATCTATTTTTAATTATTTTTAATTATATAATAATGTATTAATAACTTTAAATGAATTATGCACCCTATAAAATCATTTTATTCCCTTCTATGTATTTTAAACACTCACTCTTAACTCTATTTATGAACAAAGTAGTCAAAAACCTTGATTTCCTTCATGGTACAGACCTATGTTTTTCCATTTTATCTCTCTTAAAATATAGTATAGATATGAAACCAATTTTAAACTTTAAATTATAACAAAATTTACCTCTATGTAAAATTATAAAGAGGTTTGATTTTATCAAAACTCAAAATATGCACTTTTTAGTGCTTCTTAGCTTGCATAATCTCATTTTTGAATGCATGTAAGTCTAAGTTTTGTAATTTTATTTATTTTTAAGAGGAATAAATACATAATTATTTTTTACTAATTTTAATTTCCACTATAATAATTTAAACTATTGAATACGCTCAAAAAATCACTTAAACCTCTTTAAAATGTCTTTTTTTTACTATCTCTCTTGCATACTTGAGAATCTATAACCTGTATGTTTACCTTTATCCATTATTTTAATTTAAATTTTTATTAATGAATGTTTAGGTGTTTATTTTTGTTCCTATTGTTTAAGTTTGGCATTAATGTTGTCATTGACATCAAAGGTTCTTAATAAAGGTGTTCATGAGGTCATTGAAGAATGTTATTATTTGATAGCATCATTAAGAACTATGAAATTATTTCAGGATAATTTAATACATATTATAATGTTATAATATAATAAAGAAGTGTTTTATGGTTAGTTTTCAGGTTTTACAAGCTTGAGAATCATAGTCATGACATTGGGCATTACATGAAGAGACCTTGTGAGAAGGTATGAATTTGGTGGCTTGGTGAGATGGGTGCATATTGTCATAATAGGTTGCATGAGGTTGTTTTATAATGAATATGAGTCATTATATCTCTCATTATATTCTCATAGTGAGCTTACAAGGGTAGGACCTACAAAACTAGCATGCAACTAGACTAGTTCTAGACCTTGCTTGACCTAATGAGGTGTCATGAGGAAGTTTCAAGGCATATTAAGAATGTATGGTAGTTTTTGAGTATGGTAATAGGTTTTATTACATGTATATGATGTGTAAAACACATATAAATAGACTTTAAGGTTAGTTTCAATGCCTAATGTGACTTACAGGTCAAAGTCTAAAGAGTAAAGAGAGAGAACATAGCCTACTAGGGTATGAGGTTCTATTTAAAAGGAAATTATGGAAAATTAATCATTATAAAAGGTATTTAATATTGTTTAAATTTTTTTTTTACCATCTTTTAGTTCAAAATTTTAAGGTTAAGACAAGAAAATGTGTTTTTAAGGTTTCTCGTATGCACAAAATGAAGGGTTCTCCACCCAAGAAGAAATTTCAAGTGTTCATTTTCATGTGTAACCTATACATGGGATCCTAATTTTTTTATTAGATATTTTTAATGTTTCTATATGATATCTCTAGGCATTTTTTTTGAAATGAGGGGAAATCCTTTATGAATAATTTTTAACACCAAAAATAGTGATAACCCTCTCTAAAACCCTAACACTAACACGATGTGAAATATATTTTTAAAAATATAAAATAGTGGTCTTAAATGATTATAAAAACTATTTGGGGCTATATTAAACTCTCCCAAGCATCTCTAGGGATGATTGGTTTGTTAGGTGAGTAAGTGGACCCTACAAAAAAAGCCTTATTTTTTAGATATTTACTGTAGTAGTCAGAGTTAACCAAGTCAAAGTTGATAAATGGATGAATTTTTAATATATATACTTTTATATTATGTATACGGTGGTTTATAATCATTTTTTATCCCTAAAGGGTGCTAAATTGGTCATACGAGTTGACTAGTCACTAACAGGCCTAATGATGAAAATAATGAAAAACCTAGGCAAAAGTGAGAAGGTGATTAGGGATGTGTTATCATGGATTAGGGATGAATAAAAGTAAATGGATATGTTTATAAAAATATTTAATACATTTTAATATTTGATATAATATTTTAAGATAATTTTATATAACAAAAAGTTTCTCTCAAAGTTGACTTGTCTAGCTTAGTGAGGTTTGTATATAGTGAGGTCATGAGATTGGTCTGCATGACCAATATTTATATTAGATATTATGATATATTTATTTAAAGTTTTTATAAATATGTTTTAATATCATATTAATGTATTTAAATTTATTTATTTTTCTCTTTCATGTGTCATAATTTCATGTTTTCATGACTGTGTTTTGAGGCTAGTTGATAGTTCTAAGTGGGCTCTTTGCAGAGAAGGGTTTGAGTCCTTTTACCCTAAGTTGTGGAGTTTAAATAATATGGTGATGAAATTGAGGTTATTTATGTTATATTTATATTATTTTTTCCTTTTTTTTTGAAAAAATGGTTATTTTTATTCAGTTATTCAAGATAGACTTTCTGGGTATACATAGGCCTAATTGTGAACAGTGTTAATGGTGTGCTTCAAATGGTGATTGAAGTTAAAGGGTATCATGGACCTAATATGAAATTATTAAGGAATTTTTTCATTTAAATATGATATTTCCTATATTTTTACATTTTTTAATGTGTTCCAAAGAGTTGAAAGGGTAACATGTGCTAATGAAAGCCTAATTGAATTAGGTCTATTTAAGGCCTAAAAGGGGTTTTTGGTCATATATGTTATGAACTACCTATTTAAATTTTTGATTCATTTTTTATAATTTTATAAGTAATATTTTATTTAAAAACAAAGTGGAAAAGTGTGTATTTATAACCAATATGTGTATGAGCATCAGCCTAGTATAAAACCAAGGCTTAATAGACCTAATTGTCTAGCTAGAGATTGAGAGAGTTAAAGTGAATGAGATAGAAATTTGAAGATATTAAAGAGGTATTGTATACTATTATTAGATTTAAAATAAAATATAATTAATATATTACAATATTACTATATATTATCATCATGGTCACATGACTTATCCAAGTCAAAGAGAGGGATAATTAAGCGAAGAAGGCTAGAGCATTGTTTGAGAAGGATAGAAGTGTGTGAAGAGCTGAAGAAGGAGATCATCATTTATTATAGGAGAAAAAAGAGGTTTTAATGTGATAAAATGTTTGAGATTATTATTTTTAATTATTCATCTAGGGGGTTGGTTCCTCCTTTTATGTGAGTTCTTGATAAAGCCTAGTCAAGTTAGTCTTTGGCTAGTTAGGGTTGGAGATCCAATTGAAGTTGATGCCTCACAAAATATTGATGTTTTTATTATAGGAATGTAATAAATTTTAATAATAAATGGGTTTAATTACCCTCCATTTTTTACCAATCAAAATTTTTTTCTATGTGTTATGCTCTGGTCTCATGCTCATGGATCTTAATATGTTGCTAGTTCATTATATTATTTTGATAGTTCATGAATGATAAAGTAAAGTTATAAATTTTTTGAAGATTGATTCACCCACCCCAAATCTCATTAATTATGATTCAAATATTATTAAGGTTAATTATTACCCATAATATCTCACAAAAATTTTAATTTTCAAAAAAGAAATAAAAAATGTAATCACATCTCTTAAAACTAAGCTATTAGGGTTTTAGAGCACCTTTTCTTCTTAACAACTTTTCATAAAGTAAAACCCATATAATATAAAACCAATGCATATAATATTTAGTTAATATAGGAATATATATTTTCTTAATACCATTCTAACCAAATTTTATTCTCTTTCATGAACTGAATATCTAAAAATTTCCCTTACTAGTGTGCAACCAGCTTGCTAGAAGAATAGAAGAAACTTTTACCAAATTTTGACTAGTGAGCTATTATTGAGCATGGTTTTAGTTTTATGAAGGATTTTTGATGGATTTTTTGAGATTATTTAATATTCACACCATGAATGGAGTCTTATTTAATACCTGCACATAAGTAACATTGATATATGGTGGAAAATTTTATCAACACTTTGCCCTTGTGTTGGCCACCATAAGAGTATAAAAGTTACTCATATCTCCAAACTAATTCATCACATAATAGTATCATTATTTATAATAAAAAATGTTAAATAATACTTTTTGGTGTCTCAACTTGTAGAGTTTTATAAGCTTGCATACTTTGAGAAACTTGAACATTTAGAGAAGTTTGAGTACCTTTCCCCATGGGAGATTGACTAGACATACAATTAGAGTAAAAAATATAATTTTGAATCTGATCATAATGATGGAACCATTAATTATCTTGGACTAGGTTTTTTTGATCTAGAATAATAGCATTTGAATAACTAGTATCATTTGGATTATAGTTCTTGTAAAGCCTGGCTTTGGTGATTTATCCTTGAACTTGATAGTTACCTTATAAATTAGGTATATTGGTCTAAATTAACAAGTTATGGGGATGAAAAGGCTTGTAGTGATAATATCACTCCCTCTTAATTTTCATAATGTCATTTCCAAAACTTTGTAGTAGAGTCTTGACTTCATGTAAGTCATTAGGAGGATTAAAGGTAGCATTTTTTTGACTATTTGGTGAAGTAGTAAGATCCAATGTGGGAAATGGAGTATAATAAGTAGGAGGATTTAATTATAGTCACAAAGTCATAAGATGTATTGGATAAATATTTTCATCTTGTATAGGATAATTTTTATCCCTTATTTCCACCTCATATGCATAAGGCAATGTGTTTCCCCCATTGATTGAATCATTATTTCAATATCACTATTCAATGCCCTCAAATAGTATAAGAAAGCATAGTTTGCAGTGGTTTTTAGTATGGTTATTATCCTATCCTAAGTATTTTGAAACCTCTAGTTGAATTAAACCATAAATTATTGAGGAAATCTCTTTATGGTAGTCAATTGTTCTACCAATGATAAATGATCACTCTTATACTCAAAATGTTTGCACTGTTGTTCTCCTAACTCATCTCAAGTGGTAATATAATTAGGCTTGAATCATCTATACCATTGAAAATACTTCTTATCATGCCCATTTTTTCCCTTTAAAACAATAGACATGACATAAAAATTTCATTTATAAACCCATAAAACACTTGTGAACATGAATAAAAAATTGAATCCATTCCATACACAAAACATTGAAAAGAGAATACTCTTCTTGAGCATGTCATAAATATAAAGGACATGGTCCTAATTCATTAAGACAAAACTCAAAATTATCCATGAGATCACATTAAATATTATTATGCTTACAATGTTGAACTGATTACTAATTTAAACCTAGTTCAAATCTAATGTGGTCTACATACACATGGCATATTATGCTACTAATAATCCATGTCAGATGTTTTTGGTGCTCTTGGGGGCCTTTATTAACATGTGGAATCCTACTACTTACTCACTGGTTTGACAATATTTCCCATTTATCTTCTATCCCTAGGATTGTAGACTATCAATATGATGCCACATGGTAACATCCCACTAACCTGCTAGCCTAGATGATTTACCCTTAACATAGACTTTGATAAGACTACATGTCTCTGGGATGATTCCAAGTTGAAACATCATGATATTCCACCATCATAAAGGTAATCTCTTTGTACATTCAACCTTAATATTATGATTAGTTGGGATGATTCCATGTGGTAACATCCTACTTGCCCATTGCCATAGAGGCAAGCTTCCTATATGATCATATTTGGGGTCACAGGTCACTAGGATGATGACAGGTGACAACATACCACTCATACACTATCCTGGAAGAAGGTTTCCTATATGGTCATATCCAAGATTGTTGGTCATTAGGATACTTTCACATGGAAACACCCTATCTGCCTACTAACTCAAAGGCTTTGCACTCTATATGGTCCTCTCTAGGATTGTGGGTTACCAAGATGATACCATGTGGAGATATTATACTTGTCTTATAACCTAACACTAACCATATTTTAAACCACATTAACATTACTCCTACATTAGCAGGATGGAAACACATGGCTACCTCTAAACTATCCATCAAAAATCATTAAATTGACTATGGAAAAAATAATAAAAGAGCCAAAGTGAGTAATTGGATAAGGTAAAAATCTTTCAAGAGGTTCAAAATAAAAATCCTATAAGGCAAGACACTATTAAAAGTGACATGATGAATGGTTAATCTAAAACATTATGCAATAAACTATAAAATCAAACTCTCCAAGTGTCTAAGATATAAACACTATTCAATAAAGTTTTCTAAATGGATGTATCCAATACAAAGGAAAAACTAAGTGTATTTGAATACATAAATAGAGTAAGGCTCAAGCTAGAGTAATACTTAGAGATGACTCAGAGAGTTAGGACTCAACTAAGACAATAGAGATTCCAGTGCATGTTACTACTGATTACATCATATAAAGAGATTCTTCATTCCTTAAAAAATAACATAGTAATCAAGGACATAATCACATAAGATATTTAAAAATAAGGTGGATAGGAAAAATACTCTTTCAATGCTATACTAATATTCCCATTGGTTTAGCTAAATATGAAAACCATCTAAGAGACTCAACTTTCCATTGAAAACTCAATGGATAAAAAGTAATACACTCATAAGGTGGATTTATTTAAATTTTTAGCCAAATGATTTAGATGGTAATTTCCCTTGGCTCATTTAATTCCATTCAAATGAAAAAGGGGTCAAATTACATAATTTGCTATGAAGCAAAAGTAACTCAAACAAGAAATATTAATAATACTTGTCTATTAATTTTAAGTTGGTTTTATTATGAGTACAATTTCTAGTATAAAACATTATAAATAAATCAATCCATGAATATTCCATGAAAAGGTATTTTAGCTAAGTAATCATCTACATTCTGACTATTTAGTCAAGCTATAATGTCATTCCAAATAAAAGACTTAGTTTTTTACTTGAGTTCTCCTAAATAAGATTAGTTGGATTCATTAAATCATATCACATTTAGATCATAAACAGAGTCACAATGATTATTAACAAGCCACTCAAGACAAATATTTAAGGAAAACAATCTATTAATTTAATTAAAAGATTCCAAAAGGCTAAAAAGTCTTTTATACATATTTTATCCTTCCCAAGGTCTTATAATCTAATAATTCATAACAGATACAACCTAGTTTAATATTAAAGTCTTAGTAAATAGAAAATAGATATTTTAATCCATAGTTTGAATATTATCTAAACACTTTCTTTGGTAAGTTTATTACAAGTAGGTTGGTTACTAAATTATTGATAGTACATCATATTTGATCCAATTATTTGCATAGTAAAAGTCATGTCTCTAGGACTAATTAAATAATGGAGGACCAATTACTCTTAAATGGTGAGCCTCATATGATCCCAAGCATTTAGTGTCCATAAGAAGGAATGCTCACTGCCCAACCTTTTTCCATCATTAAGTTGTTTTTCTACACAACCCTAAGCTTGAGACTCCTAGATCTAAGTATGTTTATATCACTTTATAAAGGTAAGGGTAGATATCTAAGTAAGGGTATTTTAATTAAGGTAATGACCATGAAAAAACCTATAGTCCTATTCTTACTTCTTATTCGAAGAGACTCATAGTCCCAAATACAAGAAAACAAGCATTCAAATGATTCTTCAAGTGAATCTAGGTACATAGAAATATAAACTAGTAGACAAGCTTCCACAACATTAGAAGGCCCACCATTTTTTGGAGTAACAAGAGGATAAATCACTTTATTTCTTCCATACAATAGTCAATGGAGGATTAGGAATTCTAATATCATGTCTCATCATGAGAGAGATTAATAAATTCTATTGTGACATACACAAATGGTTCAATCATTCTAGCACCATGCCCAACATAAGAAGGCTAGACATTCTTCCAATATGAAGATTATACTCATAGATAACCATTTCACTATTTCATAACAACATTAATACACTTACATAAAAATATATGAGACATACAAGTTAAGTAAGGAGGAACACAACCTCTATAAGGCCCTCAACTAGGAAAAGAACTACATGGTGACCAATGCACAACCATGACAAGATAATAAGATAGGAAGAATAAACCAAGTGGTCTTATTATCATTTATTAAAGAGAGAAAATAAGGAACCTAAATCATTTCACTCAAATTAAGGAGGAATATTCTTTAAAAGGCCCTCAAATGAGTAAACACTACATGGTAGCCAATACATATCCTTGGGAAAATAATAAAATAGGAAAAATAAACCAAATTTTATTATTCACTTGAAAGTAATAATATCAAATAAAGAATATAATAATTTAATTTCAAATCAAAAATAGAAAACATAATTTATTATGAGGCCCACCTATCATCATTTAGATCAGCTAGGCACTATCCTGTAGTTGTCTGGACTCAACTCTCCTAACTAGTTTTTCATATATATTACTTCTCCTTATCTTGTGATAAGTCTAAATTATTTAGAAATATTCAAAAATTCCTAAACTAAGGGATTTAAACTCTTACATATAGACATTTGATAATCAACCAACCACCAACCTCTTGATAACCCATGCCTCATTAAGGGATGTTATTTTCCATGTTTAATTAAGGTGCTTGGTAGCTTTAGAGGATTTTATGGTTACTTCCAATACATTCATATTTTCCCACTTGATCTTAGAATAATTCAATTAATAGAGGATCTATTATTTGGCCACTAGATAGTTTATATGTTTTTTGTAAGATATAGAGGCTAGATGACAACAAGTTTCACCAACCAAGCTTTAAGGCTAGATGCCTAAAACATACACTAAGTTATCAAAGGTGGCATACTAGGCATCTGATACTTAGCATGGATTTAAGATAATTTTAAGGGTAAACCTAATTTGTGGTAAAACCATCCTTGACATATTCTATTTCCTTCCTTTTTTGTTTTCTTGTTCATTCACACTCGATGTACACATCAAATTCGTCTAACCTAATATCTGAATCTACGAAACTTAATCAAACAAGTCAATTTCAATCAATTAACCATAACCAATTATTCACATAGTATAAACATACACATAGATAATTTCATATGATTCAATACATAATTAGTTTCCATTTCATAAGCTTATAAATAATGATTCAACATGATTTAAGTCATTATATCTCATAGACATAACTGAATTTCATAAATAGATAATGCATAAAGAAATGTAAGCATCATTATTTCATAATTAATAAATCAAAAAATTATTGATAATTTATATTTCTCATGGTTCCAAACACATGACATCCTTCTTGAAATCCTTGCATGCCTCATCTAGACATGACTTACCCACATAATCTAATAACTAGAACACAAGTCATAATTTCATAGTCATATTGCCAAAAATGAGCACTATGAAAAATAGGGACTTAAATACCCTCCCCTTATGAAAAATTCCACTTATAAGTGACTAAAATAGGTGAGTATACCAAACCCACAAAGGTGTAGCATTTTCTCAAATAGTTGTTGATTCATCATATTTTTGCCATTAGACCTTGACCTAATCTAGGTCTTTGCCTCAAATTGCTAGTGCCCTGTATGCTAAAATATTGATAGGATACAATCATAGCCCCATTATTATCAAATTTAAATGCCATACAATATAATACATGAGAAATCTTATAAACATATTAATTTAAAACAAAGACATGAAATACATCGTGAACATGAGATAGCCTATGTGGCATGGCCATTCTATAAGTGACTAGGTTAATGGTATCGAAGTTCTCAAATGGTCCCAAAAAATGATATGAAAATTTAAAAACTTTTTAATAATGTATGGGGATTTATTGGGTCTCACCATCAAGAAAAATTTATCACTCACATTAAAATGTTGATCAATTATTTTCACATTAGCATATTTCTTATGTTGATCCTTAGCAATCTCCAAGTGATATTATATCTTAATCACTTATCACTCCATGTATTATAAAATGGTAGGGACAATCATGATCCTATCCTAAAGTCACTCCAAAATATATGGGGTTATATAGGATCAAACATACAAAGCCTAGAAAGGTGCCATCTTAATTGATTTGTGATATCTATTATTGTAAGAAAATTCAAAAAGATACAAATAGTGTTCCCAATAATATTTTTGTTCCATAATGTACATGTAAAAAATGTCTTCCAAGGCTTCATCATATCTCTTAGTCTATCCATCAGTCTTGGGATGGTAGGAAGTAATAAAATTGAGTTAAGTGCCCAATGCCTTATATAAAGAAGTCTAGAAGTGAGAAGTAAATATTAGATATCAATTTAAGACAATCTCATGGGTAGTCCCATGTAATCTAAAAATGTAATCTATAAATACCTTTTATATTGAATTTGTATTATAAGTGGTCTTTGTGGGAAAAAAGTGAGCTACTTTGGTTAACTTATCCACTATGACCATGATTGCATCATGATGCTAAGTTGAGTTAGGCAAGACCATAATAAAATATATGAAAATTATTTCACACCTCAATTGTTTTAATTATTCATGAAATATCCTTGATAATAGTGCATTTTATGATGAAAAATAAAAAATCTCCATCTTTTCCTTCTTGGATATGTTCATCTTCTCCAATTTGGTAAGCTTATTGAATGTACCATGATAACATGGAACTTGATTAATTTTAATTATTTGAATATATAATGAGTTTAAATAGTATTTTAGTATCATCACCATGGTGTCATATACCTTCAAATAAATTTTCAGCTTTGAACTCTACATATGACTTCCATAATTGTTATTTTGTGCTCTCCAGGCTATAAAAAACATCGATTTGGATTTAGGGAACTAAAACAAGTTATATGACTAACCAGACACTCCTAATATTATAATTTTATAGGCATAAATTTTTAACACCTATATAATTTTAAAAATCTTGAAAAATTGGCACCAAACTCTCAAATAAAAATTCACAAAAAAGTGCATGCTTGCTACTTGTAGGGTCACTTAGAGATTTATTTCAATGATCTGAACCTATTTTGAATTGTTTTTCATTGTGTAATAGTTTATTAATATATTTACATGAATTATTCACCCTCTCAAATTATTTTAGTCCCTTTGAAGGATTTGAAACACTCATTTCTAACTCTATTTATGAGCAAATTAGTCAAAAACCATGATTTCCTTCATGGTGTAGACCTATGTTTTTCCATTTTATCTCCCATAAATTATATTAAGGATATAAAACTAATTTTAAAAATAAAATGACATAAAATTATATCACTATGTCAAATTTTAAGATATTTAATTGAGTAAACTCAAAATATGCACTTTTTAGTGCTTTTTAGCTTGCACAATCTCATTTCTAAATGCATGTAGGTCTGAGTTTTGGAATTTTATTGATTTTTATGTGGAATAAATACCTAATTATTTTAATTATGACATTTAATATCCCATAAAATAATTTAAACTATTTAATATGCTAAAAAAATCATTTAAACCTCTTTAAAAATAACTTTTCTTACTATCTCTCTTGCATACTTGAAACCCTGCAACCTATACCTTTCACTTTATCTATTATTTGAATTGAAATTTTTATTGATTAATATATATTAAATTTAATTATTCCTAATAATATATTACATAAATTTTAATTTTAAACAAATAACTCAAAAATGCAATCGCCTGTCCTAGTATTGAGTTATTAGGGTTTTAGAAGGGTTTAGAGCACATTTTCTTCTTAACAATTATTCATAAAGTTAAACCCATATAACCTAAAACCAATTCATGTAATATTTATGTGATATATTCATATATATTTTAATAATACAATTAAAACCAACTCTTTTTCTCCTTCATGAACCAAACATCTAAAAATTACCCTTACTAGTTTGCAATTAGTTTGCTAGAGGAATAGAAGAAACTTTTGCCAAAATCTTGACTTGTGATTTTTTATTAATATTTGTTTTCAGTTAATGAATTATGTATGATGTTTTCAATATATTAATTAATATTAAATAAATTAATCTATTCTTCATGAATACTTACACGTAAGCAACATTTACCAATAGTGGCAAATTTTGTCAACATTTAGCCCTTGCGTTGGCTACCAAAGGAGTACCAAAGTTACTCATACATCCAAAATAATTCATATCACAATAGTATCCTTATTTAAAATTAAATAAATTTTAATCATTCTTCACTTACTCCTTATTAGTCTCTCCTTATTATGGTGTCTCAACTTGTGGAATTTAAGAAGCTTACATACCTTGAGAAACTTGAACATTTTGAGAAGTTTGAAAACCTTGAAACATGGGAGCTTGATTGGACATATAATTAGATTAAAAATTGTTATTTTTCAGTTTATAATAATTAAGGAACCATTAATGATATTTTATTAGGTTGTTTTGATTTGTAATAATAACATTTGAATAACTAGTAGCATTTCTATTGTAGCTATTGTAAGGCCTAACATTGGTGATTTATCCCTGACTTTGATAGTTGCCTTAGAAAGGAAGTATATTGGGATTATTTAAATATTTATAGGGATTTAAATTATTGGATTGATAATATTATTGACTCTTCATGTTCATAATGTCATTAAAAAAGCTTTTTAGAAGAATCTTGACTTCATACAAGTCATTAGGAGGATTATAGGTCGCCTTTTCTTGATTATTTGGTGAAGGAGTAGGAGAAAATGTGGGTAATGCAAATGAAGTATAATAATTAAGAGGATTAAATTCTAGGAAAAATTCATAGAAGGCCTTAGATAAATCTTACTATCTTAGATAGCATAATTTTTACCCCTAATTTCCACCTCATATGTATCAGGCAATGTGTTTCCCCACATTAATTGAATCATTATTACTATGTTACTATTAAAGGCCCTCAAATAGTACAATAAAACATAGTTTTAAGTGGGTTTTACTATGGTTATTATCCTCTCAAAATTATGTTTAAACCTATAGTTGAAATCAACCATAAATTCTTGATGATCTCTCTTTATGGTAGTCATTTTTTCCACCAATGAAAAATGATCACTCTTATCCTCAAAATACTTACATAGTTTTTATCCTAAATCATCCCAAGTGGTTATATAATTAGTCCTAAATAATATATACCATTTAATATCCTTCCTATCATGACCATTTTTTTCCCTTAAAAAATTATACATGACATAAAAAAATCAACAATAAACCCACAAAACACTTGCAAACATGAATAGAAAAATGAATCCATTCCATACACAAATTTTTTTAAGGAGACTATTAATACTGCCAATAGACCTAATTAGAGATACCTATAAATCTAAAGTCCATAGTCCTAATTCATTTGGCCAGTATTCATAATTATCCATGAGCTTTCACTAATGATTAATATGATTATGATATTTAAATGACTTCTAATTTAAACCTAGTTCAAAATTAACATAGTCAACATACATGTGGTATATTTGGATGCTCCTAAGCCATGTTGGCTCCTATTCATGATATTGAGGACATTTATTGGCATGTAACATCCTACTACTTACTCACTGGTCTAAAACTCTTTCACATTACACATAAAGCCCCAGGACTATGGACCAATATGATAATGCCACATGGTAAGGTTTTCAACATAGAACAACTGAAACAAGAAAAATTAATAGTACTTATCCACTCATTTTAATTTTATTTTGTTATGATTAAGGTTTCCAACATAAAACTTTCTACATGCCTCAATCTAAGACCTTTTCCTAAAACATATTTTATAAAAGTAATCAACTACATTCTGACTATTTATTCAAGTTGTAAGTCATTCGAAATAACAAACTCATAGTTTTTTACTTGAGCTATCAATAATATAAGTTTTATTCATTAAATCATATCACATTCACATCATAAAGAGAGACATAATGCTTATTAACAATCCACTCAAGAAAAATATTTAAGAAAGGAAAATAATCTATTAATTTAATTAAAATATTCCAAATATATAAAAAAAATTATACATATTGGATCCTTCCCAAGGTCTTATAATCTAAGCAATTCATAATAGATACAACCCAATTTAATACTAAATTTTTAATAAATATAAAATAAATATTTTATTCCATAGTTGGAATACTAGACAAACACTTTATTTGTAAGTTTATTACAAGTAGGCTAGTTGTTAAATCATTAATAATACATTAGTTTTTATCCAATTATTTACTTAGAAAAAGGCACATATCTAGTCCTAATTAGATAATGGAGGGCTATTTAGTATTTAATGGTGCTCCTCATTCACTCACAATTATCTAATGGCCATAAGAAAGAATGTTCAATGCCCAACCTTTTATCATCATTAAGTTGTTGCTCTAAATATCCCCAAACTTGAGACTCCTAACTCTGTGTATGTTTATATCACTTGGTAAAGCTAAGGGTGGATATCTAAGCAAGGATATTCTACATAATGGAATGAACATTCCAAAACTTATAGTCAAATTCCTATATCTTACCCAAAGAGACTCATAGTCCCAAATACAAATAGACAAGCATTTAGATTATCATTCAAGTGAATATAAGAATTTATAAATATAAACTAACTGGTAATATTTCATAGCATAACAAGGGCCACCATTTTTTGAAGTACCAAGAGGATAACTCACTCTATTAGTTCCATATAATACTCATGAGAGGGTTAAGAAACCTACTATCATTTCTCATCATGAGAGAGATTAAAATACTTATAATGTGACATTCAGAAAAGGGTAAAGAATTTTACCACCATAACCAACACAAGAGGGCTTGAAATTATTCCACTATGAAAATTATTCTCATAGATAACTACTACACTATATCACAATAGCATTAATACACTTAAATCAAAAAACCTGAAACATCCAAGTCAAGTGAGGAACACAACCTCTCTAATGCCCTCAACTGGGAAAAGAACTACATGGAATATAATTCATAACCATAACAAGATAAAAACATAAGAAACATAAACCAAGTGGTCTTATTCTCCTTTAGGTAGGTGAAAAAATAAATAACTAGAATCATTTCACTCAAACTAGGGAAGAACAATCTCTACATGGCCCTCAAATGAGAAAGCACTACATGGAAGCTAATACACAACCATGGATAAATAGTGAAATAGGTATAATAAAACTAGTGGTATTATTATGCTAAAATTAAGAATACCAAAAAAATAATATAATTATTTCAATGAAAATGAACAACAAAAAACATAAGTTACTAAGAGGCCCACCTATCAAAATTTAGATCACTTGGGTTCTATCCTCTAGTTGTCTAGACTTGGCTCTCCTAAATAGTTGTTTATATATAATACTTATAATTATCCTATTCTAAGTCTAGGTTATATTTTAATTGTTAAAAATTCATAAACTAAGGGATTTCAAGTCCCCTTATGAAAACTTCCACCTGGAATTCACTGAAAGAGGCTAGGATTTGAACCCTCAAAGATGTATCATTTTCCCAAGTATATGTTGATTCTTCATACTTGTCCCATTAAACCTTGACATTATCTATGTATTTGTCTCAAATTTTTATCTCCCTACATGATAAAATTTTAATATTATCCCAAGTCATAGCCTCATTAGTCTCAACCTACAAGGCCGTTTAATAAAATACATGAGTAATATTAGCAACATATTGATATAAAAATAAAGACATGAAATACATCATGAACATGATAGAGGCTAGGTGTTAAGGAAAATATATAAGATACTAGGTGAATGGTATATAATACCTCAAATGGTCCAATAAAATGAGGTTTCAACTTTAACCCTTTTTCATAACAGATGGGGATATTATTAGGTCTCATCATCAAGAAACATTTATTACCCACATTAAAATGTAGATCAATTATTTTCACATCAGCATGCTCTTATCAATACTTGGTAGTATTCAAGTGATCCTACCTCTTAATCACTTATCACTCCATGTCTTCTAACATGGAAGGTCTAATCATGATTCTATCCTCAAGTCTTTCCCAAATTAGTGGGGTTATATAAGCTTGACCATAAAAATCCTAGAAAGGTGTACTCTTAATTGAATTAGGATATCTACTATTATAATAAACTTAAACAATTTATAAATAATCTTCCCAATAGTATTTATATTACATAACATACATGTGCAACATGTCTTACAAGACCTTATTGAATCTCTTAGTCTATCCATCAGTCTCAGGATGGTAGGAAGTAATAAAATTGAGATGAGTGCTCAATTCCTTATACAAAGAAGTATATAAGTGATAATTAAATACCATGTATCTATTTGAAACAATATTATGGGTAATCCCATGCAATATAACAATGTCATTTAAAAATACATTTACCATTGAATTTGCATTATAAGTGGTCTTTATGGGAGAAAAGTGAGCTACATTGGTAAACTTATTCACTATGACCATGATGGAATCATGATGATAAGTCAAGATAGGAAATCCTATAATAAAATAAATTTAAATATTGTCCCACATCTATTTTTTAATATTTAATTAAATATCCCTACTAGGAGTGTATTTGATGATGAATAATCACAAGTCTTTATACTACTTCCTGAATATGTTCATCTTTTCCATTTTGCCAAGCGTTGAATGCACCATGAGAAACTAGGACTTGATTAATTATAATTATTATAAAATAATATTTGAAATAGGATTTTAATATCATTACCATGGTGTCATAGACCTTTAAATAAATTTTAAGCTCCAAATTCCACATACAACTTCCAAAAGTGTTATTTTGTTCTCTTTAAGCCTAAAAAAAACCTAATTTGGATTTGGGGGTCTAAAATGAGTTTTAGGCCTCACCATACAATAATAATATTCTAATTTTATATATATAAATGGTTCATACCTATAAAATTTTGAAAATATTTAAAACTCTTCACCAAACTCTCAAATTAAAATTCACAAAGTGTCTGCTTGTTGCCTACAGGGTCACTTAGAGATGTATTTCAATGATATAAACCTATTTTGAATTTGTTTTTAATTTATAATAATGTATTAATACATTTACATTAATTATTCACCCATTAAAATCATTTTATTCCCTTGGAAGGATCTAAAACACTCATTTCTAGCTCCATTTATTAGCAAATTAGTCAAAAAACCTGATTTCCTTTATGGTGTAGATGAATGTTTTGCCATTTTATCTCTCTTAAAGTATAGTAAAAATATTAAAACAATTTTAAACATTAAATTAAATAATAAAAACCTCTATGTTAACTTTTAATATATTTCATTTATTAAAACTAAAAATATGCATTTTAGTGCTTTGTAGCTTGCATAATCTCATTTATAAACACTTGTAGGTCTATGGTTTGGAATTTTATTGAGTTTAATGAGACATAAATACCTCATTAATTTTTAATTATGGACTTAAATATCCATTATAATCATTTAAACTATTTAATATTATATAAAAACACTTAAACCTCTTTAAAAATGCCTTTTCTTAATGTATGTCTTGCATACTTGAAACCTTATATCCTATACCTTTAACTTTATCCATTATTTTCATTGAAATTTTTATTTATTAATATTTATTAAGGTTAATTATTCTCCATAATATCTTACACAACTTTTCATTTTCATTAAAGAACTCAAAAATGTAATCATGTCTCCTAAAATTGAGTTATTGGGGTTTTAGAAGGGGTTTAAAGCACCTTTTCTTCTTAAAGATTGTTCATAAATTTAAACCCATGTAACATAAAAAAATGAATTTAATACTTATGGAATATATTTATATATCTACCCATAATACCATTATAACTAACTCCTCTTATCCTTCATGAACCAAACATCTAAAAATTACCCTTACTAGCTTACAACTAGCTTGCTAGAGGAATAGAAGAAACTTTTGCAAAAATTTAGACCTATGCGAAGATCTTGAGGAAAATTTTAGATTGATGAAAGGTTTAAGATGTTTTTTTATAACATATTATATTTTTACTATTATGTATGTGGGTTTTATGCACACTTCAGTCGAATGAGGTAGCCTTTAACATTTTAGGATCTCAATGGAGGTAAACTCCACTCTAGGGCAAGAGTTGCAGGTATGTGGTATATTTCAACCTATTGGTGGAATAGGGATAGGGTATGTATGTTTTTTATACTAAGGTGTGGCCTTCTAATATATTAAATGTATACATGAGTTGGATGGATGGTTAGCTTCTAATCTAAAGTGGATAGGTCTTAATAACAAACTCAAAAAAAGAGGGTAAGGTAGGGTAGAGATGAAGGCTCCATGGTTATTAGGAATCAATACCCTAGTTGGTTTATGAATAGACCTATTATTTTTGGAATTTATACCTATTGATAGTATTAAAATCACACTTTCAATTAGACATGGCTAGGGAGTCTAAGGAAATAGAGATGTAGGAAGTTCACATGCCTCAGATAAAGGCTGTTCCTTTTAGGGAATTTGTTGCACACCCTTGGTTAGGATATTATGGCTCAGGAAAGTGAATTATCTGAGGTAGATATTTCATACACATATAAAACTATACCAAATAAAATATATATACACATTTAGAAATATAATTCAATTATCTTGACCAATTTAATTGATGCATTTACTTATCTTTCAATAACTATTATACATCTTAAGATTAGTATATAAATCAATAAATCAATAATATACTCACATTTATAGCACAATAAATGTTATTGGATCATAAAATCATATAAATAAGAACTAATTACACATAATTCAAAATAAAATACTCAAAACACTTTGATAATGATCAAAATTATTCACTATTATGTATTCCAAAATCTTATGACTTCTCAACTAAGTGGGGTTACAACTGTATATAAAAACTTTGGTAAGGGATCACCTCATCCTCCAATTTTATTCAAGGGGTTAAAATTATTATTTATAACATGTAGTAAGAATTCCTTTAATTACTTGGGATCATGTTTGCAAACCTCTCAGTGAAGGGGGATTGGGAATCAGGAAAATTAGAAGTATGAACAAAGCTCTTTTAGCCAAACTAGGTTGGAGAGTTTACCATGACAACAAAGAGTGGATTACCATATGGAAACATAAGTACCTCTTCAATGCTAAATCCCTTCCTAATTTATTCTCTTCTCCTGATGTTATTCATCCTTTTTCCATATGGGGGGCTATTCAGGGGACCAAGAAAACTCTAGGAAAAGGATGTTCCTATAAAATTGGTAATGGGCTTAAGGTTAAATTTTGGGAAGATGTCTGGTTAAAGGATCATACCTTGATTGGAGATTCTCATGACAAGGATTTAGTTGACAAATGCAAGCAGAGATATGGCATATTAGTTAGTCATTATTGGTATAATTATTCTTGGGTGATTTTAATTGATGTTGATCAAGGCTTTAGTAACATCCAATTATCTCTCAATGTTGTCTCTCCTTATCATTATCTTGAGGATGAGATTATTTGGCATGCTGACCCTAGTGGCCAATTTAAAGTCTCTACTATCTTCAATTCAAAGGAAAAGGGTAATCAACCTTTTTGGTCTCATGCCTGGATTAAGGGGCTCACCCCCAAAATTAATATCTTCTTTTGGACTCTACTTCAAAATAAAATTCTAACCCTTGACAATTTGAAAAAAAGAGGTATAAATGTGGTTAATAGGTGTACTTTATGCAAAAATGGACTTGAAGATAGAGACTATATGTTTTTGAATTGCTCTTACACCCAGCAAGTTTGGACTGGGATTCTTAATTTTTGGGGTATAACATGGGTCTATCAAAATAATGTGGAACTCTCTCTTAAAAGCTAGTGTTGCCCCTCTAAGGATCATGATGCTCATTTCTTTGGAAACTAACTCTCCCTCATCTCTGGTGGGGTATCTAGAAATAAAGAAACAATAGAATATTCAGGAGTAAATAACTTCCAAGATGGGTGCTTAGTTAGAATATCATTAGAGCCATCAAGGAGAACTTTAAATCCCAGAGGGATTCTGATAAAACCTTCCAATTTGATAACCCTTTACGAGCTGAAGGGTCTAATTTGATAACTGATAATCCAATATTGATCATAAAATGGTATGTTCCTTCTAATGGATGGATCAAAGGGAACTTTGATGGAGTAGCTAAGGGAAATGTACCAAGAGCGAGATGTGGAGGGGTCTTGAGGGATCATGTGGGAAATATAATTGATACTATCATTGTCCCAATTGGTAATTTGAATAGCCATATTGTTGAACTACTGCAGCCCTCTACACTATTAAATTATCTATTGATTTGGGGTATTCCAAATTATGGTTGGAAGGTGATTATTTGAATATTATTAACACCCTAAATAATAAAAATTCAATTTCATGGTCTATTGAGGCTATGGTTATGGAAATCAAAGCCTTAATTCAAAAATTTGAAAAAGTGGCCATATCACATACATAACAAGAGGCCAATAGGATTATTGACTAGATATCCAATCATGCTATTCAAATAGGGCATAAGGTGAGGTGGCTTGATGAATTAAATAAGCACTTTGTTCTTAAAGCAATTATTAATTATGATGCCATTCATTCGAAAGTGGGAAAGATCTGCTTGGATTAGCAATTTAATGATTTGGTGGAGTGGCCTTATGGCTATCAAATTACCTTCCTTGAGGAGGTACATTCATGAGAATGTAATTTGGTCACTACATGTATCATCAAAAAGGTGAACTCCATTTCAAGTAACAAATAACTAGTTCCATTTCAACCTTTCTGCCTTCTGTGTTTGGGTGCTTTTGGTTTTTCGTTTGCTCTATAATATGGGGGGTGAACCGAGGAAGCAAGAGCCCAAAAAATGTGATGATTGGAAGGCTAGACAAGACGTATGGAAGATTCTATAGAAAGGGAAGGTGGTCAGTTATCTAGAGCATTTGCATGGCTTTAAACCCCATGTCACTACCACCTTATTTAAAAATTGGGCTGATGATAGAGTTACTCTCCATGGAGTCACTATGAAGCTTACTGAGGACTTCATTGTCAAGGTCATGGGGCTTCCCATGGGTGGTATTAAGTTCTCAAAATAGACCAGTATCTCCAATGCGGCCTATAATAAAATTTTGAAGATGGATGCAGAGGAGAAGTAACTGGAAAAGAATGGAGACTTCTTTGTCATGGAATAGACAAAAAGAATTTGGCGAGATGTGATATGTTGTATCCGTGAGTACTTTATCATTGATGGTAGGAATAAAAGAGTTCACAAATTTCATTTTGTTTTTCTCAACCACTTCAAGCACAAGGATAGAATTTCTTTCCCTTTCTATCTATGTTTTTCATTGCTTCAAAGCTTGTATGCCCATAGGAAGAAGGAGTCTTGCCCCATTTTACATGAAGGTCTGATACTTCTCATAGAGGGTTTTTTTAAAAATAAATCCATAGCTTCGAATCCTTCTAACAAACATAAGGGTTCTCAGTACAAAAAGTGTAAGAAGGATGAGAATGTTAAAGGGATAGAAAAGGCAAAACCAAAACCTTATAGTTCTTAAAAACAAATTGTAGAAGAGGATTTTGAGTCAGAGAGTACTGAAATTTTTGAGAAGGATGTCTCAGAGGAAGAGGAAGGGACGGATGTTTGGGATTTCAAATCCAATTTGGATGGATATCTGGAAACTAAAGGAAAAATTGAGAAATGGAATGAAGAGGATACAACTGAGGGAAACTCAAAATAGAGCAATTTTGACAATGAGGGTAATCAGACTGTGTTCGGGGGAGGTGTTAAAGATAAAGATAACTTAATTGATGATCTAGTTTCTATGAGAGAGGAGGATCACATGGTATTGGCTTCTAATCCTGCTACAAAGACTATGGGACAAGAAAAGGAGGACCCTATTTAGCATGAAGACCCTATTGAGACTAGAGAGGAGGAACTGATGGATAGGGAGGAACAAATTTAAAAGGTTGATTCCCCTCCACATGAGATTATAGAACACATTTGTGACTCTCTACAGAGGGAAACCAAGCTTTCCTTCCTGCATTCTACCAAGTTCAATGCCAACTCTATTCTCCAAGTTGATTCTTGGATCTATAATGAAATAATGGGGCTGAAGAAGAAAGTGGAAACAATGCAACCCAATCAAGATGTTGATCAGGCCATAATCAGCCACTTGGAGGTGAAAATGGGAGATATCCCAAAAAAAACTAAAAGACTATGAGCATAATCTTAGAATGCTCATTAAGGAAAGTGGAACAAAGATGGACCAGGTAACATCAATCATTTGTGCTGCTGCAGCTAGCCTTGGTAAAAGAACAAATGAATAAATAATATCCTTAAAGGGTCTAAGTAAGAGGACAAGGTAGAGTTTGAGGAAGAAATCCTTGCAAGCTGCTGCTACTTTGGCTGCTAACTCCATCTAGGATACTACTACGATTGGGAAGGAGGCTGTCAAGATGATCATGGAAATGCAATAGAAGCTTAGGGTCTTCTTTGTTGGTTTTGTTCCTGTTCAGGTCCTTATTGCTAGTTGTTGTAACTACTTCTTGTTTTTGGTCCTATTTCTTGGGTCTGGGTCTAAAACTTTATTTGAGGTTCTAGGTCCTTGTAAAACTTGGGTACTTTTATTGGATTATGTTTGTGGTTTTAGGTCCCTGTAAAACCTAATTTTGATGCTACTCTTCAGTAGGTTTCAGGACTGCTTTTCCTGGTGGTTGTTAATGCTTTATCTTTTTTGATTCTGTTAAAGGGTTTTGGGGTCCCTTCAAAACTTGCTTTTACCATAATCTAAAACTATGGTCTAAAACCATCTAAGTTAATAAATATTTTTAACTTTTCAAAATCATGAAACCTGTGCATGTACACAAAATACAAAGTTAATTATTTAAAATTATCTAGTAAATAATATAAGTACATAAGCCATTTAAAAAAAATTATATGCATAAGATTTAACCTATCAATTCTTAATCATTTTAAGGGTTATATGCACTTTGGTCAGTGTAGAAGTAGACATGGTAATTGAAGATGTAGTTATTGGAAGATAAAATTCTTCTTCACCTTGTTATCTTCATAGACTTTATGTGCTAATCCATGATGATTTTGTATGAAATCTAAATTTAGAAATGAAGGGTGATTAATTCTCTTTGTCTTCCCAAGGAGCTTAGCATGCTCATCCTTACTTATTTGGAATTTATTCTTGAAGATATCAACTTTAGATACATCCTAAGTTTTATTTAAATTCATCAGCCATTTCCTAGATAAGCTTGTCAAAATTGAGCCTACTGATTAGCTTACTAGTGGAGTCTTTCATATTATATAACTTTATCTCATGAAAAATCTAAAGAATATAAGCCTCATATTCTTTATATTTAGGGACTAAATCCCCAACATTATATAACTAATATTTTGCCTCCTCTTACATAATGACTACTAGGTTCAAGGCATTATATGCCTCTAACATAGTCATTAATTTGAGATGACTATAGAGTGAGTTGCCTATGTATACCACTAGCATCTTTAGTTTAACACTATCATCTCTTAGAGAGTTGTATAATTTATTGGCCTAGCTCACATGAGGGGCCATCTTAGCCCCCATAAACTCTAGTTCTTCTAGGGAGTTGTAACATCTTAAAGCTATTTCTTAGAGCTTAGCTTCTATACCAGTAGGAATGTTCACTATTTTGTCCTTGTCTTTGAGTTTTTCCACTTCCTTCTCCAATGCTTTCATCTCTACCTCTATCTCTTGTCGGGCTACTTATGCACCCTCATGTTTTGCCACTATAGAATCCTTATGTGCCTAAGCCAAGTATGATAGATTTTATTAATATAAGGATTTCTTTGGCTATGAATTTTAATAAGGGAAAACCGTCTTTCCTTTCCTCAAGGATGATCTAAGTTCCCTTGTCATCTTCTAATTTTATTTTCTTCACCCTTTGGATACTACCAGTTAGAAGATCAAACAGGGTGGAAATAGATGAGATCTCAGTGATCTTGAAGTTTGGTAATTGAGAAATATTGTTCCTCAAATCTATTGCCCATGAAGTAATATCAAGTTGGGATGCATTATAGGTTGTAAGAACAACCTCTTCCTTCGTATCCTCTTGATCTTTCTATTACTTCATGGAGTCTTTGATGAGGGCATCTGGAAGGGAAGTTTATATGATTTTGGACCAATCCACTTCTCCAAACTAAGGAAGGGGATGGACCATGACTATTTGAGGCTTGGAATTCCTCTTGTACAAGTGTTTATAATTATGGTTTCTTATGTGGAAGTGGTAGTTGGAAGTGGAAGGGTGTAGTGAGTGAATTGAATGTGGAGATGCGAGGTGGCCAAAGTTATATATATATATACCTTCTTAGACACCTTTTTATTGATATCTCTAATCATGGGAGTTTTAGTAAGAATAGAAGATATTCGTGTGGTAAATTTAATGGAATTAGAGATTGAAGGAAAAATATTAGTAGTGAAGGTGGAAGGAATGGATGTGGGAGCTTCCACAAAAATAACTTTCTCAAATATGCATATAGAAGATTAGGGAAAATTGGAAAAAAATTGGGTACCTTGAAGAGATAGTTCAATTGGCTCTACTTAGAGGCTCATAGCCTTCATTATCTGTAGCTTTGATTCCTCATCTAAATCATTTTTAATGTCCTTGATGATTAACACATCTCCCCTGGCCAGTTCTGAATGTGGAGGTAGAGTAGAAAAGCCCTATGATGAATCTACTATAGGACTCCCCTATGGCAGTCCTAGGATTTCTTTTATAAACCAAGGGGGTCCTTACTTTAGTTGGGGAGTCTTATAGTGATGATGTTGTTTCTCATAGATTTTCTATCTTGATAGATGTAATAACATGTATCTAGGGAATAACAGTTGCCACTTGGCTAAAACTCGTATCAATAACCTCTTATGTTTTATCTTATTCATTATATTCAAGGTTAATGGGGTCCCCTACTTATCCTCCCTTAGTTTCATTGGGATTAGGTAGCTAAGGATCCTTATTCACTAATTTCAACTCTAACTTTAGAGGGAGTCCTTGGGAGGAGGAGGAGGCCTAGTCTTTAGATTGCTCCTTAGACTATCCTCTCTAAAAATTTGAATGGTTTCACCCTTTGAAGAGTACCTTTCTACTATCTAACTCCTTGGTGGAGACTAAAGGATCATCTTGGATCATCCTTAAATAGTATCCTGAAGCCTTACAATTTTTGATCATTCCAACACTTCCTTATCTAACTTAGAATTAAAAAAAAAGAAATCATAGTCATATTCATCATGACTATATGGGATGTTGAATCCATGGATATGATTTTGGATTAGCTCGTGTAGATCTTAGTCATTGTGTGGTAGTGCAGGGAAAGGATAACTCCTATATTTTCCACTTGCATCCTTAAGATGATTCCTCATTATGTATGTCATCCTACCAATGGTAATTATATGACCAAAATACAAGGCTTTATTTTTTCTTGACAAATCTTCCTCAATGTTATTTCATAATTGGATGGAAATATCTTATTTAGCTAACTTGTCTAGAATAAACATTGACAAACACATGGGGGCCAACCTTATTTCCCCATACCATGATGATAACAAAATTTTGGTAAATTAAGTAGTCCCCTTTCCTAGCCAAGCTCTTCATAATATTATGCCTAATCTGAGGCATGGGTGAGACATCAATAGCCTCATAAATCTAAGGATAAACACCCTTAGAGATTCTTACCATATGCTTGGTGTAGCAATAAACATGCATAAATTGGTAGTTTTCACAAATCCTATTATTTTTATAGTCTTTGGCCATATTTCAAAATGCACCAAGGTCTCTATCACATGTTCCCATGATTGTATCCAATATATTTGACATCATGATGAAATCCCTAGTGGGTGTAGGCTGCTTGGCCTTGTGTATAATTTATTCCCTTAGCTATAGGATTATGATCTTTTTGAGGGCATAAACAACATCATTCATGAGCATCATATACAATAATAGTACTTAATCCAAATTGATGAAGTGAATGCTAGGCATACCATATAATCTATTGAGGAGTTCCATGCTGATGAGAATCCCCATCTTGAATCTATCAATTGGGATGGGCCCCTTAAACTTCTTCCCTTTCCATTCAATGGTCTGGTCAAGGAGGAGCCACAAAGATAACACCTTCTCCATAGAATTCTCTACATTAAATTACACCAATGTGTGCTTATTAAAGTAGATGTTTTGGATTCTCAATGATAAATATATTTTAAAATATGGTCCTAAAATACAATTGACTACCATATTGTTTTGAGAGTGATGTAGGAATGTATCCTATGATATTTTTCCTGAGAATAATAGGTCCCTAAGGAGGTTAATATAGGGCATCACTTCTAGATTTGTTACAGAAAAATGTAGTCTCTGGTGTCTGAGTGACAACAATTCCTTCACAAACAATTTTTCTACCAAGGTCATATCATGTTTCAGTGAAAACATGTCCACTAAATCAATGACATCCCATAAGGCTGAATAATTCTTGTATTTATCCCTATGTTGCATCAAAGACTATATCAGTGAATTTTATTAAATCTTTAATCAAGTATGGGGATGGTAGACTATTTCCTCAGAATGTTTTATATGTAGATGCCATTGTTATGTGTTCCATGTTTCTCTTATGTGCTATTTGCTATGTGTTATATATTCCTATATGGTAGTTTAAATAACTAGGCTCTAGCTCAATTTTTATTTCCACCCGTAGTACTCTTTGATGTAAGAACTAGGGATATTCATCACTATAAGATAGAAGGAGACATTAAATGCAATTTGGCTCAAATTAAAATGATGTATTTCAATCATGACATATCACCTACATAAATCTTATATTGAATATCAGTTTATGTGATATAAATGTACAACATTCACTTGGTTTAAATTTCATGTATAATTAAATTTTATTAGCTCAAGTTGGTGAGGGTCTTTCAAGTATTATAGGAAGTATTTTTTTATCTTTTGTTTTGGCTAAGTGTGATGAGACTTAGTAGTATTCCCAATAATAAAGCCCTTAGGGTGTTCATTGGAAAAATGCTTTTGGGTTAATGTCTATAGACTAATTCTTTTGGATAAAATGTACACAAAAGTTTCCCCAAAGAATTCCTCTGTACAAAATTTTGAAATAGAATATCCTGAAGGGCTATTTCAAAGGTTTAAAGGCAATTTCAATTTTATCAAAGGGTAATTTTTGATCTGAAGGGTCCACTTCATAGGGCATTTTGTATATGACAAAAGTCCTCAACGGTATACTTCATAAAGGCTAAAGCTTACTTTTGAACTTCCCTAAGGGTAATTTTATATAGCTAAGGGGCACTTCAAAAACCTATGAAGGTTAGGTTACACAAAACATGAAGGGTATGTAGCTTGGTTCTGAAGGGTTTATATATTCTCTAAGAAAATGTTTGAAGGAATTGGCTAAAGGATAAAAGGCCCATGACAAAATTCGTGATGGGTATGTCTAGAAAGGGAAATGGCATATGGACACTTCAAAAGGGATAAAAGGTCCTTTTCAATATATCTAAAGTGTAAGTGGTCAATTTAAAAAAATTTAAAATCTTTGGGACAAAAATCCTGAAGGGTGTGTCCTTAGCAAAAGGGCTCAAAACACAAAGGCTAAAGGTATATTTTCATGCGATAAAGGGGTCACAGGGAAATATCCTAAAGGATAAGTACTACAGGGTAAAGGATTTAGGACAAAAGTTTTGAAGGGTTGATCACACAAAACCCAAAGGTTATGTGCCTAAAAGAAGTGGTCAGAAAATGGGTTAAGTGGTCAATTTGGGAAAGGCTGAAGGGCTAGTTAAAAAAGGTCCTAAAAGGTATGTGGAAAAAATTTTAAGGGTCTACTTTGGGGTAAAATTTCACCCAAAGGGTGTACTTCATAAAGGTGAAAGGTCACTCTCAAACTTCCTAAAGGGTAATTTTGTATGGCTAAGGGGCATTATAAAATTTCTAAAGGGTTGGTTGGGTAGGGTTAAAGGGATAATCCTTTAGGGAATTTGTTTTAGGGAAAATGTCTACGGTCAAAAATTTGTAAGGCAAATAGTCTGTAGGCCAAATTCCTTTAGGAGAATTATTTTGGAAAAAAATGTCTACAATAATTTCCAAAAAATCTAAGGCTTTCCAAACAATAAGCCTAAAATAAAAAATAGGGCCAAGAATACTAGAAACATAACATCTATAAAGATAATTGGCACAAGGGCTAAAATAATTAGCCTAAATAATTCATCTTTGCAATACAAAACTAAGTCTCATAAAAAAAAAATTCTAAATATCATTCTACCAAAAGTGAAATAACTTAGATTTTATAGATGAACATATAAAAAGGACTCCATATTAAGATTAAAATTCAAAAAAAGTGGGTACCCATTTCCTTATAAATAAAAAAAAGGGGATGTTGGGTATAATAAATGACGACTTATAGGGAGAATACTCCTAATCATTCAAGAACCCATAACTCCAGTCTCTCAAATTTAGATCAATCTTGAAGTATGTCACAAAAAAATACTTAAATAAAAAACATGAAAGAGAATCCCAAGTTAATTCACATAACATACTTTCCTTCTATTTACATGGATCTATGTGTGTTAAACATATAATTTATCTATCCTTTGTTGTGATGAATTTTTCAAAAGATTTTCATAAAGCTATAGGTTTCATTGTAGTACCTATTAAGGCTCATTAAATCAAGGGAAACTCAGGCATTACTCTACTATTATATAGCCATATATAAACCTAACAGATATACATTAGGTTTCTTCGCTACTCTTTCCATTATCTTATTTTACCATGATGCATAGTGCATTGACCATATTTCATGATGTCAACTATTTTAATTTTCTTTAGATTTTATTTTTCTCTTCTGAACTCATTGGTTCTATTCTCTCTTTCTCTTTTGTTCAGTTTCCCTTGTGTTCAAATAAATGGGAAAGGAAGGATATGAAACCTTAGTGAGCTGGTATAATTATAAAATAAATTATTACTACAACATCCCTACCAACTAAATCTATATCCAAAATTGTCACTTCGACCAAGTATTTAACATGATGAGTGCATTTCATCCAAAAATAAGAAAACTTTATAAATTTGTATGAATTACCCCAAGAATAACTTCCACATGCCTAATAAGAGTATTCAATTATGACATAATTCAAAATAATTATGTGATCACTTCTCTTCATCCTAAGGTCTCAAAACATAGAAATGTATCCAATCTATAAACTAGCCTCCAATGTGTCAAGATTAATTTCCCCTTTTTCTACAAGTCTTAAATTTAGTTGTTTTGGATTTTAGCTTGGAAATAACTAGATCAAACACAACTTAGAATGCCAAATAAATTAAAGAAAAACTAATCTATAAATTAATAAATTACTCTAGAAAGCATTGAGATTTAATCTAAGGAAATCAAATACTAAAAGGCAAAATAATTAAACTAGAAAGTAAGAAACTATACCAGAAAGCAAGAAATTAAACTCTAATCCTACATCTAGACTTATTTGAATCTTCTCAATCAGTAATGTATTTAGATGGAGCAACTCTAAAGTAATGTCTTACAAACTATCCATTGACTGGATATGTAAGCTCATTGCCTTGGTGGTCATTTAAACAAAATTCATTATTGTTATTGATTTTTAAAATTTGATAGGGTCCAATCTATAATGGGGAAAATTTATCAAGTTGTCTTTTCTTTTCATGGGATTTATCCCATAGTAGCACCACATATAAAATTATAAATGCTTTGACTTTTAATCTTTTAACAAACCACATTTTGAGTACATCCTAGTGTTTTCTAAATGTTTGAAAGGCTTCAATCCTTGAATCCTCCATTTATATTATATAAATTAATCTTGATTCCACCATGTCATTTGGTTTCATGTAATCTTTCATGAACTAATAGGTGGGTAGTTTCAATGTGATGAGGAAAATTAGTCTTTGCTCATGTACTAGTAGGTAAGGTGAAGATTTCAAGGATTAATTGAATCATGTCTAGTATGCCAAAAGAACATACTTTAGTAGACTGTGCCAGTTGCTAGCCTTATCCCCTATTGACTTTTTGATTATATCAATAAAAATTTTATTTGTTGACTCTGATAATCCATTTCCCTAAGGGTGTAGTGGTTAGAAGCTAACCTGATTATGATCTAATTATCATGTTTCCATTTAGTTAATTCTGATGATATAAAATTTGGTCCATTGTCACACACCAAAGAGAAGGGCATGCCAAATATAGTTGTTATGTGTTCCTCCAAAAATTGAATCACATCTTGTGCTTTACTATTATTTTTGGAAATTTCTTCTATCCATATATTATAATAGTCTATACTTGTAAGCATAAATTTATGGCCTTCTAAGGAATTCAAGTTAATTACACCAATGAAGTCCAAACCCCACTATGTAAATGGCCTTCCTTCAACAATTGGCTATGGAGGAATTTCTACATGTACTTATCTCTTAACTAATACTTGAAATTCATGGCATTCCCTAATGTGCATATGTGCATCCTTAAATATGGTTGACCAATAATAACCCAACCTCAAAATTTTGTGGGCTATGGTGTTCTTAATAGGGTGACCACTACCTATCTTTTGATCTAAGTTCTCAAAATCTCCTTATCCTCATCTAAATACACACATCTAGGATAAATACCCTCATATTTCCTTCTATATAAGATTCTCTTCTTGATCATGAAATGAGCAAATTTGAGCCTCAAATCTCTCCTTCTTTCTCTACTAAGCTCTAAGGGGCAAGTTCTTGTAAGTAAATACTAGATTATATATGTATACCATTCTCCTTTATAAATTTATGATACACATATCTCGTTAATGGTAATTTCAATATTAGGCTCAGTCATGAGCTAAATAATGCCTTGACCTCTGACAATATTTATAGGCCTACTCTCTATGTTGAATTCCTAGAGCTTGGCCACCCATTTGCCTCGATGTTATCCTAGCTCATTCTATGATAAGGTGAGCTTGACAGTAGGGTTGGGTACAATATAAATGGTTTTGTTCCTCAAGAAATAATGTTGAAATTTCTTCACCACTTTTACCAAAGTGAAAATCTACATGTCAACCATAGAATACTTGAGCTCTACATCCTTTAGATTTGTACTTATGAAGGCAATCAAATACTCAATTTCAACCTTAATTTATCTGATAACCACAATAATAGTGTGTTCTAAATTGAATGAATACAAATGAAAATCCTTTGTGAAGTTAGGATTAATCAATAGTGGAGCTTATGATATAGCTTCCTTTATATCTTGAAAAGACCTTCTAGCTTTAGTTGTCCACTCTTTTTTTTCATCTTGCTTAAGCATGGCATTTAAAAGCTTGATGATTCTTACAAACCCTAAGATAAACTTCCTCATGAAGTTGATTTTATGAAAAAATGATTTGAGCTCCTTCTTACTATTTGGCTACTAAATTTTTGAAATTGCATTTATTCTATCTAGATCAATGGTGATCCCATATTTTAGGATAATATGTCCCAAGAGTTTCCCCTTAGTGACTCCAAATGTGTTTTTATTTGGATTTAATGAAATACTAAACTTTTTTACATATCTCAAATATCGATTGTAGGTTACTTATGTGATCTTATATATTCTTTGAAAACACTATGAGATCATCCATATATATTATTATGTGTTTTCCTATTAGTCCCTTGAAGGCATGATCCATGGTGCATTGAAAATTATCTCTTATGTTGGATAGGTCAAATGGAATCTTTTTGTATGCGTAAGTACCCCATTTCATTGTAAAAACCATCTTCATTCTATTTTAAGATTACACTTGTACCTAATTATATCATAAAAATCCATCTAAAAAGGACATCATCTTAGAACCACTCACTATTTGTATTATCTCATCTAAAGAAGGTAGAGGATAATTATCTTTCTCAAAATCCCTTTTTATATTTTTAAAATCCACACATAGTCTAATCTCACCTCTCTTGTTTCTAAGTAGAACCAAATTGGCCATCCAGGTATAATTTCATATTGGGAAGATTATTTTGGCACTTAATAACTTTACTTCTTTTTATATAAGAGGCTCCAAAATAGGATTTAATGGCCTCTACCGCTGTCTAAATGGTTTATAGTCTTGCTTCAAGAGAACTATGTGAGTGATGACCTATGGGTCATACACCTTAAGGTCTTCATAGGTCTAAGAGATAATGTTCTTATATTGAGCAATCAAATCTTTCATTCATTGTCCTTCCTCCATGGTGAAGTTGAGATTAATATTCACATAATGTGGGTTATGGTCATCTCCCAAGTTTTCTCTCTTAAATTTTGATTTTTTTAACCTTGGGCTATTTGATATACTATGCCTAATGATCTAAGTCAAATGGTATTTTCAAGGAGACTAAGTTAGCTAGAATCTAATTTTATTTGAGCTAAAGAATGCCCTCTTTATCTATTTCTTCTTGACCAAAGTGGTTGATGTCCTTGTCATCGATGATTTGGGACTTGAAATCCCTTAAATTAGTTAATAACTAAATAAGCCATTGATCATCATTCAAGACATATAAATTTTACACATTATCTAGAATAGAGGGACAAAGAATCAATTCAATAGAAAATCTCTTTACCTCAAACTTTTACAATGGCTTAATATTGGCAGCAGTAGTAGTTAGTGAATCAATGGCCTAATTTTGCTCTCTTGAGAGTGTTATTATGTTGAAAGCTTCAAATATATCAATTAAATCCCATGCTCTATGATTATATCTCTTTAGATAAGGTAATTTTCAATGATATTTGTTTCTTATTTTGTGAGATACAAACTCTTAGTCACTAAATACCTGTGCCTTCTTTACATTCTTCTTCAACACAAACTATAGTCCCAAAATTAGAGATTCATACTCAACTCTATTATTAGTACATGGAAACTATAATCTATAAGATACCAAGAAATTCTTACCTTGAGGATTAATCAATTCATTTTTGATACCTGATCCTTACTTAGACATGGGTCCATCAAAATGTATAGTCTATAGCTGATTTCAACCTTTAGGTTCTAGGTATTGTACTATATTACGAGTGGTAAAAGTATAAATGTCCAAAGTGGGAGAGTCATACTTCACCTCTTCATTTTTGACATTGTATTCTATGATGGGATATTTCTTTCTTGGCTCTCTATCAGTTCTGAACTAGTTTGTAACTACCTTCCATGGTAGCCAAATATGTGATAAGTCTATGGAAAGATACCCATTAAGAATTTAGGACTAATCTCTACTCAAAAATAATTTATATCCTTTGGGTATGTCAACTACTAGGATATCGATAATCATCTGGAATCTCAATTCTAATGCTACTTGAATGTCTATGTTAGTCAATTTTCCTAGACTAGTAATACAATTTAATATAGATAAGAGACTGATATCTTTAAGGGCTTGGAGTGAGACAAATATTTTGACATATGGAGGTAGGAATAATAGTTGTATATAGTCCAAAATCAACCAAATAGTTATGAATTTTCTTACCAAATACTCTAATGGTCAATAGAAATGGTGGCACTTCAGGCTTACTTTTGTAAATGATATTAGCATTAACAACATTTTTTATATATAGCTACTATAGTTCTCTCCATAAGCACCTTTATAGTAATTGAATTTTATAATAACTCCTTTTGCTAAGTGATTTGGGCTAACTCATGGAGAGTTATATTTTCTTTAATCTTTTTCATATCTTCCATAATGTCGTATCCTCCTTTACTTGGTTCTTCCTTATTTGGTACTTGATCATTCCCTTTTTGAGGGGGTGGGTTGTTATTCATTTTGGGATTTGGAGGAGTTATTATGGTGTTTGTAAGAGTTGAGGTGGTAAGTGTCTATTTTTTCCTTAAGTTATATGCACCTCTCTATAAGTATTGGAAAGCATGAACCTTATCTATGTTATCATCTAGTTCATTGCCATCTTCACTTGGGAAGGGAAACTCATGAGTCTCAAAGAACATGGTGGTGGTAGAAGATTCAAGATATTTATGGGATTTTGGTAGGTTATTCATGTTATTCTACCTATTTACATCCTTATGAAAGATCTCAAATGTTGTACATAACTCAATGAAATCGATTTCACCATGTTGGGGTGTATTGTGTATTTGCACCAATTAGGGAGAGTAATTTTAGCAATGTTGATTTCTAGGATCTTGTCAAGTTGATCCATATTATTTTTAGGCCTATTGAATGGTCTATTATATCTTTGAAACCCAGTGTTCTAATTCCCATTTGGGGCATTGGCATTTCCCATGTTTCATTGAATGTTAAGGAAATCATTGCTCAAATTTTGGACAATATTTTGAATATAATCCAATTAAGCTTTTGTGGAATATGCACCTTGTATAATATTCATGGGAAGTACAGTTACATTTTTTTCTATTGGTAACTATTTCCTATAATATGATTGTCCAAGTAGCCAAAATTTGGCTATGTCATCTATGTCGGTGGAGGTAGTGTGTATAATTAATTTTTATTGTATGCTAAAACATTCTGCTTCACATGTGGTATCGATCAAGCAATAGAAACCCATTATTGATATTAGGTGGCCAAAATATATATTACTTCATATATCTATCAATACTAATAGCCTCTTTAAATTCTAATGCCAAAATATTGGAAGTGGGTGCTCTTCTTAGGAAAACGGTAGTGATGGGGTCTAAGTCATTCTTGTACATCTCTAATGCTACTATTGGTTCTATTTTATACCTTAGAGTCAACCAATTCTACATCTTCTAGCATCTCAAATTGGAAGCATAGATGGGTTCATTAGACTCCCTCTTCATACTAGTGAAGTGATGATATACTAATCTAGGATTGGTGACCTATCCAAACTATACAAGAAATGTTGTTTAACATTCCTCCCAATTAGTGATGGATTTTTATATTTTATTTAAATACTAATCATAAGAATAATACATTAGAGTAAAAAGGGAATAATTGACATGCAATGTATTCATCAAATACATTTAGTAGTCATTAAGCAGATTTAATAGATTTGATATTCTCTTTTATTGTCCTAGGTCTTGAGGGAGAAAAAGATGATAGATACTTTTCAAGATTCTAGGGTGAGTCATGCACATCTTTTGGGATGGAAATGGAAGATCCAACTAACTAGGGTTGTTATTGAGCCATTGGTTGATTAACAGGCAAAGATTTCCTTATGAGTAAGGGGTGTCATAGTGGAGGTGGTGGATTATTCTATGTAGACACCTAAAACTAGTCAACAATAACCTCTAACTAGGCTTTTGACCAATTTCCACTTAAAATACACAATTTTGCCTAATAACACTAAAATGAATTAAATGAGTTTAAATTGACATATTCAAGTGCCAATTTTGGCTAGGGTATCCCTAAATGGGTCAATGCAATTTATGTGCTAGCTAACTTTGATCAGATCATTTCAAGTCAAAATGCCAATTTTGCACCTAAATGCTCTGGATTGCTCTTTTCTATAAAATATCTTGTATAATACATGTGCCTTTGTTATTTGTTTTTGGTAACATCCTAAATTTGAATGCGGTTCTATTGCATTTGACATTTCCTTCTAATTCTAATCCAGTCAAATTTTGGACCAATAATAAGGCATTCTGATCAATTTGAGTAATTTGTGCACAAAGTGCTTAATCATGCTTAAGAGATAATTTATCCAAGTTAGAGGCCTAATCAATAATTCCATATATATTTTTTAATAACTCATTATTTTAAATGAATATTGAATATACGCATCATCAAGTGACGTCATTTCTTGGGAAGATAGGCCTAGGCTATAAATCCCATAAATATCAGGATTCATGCCTCCCATGCCTCATCAAATCCCTCCATGCCTATTAATTTCTCCTTTATCCCAAATATTTATGAGATTATTTATAAATATTAATTTAATAATTGGATTAATCCTTAAACACACATCTCAATCTTGAGATGGATGGTTTAGGTTGATTATAGACATTTGCAAAAATCTATAAATAGAGAGGCCATGAACATCATTTCTAAGCTATACTGGTACAAATTTATAATGAAAAAATATTATAAAAAATCTTCAAGAAATTAGTGTTACCATGCCAAATTAATTCCAAGCCAAGCCAAGCCAAGCCAAAGCCATAAGGTGCCAAGGAGAAGAGAAGATAGCCAAGCCTCCTTCAATGAAGACTTCATGAGCACAAGCTAAGCAAGCCACCACTAAAAAGGCATTTGGAGCATCCAAAGAAGGTGAAGGAATTATTTTGTTTTATTCCTTACCTTTTAGTTGTGTTTGTCATTTTTATTTGTTAACTAAGCTCTCCCTAGTGTCTATTCCAAGAGATGTTATGCTCATTATAGTGTTTATTTCATTTTGTTTTAATTTTGGAACTAACATGATACTGACCATTCCATCTTGAGTCAAATTCCTAGATCACATTCTAAACTAGAGATGTTGGCATAGCTCTAGGTCTATTATGACTTGTCAAGGGTTATGCTAATAAACTAGCTTGGGAATCAGATCTAGTCACTCTTCTAGGTGACTCTAGTGCAACTCTATGCAAATAAGAACCTCTATTATTAAGGGGTTCAAATCCCTCCTTCTAGCACCAATAGAGTACTATTTATGTGGGTTTTATACACACTATAGTCAAATGAAGTAGCATGTAATATTTCAAGATCTCAATAGAGGTTAACTCCACTTTAAGGTACAAGTTGTAGCTATGTGGTGTATTTTAGCTTATTGATGGAAGAGGGTAGGGCATGCATGTTGTTTATAAGGTTTATTAGAAAAAGGTATGGCATTCTAATAGAGGGAATTTATATGTGAGTTGAATGGGTGACTAGATTCTAATATAAAGTGGGTAGGTGTTAATAACAAAATCAAAAAGGAGGGTAAGGTAAGGCAAAGAATAAGGCTCTATGGTTCTTGGGAATCAATCCCTTGGTTGGTTTCTAAACAAACCTATGATTTATAGAACTAGTACCTACTACTAGCAGTAAAACCACACATGCAGTCAGACATAACTAAGAATTTTAAGGAAACAAAGATGTAGTAAGTTAGCATGCCTCATATAAAGTTTGTTCCTTTTAGGGCAGCTATTGCACATGATTGATTAGGATATTATGGCTTAGGCAAGTGAATTATCTAGGGTAGTTGTTGCACACACATAAAAAACTATACCAAAGAAAGCATATATAAACATTCAAAAATATAATTCAATTATCTTGATCAGTTTAATTGATATATTTTCTTATCTTTTAATAGATATTGCACATGTTAAGATCAGTATATCAATAAATAAATAAATAATATACTCAAAGATATAACACACTAAATGTTATTGAATCATGCAACCATAAAAATAACAACTAATTACATGGAATTAGGAAGAAAATACTCATGACACTTTGATGATGATAAAAATTATTCATTGTTATGTATTCCAAAATCTTCCTTTTACTCCTCAACTAAGTGGGGTTACAATTTTATATATAGACTTAGGGAAGGGGTCTCCTCATCGTTCCATTTCATGAAAGTAATTAAAGTGTTAGTTAGAACATGTTATAACTATAGTTTAAAACCACCTAAGTTAAACATAAATAATTTTGGATTTTCAAAATCATGTAACATGTGCATGCATAGAAAATACAAAGTCAATTATTTACAATTATCCACTCAAAAATCTAAGTACATAGGCCATTTAGGAAATTTTATATGCATAAAATTTATCCTATTAAGGCTTACTCATTTAAGTTTTGCATACGCTTTGGTCATTGTAAAAGTGGACGTGGCAACTAAAGATGTAGTTACACCACTAGGAGCCTACTTCTTCTTCACCTCATTATCTTCATAGAATTTATGTTTTTCTCCATGTTATTTTCATATGATATCTAAATTTACCAATGAAGGTTGATGAATTCTCTTTGTCTACCTAAGGAGATTTTCATGCTCATCCTTGGTTATTTGGAATTTATTCTTGAGTATCTCAACTTTGATGACATTTTATTGAGGCTTGATTAATTTTGATTTAATTTCCTCAATTGATAAGCCTTGAAATCTCTATTTAAATTCATCGATTGCTTCTTGGATAAGCTTGTTAAAATTTATCTTATTAATTATCTTACTAGTGGAGTCTTTCACCTTAGATATATTTAGCTCGTATAAAATCTAAAGAATTTGAGCCTCATGTGCCTGATATTTTGGGACTAAAACCCCAACATTATATAACCAATATTTTACCCTTATTTCCTAATGAATAATAGGTTCAAGGCATTGGATGCCTCTAGCATAGTCATTAAGTTGAGATGATTGTAGATTGAGTTACCTATGTAGACCACTATCATCTTTAGTTTGACACTATCATCTCTTAGAGAATTGTATAAATGATTTCCTTGGATCACATGAGGGGATATCTCAACTACCATAAATCCATTATTTTTAATAAGTTGTAACATCTTAAAGCTACTTCTTAGACCTTATCTTCTATCCCAATATGAATGTGCACTTTATTATCCTTTTCTTTGAGTTGTTCTACTTCCTTTTCCAATACTTGTACCTCTGCCTCTAACTCTTATTGAGCTAGTTATGTGCCCTCATGGATTAAAATTATGACATCCTTATGTGCCTAAGCTATGTCTTCTATATTGTATTCATATAAAGATTTCCTTGGATATCTATTTCACCTTTTAGTAAGGGAGAACACCTTTTTATTTTCCTCAAGGATGATCTATGTTCCCTTATCATCTTATAATTTTATTTTCTTCACCCTTTAGATGCCACTAGTTGGAGGATCAAACAAGGTATAAATAGATGGGATCTCAATGATCTTGAAGTTTGGCAATTGAGAAATATTGATATTTAAATCTATTACCCATAAAGGAATAGCAAGTTGGGATGCATTAGAGGTTGTAACAACAACCTCTTTCTCTGCATCTTTTTAAGATTTATATTACTTCCTAGAGGCTTTGGTGAAGACATATAGAAGGGAAGGCCATATGATTTTGGACCAATCCACTCCTCCAAACTAAGGAATGGGATGGATTGTGACTATTTAAGGCTTGGCCTTCCTTCCCCTACCAGTGGTTGTTAATGTGGTTTCCTCTGTGGAAGTGGTAGTTGGACGTGGAAGGGTAATTTGAGTGGATTTAATGTGGAGTTGTGAGGTGGCCAAATCTATTTTTAACTTCCTAGACACTTTATTTTTATTTACATCTCTAAGCATGGAAGTACTAGTAAGAATAAAAATGATTGGTGTGGTGAATGGGATGGAAGTGGAGATGGAAGGAGAAATAGTATTAGTGGAGGTGGAAGGAATGGATGTGGGAGCTTCCATATAAATATTTTTCTCAAAGATGTGTATAAGAAAATAAGGTAAAACTATAAAAATATTGGGTACCTTGAAGAGAGATCTCCACCCACTCTCCTTAGAAACTCATAGCCTTAGTTTTCTCTAGCTTAGCTTCCTCATCTAAATCATCTTTAATTCCCTTGATGATTACCACATCTCCCCTAGCCAGTTCTAAACATGGAGGCTAAGTAGACAAGCCCTATGAGTACTCTACTATAGGACTACCTATGGGAGTCCTAGGCTTTCTTTTGTAAACCAAGGGGGTCCTTGCTTGAGTGGGGGAGTCTTGTGGTGATGATGTCATTTCTCCTAGAGTTGATATATTGATAATTGTAATAACATGTATCTAAGGAATAGTAGTTGGTACTTGGCTAGAACTTGTAGCTGGCACCTTTTGTATTTTATCTTCCTCATCAGATTCAAGGCTAATGGGGTCCCCTACTTTTCATCCCTTATTTTTACTAGGCTTGGGTAGCCTAGGCTCCTTCACTACTTTCAAATTTAAGTTTAAAGGGAGTACCTAAGAGGATGAGGTAGCCTCATCTTTGGATTTATACTTAGACTATATTCTCCAAATATTTGAATGTTTCCACCCTTTGAATATCACCTTCCTACTATTTATCTCCCTAGTGGAGATTGAAGGATCATCTTGGATCATCCCTGAATGGTCCTTTTACAACTCAACATTTTTTGCTCATTCCAACACTTCCTCATATGAATTAGCATATAAAAACTTAAATCATAGTCATAGGGCTCATGACTATATGGGATGTTGAATCTATGGATATGCTTCTAGATCAGCCTATGCAGATCCCAATCTCTATGTGATAGTGTAGGGAAAGGATATCTCCTACTTTTCCCACCTGTATCCCTAAGATGCTTCCTCATTGTGAATGTCATATTTCCAATGGTGACTAGATAACCAAAATATAAGGCTTTATTTTTCCTTGGAAAATCTTCCTCGATGTTCTTCCATAATTTGAAGGCAATCTCTTGTTCAAGTAACTTATCTTCAACAAACCTTGGTAGATACAGGGGGAAACCTTATTTCCCCATACCATGATGATAGTAAAATTTAGGTAGAGGAATTAATTCCATTTCCCATCCAAGTTATTCATAATATTATTCCCAATTTGAGGCATGGGTGAGCCATGAATAGCTTTCCAAATCTAAAGATAGACATATTTGCAGATTATTACCATATACTTGGTGTAGCATAGATGTGCATGAACAGGTAGTAATCACAAATCATATTATTTTTTTAGTTCATGGATGAATTACATAATGTATCAAGGTATTTATAGCACATTTTCATGACCACCTCTAATAGATACACCATCATGAATAAAATCTTAGTGGGTGTAGTTTACCATTCATTGTTAATAATTTGCTCCTTCACCCCTAGGCTTATGATCTCATCGAGGGCGTAATCAAAATTATGCATAAGCATCATATACAAATATGGAATCCAATCCAAATTGATAAAGTAATTTATAGGCATACTACATAATTTATTTAGGAGCACCATGTTGATGTGAATCCCCATCTTGAATCTGTCAATTAGGATGGCCCCCTTCAGCTTCTTCCCTTTGCAAGTGATGGTCTAGTCAAGGAAGAGCCATGAAGATAGCACGTTCTCCATTGAAGTCTCTACATTGAATTGAACCAATGTGTGCTTGTCAAAGTAGATGTCATGGATGCTCAATGATAAATATCTTTAAAAATCTAGCCTTGAAATATAATTAACCACCATGTTGTTGCTAGAGTGATGTCAAAATGCATCCAATGATATATTTATTGAGAATAACAGGTCCCTAAAAAGGTAAATATATGGCATAACTTTCAGATTTGATAAATAAAAATGTAGTCTCTAGCATTTCAATGCTAGTAATTACTTCATAAATAATCTATCTACCAAGGTCATATCATCTTCTAGTGAAAACATGTCCATTGAATCAATAACATCCCATAGAAATGAATAATTCCTATATTTATCCTTGAACACTATGGCATTAAATACTCTATCAGTAAATTCTATTGAGTCTTCAATAGAGAATTAGGATGGTAGATTCATACCTTAGAATGTTCTAGATGTAGACACCATTATTTCATGCTCCATGTTTCTCTTATGTGCTATGTATTACATGTTATATATGCCTATATGGTGGTGCAAATAACCTATCTCTAGCTTGGTTTCTATTTTCACTCATAGTAATCTTTGAAGTAGGAACAAGGGTTATTCGTTGTTATAAGATAACATGAGACGTAAAATGTAAGTTATCTCAAATGCAAATGATGAATTTCAATCATGACGTATCACTTATATAGAATCCTACACTGAATATCAGTTCATGTGATATAAATGTGCAACATTCACTTGGCTTTCATTTCACGTATAATTCAAATTTGTTAGCTTAGGTTGGTAGGGGTATTTAAAGTATTAATGGGAAGTATTCTATTTTATTTTATTTTTGATAAGTATGATAAGACTTAGTAGTATTCTTAGTAATAAAGAGCTTAGGGTGTTCATTGTAAAAATGATTTTGGGTAAATGTTTGTAGACTAATTCTTTCAGGGGATTTGTTTTAGACAAAATATCTATAATAATTTCCCCAAATAATTCCTTTGGAAAAAAGTCTCAAATAAATTATCTTTAAGGGATATTTCAAAGGTCTAAGGGCACTTTCAATTTTCCCAAAGGGTGCTTTTTGATATGAAGGGTCCACTTCATAGGTCATTTTGTATATGACACAAGTCTTGAATGATCTACTTCATAAAGGTTTAAGGGTACTTTTAAACTTCCCAAAGGGTACTTCAATGTGTCTACGGGGAATTTCAAAAAGATCCAAAGATTAGGTTACACAAAATGCAAAGGGTATGTGGCTTGGGTCTGAAGGGTATATATATTCTCAGAAAAAATATTTGATGGAATTGACTAAAGGATAAAAGGCCTAGGACAAAAGTCTCAAAGGGTATGTCTATAAAGGGAAAGGGCATATGGACACTTCAAAAGGGCTAGAAAGCCCTTTTTAAAATATCCAAAGGGTAAGTGGTCACTTAGAAAAGGGTCAAAATATTTGGGACTAAAATCCTAAAGGGTATGTCCTTGGTAAAAGGTTTCAAAACACAAAGGCTAAAGGGCTCTTTTCATAGGGAAAAGGGTCTAGAAATAAATATCCCAAAGGATAAGTATCATAGGAAAAGGATTCGAGACAAAAAAATTTACAGATCAATCACACAAAACATAAAGGGTATGTTCCAAAAAGAAGTGTTTACAAAAGGGGTTAAGTGTTCCATTCAAGAAAGGCTAAAGGGTTAGTTAAAAAAGGTACCAAAGGGTATGTGGACAAAATTTGAAGGGTCTACTTCAAGGCAAAACTTTTCCCAAAGGGTCTACTTTGTAAAAGTGGAAGGACACTTTCAAACTTCACAAATAGTAATTTCATATGGCTAAGAGTCATTCAAAAAGTTTTAAAGGGTAGGTTAGGTAGGTTTGAAAGGAAAATCCATTGGAGAATTTATTTTGGGTAAATGTCTATGGTCTAAAATTCCATAAGGCAAGTCTATAAGCTGAATTCCTTTAGGAGAATTGTTTTAGACAAAATGTCTACAATAATTTCCTAAAAGTATAAGGCTTTCCAAATAGTAATAAAAAAATAAAAAAATAGGGTTGGGAATACCTAAAACATAACATCCAAAAAGATAATTTTCACATGAGCTAAACTAATTATCCCAAAAAATTCATCTCTACAATACAAAAGTTAGTCTCATAAAACACATTGCCAAATATCATTCTAACAAAAGTGAAATAACATAAATTTTCCAAATAAACATATAAAAAAGACTCCATATTAATACTAGAGTTCAAAAAAATTGGGTCCTCATTTCCTTCTAAATAAAAAAAGGGATGTTGGGTACAACAAATCTATGAATGGAGTCTTCCTGGATACTTGCACATAAAAAACCTTTACTAATGGTGGAAATATTTATCAACACTTAGACCTTGTGATTCCTATCATATGAGTAACAAATTTACTCATACCTCTAATCTTATTCATAGAACAATAGTCTCATTTATAATTTAAAAAGTTAGAATCATTACTCACTTACTCTTGATTAGTCTCTCCTTTTTATAGTGTCTCAACTTATGGAGTTTAAGAATCTTGCATACCTTGAGAATATTGAACATTTTAAGAATCTTGAGAACCTTGTACCATGGGAGATTGATTGGACATACCATTGGAGTCAAAAATTTTATTTTGAAGATGATCATAATGAAAGCACCATGATTGATCTTGGACTAGGTTGTTTTGAGCTTAAATAATATCATTTTAAAATCTAGTAGAATTTAGATTGTGGCTATTATAAGGCCTAAAATTAGTGATTTATCCTTGAGCTTTGATAGTTTCCTTAGAAAATATGTCTGTTGGCCTAATTAAAAAGGTTATGGGGATGCCACATCTTGTAGTGATAAGATTACTGCATATTTATGTTCATAATGTCATTTTTAGAAATTTGTAGAAGAGTCTTAACTTCATACAAATAATTAGGAGGATTAGAGGCAACCTTTTCTTGACTATTTGGTGAAGGAGTAGGAGCCAATGTGGGTAATGAAAGGGGAGTAGAAGAAGTATGAGGCTATAATTATAGAAACAAATCTAAAAGATTCCATGGATCAATTTTACCATCTTGGATTGGATAAATTTCAGCCCTTACTACCACCTGATATGCATTAAGCAATGTGTTTCCCCACATTGATTGAATCATTATTGTTATGTCACTATTTAAGGCCCTCAAATAGTACAAGAAATAATAGTTTGTATTGGGTTTAAATATGGTTATGATCATATCCCAAGTATTTTGAAACATATAGTTGAAATCAATCATAAACTTGTGAAGATCTATTTTTATGGTAGTCAAGTATTCCAACAATGATAAATGATCATTCTTATCCTCAAAATGCTTACATAGTTATTCTCCTAACTCATCCTAAGTGGTAATCTAACTAGGCATAAAGACTCTATATCATTTAATATCCTTATTATCATGCCCATTTTTTCTTTAAAAAATAATATATGACATAATAAATTCAATGCTAAACCCACAAAACATTTACGAACATGAATAAAAAATTATATCCATTCCATACATAAAACCTAGCATGGAGAATATTGATACAACCAATAGACCTAATTAGAAAATTCCATAAATATAAATGATATAGTCTTTATTCATTTGTCTAGTACTTATAATTATCCACAATCTCACACTAAATATTACTATGCTTATGATGTTGAAATGTATGCCAATTTAAATCTAGTTCAAATTTGATATATTTAGCATACATGTGGTAGCTCTAGATACTCGTAAGCCATGTAATCTCATATTAATACTCACAAGGAAATTTTTTGACATGGGTTTCCTACCACTTACTCTTTGGTTTGACAAGCTTTTATATCGACCCTATATCTCTAGGACTATGAACTGTTAGGATGATGCCACATGGTAACATCCTACTAAACTACTAGCCTAGAGGCTTTACCATCAGCAAAAAATTTTATAAGATTATGGTCTCCAAGATGATGCCACATGGAGACATCATACTATCCCACCATCCTAGAGGAAAACTCATTATATGATCAACTTTGAGATTGTAGATCATCAGGATGATTCCATATGATAACATCCTACTTGCCCATCAACCTAGAGGTAGACTTCTTATATGATAATATTTGGTATCATGGGTTAGTAGGACGATGGTAAATGACAACATACCACTCACCCACTATATTGGAGTTAGGGTTATTGTATGATCATCTCCAATATTTTGGAGCATTGGGATGATGATACATGGAAACATCCCACTTACTCACTAACCCTGAGGATTTACACTCTATGTAGTCTTTTCAAGGATCATGGATTGCCAGGATGATGCCATGTGGTAACATCCTACTTATCTACTAGCCAAAAATAGACCATAAATTATACCACACTAATATTACTCCTAAGTTAGTGGGATGGTAACACATAGATTTTGTATGTAATAAAAAATGAATCATGTCTATAAATCAATCCTAACTCAGAGAAGATAGAACATGCCTACACTTTTGATTGAGAACAATTTTTTTAAGAGGGATAATTTCAGGAGATTTTTCAATTATTTCATGGAGTTTTCCAAGTGACTGGATGAAGTGTCTTTATAATCTAAAGTGTCAATGATAAAGTGTGCAATGTGCTTGTCCTAGTATTCTTGAAGTAGGATTGGTTGATATTTAGTTTTGGCATGATTAGGGATGGGTATGAAGTATTGATCATGTGTTAAGTGTCCTATTAGAGGCCAATTATTATTGGAGATCTTGTGTAAGTGAATATTTTTCATTTGGTTATTCATTATTTTCATCTTGGCATATTTGGTTCTGTGATTAAAAAAAATTGAGTAGGTAGTTTGATGATGTCACCATTACCATATATAGATGAGTCATGGTGGTTTGGTCATATGGGTGTGATAAAATTAGTCACAATTTGTTATGGTTCAAATTTTAGGTCATGAAGATGAGTGTAGCTATGAATATGTGGGTGTAAAGTTGGCCTATGATATAGAAGTTCACTATGTTTCTATACTTAGCCAGACCATCACTGCACATAATGAAGATATATATGAACTAGTAAGTTTGTGCATTTATTTTAGGTATGAATAAAGTAAATAATGATAAATTTTTTACATGGACATTTTTTTTATATTTCCATGAATATACCATGAAGATTTGGAGTCCTGAAGTGTTTTTTAGCTCAAGATATAAATCTTCAAAGTTCCATTTACAAACTATGATAGGCCAGAGACTGTAAAGATAAACTATGTTGAAGCCAAAGGTCATATATTAATTATATCTAAAGTTTCACATTAATCAAATATATTTATATAATGGTTCATGTAAAATTCATTATGTCAAACAATGAACATCCTAGTGACATGTGTCACATTCACGGAGCTTAGATAGAAGATCAATGATGAATGTATGATCATGTAGTCAAAATATCAATGGTATGAGTTAAATTTAATGATTAAAATGAAAAAAATTCATGTATGGATACCAAGGGGCATAATCATGGGAAATCATAGCTTATATCAATGGTGAGCATTTCTAGATAAAGATCAAGCTAATCCATAGAGATCAGCAAAACACATTTGATCATAGTTTCTAGGAAGCATGAGATGAGGTTAAGGTGATAGATGTTTAATAGAAAATCAAACGTAAAGATTAAAATAATTTAGAGGGATATATATTATGTTTTTTCATTTAATCTATGAGAGGGATTGACATGTTGACAAATTTTTTGAAGTTTAACATTTGTTCAGTGACTATTGGAATTCAAATATTTGAATTTGTGAGGGAAGACTAGTCTATATTTTTTGTGCTATACCTTGATATATATGCATAATTTGACCATGGTGTAAAAATAAAATATGTATATGGCTTACAGGTGTGTCAAAATAATTGTATCAAGTGTCTTGATAATCTAAGTGTCAATGACATAGTGTGTAGTGTGGTTGTCCTAATATTCTTAAAGTAAAATTGGTTGATCTTCAGTTTTGGCATAAATAGGGATGGTTATAATGTGTTAGGGGTCCTATTATATGTTAATTATTATTGGATATATTTTTTAATTTCATGGTTTTAATTTTATTCTTCATTATTTTTATCTTGGCATAGTTGGTTCTATGACATAAAAATCTAAGTAGGCAATTTACTTACATCACCATTATAATGTATGAATAAGTCAGGGGGAGTTGGTCATATGGGTGTGATTAAATTAGTCCCAATTTTATATGGTTCAAATTTTATTTCATGAGGATGAGAGTATCTAAATATATGTGGGTGTAAAGTTGGCCTCTCAAAAAGAAGTTCACTAAGTTTCTATACATAGCCAGATCATCACTACACATCATGCAGATATATATGAACCAATAAGTTTTTGAATTTATTTCATGTACCAAAAATTTAAATAATGGTAAAATTTTTACATGGATATGTTTTATATAGTTCCAATAATTTACCCTAAATATTTTGAGTCCTGAAGCATTTTATAGCTTGAGATATAAATCTTCAAAGTTACACATTATAGACTATGATGGGCTAGAGACCGTCAAGATAAACTACATTAAATACTAAGGTCATATATTTATTATATCCAATATTTCATGTTAAATAAAATATCTTGATCAAATGGTGTGTTTAAAATTCATTATGTTAAATATTGAATGTGCTAGTGACATGTGTCACATTCATAGATCTTAGATAGAAGATCAATGGTGAGCATATGATCATGTAGTCAAAAGATCAATGGTGCACATTAAATTCAATGAGTCAAATGTGTAGAAGTAATGTGGGTATTTTAAGTGTAATTTTTTTTTGATCTCATAGCTTAGATAAATAGTGAGTGTTGTTATATAAAGATCATGCTAATTTGTAGAGTTTAATGGAGTGTGTTTGTATATAATTGCCAGGAAGCACGAGATGAGGTTAAGGTGCTCAATGTTTAATAGTAAAAAAAACATAACTATTAGGATAATTTTGAGATATATAAATTATTTTTATTCATTAAATATAGTTTATGATATAATATTTTGATAAAGTGTTCAAAGCTTAATGGTTGTTTAGTGACCATTGGAATTCAAATATTTGAATTTATGAGGGAAGACTAGTCAATAATTTTTGTGCTATAACATTTGATGTATGTAGAATTTAACCATGGTGTAAAAATAAAATTTTTATATTAATTAAATTATCATCAAAAAATATTTATTTCAAGTTTTGAATGTTTGTATAGTAAAATTTATTGAGCTCCAAAGTTGACTATGTGTTGACCATGTTCTATAAGTGACCTAAGAAGGATAATTAACCTATTATTGATGGTTTCTGGATGTCTCAAGGGGAATTAGATATTAGAGAGTGTTTTATACTACATGAGTATGATATATATGTATTTTGGAGGTTTTACCAATCCATATTCAGTATGAACAAATTCTTAGAAGTTGACTATGTGGTCATTCATGGTCTTTCCATGTATAAGGTCAAATATTGATATATTTGGCTTTAGTAGAGGAGTGTTGTGATGAATATGATCATTTAAGGATGTTTAATTAGTCATTTATAGTGTAATTATGTATTTTTAAGTGTTCATGTATTTATAATTTTATCAATGGAGTGCTAAATGGGGGAATAGGTATGCATGATACCTATAAGGGCTACTAAGGCCTAATTAAAAGGTGTAGCTACTTAAGTGTGACCCATAGTTGTAATGGAAAACATGTGAGGATATTATTGAGTTATGTAAATGTATTAGGGTTTAAGGAAATTATAAAGGATGACCAAAAAGATAATAATTATGAAGGCTCTATAAATGGTGAAATCAAAGATGATTTCTAGATGTGAGAGACCTAAGAGAAGAGGTTTGTGTGAGAGATGTGAATCAAAGGAAAGGGTGTGTGCCAATTAGATGGGTTTTAGATAATATAAGGTTGATAAATATGTGTATGACATTTAGGTCATATTTATTATGTTAATAATGGTGCTCTTATAGTTTTGAAGATTGAGGATGAGAGAAGAGGTCTAAAGTGATCCAAAAGGATGCTCTAGATGCCTTGAGTGTGAGAAAAGGATAGATGATGTTTGTGTAATCTTGGTGGTTGATTTGAGAGGAATATTAGAGTATGTAATATTTATATAACCATTTTTTCATGTTGATATTATGATAGTGTTTTTAGTAAGAGGTCTAGAGTGATCCAAAAGGTGGTTTTGGATGTTTGTGGTTGTGTGAATAAGTGAAGGGGGTTGATATACATTGTATCTACATCAGATTGGTTGGGAATTAGTGTTCAAGATATCTTCATATCATATTTTGTAGGAGGGTTCTCAACATATAGGTCAGAAGGACTTGACGATCCTAGGGATAGGTTCTCCTTATAAACTAGGTGTTTCACTAAATCTAGGTTAGAAAGACTTGACCATCCTAAGGGAAGGTGCTCCTTATGGAATAGATTTTTCACTAAATTCTAGTCAGAAGGACTTGACCATCTTAAGGGTAGGTTCTCTTCATGAAACAAGTGTTTCACTAAAGTTTGGTTAGAAATACTTGACCATATCATGTTTGTGTACTTCTTATAGGATAAGTATTCCATGTGTTTGTAGTCTTGAGAGTGGGTTTTATTCCCCAAGAGGTTTTCCCACATAGATCTTGTGTTATGTGTGTAATCTTGAATTATCTATTTTTTTCATTGCTATAAACATATTGAATGCTTCATGAATGGTTGTATTGAATGCTTAAGTATTTTAAGGCTTTATAAATTAAATTAGATTATTTTCCATCATTCATTCACCCCCTCTTAGTGTTTTATACCTATAACAAACATGAAAAATATGGGGATCTACTAGACCCTATTAGGGGATAATTTATCACAATACACCATGCTAAGTAGGTTTATAAAGCCTCCAATATAACAAAATCATACAATAAACCTAAGGGGGTCCTAGGTTTTAATATTTCATCTAAACTAATAACAAGAAAACTAAATCTAATCTAGTGCTCACCAAATCTTGTGGCACAAAGTGGGCGTTATAAATAATAAAACTAAAAATTCATAATAGACATATAGTCATGTCAATGTATATGAAACCCTAATACATATAATAGAATCATAAATACATATCTATCTACTCTTACAAAAGGAGAAGAAAAAATACATAGAAGAGAAGTTAGGAATACTTACATTTGAAGATGAACCCACCAAGCCTCAATCTCTCCCTTGGCCAAGGTGTTTTTAAAGCGATTGTTGTGGTATGTAAGGATGAAAAATACAAATCAGGTCTAGGATAAATTACATATAAATGCATCCAAAATAATTCTCCATACAAAAATGTCTATATCTCCAAAGAAAGTATAGAACCTTAAGCTTTACTTCTCAAGTAGAATGGTCGATAAATAGATGTTTGTTCACTCTTACTTCCTTTCTCAATGTTTTTTCACTCTTACTTCCTTTCTCACTTCTTATTAATAAATTATGGAAATAAAATTGTATTGATATGTAGATTTGACCCTAAACCCTTCCAAAAATCCTAGCTGACAAGGTCAACCTAGTCAGCCTAACAATGTTTCAAATAATAATTCACTAGATCATGGGTTAGATCAACCAAAGGTGAACTAGTTTCTAAGTGAAAAATACCTTGAAACTATATAGGATCAACCTAATGAACCCAGTATATTAAAACTAAAAATATGTATTTAAGTGAGAAATAAGTGGATAAAATGTAGCAAATTCTTAGAATGGGTACAACATACAATAACAAGCTTAGGGTTAATGGTTTTAGGACACAAGTGTGTAGATAATAAATGGAAAAAGGGAAAACAATCCTAGGAAGCACCAATGGTCTTCCTACCCCTTTCTTGGTGCACCCATAAAGGCATACACTCAGAGAGATTGAGACTTGACAGGTTCTTATAAGATAAAAAGTGTCAGTAAATGATAAAAGATTTAAAATATTATATGTATACATATTCCCAACTCAAAACTAATCACGTGTCACTAAAGTGCAATAGGGGATGGTTCTTTAAGAAATAAAACATGATAACACATAACACTGATACTAAGTAAAATGTAGTAAGGATAAAATAAGATAAATGAAAAGATATAATTGAAAAGAACATACCTTTACTTAACTTATTATTGTAGATAAATAAGTAGACTACAAGAGAAGAAAATTTGTCCAAATGTGAATAACATTAGGTGAACTTGTAGAATTTAGTGAAAAAAATCCAAAAATTAGAATTTTTGGAAGATAGGCATATGGCAGTGGAAAATCAGATAAGGCAAAGATTTGAGGGTATTAGAAAAAAATAACAAATTAGGATTTTTAAGACAAGGCTAGAATATTTAAGGAAAATTAATGACAAAAGTATGGAAAATGAATGACAAATGATTATAGAACACATTAAATCATATTGGAAAGCATGGAACACATAAATGGCAAAAAGGAATATAGAACATACTAAATCACAGTGGGAAGTATGTAAGACATGAATGGAAACTAAAATATCAATACAAGAATAAATTAACAAAGATATTTAATCAAGTGATAAGTAACTCCATGTAAGATAAGTCTGTCAAAGGTGAAGAAAGCATAAATAAGTGAAAATTAAATGTAAGTCAAAATATAATATAAACATGAATAAGTTATAAATAAAGAAAAATATGTAAGAATGTCAAATGTCATATATAAGATAAGTGAAGTCTACAAAAATCAAACAAGAATATGATGGAAAAATGAAAATCAAAATTCTCAAGGATGAAAACTCAAACTTAGTGCTTCTTCTAAGAGGTAATGTAAGAAAACACAACCACATAGATGACATGATTAGTATTACAATTAGATGGTTTCATAAATAAGTGGTTTAATGATGTTTGTGAAGAAGACCTAGTCTTATCTATGGTATTACAATGTAACTCACAAACTATAAACCAAAAGGCATAATAAGGTATATGTGATCAAGGATGTGATTAGATTCAACAATGGTAATATAAGTAAAATTTGATGAAAATAAGTAATGTGTGGTACCACATGGGTGATGTGAACATCCTTAGAAAGAATGAGACACACTAGGTAGGTGAGAAAGACTAATAACTACCAACACCAAGGACTTAGGACATTTTGACTAATGAACACAAAGCTTGGGAAAACAAGTGAAGTATATAGATTATCACATGAAGGATATATTCATGAAAATTAAAATGAACATACCCTCCTACAACGTGTTCCCTACTCTTTAGGACCCCTTACAAAGCCATTGGTTTACTACAAATATTGGGTACTTACGTGAGAAAGTAGGTAGCACTAAATGATTTTTTATTTTCCCTATTTTAATTTATTGGCTTACCACAACTAAAATGACCTCATCTCTATCATGATTCAAACTATGGAGTTTGAGATTTTATTAGAAAAAGGATATGTGATTTTAATCATGTCTTTTAGTGTGATTTGACTTTTAGAATTTTTAATGTTGTCTTTTAGATCATTGAATTTTGTTTGTATGTATGATTTGGCTTGTAACTTATTTTTTATTTTTTCTATTCCTCCTCCATATCGATTTGAATGACCAAACATGGGTGTTAAATATTAAAAACACAAGAGATATTACACTTAGTTATTAGATTAAATAACCAAAGACTAAGGTGTCTAAATAATCCTAGACTTTCCTACAAGTGTACAATCTCAAAATTGATCAGTGTAACCTCAACTGAAAGGAAATAAGGGAAATATGGGGATCATAAGATATCCATCTATGTGTTAAGTGATACAATGATGAATATTCTCATATTTTATCACAAGGAAGTAAAATAGTGTTATGAAAGGGATGGGTATATGCTTATGATAGTCTTGTCACTATAAAATCCATGCTAAAACATAATGGATCTAGCATAAGACCCAGAGAAAGTAGTAGTCCTCTCAAAAAAATGGTTTAAATATGTTTTAATGTGGTAATTTATAATCAAGATTAGGTCCTATCCATGGTCTTACACTATAACTCATAAGGTGAATGCCAATGAGGCAAATACTAAATAATGGGGGAAAATAATCATAAAGATACTAAGGCAAACAATGGCATAAAAATGATAAAAATGAAAGAGATATATAAGAACCAAAATGACAAAAAATTCCAAATGTAATGTGTAATAAAAATCAAAGAACCCAAAGGCAATAATGATGCTGGTAAAGTATGAATAAAAGAAGGAAACATGAGACAAAAACAACAAGTAAGATCTATGATAACATTCATATCAAAGATGAACATGTGAGATACAAGTCTATAAGTCTCAAAAGGTTTCTTGAAGATAAATTTGTTTGTTATTATGTATTTTAAAATAAGATTGGGCTTCATAATATGCCCCAATGGGTAAGTGGATGTAGAGATGGGCATCAAAATATTCCCCAAAGTCATAAGGGACATGTAAATGGGCATCACAAGATTCCCCAACATGTGAATTAGAGTGAGGTACCATTAAATTATTAGAGTTATTTGTATTAGGTTTTTAGGTGCATTTGGATATAGGTGAATGTGTTGGTTAGTTAATTTTTAATGAAGTTGAATGTGATATATGGTGTGTAAGAGAGGTATGAGGAGGAAAAGAAGGTAGATGAGGATCATGTATGATATGATTTGGATTAGGCATTTGAGCTAGGTACTCTTTTGATTCATGTGACCCAATAGATTAAGGTTCAATGGATATAATGATATGTTTAAATTTGTTCATGTTATTAATCCTTTCCTTATTAGTGTAGGAAGAAGGATCAATGATGGTTTGAATAAAATTAGTGGATGAGGTGTAGGTATGGGGTAATTTTTGTTGATCATTGGGTAGTTTATTTTTTTGTGATTATGGCTCTTGAGATTGAATTTTAAAATCTTGAATATAATCTTGATAACATTATTTTGTGAGAGTATCAAAATTTAAATGTGGATTAAGCAAGGAAGAAAGAAGAAATCATTGAAGATCACGACAATGCTCATGATAATGACCTATAGTAGAATTCTAATAAAAATATTTATCCATATTTTATCATTTTGGAGGTGGTTTTGAAGGATGAAAGGTCATGGTTTTAGAGGGTGGTAATTTATTCTTAGGTTGTTCTAGACTTAGGGGTGGGTTGGTTGGGTTAAAATTTGTTTAATTGGATGCTCCATTTTGAGGTTGGGGAGGCTTATATGAATAAATGTTATCAGAAAATGATTGAAAATTTTCTTTAGTAGTTATTCTAGGTGTTTCAAATTGAGTCATAATAAAGTCTTGCCTTTTTTCCTGGTTTGAGGATTTGTATAAAGTTTTAGGTGAAAAGATTCAAACTTTGTATTGAAGGGAAGGTTTAAGAGTAGTAAAAAATATTTTTAAAAGAGCATAATAATTCATGTTAAGGTCTACTTTATGAGTGATATACTTCCATCATTTGATGAAAGTATGAGCATATTCATTAGGAAGTTGCTTGGCATTGATTAAATGGCTAAAGTAATTTTTAGGAAGGTCATCATGTTGGATTCCTTCAATAGATCATTTATTAAATCTTCTAGTTTTGAGATTGAATTTCTAGGAAGTTTGTTATACCATTAAATTGCATCACCCATAAAGGTTTTGGCTAAGATTTTGGTGGTAGAAAAGGTGTTAGTTTGGACCCATTCTTTATAGAGATTACCAAAAAACATAAAAAAGTTAGTAGGGTCCTTAGTCCCATTATATGTAATAGTTGAAGAAATGTTTCCAATATTGATAAATAAAATAAATAGGGATAAAGGTTAATTTTGAAGATGTTGAAGCATTTTGTTATTAATTGGAGGTTGAGGGATGATATTCCTATTGTCATCTCTAAGAGGAGGAAATTTTTTTCTATTTGGTTGAGAAATGATGACTTGAGATGGTTAACTAGTCATGTGTAATAAATTTTGTTTCATGTTCATCATTTGAGAGGTACTATAAGTTTGCATCATGTTCATTTATTGTATAACTTGTGAAACAATTTGAGTTGTATCAATAGGTGGGTTGGTGTTTATAGGAGGGGTATTAGTGTTAATAGGAAGATGATTTTTAGTAGGTGGATGATTCCCAAAATTGGTATTGGGAGGAGGATTATTTATAGGTGGAGGATTCACAAAATTTGTATTGGGAGGAGAATTAAGATAAATGACCTCAACTACATTACATGGTGTAGTGATTGGTTTTAGACTAGGAGAGGATGAATGAAGAAAGTGAATAGTTTCATTTGAATTAATAAAATAAGTGAGGTTATTATCTATATCCTTGATTATACAATATTATTGACTAAGGGAAGGATAAAAATATGTCATCATTATGAGATAAGACTAGATAACCACATAATAAAGAGGTACAAAAAAGAAAAAAGAGATAGGAAGAGATAGAAATAATACAGAGTCAACTGGGTTGACCTTGCACATGAAATAGGGCCTAAAAACTATACAATTTTAAATGGGTTGACCTATCATAGCAAATAGAGGCTAAAAAATGTACATGGTTGATTGGGTCAACCAAGCACATGAAAAAAGGAAAATTAGATAGCCTATAATAGAATATGTCAACTAAAATGATTGTACAATAAAACAAGAATAATTTTGTAAGTAATTAGAAAATAAAGAATTTAAGGGAAAATAATAATCAATTGGATTCATGAGGTTGATCCAATTGATGCACACAACACATAACCTTTCACCAATGCTAGATAATGAAACTTTTTGTAGTTTAAAATATAATTAATAAAAAATCAAATAATCAACTTGCAAATTAAAAGATAACTAGATGGCCAACCTAAATGTTTTTAATTTATTTATAATATGATTTTAAATGTGATGGGAAGTTTTCTATAAGAAAGGAACTAAAAAACAATTTAAATATAGTTTCAAGAAGTTTGGGTTGAAAGTGATCTATATTGGTAGTGGTATTGAGGTCTACCCCCTCACTTCACACACCTCAGTGATAATGGTGTTGAGCTCTTAGCTAGAAAATACCATGAACCACATGTTTATACTTGGCCAAAAAACCAATTCAACTTCCCCCTTGGTGATGAAATCTAAGTAGGTTGGCCTTGGGTAGGCAATTGTTAAAATACTTATTTAAGATTTTTTGATTTGGTTATGTGTGCATAAAATATAAAATAGTGAAACTAAATGGTATACTAAAAACTAAATAATTAGACTATGTGATATTTTCTTATCATGAAAGCAACAAGAAATGAAAGTGTGAGTTAATTACTAGCATATAAGGGTTAATTCTAACTTTGAAACATGGTACAATGTCAATGTCATTAGTAGTGTATGCATATAATATAGAATAGGGTCGATAATGTCACCTCTATAATGAAAAATCAAAGGTATGAAAATTAATAGGGTTGATAGAGTCAACCTAGCTATCCAAACAACACATAAAATGCATAACTAGGTTGACAGGGTCAATCTAGTTGATTGTACAATGGCAGTTTTAAAGACTACAAACTATGAAAAGAAGGGATATAAGGAAAGATAGAAAGGATAGAAAGGAAACTTGGTGGGTTTAAAGATGTAGATAAATTCATTTACTATCAAACAACCTTTCTAAATTCTTATAAATCCTACCAACAAGGTTGACTGGGTTGACCAAGCTTTGTAGAATCTTATTGTTGAGTGCTCGAAATGTATAGAGTTGACTAGGTTGACCTATTAGTCTAGACTAGATGTCTAAAAGTCATAAAAATTGTATTGTGTCAAATAAGTTGATCTAGTAGCCTATACCTATAAAAAAAACTTGTATAGAAAGAATAATAATCTGGATGCAACTATGTGTTAAACATGTGCATAGAAGTTAGAACTGTGTTGACACTGTCAACCTAGTATTACAAATATATGATAATAAAAATGATAAAATAATGAAAAATAAGTGAAAAAAAACCTACAAGGCTTAGATTCACACTAGGTTCACCAGAATATATGAAATTATAAATGCATCATGTCTACAAATCATTCCTAACTTGGAGAAGATAAACCATACCTACACTTTTGATTGGGAAAAGATTTATTATGGAGGAGCATGAATAATATGGGGATATAATAGACCTAATTAGGGGATGATTTATAACATTAATATTAAATAGTGATCATCCAATAATATATAAAAGTGAGCATCCATCCAATGGCAAGATAGATCCAATGATGTGTATTGATTCAAGGTCTCAACGGAGCCCACAACAAACATGGTGATGACATGTGTCATAACCACATTATATAGAAGAATGAGTAAAAAATGGTATCCCACCCCTTCAATCAAGATCCAATGGTACACATTGATTTTTACTTATAATATTGAATGTTGTTATAGGGACATTGAATTTTCACAAATAACTTAGTGAATAATGTGCTGCTACATGGCAAAAGTACACTAGCTTGATAGAGATTGATAATGCAGAGTATAAAGAGCTCATAGGTTTGCCAAGTGGCATGCCCTCGGGGCTTAATTAAAATAGAAACCAATCTTGTTTAAACCCATGTATTTTTATATAATGGAATGTGTTTTTTAAAATAGGATATAACAGTGTAAAATCAATTTGGGAAGCTAAAATATAGTCCTTTTTATTGAGACATAAACCTAAGATTAAACATTATGCCATGTTTCTTTTTATTCATGGGGTCAATTTGATATGTTTTAGACATATCTCAAGACTTTATATTAGAAGGCTTAATTTTCATGAAACTTGAATCTAATACATTGACTTAAGATTTACATGTTCCCTAAGCCCTAACTTCAATATTTTGCATTATCTACAGGAACCAATCTCACTTAGGTTAATGGACATATTTTCAGATGATCATGGTTTACCCCATTTCCAATGTTTATAAAACTAGTTTTTTGTGTTTTAGTATCAATGGAATCTCATTTAAGAATGAACATGCTTAGGGTTTTGATGCTTCAAATATTAAAATGGACCTTTTATTAGCCTTTGGTCTGAAATTAATTGGATCTTTTTTAAAACATGATTAAAACCCTAGTATAATGTTTTAACCTAGGTCCCTCCTAATTAAACTCAAAATTTACATGGGAATAATTATAAGTGCCATAGATTTAGCCTAATTTTTACTCTAAGGCTTAAGTTATGTATTTTAACGTGACCAAACCTTAATCTAAAATTTTTATGCTTGGTCCCTTTATACCCATGAGTGCATGGTTCCTTTTACTATGTTGTAACTTAACCTAAGGTATTACCCTAAAGTATCATCATATTTATTTATACAATGAAACCTTAGGTTAAAACCTTACACTAGGACCTCTTAGTATTCATAGGTTCCCATTTTATTATGCTCTAAACATAGCATAAAATGTTGATCCGAAGGTTCATGTTCATTTTTATTTAACTTAAATAAAAGACCTTAGTCTCAAGGTTTTATCCTAATACCTATGCATTTTTATCAAGCTTGACTTAAATAGTTTGCATCTCCACAAGATCAATGACATGAATTTAAGTAGATGATGAAAATCCAATAGTACAAGATCTAAACGGGAAATTAAATGGGTCCCTTTTATTATGACATAGACTTGGGATAAAAAATTATGCTATGTATTTTATTATTCATGGGTTCTTTCATGTTTCTAACTTAGTTTAAAAACATTAGACTAGATTTATTTGTATTTATTAATTCAAGTAAAACCATTACTCTAAGGCTTTGATTTATATTTCATAATATTGTGTAATAATTTTTATGATTACAGGAACCATTCACATTTGACCTAGTATATCACAATCTATGGCTCATGTTCATGAAGATGGATGGATCAAACAGAGTGAGATCAATGTTTAAAATTCAAGCCATGGACCCTAGTTTAAACATCAAGCACCTAACAAAGATTGATGGTACACATTTAAGCATACATATCTAGATTGATGGAGTGTAGTGGGTTAAAAAGTTCAAGTAAAATTAGGATGAATGTGAGGTTACCATGTGGTGAAATAATGTTAACTAGTAAAACTAACAAAATATAGAGCTTAAAAGGCCCCTGTATGAGTGCTAAGTGACAAAATCATGAGGCCTAATACACATTAAATACCAGTCATATTTTTTAAATAAATGGTATGTATTGATTTAGACCTGTAATATCCAATGGTGTGAGATAAACATATAATTTTCAATAGAGATCTAAAGGCCCATGAGACTACCAAGTGGCATGAGCTCAGGGCCAAGTAAAAATAGCAGCTAATGGAATTTAACTCTCAAGATTAGGATCAATGAACAATGTTGATCTGTGCAAAATATGATGGTGTGAAATAAAAACAAATTTTCAAAGGGCAACAACCAATTTTTTAAAAAACATTAATGAGCTGAGTGCCATGAAAATGACAAATAGATGCCATGATGATTCCACATAGGTAGAAAGTGACAAATATAAAGATCTTGTCAGGTGAATACACAAATACATGATTTGAATGAAAATCTTAGGCATGAAGTTCACTTAATTACAAATATCACTACCATTAAATCCATAGACAAGTCCTAACTTGTATAAAATACCTAAGTTAACCTTATATTGATCACAAATCAATCCTAATAAATCAAATTTTCATCAAAGCAAGTACATTTAACCCAAATCCGAATAGTAGTCCACTAGTGAGCAGATTGCATCTATTTTAGACCATGGAAGCCCAAAAAAGAACTTTAAGGTAAAATACAGAGCTCTATTTGACCTTAGATGCCAAGGGGAGAGTCTTAAAAGATACAAAATTCAATTCCACCACCCTAAACATGAGAAACAATAACTGGTCCAAGTTATTCTAGATCATCGAAGAGCAACCAATCATCATAAAAGAAGAAGAAATGAACTTATATATGAGAAGGAGATATTATGATATAGTGGTTATTTAGATGACAAGCATATACTTTAAAGTAGCCAAGATTGAATTAATACATTATATTGACAATATCTCCCTTATTTTTAAATATTGAAAAATTAATAAAGGCATGTTATTCAATGAGCACAATTGTAAAATCATAATTTATGTCTCGGCAATAGCTTTTGAGAATTACTATAAACTAATTAATACCCAAATATACATGACCATCATAAATAATTAGGATAAGGAAAATGACCTAAAGACCATCCTTACCTCATGGCTATATTTTGGGAATCAAAATTATCAGACTTTAATGGAAACATCCCAATTAACCAATTTAGACCTAGGATCTGGATGATTATGACCTTGATGAATAGGGTGTGTGGGAATATGACCACCACCTATGTGGATAAAATCTGGGTTCCCTTGGTTTATTTTCTAGTTTAAATAGAGCTCATCCCTCCCATTGGTGAATTTATTATCACCTATTTGTGTAGATAGATTTCCATAATCAAGAAAATGACTAGGGGTTAATTTTACATAATGTCATAATTTTTGGATGCCTTGATCTGCACCACCAAAACCCTAAGCCTTAGATAATGGTCACCTGATGGGACACAAATAGTCTCCCAATTTTAATCCAAGTTGCATATTTTCAAATATAGGGACCATATTCAATTCATTTGTGATTGTGTTTCCCTAGCCTTAGTTGAGGTCATCATAGAAATTTCAATGGAAAGAGTTAACCCACTGATAAAAAAATATGTTGAATCCATAGGGATATATGGATAGATCTTGACTACACCATAATCAATATTGAAGTAACACAATGCACCCCATCTAAGCTACTAGTTCATGTGCCCAATAAACTAGATGAATAATAGGTAGCATACCAAATATGCAATGGTATAGACAGTGTTTTTAGGACCAAGATGAAAGGAATGCTCCACACCTTCCCCATTACCATTAGTAAGACTATGTTTCAGCAATGGGATAATATTGGGGCTACCTTTAAACATAGGTCATATTTCATATTACAACATAGTGAACTAAAGTAGTAGGATCCCCAAGGAAGTGTTTTGTGGCACATGAAGGTAATGGGGATCAATATGACCTATGAAAACCAACCTAGACCTTATGACCCAATATACACCAAAGCTTCTTCATTCATCTAGGTCTTAGCAATATTGAGAAAATATAACATCAAGCTAGAGGCTAGATTATAGAGAGAGCAAAATCCAAGTGATGATATATGGAAGCTAGGGCCAAGACAATACCATTTGCTAGGAGGTCATATTTTATACCTCATCAAATAGGGACAAAAATAAAGGAGAGTAGACTTGAGGAGATTGCATCTTCCTTAGCCCAGATAATAGAACCGAAATCATATGTTGAAAGAATGGACATAATAACATTAGGCCCTAAGGAGATAGTGGAAGACTCTAGTCAATGCCTATGAATCTAATGAGGAAGAGGCTCAAACTAAAGAGATAGAGAAAGAAAAGTGGAAGGAATTAGCTTTGGGCCTAGTTTCAGTGGATGATACCCAAAGAGAAAAATTGAGCTAACATTGGTCCTAGTATCAAGAAAGAGGACCAAATTGACCCTCACTCACACTTTAAGTGAGTTTAACCTTTTAAGTGAGGAGAACCCTATCCAAGGTCTAATTATCCCTGAATGGTTTGTATATGGTAAATTATAGAAGGTACCTATTTTGAATCATCCATGGGCCATTACTAAATCAATCAACATCATTGTACATGATGAACTCAAGCCATGGATAATTTCTCTATAGAATAAATAAGAAAAAAGGATGTCAGATTTAGGGTAGCCAAGTGGGACACAGGTGGAAACCCTATCCCCAAGGATAACAGAATCCTTAGTTGGTTTCAAATTTGACCCAATAACCACTATTTTATAGAGGCTGATTAGAAAAAAATCCATGGTTAGTGGGGAGGATTTCACCTTCTAAAGGATAGAACCATTCATAGGTTTGACTCTTATAGGAGGACAAAAGTTGGGATAAAGCCTTAATTTTGAGGAAAATGTGCTTGAATTGGGCTAAGCATAGTTATCCTATATGTAGCATGCACTCAAAGGTATGCATTAACACAAGGAAAATCTACAAAAGCAAATGTTAGAGAAACAAGTTATATTGTTAGTTCTTGATGCTATGATTAAGTTGTTTGAAGCATCTTTCTATTATATGTTTGACTCATTAAAGTCAAAAAGGTCTAGACAAAATGTATTAAGCCAACATGATAAAATAGAAAAAAACTTAATCACCTAAAAGTAGAATTCAAAACATAAAATGAAAGAGTTAATCAACATTTTGATATAATATTAAATCCCTAATTTCAAGACCGTTAGCCTAGCTCATATGAATATAGTCATGGGATTGATTGTGGATAATATCAAGGTTTTGAACACATGGTCTAAATGTTTGGAGGGTCTCCTTAAGGACGAAAAGGAGATACTTACCAAGATGTAACATTTCCTTGGTACCATGATCATCAAAACAACTACACTCGAGTCTATGGGCCTCATCCCAAATCAAGAGTTCAAGCACACAACCACCTTGGTCATGTAATAAGTTAGGATCAAGATCCATAACAAATCTAGAGTGGATAATAATAGGGTCATATATATTATCTTTATAGGAAGGGAAAAGATTGTTTAAGATAGGAGCATTAAAGAGGCATTGAGAAGAAATAATAGAGACTTTAGAAACATGGCAAACCAAAAAGATGAAATCTTCATGGAGCCTATTTTTAACCTCAGGTTGATTGATGAACAACTTGATAAGTTAATGAATATTATTTAGTAGAAGCATGGGATTGCATCAACAAAGGGTATTCAAAGTTAGGAATATTGATTTTGTAGAAAGTTTTTAATTTTTTGAAAAAAAAATATTCTTTTCATAAAGGCATGTGCATCTTGAAATACACACTACCTATATGTCAATATACTTAAGAAAGTTTAGTGTATTCTAGAACATTTTTAGAAAGGTCAATTCTCTTTACACTTATGCTTTTGTAATTGGCTACGACTGATCGACATACTTCCTAGCATTCTGTAAAATGAGTATGGTCATTTGTAAGGAGATTTTTTAGGTAAAAACTAGTGTACAATTTTGAGAAATTAATGTAAGCAAGGAATTATACAAATATTGTCCATTTTTTTTTTGTTATTTATTATTATGGTTTCTCTCTCACTTGATTGTTCCTATTTCCAGATTTGAATGGTTATTAAGAATTTTTGGAGTGCATCTCTTAACTGCAGATTTGTTAACTTGTGGTAATGCTAGGTTGACTAAAATTTCATATGTTCATTTCATTTCCTTTAATCTTATTGTATTTATGCTAATGTTTTTTTCTTATAGGGTTAAAACTTTAAAGTAAACTTAATTCTTATTTGCAATTTTCTCATTCGTTAGATGTTCGCCTAATGTGTGATAAGATTTGAGGTCATTCTACTTCATGTTACACATTGGTTAAGTGCATGCTTGTATGATATTTGAATTTTTTCATGATGTATGGGATGAAGATTTAAAAAAAACTCTTTTTTACCTTACCCTTATTTTTTCTTCTTTTTTAACTAGATCACTCTAGCTTAATTTCCATTACAAATATTCATTTTATAATAGTCCCTAGAGTAGAATTTGATCATAATTCACTGATAATAGCTTAGATTTATTACTCTTTGTAAAGATAACTAATTGGACATGGTGGCTCCCAATCACTAAACTTTATATATATTATGAAATAATCCACTTGCCCTACCTTTATTCCATCAATAGATAATAGGATTATCACAACCTATAACTCATGCATAAAATTCTTTTAATTCCAAAATGAGTAGTGTTCTTTAAACACTCTGAGCACCTATGATACACATTACAGAATCAATAGGGGAGATTCATTGGTGCTAGAAAGAGGGCCATATTTGTAAATTTGTGATATATTTGTTGGTTTTGGTGTATTTTGCACAAAGGTTATTGTAGCCTTTGTATAATTGTGTTAATATTTTTCCAATTATGTAAATATCATTGATATTTATGGTATTTTACCCATATTTGTGCTTATTTTAGATAAATATTAACATTATTTTGAGGTATATGCTTAGTTATGGTAAATATGACTTAAGCTTTGTCAATTCAACAAGGTTGAGGTTACTAAGAGCTATTTTTTTTATCAAATATTGATATAACCTTTACTAATATGATCTAATTTAAGCTTAAATGTGTAAATATAGATATTAATTATGTATTTGGATACATCTTTGAGGTAACTTGATTAAATATTGTTGTCCTTTGTTAGCCTTTATATAAATCTTGGTACAATTTGCTTAATGTACAAGTCTAATTATTATTTCCTGTAAAGATAAGACTGATGCATCATATTTCAAATAAGATTCAAATCCCACAAGATTTAATTAATAAGAATCAATACAAGGTCACATTCAGAGACTAAATAACATTTGATTTCATTAGAAGCTCATAGGAGAACTCAACAGGATAAATATAAGCAAAAAATTTCAAAGTCTTTGCCAACTTCATTAATTTAGGGTGCTCCTATGTTTGATATTTTTCAAGGTATGGCTTGGCTAGGTGGTTCTTTGATCAATGTACTAGGTGTGCTACATGACCTTCCTCAAAATCATAAAAAGTATTTGCCAATATTTAGTCTTAATGGAATTTAACTGTTGAGGAACACATTAAGAGTTTTAAAGTTGAATTAAAATTTCTAAACATAGTTCATGAGGATGTGGCATGTAGACTATTTCCATTTACATTTAAATATGTTGCATATTAATGGTTCTTAAACCTCCCAAAATTACATTACTAGTTGGGTCAGTTTTAACAATGTTTTCATTGATCAATTTGGTAGTCATTAGTCTTTGTATCTTGTACTAGAAATTCACCATAGTAAGAAGGCATGAAAATGAGCCCATAAGAGCATTCAATGCTAGGTTCCAAAAAAAATTCAATATGACCAAAACTCTTTATAGACCTAATGAGGCTTTAGTCTTGGAAATCTATAAAAATGATTTAGATCCTATGACTTTTGTAATTATAAAGAGAGTTGTTGGGCACATGAACACATTAGCTTAATTTTATGTTGACATTGTGATCATTAATGATAAAATGAAACCCTAAAGATAATTGAAATACTCCATTCCTAACACCAATCCAAATTTACCCATTCTGAATGTTATTCCTAATGCTAACCAAAATGTGCCTATCTTGAACCAACTTTTAATCTTGAACCAACTACCTTTGAGACATGTTCATCCTAATCAAAATCTAGGATTTATGGATAATACTACCAATGGATCTCATCCACATGATCATAAATATTTAATTCCTACAAATAATTCTAATACTCAAGTCCATAATTTTGAGGCACCCAAGAATGAGAGTGATTTTATCCTTAAGATGGTTCAAAAAATTAGCACTAACTTCCTTCTATTGAAAAAGAAAGTAAGCAATACTAGAGAATGTTCTGGTAGGAATTATTCCTTTCAAAGGTTTAATAAGCCCACTAATAGATTTTATAATGATAATTACCACAAGAAAAAGAATAATGAGCCATCTAATAGCAAGAATGTGCATGATATAAATCTTACTAATGTTGTTTTACCTAACTATTGTAGAGTTTATTACACTTCTAAGCATAAGGAAATTGACTATGTTGAGTTTTGTAATGATTTTGAAGAATTTCAAGAAGAATTAGATATTTTTGAAGTTGTCCCTAATAAGGATTATGATGTAGGTACATCTAGTTCCTCAAGGTCATCTAGATTCATTGATCCAACTCTCATGGTGGAGACATTTGAGTTCCCTTTCCAAGAAGAGAATGAGGTTGAGGATATTCCTAAAGAGATTCATGCTTTTTAGTAATTTTTGAGTATGACTTATCATCTAAGAAACTAGGAACAAAATCAACCATTGACCACTTCATCTCCTCCAAATAACTTTGAGATTCCTTTGGATACTACCTCAGATAAAAATACTAATCCTCCTAAAGGAAGTACTTCTAAACCCAATACTAATGCATCTAATTCTCCCAATAGGACTAGGTATAACATAGTAGAGGACATGAATAATATCAAGGCTAACATTACCTTGCATGAATTGACATAGATTACTGAAGAGAGGGACTTGTTATTGGAATCTTTTTCTAAAAAACTAGGTAAGTCTCAAAAGTTTTCCCATGCTAATGTTGTAATACACAAAAGTAAGGTATATGTTTCTCTTTTCCTACATATAACCAAGATCTTGGTAAGAATTTGCATAATTGTTTATTAGATTGTGGTGCATCTACAAATATAATGATTAAGGGTATTTGTGAACAATTATGTTTGACTCCCATTAAATTTGATAGATTTGTAACTCAATTAGATAAATCAAGAGTAAAAGTGATTAGTGAATTATTTAATTTTCACATGAAGATTTCTTCAGGGCTAAGGATCTAATAGTTTATTGATATCTAAGTGGCAGACATCCCTGATGTTTATGGGATGATATTAAGCAAAGATTGGATTAGGAGCTTAAATGTTTATATGGAAAAAAATTATTCACATGCATGGTTTCCTTGGAAGGGAGTCCCCAGCCAAATCAACATTTAAACGGAGTAAAAAATGAAGCATATGATCACAAAGTATAATGTAATCGATGATAAGGTTAACATAGTTAGCTCAGATCTTGGTGTTTACACTCTTGACACCATAAAGGTATGTAAATCTAAAACTTCTCATGCTTTGCCTAGACTATGAAAACTTTATTTTGATGGTGGTAGATGCAAATCAAGTTTTAGAGTAGGATTGGTGTTAATAAATCCCATTAGGAAAGAATACAATACCTCTTATAAACTACAATTCCCATACACCAATAATTTTTCTAAATATGATATCCTTATTCTTGGATTACAATTTGCAATCAAGCATGAGGCCAATGAACTATTAGTTTTTGGTGATTCTAAACTAGTGGTCAATCAAGTCAAGAGTAAATATCAATGAAAGTATTCTTATTTCAAGAAGTATAAATTTATAATGTGGTACTTAATTTAATGTTTTAATGCTATTAACATTATGTCAATCCCTAGGGAATAAAACAAGGTTGCTAATGAACCTACTTTAGCTATAGCCAACCTTATACCCCATCAAAGTTCTAAGTTACAAAGCCTTAAAATTAAGTTAGTCCCATGCCCCTCAATACCAGATAATGTCAACCATTTGTAGGTATTCATCGATGATCAACATATCATAGAATTCCTAACTAGTTTAGGAGTTTTTGAAGGTCTTATTATTAATGAAGCCAATTTCCTTGAGGGTGATAACATTGAAAACAAACTTGATGACAAAGTAATTCAATTGAATTACAATAAGATCCATAAATGCATGATATCCTTAGAGAGACTCTTTGATCTTGATAGACTAGCTAAAACTACTAAGGTTCCTAAAGTAAGTGGAAAGGATTTTAATGTAATTGATCTTGGATTTTGAGATCAACCTTAGATAGTTAATATTGGTATAGCCTATACAATCATTAAGTCAAAAATAGCCAAATAAATGCTAACCAAATATAAAAATATCATATTATGGTCCTATAATGACCTAAATATCTTTGATCCAAAAGTCATAACTCATACTATACCTTTAAAAGAAAATTGTAAACCTTCCGGATAAAAGTAGAGACCTGTCAACTTGATCTTAGAGACACTAATATATAGAGAGGTCAAGAAGATCTTATATGCCAATATTGTGCTTCCCATTAGGAATTCCACTTGTGTTGCTAATTTAGTCCTTGTATAAAATAAAAATGGTGATATTAGACTATTCATTGATTTTTGAAACCTAAATAGAGCATCTGAGAAGGATAATTACCCCCTACCTTCTCTTGACCAAGTAATACAAGTATTTTTTAGTTCTTTCATGATGTCATTTATTAATGTATTTTTAGGGTATAACTAAGTGTTGTTAAATTAGGAAGACATGATGGAGACTACTTTTACTACTAAGTGGGGCACATTTGCCTATGAGAGAATACCTTTTGGATTGATAAATGTAGGAGCCACTTTTAAAATGGATATGAATCATGTTTTTAAATGTCTTTTAGGCAAATGCATTATTATATACATGGATGATCTGACTATCTTTTCTAATAATAGGGAAGATCATATTATGCACTTACAATAGGTATTTGAAAGATGTAGAATATATGGGATTTATCTCACCCAAAGAAAAGTATTTTCTATGTTACTAAGGGAAAACTATTAGAACATGTTATCAATAAGGAGGGAATCTCTATAGACCCTTATAGAGTAAATGAAATATCTAATATAGATCCCCCTAATAGTAGGGAGGAATTAAATTCATTCTTTGGAAAAATAAATTTTGTAAGAAATTTTATTTCTAGTTTTATAGAGATAGTAAAACCTTTGAATGACATGTTGAACAAAGAAGATAAGATCACCTAGAATGAAGAGACAAATAAGGCTTTCGAAGACATCAAGGAGGCCAATAGATAGGTCCTAGTACTAATATGTCTAGACTTCACCAAATATTTTTATCTTTACTCCTTTGATTTAGATCATACAATAACTGTAGTTATAACTCATAAGATAGATGTATGTGACTATACAACTGGTTTCATGAGTACTAATATTAAAAATGCCAAGTTAAACTACTCTTTAATTAAAAATCAATCATTTTTTTAATCAAGAAATTAAAATTTTTCAAGAATTATATCCTTCAGAATAAGGTGCATGCCATTCTACTAGACCCTTCCACAAAGCTTATGCTAAGTCAAAATGAACTAGTAAAAAGGAGAGGTAAGTGAATGTTTGTGCTTTAGTAATATGACATTTAAATGAATATGGATAAATTGGTAAGGTGTCAAGGTTTAATCTATTCAATTTCTAATACTAACCCCAAGCTAAATGTTATGTAGGTTGAATAACAAAGTTTTCAAACTAATGATTGATATGATCCTATTTTCCACTTACTTATCAATGGTTATTGTCCTACAGGGTTGACTAGGGAGAAAAGAAGAGATTAAAAACTCAAGTTATTCCATTTCCAAACTAAATATGTAGTACTATATATAAAATACATTGAGGGCATTTATATTAGATGTGTGTCCAAGGAAGAAGAAAATGAGATCATGAACACTTTTCATGAGAAGCTAGGAAGAAAACATCCATCTGGAAGAATTGTAGTGCAAAAAATCTTGAGGGATGGAGAATATTGGCCCAAAATCTTTAAGGATGCTCATAATCATGTAAGAGAGTTCCATTCATGTCAAGTCTTTATCACAAAGGAGTCTAAAGCAAACATGCCACTACAACTAGTTATGGTGGATAACCATTTTACCTAGTGGGGGCTAGACTTTATAGGGGTCATCATCCCCAACTCATTAGATGGTAAAAATTATGTTCTAACTACCACTAAAAATTTAATAATATGGAATAAAATAATGGTGACCAAGCATTGCATAACTAAATAATTCATCAAATTCTTAGAAGAAAATATATTCACTAGATTTGGAATGCTAATCTCTCTAATCTGTGACAATGGATTTTCTTTTATATCCATTGAAATGATAGAATGGGAATATGATAATAGCATAATTATAAAGTTGTCCTCAAACCATTACCCTAAAGGCAATAGAGTATTTGAATCAATTGATAAGATATTAATGAAGGAAATAAAGAAGTCTGTATCAAACAAACCTATGATATGCTACAAGCTTCTCAAGTATGCCCTTTGTGCAGATAGAATAAAAGTCAATCAAGCTCTCAATACATCATCCTTATTACTGGTATAAGGCCATGAACCCATCTTCCCCATCACCCTTAATATTCCAATAGATATATTCATGTAAGACTACATGGAGGAAGATTAGGAATTTACATATTCAAGGCTACTAGACATTATTCATAAGGATGATTCCAGTGAAGAGGCTTTTACAAATTTTAGTAGACACCAAAACATAGTCAAGATGTGGTTTGATAAATAATTGAAAATAAATATGTTTAGATAAATAGACTTATTTATTTTTAGGACAAGTCATCTGATCCTAAAGGTAAACATGGGAAGTTCACACCTTTATGGATAGGTCCCTACCAAATATCCAAGATACTTGAAGATAAAAACTTCAAGATGAAATACTTATATGGAGCATAGTTCACCCTACCCACCAATGGGAAATACCTCAGGCACTAATTCTCTAATTTCCCACTTTGGGTCTTCATGGAATGACTGTAAAACTAGTTAGAGATAGTGTAGGTAGGATAGATTAGTTGTTTTCTATTCTTTCCTTCCTGTCCCTTATTTATACATATGTTGTGTACTTATTTATTTATTTCTTTACTTTCTTTTTTTTATGATTTTTGCTTAGTGTTTTTTTATTTCTCTACTATATTCCTTGCTTATAATAAGTCCTCTTAGATAAGGCCTCAACTCAAATATTCATTTGACTTCTCAAAGAAACCTCATTGTTCATAAATGTAGAATCTTAAGCGTATACTGAGCATGGATTTGAAATATGAGCCCAATGTTACAATTTAGAGAAACTACTAAGGACTAATGGATAGGTTGGTTGTTTCATAATGTTTTAAACCCTATTTTTATCTAAACTTGGTTTTATGAAAGATTTCACATATGTGATGAAATCTTGAATTATTAAGACATAGTCATGCTTACACTTAACAAACATCCTTACTTGGGATAAAGGTTTCAACCATAGGTGATTGTTTGAAGATAAAACATTTGACAAAATCCATAAACATAGTAAAATGGGTTCCCAAACTTTGATATAAATCTTAAATGATCTAAAAAAATATATAAATAAGAGACTATTGTAAAATCAAAAGCTTTCAAAGAAAAGGTGATTCTGGTAATTTCCATTAGGACTATGGATGCTTGGATGGTAGTGGAGAAAGTCCTTGAGTGGAGCCAAAGGCATCTCTTTTGGGATATGGATGTCTAGATAGTATCAGAGCAATGACCAAGCCTTTCCTAAGCTAAAACATGGTTCTTAATGAATATCCAAACATGTTGTGAGTCAATGTTAAGGATTATATTCATGAAATATGGAAGTTGTTCCTTAGAATCCCATGGAAAATAGTAAGTGGAATAAAATCACACACACAACATGACTATGTTTGGAAGTTTGATCCTCATATTTTAGGTGTAAAATTGTTTAACCATGAATTGATCTTGATAATGGTACTGATCAAGTGGAATAGGCAATCTAGTTATTTGGATAAACTAGAGTCTTTAAATTATAACATATTTCTATGTTTTCACCATAAATTACCATTTTTTGAGGTCAACATACCCCCATTTCTAAAAAATAGGGACCCTTATGTCAAATTATGTAAATTATTACCTTAAAATTGAAAGTTCACTTGATCAGAGTGTCACTAGCATGTTTTCACATTATTTTTATTTGAAGATCATCTATACATGTATGGTTAGCCTATTTTATGCATGATTCTAGTTTGACCTTGTCTAAATTGACTAACATTATATCTCTATGTTTTAAATTATAGGTTTAAGGGAAACCCTTGAATGGACCATGTGTATATTCTGTGATTTTATTTTAATTCGGTCCTTTTACTAGCCTTTGGTTGGTCAAAAGCCAAGTTGATTTCATTATAAAACCCTTGGTCAAGAATCCTCAGCCTAGGTCCTCCCATTTGAAATTAAAGTTTTGTTGGAAAAAATTACACAAGGACACTTTAAATATTCTATGAACTTAGTTTTATTTTATACTAAGGCTTAGTCATGTTTTTTAACATGACCAGACCTTAGTATAAAAATTATATGTTTAGGCCCCTTTATGTCCCAATCCCCTTTGTCCCCCTTTATCTTAAAATGGTCTAACATTATTATTTGTGGGGTCATTTTATTATGTTGAAAATTAGATCAGGAATTCAGCCTAAAGCATTAGTTCATATTTATTAATATGAATAAAACCTTACTCTAAAACCTTAGTCTAAGTTCTATACATTCTTGATCCTAACTTAAATAGTATGTTTGTCCACATGATCAATGACATGTTCTTACTTAGGAAAGATGGATCAAATGAAGCATATCGATTCAAGGTTTTAATGGATGCCAAAGTAAACATGGTGATGACACATGTCATAACCATATTAAACATAATAGTGAGTAGCCAATGGTGACCCACCCTTAGGATTGAGATCCAATGGTATGCATTGTTTCATACTCATAAGATCCAATGGTTTGAGAGGGACATTGACTTTTAAAAAATAAATCAAACCAAATAATCTAAATTTTTCACATTATTTGGTTTGATTTATTTTTTAGGGACTTAGATTAAAAGGCTTAATTTGCATGGAAAATTTAATCTAAGACTTTGACTTAAGATTTACATGTTCCCTGAGACATAAATTCAATATTTCCTATTATTTGTAGGAACCAATCTCACTTGAATTAATGGACATACATCTAGATGATCATGGTTTCCCCCTTCCAATGTTGCTAAAATTGGTTTCTTATGTTATAAGATCTATAAAATCTCGTATAATAATGAACATGCTTAAGATTTTGATGCTTCAAATGTCAAAACAGACATTTTATTAGCCTTTGGTCTGAAATTAATTGGATTTATTTTAAACCATGATTAAAACCCTAGTATATTGTTTTGACATAGGTCCCTTCTGATTAAATTCAAAATTTGTGTAGGAATAATTATAAGTGCCATAAATAGCCTAATTTTCACCCTAAGGCTTGAGTCATGTTTTTCAACATGACTAAAACTTAATCTAAAATTTTTATGCTTTATCCCTTTATACACATGAACACATTGTCCCTTTTACTATGTTCTAACTTAGCCTAGGGCCTTACCCTAAAGTATCATTGTAGTTATTTATACAATGAAACCTTAGGTTAAAACCTTATGCTAAGACCTTTTATTACTCATAGGGTCCCATTTTATTATTCTCTACACTTAGCATAAAATCTTGATCCTAAAGATCATTTTCATATTAATTAGCATTAATAAAATACCTTAGTCTTAATATTTTATCTTAAGGACTATGTGTTTTACCTAAGCTTGACTTAAATAGTTTGCATCTCTGTAGGATTGATGACATGCATTTGAGCAAATGATGAAGATCCAACATCGTGATATCTAAATGGGAAATTAAAAGTCTCCCTTTTATTATGACATATATTTAGGATAAAACCTTATGCTATGTATTTTATTATTCATGTGTCCTTTTATGTTTCTAACTTAGCTTTAAAACCTTAGAATAAAGTTATTCATATTTATTAATACAAGTAAAAACATTAGTCTAAGGATTTGATTTATATTTATTGAACTTACATAATTAATTTTTATGATTTCAATAACCAATCACATGGATCACAATCTACAACTCACATTGTCACAAATGGAAGGATCAAACAGAGTGATATCAATGTTGAAAAGTCAAGCCATGGACCCTAGTTTAAACATTGAGCACCTATCAAAGATTGATAGTATGCATTCAATTATATATATACATATTGATGGAGTGTAGTGGGTCAATTTAAATGAAGATTAAGATGAATACGAGGCTACCACATGGTAAAATCATGATAACTGGTAGAATTGATAGAATATAGAGCTCATAAGGCCTATATGAGTGCCAAGTGGCATAACCTTAGGGCCTAATACACATTAAATCCCAATCATATTTTATAGATCAATGATACACATTGATTTTCACCTATAGTATCCAACTGTACAAGATCAACATAGACTTTTCAATGGAGCTCCAAAGGCATGTGGGACTTCCAAATGGCATGACCTTTGGGCCAAGTATAAATAGCGGCTAATAGTGTTCAAATATAAGGATCAATATCAATGAACATAATCTGATGGTGTGAGATAAAAGCATATTTTAAAAGTGAAACATTAGTTTTTTTTAAAACATTAATAAACTAAGTGCCACAAAAAATTCCACATAGATTCCATGATTATTCCACATAGGTAGAAAGAGACAAATATAAAGATCTTGTGGGCTTAAAAAGGTGAAGGTATAAATACATGATCCAAATGAAAATATTAGGCATGAATCTCACTTAAGTATAAATAGACACCACCATTAAAGCTACAAAAAAGCCTTAACATTTATAAAATCCCTAATTTGGCCATATATTGATCATGAATCAAGCCAAGGAAAGTGAATTATCATCATAATAAGTGAAATTTAACTTGGAGCTGAAGAATAATCCATTAGTGAGTAGATTGCATCTATTTTAGACCATGATAGCTTGAAAAGGAACTTTAAGGGAAAATATAGAGCTCTATTTAAATTTATATTCCAATGCAAGAGTCTTCAAAGAAATAAAATTTGATGCCACCACCCTAAACATAGGAGAGAACAAATGGTCCAATCTATTTTGGACTATTAAAGAACAACTAGTCATCATAAAAGAAGAGGAAATGAACATATCTATGAGAAGGATATATTATGATATAGTGGCTGAGAATTACAATAAACTACCAAAGTTTCAAATAGACATGACCACAATAAATAATTGAGATAAGGAAAATGACCTAAATACCATCCTTACCCCATGGCTTTATTCTGGGAATCAAATATTCTTAGACTTCAATGGAAACATCCAAATTAGCCAATTTAAACCTAGGATCAATATGATTATGACCTTGATGAACAAGCTATGTGGGAATCTAACCACCACCTATGTTGATAGAATATAGGTGGCCTTGGTTTATTTTATGGTTGAAAGAGAGCTCACCCATCCCCTTGGTGAAGTTATTAGCACCTTCTTGTGTAGATAGATTTCCATAGTCAAGAAAAGGACTAGGGGACAATTTTACATGATGTCATACTTAATATATGCCTTAATCAACACCACTAAACCCATAAAATTTAGAGAAAGGTTACCTAATGGGACATAAGCAGTCTCCTAATTTTACTCCAAGTTACATATTTTCAAATATAGGGACCATATTTAATTCATTTATGATTGTGTTTACCCAACATTAATTGAGGCCATCATAGGGATTATAATGGAAAGAGTAAACCCACTAATCAAAAAATATATTGAATCTATAAGGGATATATGGCTATATCTTGACTGTATCATAATCAAGATTGAAGGACCACAATGCACCCTACTTAGGCTACCTATTCATGTACCCAATAAACTAGATAAACAAGAGGTAACATACCAAATATGCAATGGCATAGATGATATTTATAGGACCAAAAGGAAAGGAATTCTCTACACCTTCCCTATTACCATTGATAGGACTGTGTTTTAGTAATGGGAAAATATTGAGGCTGCATTTGAACATAGGGCCTCTTTCATATTATAACATGATGAACTAAACTAGTAGGATCCCCAAAGAAGAGTTATGGGGAACTGTAAGGAAAAGGGGATCAATATGAACTATGAGCACTAGCCTAGACCTTATAACCCAATATATGCCCAATATTCTTCATTCATTAAGGTCTTGGTAATATTGAGAAAACATGACATCAATCTAGAGGCTAGATTATAGAGAGAGTAGAACCCAAGTGATGATATATGGCATCTAGGGCCAAGACAATACCATTTAATAGGAGGTCCATCTTCTAGACCTCCAACATGACCATAAATAGAGGAGAGGAGACCTGAGGAGATTGCATCTTCCTTAGCACAGATAGTATAACTTGAATCATAGGTTGAAGGAAAAGATATAATAGCATTGGACCCTGAGGAGATAGTTGAAGATGTTCTAAATATGATAGATAGTTCTTATGAATATAATGAATAAAGAGATAGATAAATAAAATGGGATGGAATCAACCTTGGACTTAGTTCTAGAGGATACCCTAAAGAGAAAAGTTAAACTCACATTGGTCTTAGTATCAAGCAAGAGGCCCAAGCTGACCCTCACTCACCCTTTGACTAAGGGAAACCTTTTCAATGTGGATAACCCTATCCAAGGTCCAATTATCCTTGAATGGTTTGTATATGGAAAATCTTATAAGGTTCTTACTCTACATCATCCATGGGCCATTACTAAAGTAGTCAACATCACTATCCAAGATGAACTCAAGCCATGGATAATTGCTCTACAAAAGAAAGATGAATAAAGGATGTCAACTATAGGGGAGACAAATGGGAAACAGGTGGAAACCCTAGTCCTACGAATAACATAATCCTCAATTGGTATCAAATTTGACCCAATAATCACTAGTTTTTAGAGGGTGATTAAAAATAAAGCCATGATCAGTGGGTAAGAGTTCACCTTCCAAAGGATAGAGCCATTCATAGGTTTAACTCTTATAAGAGGATAAAATCCAAGAAAATCCCTATATTTAGGAAAATGTTCTTGAATTGGCCTAAGCACAGTCGTCCCATATGTAGCATGCCCTCAAAGGCATGCAATAATACAAGGAAAATCTAGAAAACCAAAAGGAAAATTTAGAGAAATAAGATTTATTGTCAGTTCTTGATGTTATGATTAAGATGTTTGAAACATATTTGTACGATACATTTGACTCCTTAAATTCAATAAGGTCTATAAAAAATCTATTGAGACAATAAGATGTAATAGAAAAAAGCTTAATCACCCAATGTCTGAATATAAAAGATAAAATGAAAGATTTGATGAAAATTTTGATGGAGGATCAAATCCCTAGTTTCAAGACCATTAGCCTAGCTCATATGAACACAATCATAGGATTGATTATGGATAATATCAAGGGTTTGAGAACATGGTTTAAATGTTTAGAGGGTCTCCTTAACGATGATAAGGAGATGATTACCAAAATGGAACATTTCCTTGGGAACATGATCCTCAAATCAACTACACTCAGTTCCATGGGCCTCACCACAGATCAATATTTCTAGCATATAACCACCCTAATTGTGTAAGAAGTTAGGAGAAAGAGCCAAGTTAGATATGGAGTGGATAATAGCAGGGTCATGGATATGATCTTGATAGTAGAGGAAAATATTATTGAAGCTAAGAGCATTAAAGAATCCTTGAAAATAAATAATAGAGACTTTAGAAACATGGTAGACCAAGAATATGAAATATTTATGTATCCTATTTTTAACCTCAGGTTGATTGATGAGCAACATGATAAGACAATGAAGATTCTTTAGCAAAAACAAGGGAATGCATCAACACATGGTCCTAAAAGTTATAAATATTATTTTTTTTAGAAACTTTGTAATATTTTGAAACTATAATATTATTTTTTTAAAGACATGTGCATCTTGAAAAACACATTGCCTATAGGTTAATCCACTTGAGAAATTTTAGTGTATTCTAGAACTTTTGTAGAAATGATAGCTATCTATACACTTTCAATTTTGTAATTGGATATGACTAATCAAAATATGTCCTTGAATTCTATAAAAAGAGTATGGTCATTTGTAACAGTGATTTTTTATCCAAAAACTAGTTTAAACTTTTGACCAATTAATGCAAGTGAGGAATTCTACAAATATTGTCCATATTTATTTGTATCATTTGTTATTATGGTTTCTCTCTCACTTGCTTGTTCCTGTTGCCAAATTTGGATGGTTATTATGAATTTTTATAGTGAATCTCTTAATTTTAGAGTTTTTAACTTATGTTAATGTTAGGTTTATTGAAATTTCTTAGGTTCATTTCATTTCCTTTACTCTTCTTGCATTTAGGCTAATGTTGTTTGCTTGTCAGGGTAAATACTTAAAGTGAACTTAGTTCTTATTTAAAAATTTCTCATTCTCTAGATGTTTGTTTGATGTTTGATAAGATTTGAGATCATACTTCATGTTACAAATTGGTTAAGTTCATTCTTGCATAATATTTGAACTTTGTCATGATATTTGTGATAAATATCAATAACAACTCGTTTCTACCTTACCCTTTCTTTTGCTTCTTTTTTAACTAGATCACTCTAACTTAATTTACATTGTAAATAATCATTTTATATTAGTAATTATATTATAATTTGATCATAATTCACTTATATTAGCTCATATTTCTTACTCTTTTCAAAGATAACTAATTGTCTAAAATGTCTCCTAACCCCCAAAATTTATAAATATTATGAAATAGTCCACTTGTTTTGCTTCTATTCCATCAATAGATAATAGGATTATCACAACCTAAAATTCATGAATAAAATTATTTTAAGTCTAAAATGAGAATTTTTATTTAAACACTATGAGAACCTATGATACACATTAAAGAATCAAAAAATACACCATGATAAGGAGGGTTCCAAAGTCTCTAGTCTAACAGAATCATGCAATAAACCTAAGGGGTCCTAGGTTTTGATATTTCACCTAAAATAATAACCAAAAACATTAAATATAATCTAGTTCTTACCAAGTATTATGACACAAATTTGGGGTTTGATACATTAAAACTAAACATGCATATAATACATATACTCACGTCAATGTATATAGAATCCTATTACATGGTAGAGAAGTACTAATGCATATCTATCTACTCTTACAAAAAGAGAGATAAATTTAGGAATACTTACCTTGGAAGATGAACTCATCGAGCATCTATCTCTCCCTTAGACAAGGTGCTTAATAAGAGGTTTTTTTGGTATGTAATGATGATAAAGATAAATCAAATCTAGGTAACACAACCTATCAATGCATCCAAAAGACTTCTCCATAAGATAAGATATGTATCTCCAAAGAAAGTATGTAACCTTAAGCTTTATTTCTAAATTAGAATGGTCAATAACTAGATGTTCATTGGCTCTTACTTATTACTTTTCTTCTTATTAATAAATGATGGAAATGAACTTGTATTTATAGGTGGATTTGAGCCTAAACCCTTCTAAAAATCTTGGCTGACAAGTTCAACCTAGTTGATCTAGCATAGTTTAAGATAATAATTCACTATATCATGAGTTATATGATCAAAGGTCAACTATCTCCTAAGTGAACAATACACTGAAACTATACAAGGTCAACCCAATTAACCCAATACATTTGATTGACAAAATTAGAGTTAAGTGAGGAATAAGAGGATACAATGTAGCAAATATCTGGAATGGGTATAACAAATAATTACAATCTTAGGGTTAATGGTTTTAGGAGACAAGTGTGTAGATAACAAGTTCAAAAAGGGATAAAAATCCTATGTTAAACCAATGGTTTGCCCACACCTTTCCTAATGAACCACTTAAGGAATCCACTAAGAGAGATTAAGACTTGATGGGTTCCTACAAGATACAAAGTGTCAATAAGTGATAAAAGTTTGAAAATATTATGTGTATATAGCTTCTTTTGAACATCCATTAAAATTCATAAAATACACTAAGGGAAAAATGAAAAAAAATTCAAAGTGTGTAATTATCTAAGGCAAAAATGATGCAAGATGTTTCAACTAAAAATCCTATAAAGAAAGATATTGTGCAAGGGAACCCGATGAATGGTTAAGCTAAAACATTGTGAAATAAATTGCACAAACAAACTCTTTAAGTGGCTAAGACAAAAACACTACACAAAGAATTTTTCATAATGGATGTGGCCAAGATAAAGGAAAAACAAAGTGTATTTAAAGTCATAAATTGATTGAGGGTCAAGATAGAGTAAAACTTAGAGATGACTCAAAGAGTTAGGACTCAGTTAAGGAAATATAAATTCTAGTGCATGTTATTACTGACTACTTAATACAAATATATTATTCCTTCCTTAAAATATACTCTACTAATTAAGGCCATCATTGGATAGGTGATTTAACAAGAAAGTGCCTAAGGAAAATACTCTTTCGATGATAAACCATTATTTTCATTAGTTTAGCCTAATATGAAAACCATATAAGAGACTTGACTTTTCATTTAAAAATCATTGGTTAAAAAGGAATAAAATCATAATGAAGATATATTTAAAAGCTTATTCAAATGATTTGGTTGGTAATGGCCCTTGGATCATTTCATTCCATTCAAATGAAAAAGGGATCAAATGACATAATTTGCTATGAAGGAAAAACAAATCCATTAAGAAATATAAACAAGTATTCTCTATTAATTTTAAGTTAGTTTTGTTATGAGTAAGGTTTCTAGCATAGCACTTTATAAATTCCTTAATCAAGGATTATTTCGTAAAACATATTCTAGCAAAGTAATCATCTAAATTTTGACTATTCAGTCAATTTATAATGTCATTACAAATAATAAACTCATGAATTTTTACTTGAGGTCTTGTCAATAAGATAAGTTTGATTAATTAAATAATATCACGTTTAGATCATAAAGAGAGAGATAATTCTTATTAATAAGCCACTCAAGACAAATATTTAAGCAAAGAAAATAATCTAGCAATTTAATTCAAAGATTACAAAAGGCTAAAATGTCTTTTATACATATTAGATCCTTCCTAAAGTCCTATAATCTAAGAATTCATAATATATATAAATTAGTTTAATACTAAAGTTTCAATAAATAGAAAATAAATATTTTAATCCATAGTTGGAATATTATCCAAACTCTTTCTTTTATATGTTTATTACAAGCAGGTTGGTTGTTAAATCATGTATAATACATTATATTTGATCTAATTATTTAAATAGAAAAAGGTACATCTCTAGGCATAATTAAATAATGGAGGACTAATTAGTATTTAAATGTTCTCCTCATCCACTACCTAGCATATGTGGCCATAAAAATTAATGATCACCACCCAAACATTTGTCATTATTAAGTTATTTTTTCAGACACCCCCAAGTTTGAGACTCCCATCTCTGAGTATGTTTATTCACTTGGTAAAGGCAAGGGAAGATATCTAAGAAAGGGTATATTACATAATGTAATGCATATGCTAAAACCTATATTCCTATTCATGTTTGTTATCCAAAGAGACTCCTAGTCCCAAATACAAGTAACCAAGCATTCAAATGATCATTCAAGTGATGTTAAACATTTAAAAATGTAAACTATTGGGAAAGATTTCACAACATAACAAGGCTCTCCATTTTTTGGAGTAGAAATAAGAGAACTCACCTATGGATTATATACAATAGCCATGAGAGGTTAAGGACTCTACTATCATGTCTCATCATGAGAGAGATTAATAACTTCTAATGGGACATTCACATGAGGTTCAAGTATTCTACCACCATGCCCAAAAAAAGATGTCTTGACATTATTACACCATTAATATTTTCTTCATATAAAACTACTAAACTATGTAATAATGACATTAATACAATCAAATCAAAAAATTTGAAACATCCAAGTCAAATAAGGAGGATCACAACCTCTCTACAGCGCTCAACTAGGAAAAGAATTGCATGGTAGCAAATGTTCAATCATGGCAAGATAATAAGATAGGTAGAATAAAATAAGTGGTCCTACTATCCTTTAATAAAGAGAAATAAATAAATAACTATAATCATTTAATTTAAATTAAGGTGGAACAATCACTACAAGCCCTTCAAATGAGCAAGCATTACATGGAGGCTAATGCACAACCATAGGAAAATAAGGAAATAGGTAAAATAATCCAAGTGGTATTATTTCCCTAAGATCAAGAATATAAAATAGATAATATAATAATTTAATTATAAATATATAGTATAAAACATAAGTTATTATGAAGCCCACTTATCAACATTCATATCACTTGGGCACTATCCTCTAGTTATCTAGACTCAGATCTCCTAACTATTTGTTATTATCTACTACTTATCCTTATCTTGTGCTAAGCCTAACTTATTTTTGAATTGTCAAAAAGTATTAAACTAAGGGAGTTTAATACCTATATATATTTTTGATAATAAACCAACCACCAACCACTTTATAACCTATGCCTCATTAAGGGATGTTTTTTCCATGTTCAATTAAGGTACATCATAGCTTCATAGAATTTCATGGTTAATTCCAAGACTTACCTCTTTTACCACTTGATCTTAGACTAAGGAAATTAATGGAGTATATTTTAATTGGCCACTAGATAGTTTAGACATTGGCTTCAACATTTTAAGGCCAAGTGATAACAAGTTTCACTAACCAAGATTTGAGACTAGTTGCTTAAAACATATACTAAGTCAAAAAAGGTGGTGGACTAGGCATTTAATACTTAGCATGGGTTTAAGATGATTTTAAGGGTAAAACTAATTAATGATAAAACCATTCTTAACATAGTCTCTTTCCTTCATTGTCGCTTTCCTTGTTCCTACACACTTGATGCACACATCAAATTCCTCTAACCTAATAGCCAAAGCTATGGAATTTAATCAAACAAATCAATTTAAATTAATTAACCATAATTAATCATTTATATAATATCAACATACATAGAAAATTTCATATGGTTCAGTAAATAATTATTTTCCATTTAATAAGCTTATAAATAATGATTTAATACGATTTAAATCAATATATCTCATATACATAATTGAATTTCATATATAGACATTGCATAAAGAAATGTAATCATCATTATTTCATAAGTAAGTAATAAAAACATGATTTATAATAGTTCTTTGTCATGGTTTCCAACACATGAGAGCCTTCATGAAATCCTTGCATGCCTCAGATGGATGTGACTTAACCACATAATTTAAAAATTAGAACATAATTCATAATTTCATAGTAATATTTCCAAAGATCAAAAATTTACAAAATGGGGCCTTAAATCCCTTCCCCTTGTGAAAAATTCTTCTTGAATGTCACTCAAATAGGTGAGGATACTAAACCTTCAAAGTTGTAGCATCTTCCCAAGTAGTTGTTAATTCATCATACTTGTCCCATTAGACCTTTCCCTGATTCAGGTCTCTACCTTGAAGTTCTAGAGCCCTATATGCTAAAATATTGATGGAATAAAAATTAATATCCCCATTGGTCTCAAAATTTATGTACATCCAATATAATACATGAACAATTTTAGTAACATATAGATGTGAAATAAATACATGAAATACATCATGAACATGAGATAGGTTAGGTGGCAAGGCTAGTTTATAAGTTACTAGGCTAATGGTCTAGCAAAATGAGGTACCAAATTTGACCCTTTTCCATAATGGATGGGGATATTTTTGGATCTCACCATCAATAAAAATTTATCACCTATATTAAAATGTCAATCAATTATTTTTTCATCAACATACCACTTCTATTGATCCTTGGTAGTCTCCAGGTCCTACTGTATCTTAATCACTTGTCACTCCATGTCTTCTGGCATGGCAAGTCTAATCATGATTTTGTATTCGAGTTGGTCATACATTAGTGAGGCTATATAGGATCAACCATAAAAATCTTGTAAATGTGCCATCTTAATTTAATTATGATATCTATGACTATAAGAATATTCAATAAGATACAAATCATCTTCCTAATAGGATTGTTGGTCCATAACATACATATGCAACACGTCTTCTAATACCTAATTGAATATTTTAATCTATCCATTAGTATTGGGATGGTAGGAAGTAAAAAAATTGAGCTAAGTATCCAATGCCTTCTAAAAATAAGTCCAAAAATGATAAGTAAATACTAGATCTTGATTTGAAACAAACTTACATGGAATACCATGCAATCTAACAATGTCATCTAGAAATATATTTGCCACTGAATTGGCATTGTAAGTGATATTTATGGAAAAAAATTGAGCTTTTTTGGTTAACTTATCCACTATGACCATGATCACATCGTGATGATAAGTCAAGTTAGGCAAGATTACAATAAAATCCATGGAAATAGTGTCCCACTTCCATTTTACAATCTCATGAGGATTGTTATATCCTATTGGATGTTGATGTTCAACTTTTATCCTTTATCACTCAAAATAATGACCTAAAAATAAGTAATGTCACTTTTAAAATTGGCCCAATGATATAATGTTTTTCACTTGACATGTATTTTCTTAACTTTATTGTATACTTGGTAAGGATATTTATTAGACTTAGATAGAATTAGCTCATATAAGCCACATACCAAAATTATAGATCTAGATAAAAGCCTTCAAATTTACCTTTCAGACTACCAAAATCCAATAGCTGTCTTAATTCTTTATAGATGTTTTCCTCTATAAGTTGATTAAAAATCTATCTTCTCAAATTAGTTCACAAACTCATTATTAATAAATCATGATACCTCCTAATTAAGGCATCAATAGTTACATTTTCCTTTTATTTGATATACAATATTTCATAGTAATATTCACACAATAGTTCCATCCAACACCTTTGATGCACATTGAGGTTGGGATGATTAAATATATGTTTAAAACTCAAATGATCTATCTTTAAAACAAAATGATGACCAAGAAATAAGTGTTGCCATATTAAACAAGCATGAATGATGGTTTCAAATTCCATATCATGCATGGGGTATCTCATCTCATAATCCTTTAGTTTATGAGATTCATACATAATACATTTTCCTTATTTCATGAGTACATATCCCAATCCTTCCTTTTATGCATCAATGGAAACAAGGAATTTTCCCATAAGATTAGGCATAGCCAAAATTTGTGTACTAGTGAGTTGATATTTTAATATCTAAAAAACTTCCTCACACATTATTTTCCAAACAAAATTCTTCCCATTTGTTTGAAGTTATGTTATGGGATTATGAATGCAAGAAAAATTATAAATAAAGAATCTATAATATCTTGCCAATATCATGAAGATGTGAACTTACTAAACATTATAGGGTGCTGGAAATTCCATAATGGCTTGAATCTTAGTAGGATCCATAAAGATTCTTTCTCTTGAAATTATGTGCATAAGATATTACACCTCAGAATACACAAATATGCACTTATCCAAGTTTCCAAACAATCCATTTTATCTTAAAACATGTAGGACTTGCCTTAAATGGTCCTCATTATCCTCTTAATTTTAAGAATAAATTAGAATTTCATCAATAAACACTAATATGAATCAATCTAAACAGGAGTGAAAAACTCTATTCATCAAACTCATGAGTACTTTTGTATCATTAATCAACCCAAATTATACAACTCAACTCATAATTACCATACTATGTTTAAAACACATTCTTACTAATATTAGGCTCTGTGATAAATAATTGATGATATTGTATTTAAAATCAATCTTGGAGAAAAAATTGGTTCCCTATATTTGATCAAACAAATCACCAATTTTAGGCAAGGGATAATGGTTCTTAATCATTACCTGATTCAATTGGTGAAAATCAATGCATAACTTAAAGGATACATCCATATTATTCATAAATATGACTAGTGCTTCCCCTAGGGACACATAATGATGAATCAATACTTTCTGCAAGAGTTTCTCAAGTTATAACTTGACTTCACACAATTCTGGGGTGGTCATTACATATGGTTATTTTTATATGGGCTCAATGCAAAGTATTAATTCAATCTAAAAATCAATATCCCATGGAAGATACATAACTAGTAATCCATCTATAAACACCCATAAAATAGTATGGTCATCTACAAAAGCTTTATTTAACTCATCTCACCTATCACTTACCATGATAGAATATAATTGACAACCTTTCTTTACACTCTTTTTATGTTTCATCATAGTGATCATGTGAATATAAATAGGTATCTTGACTCCAGATATTACCATAAGTGTCCCAAGGTCATCTTCACCTTTGATAACCTTTTCATGACAATCTGACTTACTTTATGAGCTGCAAGCCAATCCATACCAAATATGATGTCGTATGTGCCTAAATAAATAATGTGAAAGTCTAATATAGTGGAAAGGACACCAAGGTCTAATACACAACTACTCACTAGGGATCTAATGAACATCTTATCCCCAAAGGCCAACTCAACTACCCATCTTTCTAACTACCTAAAAACCACCAACCCATAATGGTCCATGATACAAGAAAATCTAAAGGAATCTAACTCTCTTGAATAAAAAAATAGAAACTTAATTTTTTCTTATCTTACCTATGATTTCTATGAATATTATCTAATGCTTAGCTTTATGATCATCCACTAATGCATAAATTCTATGTCCTTGACCCACATCTCCCACTGTCTACTCCAATAATGGAGAATTCTTCTTACTAGTAGTTGATATTCCAAGAGGAATATCTCATGTGAAATGGTCAGTAGATATACACATTAAAGAAACACCTTTTAATGGACTCACCCTAAGGGGGATCTAGTTGTCCCAGGTCTAAAATGAGTGATTGACCCACATGGTCTTACTTTCTTAGATTGCTGAATTCATGCAATCCCAATCTACTGATGGTCCTATGGTATAGCATCACCTCACCTCTACTTTTATTAATCTAATTGATTCATAATTTGACTATATAAAAAATGATTACCTTTATATTTTTATTACTAAGGGGGCCTAAAGTTAGTTTGAGTTATTTTATAACCTTCCTTAGGTGTAGGCTATGTAACCTGTGACCTCGAGTCATGTTGAGATTTATATTTGCTATGAAAATTTTATTAGGCATCCTACGTCTTTCCATGAGACTCCTTGGCCAAGTAATCCTTTTTAAAGACTATTTATAAGGTTACAAGATCTAGAATACCCATTTCACTAGCCAAATTCAAATTCAGGCCTCTAATGAACTTTTTCACTCAGATTATCTCATCTATGGAACCTTACACATATATAATTAAGTACAAAAATAACACTCATATTAATAAATAATATCAATCCCTTGTCAAATGTGGTGAAATTCATCCACCTTCTTCTGAACATAATGAGAGGATAGGTAGCATGATCTAAACTTCTCAAATAATTCCCAAGTGATGAAAGTTAGCATTAGGTGGAGATTATTCTCCTCTCCTTCCCAGAACATCTTTGTTGAATCCATAATAATATAGGTGCCCAAATAGGCCTTGCCATTATCATCATATTCATATAAGGTAGAACTTCCTATCATGCTTACCAACCAAGATTTTGTGATAAATTCTTCCAACATACCATCAAAAGTTGGAGGGTGTAGCCTAATGAAATATTTAAGTAAATATCCAACCATAGGTCTAAAAGGATTATCCATGTCTCATATCTCTTATCACTCACCATGGTGATGCAATTCATATCTATCACCCTTATAATGTTGACAAGGAATACTCCTAGATTTATTTCTTTAAACTAATCTTTATTCATCCTAGGAATGTTGTGGAGATTGCCTCTCCACCTCTAAAAGTGTTTCTAGTAGTCTCTCCTATAAAACATCTTTAATATTTTGTATAGTTGACATGATTTAGGGTCCAATTTCATTTAGTCCTTATTAAATTGGAGGCTCATGCTTACCAAAGGAATTTTCACCATGACATTCTCATCATCTTCCTCTCATTTTTTATACCAACAGGTAGACATAAGATCACATGTGCAAACTAAAAATCAAAAATCAATTTAAAATACCTAGATCTCCTAGTGTTATAACCTAGGCTCTGATACCAAAATGCCATTCCCATTTTTCTCTCAAAAATAATAGACATGACACAATAATTTCAATTATAAATCCACAAAATACTTGTGAATATGAATAAAAAACCAAATTCATTCCATACATAAAACATTGCAAGGAGAATCCTTCTAATTCTAGTAGAACTAATTAGAGCATGACATAAATATGAATGATACAATATTGATTCATTTGTCTAGCACTCATAATTACCAATGAGCTCACACCAATGATTATTATGCTTATGAATATGAAACAATTATCAATTTAGACCTAGTTTAAAGTTAACATAGCCAACATAAATGTGGTATCTTTGATGGCTCCTAGGTCATGTGGGATCCACTTTATACTCTCATGGACCTTTCTTTCCATGTGTAATCCTACCACTACCTGTTGGTCTAATAAGCTTTTGCATTGCACCTATATCCCTAGGAATATAATCTATCATGATGATGCCATGTGGCAACATCCCACTAACTCATCATCTCAAAGGTAAGCTCCTTGTATGATCAATTATAGGATCATGTGTCACCAATATGATGCCACATGGTAAAATATTGCTCACCTAATAGCCTAGAGGCAAGTTCTTATATGATCACATCTAGGATCGTAGGTCATCAAGATTATTTCATGTGGAAACATCCCACTTACCTGATATCATGAAGGCTTGACACTTTTTACATTCCTATATGGAATTATGTGTTACCATGATGATGCCACATGGGACCATCCTACTCACACACTAGCCTCGCATTTATCATAATTCAAACCATAGTGACATCACTCCTAAGTTAATAGGATCATGACATGTGGCTTCCTTTGAACCATCCATCATAAGTTGTGAAATCAACTAAGGAAAAAAAATTTAAAAAAGGCCAAAGTGAGTAATCAACTAAGGAAAAAATGTCATGGGATGTTCTAGATAAAAATCATATAAGTCAAGGCACTACATAAGGGAACTTGATGAACAACTAAGGAAAAATGTTGCACAAGAAAATATGAAAGAAAAGTATTTAAGTGGATAAGGATAAAACACTATGTAAGGAAGTTTTCTAAATGGATATGGTTGAGACAAAGGCAAAAATAGGTGTAGTTAAAGTCATAAATTGAGCAAGGCTTGAGATGCAGTAAAACTCATAGATGACTTAGAGAGTTAGGAATTGGCTAAGGAAATAGAAATGCTTGTATAGGTTATTATTGACTAATTAATCCATACATAGTCTTCCTTATTTACAAGATATTATGCTAAATAAGACCATCATTGTTTAAGTGATTAAACAATAAGGTGTCTAGGTAAAATACTCTTTTGATGTTAAACCAATATTCACATTAGTTTTTCCAAATATACAAACCATATGAGAGACTTTAATTTTAACTAGAAACTCACTGGTTAAAAAGGAATACACTCATAATTAGGATTACTTGAAAGGCTCAGTTAAATTATTTATTTGGTAATGGGACTTGGCTCATTTCATTCCATTCAATGGTAAAAAGGTCAAACAACAAAAAAATTTATGAAGCAAAAACAACTCAAACAAGATAGATTAACAATACTTATTTTGTTTTAAGTTAGTTTTTTTAGATGAAGGTTTCCATCATAAAAATTTATAAATACCTCAATCCATGACTATTCCACAAAACATATTTTAGAAAAGTAATCATCTACATTATAACTATTTATTAAAGATATAATGTCATTCCCAATAACAAACTCATAGATGTTTACTTGAGTTATTATCAATAAGGTAAGTTTGACTCATTAAATCATATCACATTTAGATCATAAATAGAGACACAATGTTATTTAACAAGCTACTCAAGACAAAGTTTTAAGCAAGGAAAACAATCTATCAATTAATTAAAATAGCCCAAAAGGCTAAATAGTCTTTTACACATATTTTATCCTTTTGAAGGTCCTATAATCCAAGAATTCATAATAGATATAAATTAGTTTAATACTAAAATTTCAATAAATAGAAAACATATATTTTAATCCATAGTTGGAATATTATCCAAACTCTTTCTTTTTAAAGTTTGTTACAAGTAAGTTGATTGCTAAAGTATTAATAATACATTAAATTTGATAAAATTAATTATGTATAAAGAGGTCCATATATAGGTATGATTAAATAATGGAGGACCATTCAGTCTTAAATGGTGTTCCTTGTCTACTCCTAACCATCTACTAGCCATAAGAAGGAAGGCTCACTACCCAAATTATTGTCATCATTAAGTTATTGTTCTAGACACCCTCAAGCTTGAGACTCCTAGCTCTGAGCATGTCTATATCACTTGGTAAAGGAAAGGGTTGATATTTAAGTAAGGGTATTAGACACAAGGGAATTACCATTCGAAAACTAATAGTCATATTATTTATTCTTAACCAAAGATAATCCCATTCCCAAATACAAGTGAACAAACATTTAAATAATCATTCAATTGAAGATAATTATTCCAAAATATAAACTACTAGATAAAATTTCATAGCATAAAAGGGCCTATTATTTTTTGGATTATTAAGATGATAACTCACTCTATTACTTTCATACAATAGTCCTGGGAGGTTTAAGTAGTATACTATCATGCCTCATAATGAGATGGATTAACAAATTCCACAATAACATTCATAGGAATGTCAATAATTTTTCCAACATGCACAATATAGGAGGGCTTGTCATTATTTTACCATGAAGTTGATGCTCATATGCAACCACTACATTATGTCACAACAACATTAATATGATTTAAGTAAAAAATTGAAACATACAAGTCAAGTAAGGAGGAACACAACCTATCCAAGGCCCTCAACTAGGCAAAGAATTACATGGTGGCCAATACACAACCATGGTAAATGTTGACCATTTTTACCATAAGACAAAATGGGTCAGCCCCCTATAGTTAGAACATTGTATAGGGTATTTTTTATAATGTCATGGTGCATGATTGTAGTCTAATTAATGTCATTTCATATGCCATTCTAGTCTTGGTTATGGTCTATTTCAATCCTTATGTCATTTGATATCTTAGAGGTCATTTTAGGGTCATATATGAAAATGGAAGGTCTTTATGGTGATCAATGTAGTTAAAACATGAAAAAAGTTTGCTTATACCTCAAGGAATTCATATAAGATTCCAAAGAGTTGCAAAAGTTTAGAAATAAGCCTTGTGAAGCCAAACCATCATTAGGTCATCACAAGTAAACTAAAATGGAGTAGCTTGAGTATGTAATTTTTAAATATTCTCAAAAAACTTCATGTGACCATTATACCATATACAAGCAATGTCCTTAGTGATAAGATCTTGCTCTATAATTTCATATCTTGATGATCCTTCTATCTTGAGATCTAAACCTGTAAATTTTATTTACCAAGTCTAAGGAGTCAGGTCATCTAGGACATCATCCAAGAATAAACAAACCAACTCTTTTGTGCATTTTTATCTTCAATTAGGAAGCCCTTGTGAGCTAAAGAATTCTAGTGATAGGAAGTTCTTCATGTTGAGAACATACTTAGAAAGTTTCAAGTCCACATGAGCTTTTTGGCTCAAGTTATAAGCTTCTAAATATGGACCTACAACATAAGACATTCATTCTAACATCCAGTTTAAGCATGATAAAAACAAATCCTTTTGAGCTTAAATTTGATAGTCACATGATCATCAATGATGATCACATGAAATTCATTTGATGAGAGCATGGATATAAATTTTAAGCTCATAAAATAGCCATTGGTTTTCAAAACGTGGGTCCTAACATATCTAATAGTTTGTGTTAGATCGTACATCTTCATGTAATGATGCAAGATGAGTCAAACATTAAAGGGTATTGAGAGATTGTCATGTGGCATAAGCATGTGAGTTGACAAGGTGACAATAAGATCATGAAATCAAATGTAGGGATACCACATGGCATAAGCTTGGATAGGGTTGAAAATTCAAGGGTAAGATTAATGACTCATGGTTATATTTACTAAGTAGGATCGATGGTGTGAGCAAAAAGTCAATATGTCAACAAGTTGAGTTAGATATCAACAACTAGTTAGAACAAATGTGAGTCTATGAATTTGGACAAAATTTAAGAGATTATTTTTTACCAAGGTAAATGGGTATTGTAGGGTCATTGAACCATCATTGAATATCAATTCAATGCCATAAAAATAACATAATGATGTAGTTAAGTGATCAAGAACATATAGGGAAGTCATTGAAGATCAATATGGACCTCTAGTTCATAGATTTATAACATGTAAGGTCCATTTTTAATGATTTCATCATTGTCTTCTGACTATGTTATAGATTCTCAAAAGGACCTATGAATATGGTGAACCCTCAGTTTCTACAATGACATAATGGATCTATTTAGACCTAATAGGAACCAAGCATCGATCAGAATCATAATATAATGACTATAGGAAAACCAATAGTCTAAGATTGTTTTTCCATCTACAATGGACACATGAGCAAGGGGGGAAGTTTAATAATTATCCAATTACAACAAGAGATATCATTACAAAGGATGCCTTGAAGGCATACACATACACCCCAATGGTTTAATATCTAGGATAAACTACATGAAAGGTACCCCTTCTCTCCATTGTGCATGACATGACAAACTTCTTTGGAGTAGTTAGTACCAGGATAAATTTCTAACAGATAGATCAAATTGTTCTAGCTACATTGATGCTAGAACTTAGCTCAAAACCACTTGATCTCATCACTATAACTTTATTATAGTATGAGTGAAGGAATAATGAACTCTTACAACTACTTGAGTTGACCAAAATCAATCAATAAGTTCTAAATAAACATATTGATAGACGTAGTTATATCTATGTTTCAAATGAGTTTGAACTCGTTTGGTTCCCCTTGAAACTTCTCTTTTCTTGATTCTCTCTCTAAAATGCTCTAATTAACTACCATTTTGGCCTTTGAAAAGATATAACCCACCATGTATGGTGAATCCTTGCTAGACTAATGTCATATTTTGCATTTCAACATTAATGCAAGTCTATTTTTGAGTTTTGAACAATTGTCTAAGTCTACAAGTGATGTATGGTGATGAGAAGTGATAACTATCTATCCTTCTTTCCCTTATCCTTTTATGTTTAAGTAAGAGTTCCCAATCTAAAAGGTCACATAGAGTGTATTATATTGTGTAAAGATTTTTCAAGTGTAAAATTGTCCTTAGAGTGTGTAATCTACCCTCTAGTTCATTTTCCTTATGTTTTTGCTCACATCTCACGTCTACATTGAAATGATCATGTTAGAACCCATTAAGACTTAGATACTAGTTTGTATTCTTTTTTTCATCATGGTATAAATATGATGGTAATGTGGAAGAAAATTTTGGTATATCACCTCCTTTATAGTAGGTTTAATTTATGCATTCTCTAACTCTTTTCCCCATAAGTAAGTAGTTTTTCAAGTAATAAACATTGCATGATATATTCAAGGAGCTAGCCCTTAAATATAGAGGCTCATTTCCAATATAGGTAAATCCATATACCTTTAAATATTCACATGTTTCCAAAATATATAAGAATCCTAAACAACTTCTTTTAGTGTACAAGATATTGATGACAATAGTTCTATTGTGTCCGATGGGACACATTATCTTCCAAATAACTTGTCAAGGTGAATTTTGGTCTTGACAAATACCAGCTACAAATTGGTGTACTACTCAATTTTTGGTGACTTCTTCAAGGTAAATCAGGTTCCATACCATTATTTTGAATTAAAATTTCCTCCATAATTCATGGTCCTCACTAGGTCATCCTCTACTAGAACATCTAATCCTATTAACCCACCCATTCAACCTAAAATCCCTCTTGTGATTCAGTATCCATAGCCTAATCTACCCTTTTAAGAATGAGTAGATGTTTTTAGGGAAGAATAGGTTAAAGAGGTTTAAAATTTTTAAGATCTTGAAGAAGAAGATATGGCTAGACCTCATGCTTTCCCTAACTTCAATACTGATAATCCAATTCAACTTTATGTATATGATGCCATTCTTCCTAACACCATAAAAAGTGTGCCCACACTCAATGATGAGAGTCATATCATACCTATTGAGAACATTAGAGATGTTTATAACTATTTTAGTTTCTATAATATTTTTTGAGAAAGCATTTCCATTATACTCCTTGTCATGTCCCTTAAAGGGAAGGCTCTTAATTGGTATAGGACTCTAAAATGTCAATGCATAATAACATGGGATAAGTTTGGAGTGTTTTTTACTTCTATATTTGGAAATGATAGTGACCATGCTTCTCTCATACATAAACTCAACATGATAAAAAGGGGACCCAAATAAATAATGCATGACTTCAATTAAAGGTTTCAAAAGACTTGGCATAGATTTCCTCCTCCCATAAGACCACTTGATACTTTTGTGTTTCCTACTTACTTGAAAGACATTAAGACTAAAATTGATATCATGCTTCAATATATGGGAGATTACACCCTACCTAAGGCATATGAACTACTTATCAGAGCTGAAAATAATCTCATCCAAGATGGAAGGTTGCCACCTAAGGTTTTTATGCCTCGTTTATCTCATAATTATACTATTAATCTAGATGTAGATAAAGTTCCTAATGCCAATACCAAAACTAAGATGCTTCCTAGGCAAGCAAAAAATAATGTTGATTAGAAAGCAAAGTTCCTAGACTTAAAAGCTCAAAATAGGCAAACTAATATACAATAAGGTACCTATCATAACCCTTACCCATATTATCAACAACATGTTTAAAAATATGGAAGAGTAAGAGGATAATGGCATCCTAATCCCAATAGGCTTGATAATGCATACAATCATAACTCTACCACTAATTTAAGGGAGATGTTACTAAGTCAAAAAAAATTGTTACAGGGAGAAGATTAGAAATAAGACTAATTAAGGGATGCCAATGAGAGTGGAGAGTAGGTTTTGGTGTCTCATGAGTATTTACTCCCCTCTTATCAAATTAAAAGGAGGTGATGATGTAAGTTAATGAGGATTGGTAACCTCAAGGAAAGATCTTCACCAATTTTCTAGTTGAAGACACTTTTGTGATAAATCAAGGAGCCTCTATTTTATAAAATATAAGGGCTAAGAGGAAGGATATAGGAGGTGGTATTAACATACCCATAGGCTCATCTAATCTTCCTACAAGGCAACATGATATAATTACAAGTGTGACATTTTTGAAAACTTCTACATCTCCATCAGGCTAAAATATGGTAAGGTCTACTCCTATTCCTCAAGTTCCAAGTAACTCCATACCTAAAAAATCAAAAAATAAAGTAAGCATGGATTATTTAAACATTTTATACTCTTTTAATAACACTAAAACATCCATTTATGTTTAGGCTATCCTTCATAAGCATGGTAAAAAAGAACTCCTATAGAATCAATTATCTTTTATCCTTGCTAGTATCTCACCCTCAAATCAATGTCATGGCCATGTTGATCTTAAAAATTTTCCTAGTGCCATTATTAACCATCCACTATGGCTGAGAAACCTCCACCATTTTACCTCACTTGTATTATAGGTGACATGTTAGTACAAAATTGCATAGTTGATAGTGAAGCTTCTACTTTTATCATGCCCAAAGTTGTAGTTGACAACCTGGGCTTGAAATATGAGCCACGTAATTAAGGGGTCAATTAATTAGATGGTAAACCTTTTAATATGGTAGGATTGATAAAAGGATTGAAGGTTTTCTTTTACACTTGTCCTAGTTTTCCTATTTTATAAGACATAGTTGTAGTTGATCTCCCAACCCACTATGCAATCTTCCTATCAGGAAAATTCATAGCCAAGATAGGTGGCTATTTATCATCTAACTAGGATTTATTATATTTTATAATAAGATAATGGATTAAGGTGATAATAAGGACACAACCTATTTTAAGGTTTGATATTGAACCTTACATTGATATAAGTTCTAATTTGAATTGTGTTGTTCATGAAGAAAAGGATTCTATTATAGATGATGGCACTTCCTCCAAGATTGAGGGCATTTTAGATTTTTTTCTTGATGGATATTGTACTAATTATTATGATAAATATCCTTATGATCTCATGGAGGAAACTAATCTAGGAGTATACTGTGTACATGAATAATGAGTACCAATAAATCTACTTGCTAAGGAAGAGGGGGAAAATGATGAGCTATGGAAGATGTTTTTTTATTGTTCAAGAAGTAAATTTGGTGTATGGGTTGGTTTTATGTTTATCTCTCCATCCAAATAATAGTATTATGCTTCATACAAATTTCATTTTATTTGTACTTGTAATGTGGCTGAGTCTGAAGGTTTGATTCATGGACTTCAATGGGTAAGGAGAAAAGGAATCAAGAATTTGCAAGTGTATGGAGATAATGAATTGTTTGTGCATCAAGTGAGGAATGTGATTACTTACAATAACCCTTTGATTAAGTCATATAGGCACAGGGTATGGGATTTTCTTGAAGACTTCAATGCATTCAATATATAATCAGTCTTAAGGGATAAAAATAGTCATGTTGATAGACTAGCTACCATAGGAGCTCAATTTTAAACTCCAACTACCACAAAGGAGGAAGGAAAATAGTCTAATATTAAGAACATTACAAAAAATTCTATACCTAATAATGAAGTTATTTGGCATGTGTTTGATAGTGACAAACACATTGCATGTTTCTTTCAAAATTAGGCTAAGTTTTCTTCGAGGAATCAAAGGAGGCTCCAAAAATAATTGGGTGATAAAATTTTACAAATAAGAACAAATAAGATACCTAAGGGTTTGTTGACATTAGAAAGTATCTTCAATTAGAATGATCAGAAGAAGAAGGAGAAAGTGAGTGTGTCTACAAAAGAGGATAATTATGAAAGGGTCTTGCTTTAAGAATAAACTCCTCAAACTAGGGAAGGTATGTCCTACATTAGAGAAGCAAACATTTATTGAGATGTGTAGATATTTTCATGATATATTTTCTTTGGATTATAAGGAACTCAAAGGATTTTATCCTAGCTTATCATCCCATACCATTGAGTTAGAACTTGGAGTTAAACTGGTTAGCTAGAAATAAAGACCGATCAACCCTACGATTGAGCAACTCATGAGGTTAGAACTTAAAAAACTCCTTGAGTCTGAGATATTATTTCCTATCAATAATTTAACATGGGTAGCTAGCCTTTTGTTTATCAGATGGGGAGATAAGATTTTTTGTAGACTTTACAGATCTTAATAGAGTGTCACTCAAAGATCACTATCCTCTACCCTCAATGGAGCACATTTTGCAAATGGTTTTAGGTTCTTAGTGTTTTTCTCTTCTAGATGGATATTCAGGCTATAATAAGATTTTAGTCAGTGAAGGTGATCAATTTAGGACAACCTTCACTACTAAATAGGTCAATTTTTCTTATATAAAGATTCATTTTAGTTTGTCTAATGATGGTGCCACATTTCAAAGAGCAATAGACATGGTTGTAGATGTCTAAATTTCATTTAATGTAAAAATGTACATTAATATATTTAATCATTATCCCTTAATTTATTTTAATCATTCTTCTTAATTTAATATTTAACATTTATTCCTAAAATTGATTAATTTATTTATTCAAATACTTTTAAAAATTCAATTGTGCACCTTTTATTCTTTATTTTAATTATTAATTCCTTAATTTACCAATTCAAACTTCTCCCACTTTTCTCTCCCTCATCCCAACAAAATCTAGGAAAACCTCCACTTCCTATGACTCCTCCACTAAGTTCTCAATCAATTTTGACTAAGTATGCTAACCAACCCCTCCTTTTCCTCACATAGTTTAAATATTCTCCATATTCATGGATGAGGACTCATTCTCAATCATTGATCATTTGGAACCTTGAAAAAGTCCAATTGATCCTCAACTATCAAATCATAATCCAAGCTTCTATAAATAGGCTTGAGAATCCTCCTTTTCAAGGGACACAAAATCTTGAGAAATCATAATTAGAATCTAGCAAATCATATTAAAATATTGTATCTAAAGTGAATCAAAGTCAATCTCTTGCATTCAAAAACTACCCATTTCACCTTTGCATTAGAGGAGTGAGCACCACATTTTGATAGTGAAAATTAGATCTAAATTGCAATGGAGGACACTTGTGTCTAAACTATGAAGGTTTTTGTTTATTTTTTCTTGCATTTGTTTCTCTAACATTGGTAAAATTTAGGTTAGAATAGGCTTGTTCTTTGTCTTTACACTTTTTAATCCATACATTTCTAGCACACCCAGTGGGACCAACCCACATCTTTTTAATCTTGTTCTTTTTTTTGCATTTAATTTATGTGTTTTTTGAGCTAGTATGAACTACATGTTGTGTGGGATTTCATGTTTGATTGAATTTTTTTTCTTATGTAACAAAGATTTCAGAGCATATTAAGAAATTTTGTTAGACTAAATAGTGTTTTTGTCACTTTTTCAATGTTTTTGTGCTTTTTTCTATGTATTCTAGGTTAACAATGATTTTGTATTAGCATAATAACTTTTTTAGAGAATAGTGATATCATTATACCCTGTAGCAATTTCAATATACTCATAGAAAAATTGTCATTTGGTGTAGTGATTTTGTGTTTTTACATAGTGATTTTGTCATTTGGTGCAACAATTTCATCTTTACCTACAACATTTTTTACGATAACAATTTTGTTGTTCTCTATAGTCATTTCATTAAGCATAATACTGATATTATTTTTGTAAGCCTTTTCTATTTTTTATCTTTTTCCTGCATGATCATTTCAGAATTTTGCTTTTTTGACTTAGTTGTGTGACAATGATTTCATCATAGAGGCTTGTTTTTTTTGTGTTTTTCATGGTTTTTCATTTTTTATAGGTTATATTATTCCTCAACCCAAGCAAAAAAAAATAACACCTTGTTTTCAGAATGCTAGCCAAATAAAATTGCAAAAAAGGAAAAAATTAAACCAAATTTATTTCATTCATTTTCACTAACATCTTTTATTTTTAGTCTTTGGTATTCCTAGTAAAAAATCACACTTTATTTTCTGAAAATTAAATCCATTTGTTATTTTTATCTTCTTGTTTAGTTTTAAAGTTTGTGTATGCTCTTTCCTTGACATCACATTGGTGATGATACCTAGAAATCAAAAGCAATCCTATAAATTATTTGGTACCTTATTTGATCTTGTGTATGCTCTTTCCTTGGCATCATGCCGATGACAATACCTAAAAATTATAAACAAGTACTAAATCTTTATTTATTTTTTATTAGGGGCTATATTGAGCATGGATTTCACCACCATGTAATAGGCCAAACCCCATTTTCTAATGGGTTATATAATTTGAGTCCCAACTATTTCAATTACCTAAGTGGTTATGTGTTTTGAGCACACCATGACATGAGGGGATTTCATGCTCTAATACCTAGGGTTTTAACAATTGACTCAATATTTTATATTTTTCATTCTCAAGACACTAAGACCATTATAGCCATGTTTATCACTTTAGGATAATATCTAAAAGTGCACATCTACATATCAATCTCTTCCATGGTTTTACTCCCCCTAACTAAACTTGTGTATACCTTAATCCTAGGATTTCCTCTTTACCATTCCACTTTGGTGCATCAGTTAGTGGTTAGTATCAAGAAGTTACCTTCCCCACACCCTTGAAACCAAACTCAGTAGGCCATGGGCATGGTAGGATCTTCCATGGTCATCACCTTGAAATATTAGGCTATATCTAAGAGCACAAATGAGTATGTGACAATAGAAAGCCCAAAAGTTGTTCAAAACACCCTTTTTCCTAGTTTTTATCCTTTTTTGTGTAAATTATTTGTTTTATTTCTTTGGTGTATGTCTTGAAACCACCTAGTTATATCTTTTTCTAAAAATATTTGTCAATATTTTGTCCATTGTAAAAAGGAATCATGGATTCTTAGAATAATAAAAATCCTAATTCATTTCCAAATCACAATTTAAATAGCCCACTTTATGATCTAGAGTTCAATTCACTTAACTTTGATTCAAGTTCACCTTTGAATCAATTTTACTATCAATCCAACTAAAACTTGAGTTTGAATATGCATTCAAGCTCCAATTTTAACCAATTAAACTACAACATGGATGGTTATTTGAAATATCTAAATTCCCCATCTAATCCTTATCAACAAATTTCCTCTTATTCATATTTTCTCTTGGGATAGAATTCTCATGTGAGGATATGATTAAACCATTCCCCTGATTATAGTGGTCAAAATTTTATGAATAAATCCCCTATTCCCATGTCATCTCCTTACTAAATATCACCTAACCAAAATCAAACCATGTATATAAATCCATATGGTTCAAACCCTGGTGTTGCCATGAATCACTCTTATAATCCACCCTCATCACCATTTTCCAATACTCATAACTATCAAAATGCTTCCACTAGCCAAATCCCAAATCAAGCAATCCCAAACACATTCCATTTCAATTCACCTTCTAACATGCATAAAAACTAATATTTCCATAATATTCATAAACAACCATTTAGTTTTACATCCACTTTGCCCCAAGGTTCAAATCCCCATTTTTACATGAACCCAACCAATCACTCTTCCCAAATCCAAGCCACTATTTCCATTCCATTTGCCATAAATGGATATCAAGACACTTCATCACATTACCCTTATGTCAATAGTATACCCATATTTCAACCAAATCATTATTAATTTTTTGAATAAAAGGCTCACATCCATCAAGAAATATCAGATGTTGAGTATATTAGGCATAATTATCCATCCATAGATCATAATTCTCACATCTCCTATCTTGTAAGATAAGAGATGGTAGATGTAGAGTATATTTAGCATAATCTACATCTTTTCATACTTGGTAAGCTAGAGTTACAAGTATGTCAATATCTCCCTTCATCACCAAATAATATTGTATTTTATCCTATTTAAAATTTGGATCCTTCATCTATCATCAATCAAACCACTATTTACAACCAAGCACCTACCTTTGATAAACATCCCATATACACAAAGACACCACCCAATCCACTTGCATACTTAACATATTATTTTAGATCACCACCCAAAATTCCACTATATGAAAAATATCTCAATCCAAAACCAAGCATTTCCAAAAAAAATAGTTACAAAGAGGTGTGGTGTGAAGACAATCCAACAAACTCTCATATTAGCCATAGTTTGACCTCAAGAAAAGGTATTGTAAAAAACTAATATTCACTTTATCTTAAAGTTAAAATAAAATTTAATATCCTCTTCAGTACCAACCATCATTTTAATAGTAGGCACAAATGTAGGAAAAAATAATAATGTTATAAGAAGGGAATAATCTTCATCCATCATTACTACCGACACTATCAACAATATCACAATAGTTTATTTGATTATCATCAACATGATTCATCCTTTTCCTATCAACATTGCATTACCTATACAAATAAAATAGAACTTAAAATAGATCATACCATTACACTAGAGTCATAGTAATTTGTCAATTATCACATCTATCAATCTCCATGAGAGTATCTATTTAAGAGAAACATTACTACATCAACCACTACTTGAAGCTCCAAGGGAGAACCATAGAATGGTCATAGATCAAAGAATTAGTTATATATTTCTTGAAAATAGTCATACCTAGGATATTACACACATTAAATCCATAAATCAACACACAACATGGAGTGATCTCCCTATAATTTTACAAGAATGAATCCTAACTCCAATATTACATACCTATTATATTGCATTAGTGAAATGGCATTATAGTGAGTTAAATTTGAAGCACACAATAATAAATTTGAGTATTCTAAATTCATGAAGGAATTGAGAATATTCAACACAAATATATCTTACTTTGACTTTTGTATTATCTTGTGGTTAATCCATGGTAGTTAGGTAAGAGATATTGGTTTTTGTACATTTGGAGAACTGATTATCCTATGGTGCTTGGTTATTTTAAATAATATAGCTTTCAATCCCTATAAATAAATTCATTCACATTCAATGGTGGTTAGACAAACTATTAGAAGATTTCTAGAGTTCAATTTTACCATTAAGCACACCAATGTAGGTTTCTTTGACAATTGCATCTTTTCATGACAAATTAAAGATACTACAAAATTTTGCCAATGAAATTTGTACCTAGACATATTTATCTAATAAGGGTTCCCTAATAATAAAATACTCTCAAGGTTGTTTTCTAGTAGTGCTTGGTGGGTTCAGCAACTTCATCCTAGTCATGTTATCTTTTGAGTTAATAACAGAACTGAAGTAGAAATTGATGAGGAAATCCAATCCAAACAACATCATTTATCTATATTTGGTATGGGGTGAAGTTAGGAGATCATGTACATTTGCATCTTGTATCCTTCCATGGGATACAAATGCTAAAATAATATATATATATATATATATATATATATACATATATATATATATATATATATATATATACATATATATATATACACACACATATATATATATATACATATATATACATATATATATATATATATACATACATATATATATATACATATATACATATATATATATACATATATACATATATATATATGTATATACATATATATATATATATATATATATATAATTTTAACATTTGTATCCCATGGAAGGATACAAGATGCAAATGTACATGATCTCCTAATTTCACCCCATACCAAATATAGATAAATAATGGTAAAATAATATATATATACTATTTTACCATTATTTATCTATATTTGGTATGGGGTTAAGTTAGGAGATCATGTACATTTGCATCTTGTATCCTTCCATGGGATACAAATTCTAAAATTATATATATATATATATATATATAGAGAGAGAGAGAGAGAGACACACACACACATGCACAAAATAAATAAATAAATAAAAATCATAAAAGCATAAAAGACTAAAAGTTCATATCAAACATGTTTTTTATTCATTAGTATTGCCTTAGTATTTGGGGCCATCTTATTAATATTGCATTCCATTGTTTTGTGAACTTAGTTTTATACATCATATGTGGTGAATAGTGATTATTTAAATTATTTATTTGTATAACATTGAAGCTTTCAAAACTGTAAATTATCAATATTACTATCTCAGATATCACCTCAAGAATTACAATACATTGGGTCATGATTAAGATGTTTATAAATAAAGTAAATCAATTCACTGTCACCATCATTTATGACCATGCTAGCTAATTAATTTTATCTAAAATATAGCTTATGATAAAGTCTCTTTTATTTTAAGGTTCTCATTTGAAAAACCTAGAAAATATTTCAAACATGCTAAAAGAAGAAAAGTGGAACACTTACTTGCCTATAATTGTCTTTGATGATGAATCCTTACATTTTATTAGTTGCATGGGACCATGATCAGGAAGTATGGTCTACCCATATAATCAAACATCCATATTTCAAGAAATTTATCAAAATCACAAATCAATATTTCTCACTCTTCATTGATCTTTAGTGAAGAGACTTTGTATCTTACTAGTTGCATAGGATTAACATTAGGGAGAGATATCCTTACTCACCTTTTTAATAGTCTTCAGTGAGAAGCCCATATGTATACTTAGTCACATGAGATTATATATTGGGAGTCACAATGCAAATGAAAATTGAATGGATGATCAAATATAAAAAAAATCTTCAAAAAATGGCTTTTTTATATGACTATGCTATAAAGAGAGTACTTTATCCCATTTACCAACTTTGTCAAAATATTGTTCTTTCAAGATAAATCTATTAAAGCTAGTATTTTCATAAATAAAAAATGACAATGTAAATATTACTACTATTTTTACGCAAATTTTCATTATCCTTTTAAAAATGTAATTTTGATCAACATGTCTTCATCTCATTGCAAATTCAGAGATACATGTTATGTACACAAATTATTAAGCTTTAATAGAAAAACAAATGATCATTGTATTTGACTAAATCTTGTATATATTATTGTTATTGAAAACTAGTTCCTCTAACATCATGTGTAAAAATCCATTATTTATAACTACTCTTTTTGCCTGGGGGCATGATATTTGTAATATTTATGTTGCATAAATTGATTTGTGTCATTTTGTTTCCCTTATATCATTGTTCAAATTTTGAGTTGTAATTGCATTTGTAAAACCAATATTATTACTCATAGTTCATGAGAGTGGCATCCATAATATTTCTATTCAAGACATTAAAAACTACAAAAAAATTCAAGAAAAATCATAAAATTATCAAAAAATATTTCAAAACTTCAAAAAGCACAAAAACATCAAAAAATTGGAGAAAATAACTACAAAAACATTCATAAAACATAAAAAATAAAACAATGTCAAAATAAAGTAAACAAATTCATGCATTTTGCATTATAACAATAGTAACCATTGCCCTTTCCTTCCATTCCTTTGTTCATTAGGTGGGTCATTCATGCATCAATTTCATCACACACTTCATTTGACTCATCAATCATTCACTTTTTCATCAATACCCATCTTTGGGAGAACTACATATGGTCTGATATCCACACATGGACATTGTCTAAGTAGATTATGTAAGAAATGCTTAGAGACACAGGCTCTCTAGGGTCAACTTAGCCACCACCTTCACCATCATCCATCCCCCTCTCCTTTAACTTTAGACCTATTTTATTTGCCTTCTCTCTCATCTATCTAGTGTTTAGTGCTTTCTCTTGAAAATAATTCTTATCATAACCCATGATTCTTTCTTTGCCTTAGCTATTTCCTTAGTTACTTTTATCCTTTATTTTATATCTTTGTCTTAGACATTTATTTGGTTAATTTTATCCTTTGTTTTACATCTTTTCCCTGGCCATTTGTTTGGTTTCTTTTTACATCTCTTTCATTCATAATCCATTTGGTTGTTTTATCTCTAAATCATTCTTGGTTTGTAAATCTTAGTTTATTTAGAATGCATTTTCTTACATTGAATCAATTATAAATAGTCATTCATTTACTGTTATTAGTCTATGTATGTCTTGTTTGTCTAGATTAATTCTTGTTGTTTTACTTTCTTGTTTATTATTGAAAAGATTATTTTGTGTAAATGCATACATAGTATGGTTATGACTATATCATGACATACTTTGATAAAGCAAATAATTTATTATTCATTTATTTTTACATGCTTACAACATCAATATTCATCATGATTATTCCATTTCATAAGTGATATTATGTTTTATAGCTACATTAATAATCAAGTTGCTCAAAATAGTCCAAATTTATCAAAATGCCAATGCAAAGATGAAAACCCATGTTATGTAGCAAATTCTCATTCATTTTATTTTATAAATAATTATACATTCATTTTATTTCATAGAAATCATGCATCCATACATAAAATAAATGATAAATATAATAAAAATGCATACATGATAAATACAACTAATATGTAAGAAAGTATGAAACAGTGATATCCATGTATCCATAAAAATAATAAGCCAAGTCCACAGTCTATAAAATTCAAAATCATCATGTATATATATCAAAATGTGTGTCTATAATAGATACAACATATGTATACATCAAAATATTCAACTTACTTATCGGCTGGCCTGATCCAAGTTTTTGAATTTTTAACTTGGTTTTTGGGCAAGAATGGAAGGCAAAAAATTTGGGGGGGATATGACTTTACCTCCTCCATGGGAATATATGGAATCCACCCCTAATAATAACTCATTATCAATGCACGTGATCCAAACCATGCCTTTCATTGTTAAGGGTTTGAAAGAGGCCATGTTGGGTGTAGTTCTAGATGGAGACTCTAGCTCATTGGGTGGTGATTTTATCTGAATGAGTATACCATTATACTTAAAGTGTGAGCATGTTAAAAACATAAAATTTCCTAACCACATTATGTTAATGGAGGTATCTTCCATGGCACACATGCTTATGGGAAGGTTCTTTGCATTTAGACCCAACATTGATCTCGTTAGGAATTATGTGAACTCAAAGTGAACTCTTAAGGGGAGTGTCTTAGCTAGCATGATGGTAAGATGATTGTTCATATTCAAATTTACCTCCTATCAGGACATGCTATCAATTTTAGCTAGAGGCTTAGGGATTTATATAAAAACTCACTTTCTTTGTGCAAATAGAAACAAAAATTTGACCCCAATATGGACCTCAACCAATCAACACTAGTCTAGGTTAGACTTCTAGGCCTCCCTCTAGATATTTTGGATGAGGAAATTTTTGGCTAGATTGACAAATCCTTCAGAGACTATGTGATTGTTGATAAAGTCACTAAGGTAAAAACTAGGTTAGTCTATGCTCACTTTTGTGTCAATGTTGATATTCTTAAAACACTTCCCACCTCTGTCACTCTAGAGTCCAAGTTTGGAAAATAGAACCAAAACATTTAGTATGAAAATTATAGGGTTTTCTATCAAAATTACATGAAACCAAGGCATTTTTTACTCAATGCAAGGCTCAAAAATTCTCCCCTTCTCTAAAATAGGTGCAGGACTAGGTGGAGACTACAAAGGATTATCCCTTTAAGGGGGACATCCTTAATCTCATTAACTCTCATCCTTCTTCACCTACTAAATTGTCTAAGGTTGTTGGGATGTTGAAATAATCTTACCAGGGATCCCTTAAGAAAGTGGATACGCCAGCTATGGTATTCCAAGGGGTGGTCTTTGAATAAAAGGTTCAATGCTTAGAAAAGAAGGTAAATAAGGCAATCCTTAAACATCTACTAGAGACCTAAGTCACCCCCTACCTCCCCTATAAAGGAGCTTAGGGTGAAAGGGTTGGTAAAGAAATATTATAAGGAACTTTTAGTAAATCTCTTGGAGGTGGCCTCCATTGGGAAATATCAATGCTTGGAGGAGGAGGCAGCTAAGGAAAAAACCAACAACCAAGTGGATGACCTAGATGGTAGAACTAAAGAAAGAGAGGAGGGTGAATTAGTCCAACCCTCTAGATCTCTTCTAAAGAAAATAGTTTAGAAGAATTCTCTTCAAGCTAGATATAGCCTAAAAATAAAAATATATATCTCTAAGTTAGATTTGAGCCCTATGCAGATAAGCTTCTCCTAGTCCCCTAGTACGGGAACTAGCAAGAGTGTAGAAGAGATAGAGGGTTGGTCCACTATGAAGAGAAAAGGCAAGGGCAGCTTTAGAAAGGTTGTATATGTGGGGGGGCGGGGAATGGTATAGGTATACCCTCACTCATGCAAACAAGGTAGAGAGAGATGGAAAAGGAGATTGTTAATGGTAGGTAGTATACTTTGATTGTCCCCCTATAAGGACTAAAAAATTAAAGATACTCTCCTAGAATATATGAGGGCTTAAGAACCATCACAAGTAGTTGTTTGTCAAAAACTACATTATGGATAATAATATAGATATCATATTACTTCAACAAGTGAATATGACTGAGGAAAACATCAAACTAGTGATTAAACACATTTGGCCCAATGATAACTATGCCATTAGTGGAGCTCCATGAGCTTCAAGAGGCATTGTCACTTTATAGAACCACAAATTTTAGGGGAAGGTAGTGACTAGCTCCAGGTATTATATGGAATTTTCATTCTATTGTAATCTTAATCAATGGATGATGATCAATGTCTACACCTTGAATACTCATCTTGGGAGAAAGGAGGTTTGGGATGACCTCTCAAACAAGATCAAAAGCTTTGGGAGAACTAATTGGATGATAGTGAGAGTTATGAACTTCCTTCTTTACCCATCAAAAAAAATGGGAGATCTAATAGGCCACTCTGATAGCATGGAAGACTTGGTGGATTTTTTAAGTAAGATAGGACTAATGGATATTGATCTAGAAGGTCAATCCTTCACCTGGTTCCATACAAGACAAATGAAAAATATTATTTAGGTAAAGCTTGATAGATTCTTAATATCTTTCAATTAGACCATAACCAATCTTTTTCATTTGACTACCCTTCCCAAGGTGGGTTCTGATCATAACCCATTATTATTAAGTTTGAAAGAAAGAAATATTAAATTCCCTTTCCCATTTAGATTTGAAATGATGTGGATGCTTCATCTAGAATTTAGGGACTATCTAACTGAGTGGTGGAACATTCCTATCCAATGGTTGGCTATATATAGGCTATCTCAAAAACTTGCTAATGTTAGAAACAAAGTTAAGAGATGGAATAAGTATACATTGAGGAATATTCTGGTTTAGAAAAAGAACATCATGGATCAATTATCATATATTAAAAATAGAATGGAGCATGGGGACTCATCAAAGGAGTTACAATCCTAGGAAAATTCCCTCTCAAAAGTCTAGATTCAAACCCTGAAGGAGGAAGAAGTCTTTTGGAGACAGAAGTCTAGGGTTCAATAGATTAAGTAGGAAGATAGGAATACTTCCTTCTTTCATCAATCTATTTTGAATCATAGGAAGAAAAAATCCATTAATAGACTCATGGATGAGAATAAAAATATGGTAGAGGAAGTTGAGGAAATTGGGAAATTGGTCACCAACTATTTTGAGTCCCTTCTGGCTACTCATCAAGCCAATACCACACCTAATGATACCAAGTTCCTTCTAGATTTAATCCCCTCCATTTTAACTAATGAATATAATAATCATCTAAATAAACCAATTATATAAGAGGAATTTAGGGATTTTATCTTTTCAATGGGATCTTTCAAAGCTCCAGGGCCAGATGGGTTCCTCCTAACTTTTTTTCAAACTTTTTGGGATATTATAGGGAAGGATGTTACCAACATGGCCAAGGATTTTTTTTGAATTAGAAAGATCCTACGGTATTTAAACAACACTTAAATAGCCTTAGTTTTGAAGAAGATAGATGCCTCCTCAATGACAAACTCTAGAGCAATTAGCTTCTATAATATGGTTTGTAAAATCTTCACCAAGATTTTCATTTTTAGATTAAAACTATTGTTAGACAAACTCATTGCTCCCAATCAAAAAGGTTTTGTTCTAGGTAGGAAAATTATAAATCCTTCTATCACCATGCATGAGATCATTCACTTAATCTTCAAGTGCAAAAAATTTGGTATGATATTTAAATTGGACATTTCCAAAACCTATTATAGAGTCAATTAGAATGTTATTGATCAAGGTTCTTTAGAAATTTGGTTTCCAAGATTATTTGATTAGCATAGTGAAGGAATGTGTCTCCATGGTCAAATTTTACATTTTGGTAAATGGATCTTCCAAAATTTGCTTTTCCTCTAGAGAGTTCTTAAGTAGGGGGAATACCTCTCCCCCTACCTTTTCATCTTACTATTAGATACAATGGGTAGAACTGCTTGTAACTTATTTGTGCAAGGTAGTCTTAGAGGTATCAAACCTACTTCCATGGTCTAGGCTTCGATAATCCAATAGTTTATAGATGGCACTATAATTTTTAGAACTACATATATTATGGAGGTAAGAAAATAGAAATACCTTCTCAATGCTTATAAATAGGATTCCAAATAGATTATCAATTTTGAGAAGAGTCACATCTATTTCTTAAACACCTAAGAAGACCTACAGTAGAAAATTATTGGAATTTTAGGCTATCGTAGTGAAAAATTATCTCATATATATCTCAGACTCCTACTTATGATCTCCAATGTCACCCTTGACTATTGGAATATGATCATAAAAAGAATATAGAGAAAACTGAATGGATGGAAAGGGGTGTTATTGAATCAAGTGGGAAAATCTCAACTTCTAAAAGCATCTCTATAAGGCATTCCTAATTATTTCCTTATCCTCTTTAGAATCCCAAGATATGTGGCTAAAAAGATTTAGTAGATTCAAAAAAGTTTTTCTAGTCAGGGGTAGAGGAAAAGAAGAGATTATCTCTAGTTAGATGGGATAAATTTTTCACCCACAAATTTTATGGGGGATTAGGTTTGAGAAAGATCCACCTAATGAATAAATCCCTCATGTCAAAAATGGGCTGGAACTTAATGCAAGGAAATAAGGAATGGAGTGAAATAATGAAAGATAAATACCTCAATAGGGATAGCTACAAGATGCTAAATGCTCATAGTCTTCCTAAAGGTTTGGTAATTTGAAATATGACTCTCAAAACTTGAAGTCTCATTCAAAGATGTAGTAAATGGAAGATTGGAGATGGTAGGATTTCAATATTTTGGGAAGATAAATGGTTGAAGGATCTACCTCTTAAAGGCATGAATTATGGTAGAATTTTTAATATATCTAGTATTTTCTTTGGTGATAAAGTGGCCAATTACATTAACAAGAATGAGGGCTCCAAGAATTGGAAGATTATTTTGGACTGTGTCTCTAGCCAAGAGAACTTAGAGTCTACTATGAAACTACAAGTGGAGTTGACTAAATTTAGGCTATCCATTTTTTATTAAACAAGATAAATTAATCTTGTAAAAGGATGACAAAGGGATATTCACTATGAATATTTCTTATATGCTACTTTTAAACTAGATTGAGGAAAAACCATGGGGGAAGGTTTGGATCCCCAAACTTATCTCAAACAATAATTTCTTCTTGTAAACTCTAATGCATAACAAAATATTGACCATTGATAATTTGAAGAAGAGATGATTCCAAATACCAAATAGGTGCATTAATGTCCACCCACATCATGTTGCATTGTAGTTTTACTCGAGAGGCCTAGAGTCTCACATTACAGAGACTAAACTTTAATTGGGTATTTAATGAGAAGGTGGAGGACTCAATTAAAACTTGAAGACCCCCTTTTACACCTTATTTCCATGTACTAAAGGAGATATGGTTTAAAATTTGCCCTCACATTGATTAGAGATTTTAGAAAGAATGTAACAAAAAATTATTCAAGGAAAAATACAAAACTCCCTTGGAGGTGTTTCTATCATTCTTCAAGCTTCTAGACAAGAATATCAATGCCTACAAATTCAAAGTTGTGGATAACCCTCTAGGTATAGAAACATGGAATTTAATATACTAATGGAATATTAATCCAAACATATTCCAAATTGATAATTATATAAATATAGATAGAGATAATACCAAATGGTCATTACCTCAAGAAGGATGGCACAAGATCAACTATCATGGGGCTACCAAAGGAAACCTAGGAGTGGCTAGTGGAGGAGGCATTATCAGATTAGACTAGGGCATGTTTGTGGTAGAATATGTAGGGGGATTGGTATCAAAATAAATAATGAGGTGGAAGACCAAGCCATACTATGGGATATCAGACTCGCAATCTTCTTGAACATTCAAAAACTTCATATCGAGGGGGATTTCCAAATAATAGTTAATGTTGTCCTTGGTTTAATGGGCATAGACTAGAAGTTGACCAACATAGTTGGAGATAATTATATGCTTATTTATTCTATGGAGGATAATAATGTCACCCATATTTACAAGGAGGGTAATGCAGCCATGTTTGTTATGGATAATTTAGGTAGCAATAGTAATGGTTGGTGTTGTTGGAAAAATTTGTCCATATTTCCCAATGGGATTCAAATTATTTTAAACAAAGATGGAAGAAAATAAATGGATTAATATATGTGGTATATTCACCACTCTCTCTCTCTCTTGGATTGATTAGAGGTGGAAACCATCCTTTGATTAGATGAAAGACTTTAAATGATCATGGTATGGACTATTCTAAATGCCAAGACTACACTTCCAAAAGTATTATTTTATATTATGTTTGGATTATACATAGATATTTATTTCATATAAATCTACCTAATAATTGCCTAAAGTTCCATAAGCAACATGTGGAAAATATTTGGTCGAACTATAGGCCTATCTAGAAATCGAGGAAGCTATTTACATTGGGACTTGCTAATTAAATGATAGTGTGGCCTAAAGTGAGAAGGAAAAGATAGGTGGATAACATACAAGATGATGGGATGGATAGTTTAATGATTATGAGGATGACATGGAAAATGATATAAGGGAGTGATGTCTATAGAGCTAGCTAGATAGTGGGTAATCACTTCCTCACATGCCCTAACTATTGTGATCGACATGGTTACACGAGATGGCAATCATGGAGTATTATTGAGACTAATTTAATGCATGTTAAAGGTTTTTAAAATATCCATAATAATTAAAAAGTGAAGAGATTAGGATTTTTATGGCTTTATTTCCTTGGAATATATTTGAGAAAACTTATTAGTTTGGTCAGGTACCCTAGTCTCTTCACTAATCTATTTCATGAGTTTTGTTTCTCTTAGGATTATAACATGGGTGTGGATATTGTTAAGATCAATCCATCTTCTATATAGTAATTTCCCCAAGACCTTATGGTTTAAAATATCATTTAGGAGGGAGAAGTGGCCTCCTTGTTTGAAGGGCTGATTGGGCATGACAAGAATTTGTCTCACTAGTTTGCAGAGTCTTGGATGGAGGATTCCAAAAGGGTTTCCATAGGTGGTATTAACTTTAAAGTCTCATATGAAGTAATATGGAAATCTAATAATCTTACCACAAAATTAAAGAAGATTAGTCAATGTAGCAAGGTGCAAACCCAAAAAATATTGCAATTTTCTTCAAAGAAGGTGAGGTGGCTGAGAAAATTCATGGGGGATTCAAAAGGGAGAAGATGTTAGCTCTATGGGGACAAATTTGTCTCATGTTAATGAAATAATTCACCCTTAAAGGTAGGTATAAGTTTTCTATCAATACCATTTTCTCTACTTAATCATTTCAGACATAGGTTAGAAATTATATTTCATTTATTAATGTCATCCTCCTTGGAGAATTAAATCAAGTTAGCTAAGGATATTTGGGATAATAACCTTGATAATCACCCCATCCCAATCCATCAAGGCCTTATTCTGAGACTCTATCACTTCCACCTAGCCTTGTGTCCCCCTAAACTAATTAAATGAGTTTGTTGGAAGATCCACTGACCAAACTATCTCTTAGAAAAAATAAAGGCAATAAATTCCTAGGGACCCCCAAAATTTGGTTGGGGGGGAAATACTATTATTTATGGCATTGTAGTAGATACCCCTCTTACTGACCCTCATTCCCTTTCCCATTTGCTTCCTATTGGTAAGTCTACCACTCCCAGTCAAAGACTTGGAAAGGTGTCCATTAAGATAAATCAGAAGGCTAATGAAGAAGAGGTTGATGTTCACCCTAAGAAGGTAAGGATTGGGATTGAAAATAATAGTGATTTTATAGATTTTGGAAATATTTTGACCCATGAGCCTAAACTAGTGGAGGATGGTAAGGGGGTAGTTTTAGTATTCACAGATCTAACTGAATTATTGATATCCCTTACATTAACCCCCAAGGCATTGATTTATCTGATGATTCTAATATTTTTGAAGATTACTTTAGAAAATATGGTGATGAAACCTGCTCTAAGTCAAAACATGAGATAGAGGAAATGAGATAGTTTCCTGAGATGAATGAACCCTACTCGGAGGAGATGGATGATGATGTTGTGGAAGTCCAAAGTTAGAAGAATGAAAGTAACAGTTCACTATGCACTAAGATGGCTGAAGAGCTCAAGGTAATCAAGGCCAAGATGGATAAGATGTACATAAAATGGAGGATTATGGTAGAATATGCTACCAAAGCCCTTAGTCATGCAACTTTAGTTTTCACTATGGTGAAATACTTTGATGGCAAGATCAAAAATGTTGGAGTGGATTGTCTTGGTGATTACAAAAAAATTATTGAATTTTTGGGTAAATATGGGATGACTAATAGTCCCTCATGTTTTATATGTTCTGTTACTTTACTTTTTGTTTATCTATTTTTATAGTGTTGTGTGTTCATTGTTAGTGTGTTGTTTATATCTTGTTTGAGACTTTTTTCCCATGGGGCAGCTTTGTATATGGCCTATGACACTCGTTTCCTACTTTTTAAATCAAAAACATATGTATACATCAATGTCATCTATCACATAACCCTAAGTCAAAATGAAGTCTCATCCTATCCTATATAAAGGGTGTCAACTCTCTAAAAAATATCTAGTTATCATGGTGTACCCTATGGTGGATGCATCCCTCATGATACCTATCTCACTGATCTCTTAGAATCCACTAGCCACATAGATCTAGTCAATGCTAATCATCTCACAAAATAATATATAAATGATGGCTCACACTAATCTATAACTACAAAAACCTCATATAGACTCCTATAGTAAGTGGCCTACTCCATAACCCTCATCACTCTATCCAAAATAACTAACTAACCTATCTCAGCTAGCTGTGTCCTAGCCTCTCACACACTATATGATCAAAAAAGTGTGGAGTAATTGGAATATGTTATCTCATACTGAATTGTCTCATTACCTTATCTAGTATATATCTCTCTATAATGTACACATATCTCCCAATGATGTAACATAGATTCATCATATAATCCATGTCTATCTCCTCATCTGGTCAGTCAAGCACAATGTCAATATATAACCTCCAAGTAATCTATTGGTTAGCTAGCTCATCCATAGCTCTCTTATAGAAATCTAGGTCACCCAAATGTGGCTTATGTACACCAAGACTCACATGCCATGCATAGGCCATCAAATCCCTTACCTATTGAGTGTCTAGGTATCTAACTGGTCTCTCAATCATAATGTGATTCTATCACCAAACCTATAGTAGTGTCGAAGGCCATATCTCAATTTGGCTAGAGTAAATGAAGTAATGCAAATTGCAATATAAACCAACTAAAACATAGGGTGCCCATACAAACCTAAACCCCATCTCCATCATGTCACCAATGACATATAATAACCTAATAGGACACAGCTTTCCACTCTTGTTAGGTAGCATCATGTCATTGATAATATCCATCAAAATAATAGCCAAATAATCTATCTTTAGATCTATGTAGTAGTCAACATTAATGCCATTCCTCACAACTAAGAACACACTCTCATCAAAAATATTTTATAGAGTCTCATCTTATGGACCCTATCCCTAGTACACTAGTCTACCTTGAATCAAAATGCCTAGTATCTGATATGCATCCTCTAAAGTAACATTCATCTCACCTATCGACAAGTGAAACATACTGATCTCACTACACCATCTCTTAGCCAATGTAGTCAATAAAGCTCTATAAACTCATACCTTAGGTATCTCTATAATGTAAGAAATATTAGACACCTCCAAAACACCTTACTCATACTCTATAAAGGTTGACAAATGTGACATAACATGTGACCTATGTTCGTAAGTCACTATTACTGGTAATACCTCCTAAAAATTAATGACATTTAATATTGTATAAAATTTTTAGACATTATATTTATGCATTTCTTTCATAAATTTCACTTCATCATCCATTATTATCAAAAACCCTAATTTTTTTGAAAACATCTAAAAAAATTGCTTTTGGTTATAATAAAATTACTTCACCCTTTGTAAAATCATTGCAAATAAAATCACTTCACATTTTAGAAATATCACTACCATGTTTAGAGATATCACTACAATTTTTGATGATTTCACTATAGTGATATTGTCTTAACCTAAAAAATAAAATTGCTTCTTAGAATAATGAAATCACGATGATGTTTGATGAAATCACTGTTTACCCAAACAAAATCATGAAAATTGACAATGATATCACAATTTTGAGCATAATAATTTCATTTTTGTCACTTTGTCACTTTTGAACCTTAATAAATGCTCAAAAAATTCAGAAATTCACAAAATTAGGAGACTTACCAGAGTCCCACTCCTCTCAAGTTTATGAAAATGTCTCACTCACTCCGCATGGTGCTCATAGTGAGAAATGTGGTCCATTTATCTTCATTAGACTTAGATTAAAACTCATTCTAATCACTTCTTTATCTTTAATTATGAATATTATTTACACAAATGATTTTTTAAACCCCCCTAAGCTTGTATTTATATTAAAACCCTAGTTAACATTTCATCTACTCAAACCAATCAATTGTTAATTATAAGCATTAAATCAAGTTATTTTCACAAAGTTGTCACACCCTTGAAATCATTTATCAATGTAAAATCCACCGATCATTTTCAAACTCAATCACTTTTTTCTATTTATGGATCCACAATTTATTATTTTTAGAATACATCATTCCCACACTTGCTACTATGCCCCCAAAGCCATTAGAAAACAACAATAAGTGTGGAATCTATAAGTGGCTTAAATTATTGATTTTCAAATAAAAGACCTAGTATTACCTTATTAAGGGTAACTCTTTTACATTTCAAACATAAAGCAAAATTGACATCAAAACTAAAATAGATTGATTTTTCATTCAATTGCTTAATTATTTGCACTTTTCATCAAATTTTGAGTGTTTTTCCATTTATCACACAAACACTCAAGGTGGCATTATCATACTAATTTTCATTCATTTTGGGCAAAATTTTTCTTTCTATCATTGACACTCTACTTCTTCTATTCTTCAAAATTTTGTTTCTTCATAACACCATTTCAAATATGGGAAAATGTAGACAACTAAATTTCATTTAGTGTCGAAATGTACCTTAATTTATTTAATCATTCTCCCTTAATTTATTTTAATAATTATTTTTAATTTAATAATTAACATTTCTTCCTAAAATCAATTAATTGATTTATTCAAATACTTTTGAAAAATTCAATTGTGCACCTTTTATTCTTTATTTTAATTACTTAATTCCTTAATTTAGCAATTTGAATATCTCCCACTTTTCTCTCCCTCATCCTAACCAATCCATAAAAACCTCCACTTATTATGAGTCCTCCACTGAGTTGTCAATCCATTTTGACTAATTCTGCTAACTAACCCATCCTTTTCCCCACCTAGTTATAATAGTCTCCATCCTCATGGATGAAGACACATCCTCAAATATTGATCATTTGGAACCTTAAAAAATTCCAATTGATCCTCCACCATTATATCATAATCCAAGCTTCTTTAAATAAACTTGAGAATCCTCATTTTCAAGGGACACAAAATCTTGAGATATCACAATCATGATCTAGCAAATCATAATCAAATATTGTATTCAAAGTGAATCGAATTCAATATCTTGCATCCAAATGTTTCCCATTTCACCTTTGCATTAGAGGAGTGAGAATCACATTTTGATAGGTCAAATTAGATCTGAATCATAATAGAGGATTCTTGTGTCTAAACTATGAAGGTTTTCTATTATTATTTCTCACAATTATTGCTCTAACATTGGTAGAATTTATCTTATAATAGACTTGTTCTTTGTTTTTGTGCATTTTAATTCATACAATGGCCTTAAAAGGTTTGATAAATGAGATGATATTGATTTATCTAGATGATATAACAATATTTTTTAAAGATGCTAATGAATAATTGCAACACTTGAGACAAGTGTTTTAAAGATGTAGGCAATATGGAATATCTCTTAACCCCAAAAAGTGCATCTATATTTTTCATGAAGGTAATCTCTTAGGATGTATTGTTTTAAAATATGGTTAGAATATTGATCCTAAGATAATAGATACTATTTTCGGTTTCATTGCCTTTCATAAGAAAGGTCTTCAAAGTTTATTTGGAAAGATAAATTTTTTATGGAGATTCATACCTAGTTTTGTATCCATGGTGAAACCTATCACAACTATGCTCAGGAAGAACCAAGTATTTTCTTGGACCAAGGAGGGTAAGAGAAATTTTGAAGCCATAAATAAAGTGATTGTAGAATATCCTACTCTGTTGAATATTTATTTTACTAAAGACTTCATGTTGTATTCATTTACTAACTTTGATACTATCTCAGCCGTGCTGATGCAAAAGAATGATGAGGGTGTGGAGTAGCCAACTGCATTCTTTCATGCAAGTTTATAAGATTATGAAGTCAAGTACACCTTTATGGATAAATAGGTCCTTGCTATTGTAAGAAGATTAAATAATTTAAAACATATGGTTTTAAATAATAAGATTCATGTTATGGTCTCTCATCCTAGTACCAAAGATTTTATTTTGAGTAAATATCTTAGTGAAAAGAAGATAGGGTGGATCACTAAGGTAATGGAGTATGATGTCTATATCAAATTGACAAAATTTATTAGGGGTAAAGGCATTTTTGAACATATATCTTTATATCTTCATGATTCAAAGGAAGAGGCTCTAATCATTCGTGATTATCCAAAATCAACTAGTTTATTGCCTCCACAAAGTTGGACATAAGATGTGATAAAATTTCTTTAAAATGGTGAGTATCCTAATAATATGAATAGATCACAAATGAGATATTTTATATTTTAATCTATTCCATTTTATCTTGTGTATGGTGTGATTTTTGTGAGGGACATCAATGATGTGCTATTGAGATGCATTGATAATGACCAGCTTAGAGTGTTGCTTGAGAAGTTCCATGATGGGATAGTAGGAGGAAATTTCTCTCCAAGAACCATAGCTACCAATATCATGAGGGCTGGTTATTATTGACCTAGCATCTTCAAGGATTTCCATGATTGGGTGAGAATGTGTAGACAATGTGCTTTCTTTTAGGAAATCAAAATCTTGCAGCTCTCCCATTGAAGCCTTTCCAAGTTGATCAACCTTTAATATAATGGGTTCTTTATTTAATTGGCATGATAAATCCCCCATCAAGTGCTAGTCACAAATGGACACTCATAGCAATATACTACTTGACAAGATGGGTTGAGGCACTAGAATTGAAGAAGTTAATGAGAGTACTATCATGGAGTTTTGTGAGAGCATCATAACAAGGTTTGACACTCCTACTATTATTTTAGATAATGCTCTTATTTTTATGGGTGATAAGGTAGTTGATTGGGAAAATAATAATGGAATATTCTTGAGCACTTCATCCAACTATTACCCTCAAGGTAATGGGCTAGTTTAATCTACTAACAAGAACTTGATCAAAATCATTAAGAGAACCTTGGAGCATAACCAAAGAGCTTGGAACACCAAATTGAAGACAACGTTATGGGATGATAGGATAGTTCCCAAAAGGTAAATAGGGAATTCTCTTTTTGTGATTACTTATGGAAGTGAAGCTAGGTTGCCTATCTTTTAAGAGCTACCTGACATAGAGTTAACACATCAACTAGAGTCGCTTGAGAACACTCTAATGGAGGTGAGATTGACAAAATTAATGGAGTTTCAAGAAACTAGAGATAAATATCATCAAGCTTTGGATCATCACCAAGTACTTATGAAGATGTATTTTGATAAGAAGGCAACTCCAAGACCATTTTAAGAGGGTGACATAGTCTTGAAATGGGTTGAATATAGATCAAAACCAGGGATGAATACCAAATTTGATACCCTATGGAGTGGACTGTTGTCATCATCAAGTGAAAGAAATGTAACTCTTTTCAGTTAGCAAGGATGAATGGAGAAGAGTTTGCTATCCTTATGAATGTGATACATTTTAAACCCTACTTTTGAGATCTGAAGGACTATTTTATAATTATTAGAATAGGTGTGTATTTCTTTTGTTGTGTGTGTTGTGTTTTAATAAGTGATCTTAAACACATGTGTATTTATTGCTTTGTGTTTTGTTCCTTTTTTTATTGTGTTTTGTACATTGTTCAAGGCATTTTATATGTCAAACTTGTTGTACATGTCACTCCATAGCCCAATGGACAAGATTAGATAAATGGTCATGGCATAGTAAGCATGCCACCCTTAATAAATTGCCAAATATGTTGACCATTTTTACCATAGGCCAAAATGGGTCAACCCCCTCTAATTATAATCTTTTACCCATGCCTCATTAAGGGATATTTTTCCCCTGTTAAATTAAGGTGCATGGTAGATTATTAGGCTTCTATGGTTTCTTTCAAGACTTACTTAACTCTTTTCCCAATTTATCTTAGACTAATGCAATAAATGGAGGATCTATCAGTTAACCACTAAATATATTAGACATTGGCTACAAGATCTAAATTTTAGGTGATAAGAATTTTCACTAACTAGGATTTAAGGCTAGATACCTAAAACATATGCTAAGTCAACAAAGGTGGTGAACTAGGCATATGATACTTAGTATGGGTTTAAGATAGTTTTAAAGGTAAAATTTATTAGTGATAAAACCATTATTGGTGTATTCTATTTATTTAATTTTCCCTTTTCTTATTCCTACACACTTGATGCACACACCAAATTATTCAAACTTAATATAAAAAGCTATCGAATTTAATCAAACAAGGCAATTTCAATCAATTAACCATAACTAATCATTCATGGAATATCAACATACACATAGATAATTTCATATGATTAAATATATAAGTAGTTGACACTTCATAATATTATAAGGAATGATTTAACATGATTTAAGTCAAAATATCTCATAGACACAATCAAATTTCATAGATATGCATTGCATAAAGAAGTGTAAGCATCACTATTTCATAAATAAGCAATCAAAACATGATTAATAATATGTATTTCTCATGGTTCTCAACACATTATAACATTCATGAAATCCTTACATACCTTAGTTGGATGTGACTTAACTACATAATTTAATAATTATAACATATAATTTATAATTTCATAGTCACCTTGCCAAACATAAGCACTATGCAAAATGGGGCCTTACAGTTCCCTTTGAATGAAGTGACTAATAATATAATTGCTACATTCTATTATATCACATCATTCTTAGAAAAAATGTTAGTAGTATCTCTTATATTCTCAATAAGACTAGTGGAGTCTTCTCCAATTAAGTGTGGATTAAGTTTAAGGGAAGAAACATATATCATTATATTTAGCTAGGAGTAGAGGGCTGTCACACTAAAAGGAACAAAAGATTGAATTTTAGGCACTACCATCATGAAATTTGGAAGGAAACACAAATTTATATGGATAGATTTGCAGCAATAGTAAATGACCTTTTTCGATAAGGGTATGTATTAGTAAATCTCCTTATATTAGATAAATAATAAGGTAATTCTACAAACTCAAAATGAGTACCTTTATCTAAAGATATTGTAGTTATCTTTGGCTCAAAAACTACACACTAGTCTTGAAACTAATATGATTTAAAGCTTGTTGGAGTCACCATATGTTAAAAATATATGTTATGAAACTTGTAAGTTATCAAGACCAATACCAATATTGAGCATTCTTCTTGAATTTGGTTCCCACTAGGTGTGCTAAAAATTATCATCACATTGAGTTTCATCCTTTGAAGAGGTGTTTGAGGTCTCCTCACTCAATTAACACAATGGGAACTCTCTAAGTTTGTGGTTGGCTTATATCTACAGAGAACCTATAGAGAGGGATGACTACCTTGATGTTACTATTTTGATTAAATTTGTCTATTTCAAGTCTTAAAGCAAAATAAAGGAGAATGATAGGGATAAGTGATTAGAATGAACCTAGATTGGTTTGCGCACCATATCTAGACATTGTGAGCACTCCTCTTTAGCTGAGGAGGACTACCTACAAGTAATAAAGCACTACCACAAAATATTTGTTAGTAAATATTTGAGTGGGCTACAAAGCTATGTGTTTGTTCTAGGAAGTGTCAAACTCCCTTAAAGATGATAGTCCACTTTTGAGAAGCCAAAGAGTAATAAATAAATAAAAGAGAGGTAAAGAGAAAGTAAAAGAGAGGTAATGTTACCATTATTCACAACCTGAGTGTAGCAAAAAGTAATAGAGTATAGGAGGCATGTTCTATTTATATTTTGGAAGTTGTTTGGGCTAGTTTTGGAAAGGTTAAAAAATCTATAGTCATCGATTTTAGTTAGGCTACTGAGGTCATTAGGGGTAATAATTACCTTAGAGCTTGTAGAAGGCTTTTCTAGGTCTGGGAAATGTTTTAGTCAAGTTTAAGAGGTTAGGGAGAGTTGAGAGAGAGAGAGAGAGAGTTAGGTTAGATGGATTTGGTCAGAGGTTTGGTGTGTTAGGTAAAGGGGAAACAAGTAGGGAGGCTTTTATAACTCCCTCATAGGGGTTTGATTAGGAATGGGTAAAGTAGTTAACATTAGATATAAAGTGATAGCAAAGTAACAGCTTAAAAGACATATAGAATAAGTGATATACTTAGCTATAGTGGTGAATGATCAATAATTTCTAGATGGATGGATCTTATTAGGGAGTCTAAATTGACATTTTGAATGGAGAAAACAAGTGGGTGGTATTGGTTCTCAAGATCCTAGTTCCTGATCTAGATTGACTTATACAAGATAATAGTAAGCCATGATGTTGCAAGTTAAATGTTAAGAGCTTGGATGCAAATAACAATGAGTTTTCTTGATTTTTGTTAACCTAAACATTAGGTTAGAGTTTGGCTTATATAAATGACATAGATGACTCTATTAACATTAGTGATGGGTTAATCGACATCAGTGGCCTTAGAATAGGTAAAACTACTATTTTTAGCCAATTTTCTATTACTCCTTTTGCCAAGTGTGATACCCATTACACAAAGGTAAAAATAGGAGGTTAAGAAGGATGTATTTGGTTAGGAATTTAGTTTTGAGGTGAAAATAAGTCTTGGGTAATTAGGGTGAAGGGACTAAGTCTTGACGTGACACATCAAGTGAGAATTAGTCTTAGCATGAGGTGGCTAGGTAAGGTGGTATAAGTAGTTTTTAATTAACTTAATTAAGTATTTTAAATTAATTAAATGTGTGAGGGATACAAGCATGGGTTAGGGAGGATAATTTTTATTATTAAAAAATGGGCTTAAGGGGGGTTTCAACATAGGGAGTTATGCATGTGTGTGTGACATAATTTTGGTGTCTAAATTTAGCCTTTTTTGTCTTGTAATTTATACTAACAAGTTGAAAGAAAAAATAGGAGTTATATTCTCTAAGTATTGGATGAGTTATCCCCCCTCAAAATAGGAATCAAGGGAAGAAAAATTAAAATTAGGTACTAGTTTGATAAGCTTTGAATTTGGTGAGTGGAAGAGAACTTGGTATCACTTCACATGCATATACTACTATGAGCTATAGTCAATAAAGTCAAGAATAGGTAAGGTTAATGAGGACTCAAATATAATTAACCAAATCACATCTTATAAGTTATAGATGATAGGTCAAAAAAATCAAAGTTGTAGCTCTAATGGTCGATGTGTCCTAGGTATTTGAAGGAGGAAGTTCCCCAAGAAAATACAAAAAGGTTACAAGTGAAAAGATGAGCTTGGTCACCATTCAAAACACCTAATATACATATGTGTGTATAATAGCTAACTATATCATAATAACATAAGTGGTCATGACAAGCAATGCAAGGTTGGTGTAAAAGGGTTAATGAGTGAGGAGGTATGCATGATCTCCAAGTAAAGTCATCATGGGTGGAGATGTAAGTGAGCTCTAAGGGTGGTTGTCATAGCTAGGGAGATAGATGTGATCTCCAAGTTGGTGATCATGGTTAAGGAGATATGCATGATCTTTAAGTTACCCTAGATTATGGGTAAAGTTTAAAATTTTTGGGGTTGGTTGGTGGAAACATTAATTCAATGGTGCTAATGTTGACGACATCACCAATGTTGACAGTAAATAGTGCCAACATCAGTAGCTTAGGGCAAAGTTGATGATCTAGATGGGTTTAAGTGATGACATCGATGGATTAGGTCAAAGATGCTAATGTTAGTGGCTAACCAAACCTAATAAAAGGGGGTTTGGAAGCCCACCAAACTCATTTGTAATATTTCATTAGAGAAGAATACAGCTCTGACTATGATTGAGATGGTAGAGCTAGGAAGGGATGCAATGGGTGGCACACCACCATAAGAGCTAGTTGTTCCAGCCTAAATAATATAGAGAGATGAGGTAAGAGTCTTTGTGATTTGGTTTTGAATGTGAATTAGTTAATTTGTTGTGTTAGGCTAATTTAAGAGTGGGGGGAGAAGAAAATGTTAATAGAGGGGTAGGAAATGGGGTAGGGTAGGTTGAAGTTAAGTTGAGAGAATTTTGGGGTAGGTTTTAGGTAAAAAATATTGTTTGCGGGGTGGGTCATTCAGCCCTAGGGTCAAACCAGTCACTGATGTTAGTGAGGTCCATCGACATCAATCAACACAACATTGATCTTGGCAGGTTTCTATCGATGTTAGTTGACACCTAGTATCAATGTCAGTATTTTAGAGTGACATTAGTGATTGTGAAAGACATAAAAAAAGAGAGGAAAGGTCAATGGTGATCCCTAAGTAAAGTAGTAAACTAACCTAATGGATGAGCTAGCCTTAGAAGACCCTATGTCAACTTAGTGATACCTACATAGCCTAGTGGAGGGCCTCAAGCTAATGTAGTTCATCTAAAGCCTAGGAATAAAGATCTATAGAATGGTTAAAAGTGTGTTAAAAAAGAGTGGTTGAGATAAGTTAGAAGACCTAGGGCTTAATAGCTAGGGCATAATATTGAAGGTTATGGATATAGGTCATGAGGCCTAGAATTTTGATAGGTAGCTGGGCTTAGGGTGTAGAGAGAGGCAGGTTAGATAGTCAGCTGGGTATATGGTCAAGTTAACCTCAAAATACCCCATGTCAATTGAGTGCTACCTACATAGCCCAATGGATGGCCTAAGGCTAATGTATCTCTCCCAAAGACAAGGGGAAAAGGTGGTGGTAGGTTATATTAGAAAGTATGTGACTTGAGTTGTGTGTATATAGATGTAGGCGAGAAAGTATGTGACTTGAGCTGTGTGTGTATAGATGTAGGCAAGGATAGATTTGACATTATAGGATCATCTAATGAGGCTTTTGACATGTATGAAGAGGGATGTCACTCCAGATGAGTGGGATCATATGGCAGCCATGGGGTTAAGAGGAGTGTGATGATATTGTAGATTTATATGAGATGTGAGCTTGATGATATCATTGATTGAGAAGTAGGATCACACCACCAACATAGTTCATATACCAATTATAGAGTTAATAATGACCTAAGAGGATGTATACAATATATTATAGTTGCCACTCTAGGGTGAGGAGCTCTTCTCGTGATCGAGGGAGGAGCATGACATACAATGGTGGCATTATTTGGTGAGCATGTTAGTGAAGTGATGTATCATTCAGTGATTTTTATCTATGAGCCATTATATAGTGTGGATGAGGAGTAACATCGATAGAGAATCTTGATGATGATATGGATCACTGTGTATACATTACTAGATGTAAATGGTGGGAGATTCTTGATTACATTGATATGTGTTCTAGCATAGATGGTTGAGTAGTGGAGTATTTTACATGGGGACCAATATTTTTAGCTTAGTTATACAAAGAGCTATGGGGTTTGAGACTATAATGGTGATATAGTTTATGTGTCAGCCATTTATTACACTATTGGGCATATGAGTATATCATACTGACATGACCATTATGGCTACCTACCATTATTCTATCTAGCTTTAGGGTAGGTTTTAGATGGTGAAGAGAGGGATTGGCATAGACCTGAATTGATGGTATAGTGCATGACATTGCCTATTATTAGTGCATGATGGAGGGATTGATCCCTATGGATATTTTTTGGAAACCATACCTGACATACCCTTCCTTTAGAGGATAGGTAGACCAGCTAGTTGAATTGTAGAGCTCATTATGGGGTAGGGAGAGATGAGCTAGTGAGTTAGAGATGGTACCCATGGCATGGGTTAGGAGGTATTTCAGCCTACTATAAGATGTACCACCTGATTTCCCTCAATATAGGAGGGATGACATAGAGGCACCCCTACTACTACCCTTGGAGATAGATGGGCCTAATTTTGAGGAGCTAGTAATAAGACCAAGTGTTGGAGATCTAAGGTACACAACAACATATACAACTTGTTGGATAGGTTTACATCCCATGGTGGAGGTTAGGAGGCCACCACCAAATTTATAGGGATTGATAAGAGAGATGGATGAAACTATACATGCATAGGATGTAGTAGTGTAGGCTAGAGATACAACACAAGCATATGTATTAGCCTTATAAGTGTAGGTGGTGACATTTCAAGGCTAGGTTAAGGCACTATAGGGCTAGGTTGGGGCACTACAGGGCCATGTCAGGGTGTTAGAGGCTCAGGTGACTACATTGATAGTGGAGAGGGATAGTCTGAGGGAAGTAGGTCAAGTTGTTCCTCCTCTTCCACTACAGGGACTAGTATAGGGTAGGCCATCAATAAGTGTTATGGGACCACCATAGACTATATCTCTAGTGAGATATACTACTATCCTTAATGATAATGCCTAGTATGAGAGGGCCATCAAGGAGTTCTTATAGATTTAGAGGTAATCCAAGTTTAGAGAGTAGGAGAGATTAGTGACATGGGCCATGACTTCTAGCCCACATAGATGTAGATGAGCAGAGAGTGGTGATGACACTACTTCTTCATGACCACATGGAGAGCCTCATGGACTATGAGTGACTGAGTTTATTTTTGTTATATATATATATATATATATATATATATATATATATATATATATATATATTATCCTGTGAGGTGAAGATGAGAGATGTATATTTTGAGAGAGAGAGATGATATTATGATGATGTACATTTATTTTGAGCATCTATATATATACATGAAATGTTTATTTATTATGATTTTGAGATGCATTTATTATGAGTGTGATGATGATATTGATGTAGATGCTGATGATATATAGATGATGATTTTATGATATGTTAATTTGATGTTAATGTCGAACATGTTAGTTGAGGTGTACTTAGCATTTTCCATATGTGTGATGGTATATGCATAGTTGGTTTGTTAGATTCATCCTAGCATTTTTTGATATTTGTGATGGTGTATGATTTCAAATGGAAAGGTTAGGTATGTTATTTTATTTCAACATTTTTCCATATTTTTTATGGTGTATGCATAAAAAAAATGGAGTAGGCTTTGATAGTGTTGGTATACCATTGTTTTTCATCTCAATAGAGAGATCAATATGTGATTTGGATGGGAAAATAAAGAGGAAAAATTCTTGTGCATTAGTAAAACCCATAATTAGAACATAAATAGGCTTAGGAAAATGAGCTTCTTTCATGCCTTACATCATTGGAACATTGTGTTTGTTAGAGAAGTGTAATGTTCACCTTATGTTATGTAAACTCAAAGTCCCTTGAAAGAGTATGATGGAAAAAGGGGAAAATGAGGGAAAATGTTTGGGTAGCATAAACTTTAAAGTGGGGATGATATGCCCCTACTGTGGGTGACTCAAGAAAAACTATAGGCAAGTCCATGACTTAAATCTCTTTTTTTTGGTGTAAGTTTATCAATGCAGGAAGCCTACAATGGGATTTTGTATGTGTTAAAGTCATATGAAGCTAATCAATATGAGAAGATTTTTTTATTTATCTTTTCCTTTGAGAATAAAGCTTGGTTTAGCCATCCTTCAAGGGAGTGGTCTAAGCATTTGTTTTAGATTTTAAATAGACATCCTTCAAGGGAGTAGTCTATTGATAGTAGTAAAGATAAGTTATATAGCTATCCTTTAAGGGAGCAGTCTACATTGAGAATCATGACCTAAGAGTTTATAACTTATCACATATTCCATTTGTTTTTTTTTTTAGTCATGGAAAAGACTATAGAGACTTAGTGGTTTTCCACTTTGAGGGCAAAACCATGGCACATTGTAAGTTAACTAAGTGTGTAGGAGTAAGGGTGAAGAGGAAGGGAGATGAATGTAATAGGGATGCTCAAGGGATGAGCTCAAGTTAAACATGAGGTGAAGTAATGCTTGATTAAAAAAATAATGGTCAAAGGTGTAAGGCATTTAAAGGCTCAAGTTTTGGCCTTCCTTCAAGAGAAGACAAGTGATAAGTTCCTGAGCCATACTTGTGAGTTATGATATAGGTTCCAAGCCAATTAAGAACAAACTTACCCTATTTTCTTTTCTCCATGTTCATCACATGTTGAGTTTATTTTAAGATGAGATCTCCAATATTGAAATATTATTCTTTGAGGATTTTATTATAAGTGTGTGTGATACGTGCTTGATAGATTTAAAAGTGGTTGAGGGATATGAGATGATGATCATCAATCAATTTAAGTTGAGCCAAATGTTCTTGGTGAAAGTCATCATTAGTATGTCTTTTACAAAAATTTGAAGAGAAGGAATCTGGACCTCAAGAGGTAAAACAACCTCCATACCATAGACCAAGGAAAAATGGGTAGCACCTGTAGGGGTTTAAATTTTAGTGCAGTAAGCCCATAAAGCTAAGGGAATGTGCATGTGTCAATCCTTGCTCATATCATTAACTCCCTTCATGAGAATTTTGGTCAATGTTTTGTTAGAAGCTTCTACTTGTGTATTTTCTTATGGATAGTATGGAAATGAGAAGCTTAATTTTATTCTAAATTTATCACAAAGACTTTAGACAATCCTATTTTTGAAGGATTTGTTTTTAACTATTATAATTTTATGTGGAACACCAAAATGATAGATGATGTGATTGTATCCTTTGACCCAGCTATTATTAGCAAGTCTATGACTTAAAGCTTTTTTTGGTGATCATGGACCTCTTTAATAAGAAAGGGAGGCTTAGTACTAGTGAGGCGTCTATGAAAGAGAACATCAAAACCTCACTTGTAGAGAAGTCCCCCTAGCATAGTGTAACAAGTGGCATGTTTTATGAAGGCATGTTTCCCATTATTGGATAGATTAGAAGGGGTAATAGAAAAAGAAAGGTAATCTATGAGATGCTTGTACCATAGGTCATGTGGGTTGGAGGTTAAATTTAAGATAAAGATGATGTTAGTTGATACATAGGAGGGTAATGTTAAGTGATTCATGGTGACATAGATTTTCAAATAACAGGATGAAGAGGGTATGTGTGAAGCAAGTGAAACCATTATGTCAACAAACTTGTTTGTAGATCAAGGAATAGTTTGTAAGAGATAAGAGTCAAATGATCCCAAGAGCATATCTACACAATGTTTATACCACTATAGAATTTAATTTTTGCATAGGTAGGAACTCTTAACCTGGTTAACCACTAATTGAGAATCACTGAAAATGGTTATGGATTTGATACCCAAAAAAAGAGTTGTTTAAAGACCTAAGATCAAAACATCATATTTAGCCATATTGTTAGTGTATTCAAAATCTATTTTAAATGAAAAAGGCATAGGCTCACCATCTATAGGAATAATAATGACCCCCATACTCCCACTATGTTGGCATTTAGACCCGTCAAAGAACATCATCATTTAATAAGAGATGTCATCGATGGAAAGTGTTGTGATGGATTCATCAGGGAATTCAAGGTTCGAAGGTTTATTTTCAAGTAAAGGGGTGGTAGCTAACTGGTCAAAAATTATTTACCCTTTGATAGAATTTTATTGAATAAACTCTAAGTCAAATTTAGTAAGAAGCATGAACCATCAAACCATGTGTTGGTTGTGATATGGCTTAGAATGTATGTATTTAAGGGGATTAGTATGGGTGACCATGTAAGTTTTATGATTTAGGAGATAATGGTAGAGCTTAGAGGCTAAAAAGACCAATGTGAGGCAAATTTTTTTGGTATGGGTATATCAATTCTCATTATCAATAAGTTTGTGGCTTATGTAGTAAACCACCTATTCTTAATGTTGATCATCTTGATGTGCAACCATAACAATAAGAGAATGGTCTATTATGGAGATATAAAGTTAGAAAAGCTGATTTTCCTTAGGTGGAATAAGAATTAGTGGGGAAAGGAGATATTGTTTGAGTGCATCAAAATCTTCCTAATAATATGGATTCCAATGGAAGGAAACATCCTTTTTGAGTAGATGGTGAAAGCATTGGCAATGATCTGACAACTAGGAGATGAAGTGGTGGATTGAATAAAGTTTGCCTTGGAGGCTATGGAGTTGTTTGATATTAGTAGGTGGAGGCATCTCTAGTATTTATCTAACCTTATTAGGGTCAACCTCGATACCATGGAAAGAAATAATAAAATGTAAGATCTTACTAAAAAGAACACCAAAGACACATTTCTTGGTTTAGTTGAATGCTATATTGAAGGAGATGAGAAAATATGATTTTGAGAATTGTCAAATGATCTTGGTGAAGTTTAGACTTGTTGAGTAAGTCATCCACGTAATCTTCTATAATTTTATGTAAGAGATAATGGAAGATGTAAGTCATGACACATTGATAAGTGGCACCAACATTCTTTAGACCAAAGGGCATTACTCGATAACAAAAGTTCCCCCATGGGGTAATGAAGGTTGTCTTGTGCTGATCCTTAGGAGAAACCAAGATTTGAGTATATTTAGAGAACCTATCGATAAGTGATAGCATCTCATGGCCAGTTATTAGATCAAAATTTTTGTTGATACTTGGCAATTGGAAGTCATATTTTAGAAAAATAAGGTTTATGTCACGATAGTCAATGCAAATGCAGATTCCCTTGATCACTTTTGTGATAGGAATAATACTAGAAATACATTATGGGTGTTGATAGGTTGGATAAAGTTAACAGAAAGGAGGTGTTGGAGTTCTTCTTTGACAAGGAAAGCAATATGAGGATGCATCTTGTGAAGCTTCTTATTTACAAGTTTAGCATCTTTATTAGTAATATTATTATGGGTGATGATAGAGGGGTCAATGCTAGGCATGTCATTATAAGACCAAGTAAAGGATTTTCTATGGTTATTGAGAAATTTGGCATAATCATATTGCTCAAAGGAATCCAAAGATTGGCCAATCTTGAGGATGTGGGGGTTATCATGAGAGGGTAGATTGATATCAATGGTTGATTCATTTAACATATCTTCTATTTTATATGGGAGTGATCACTGGATATAAGAATCATCTACACCCATGTATGTGAGAATAGCATCATCATCTTGACATTGGATAGTGTTAATAGTGGGAGAGTCTTCATCAATTATTTTAGGATGAATGAGAGGAAGGGACCTTGTTTCTTTACCCTGGTGATAGTTGAGAGGCCCCAAATGAATGACATTTATTGGAAAAAAAATAAGGAGGTATAGATACCTTTGATTTGGTAGGTGATGGTGGAGAAGAAGGTGAGGAAGGAGATACTGGCTCTTCAATAATTGATAAATGGGAAGTTTTAGTGAGTTTAATTGGTTCATTATAACCCACTCCATGCCTCTTTTTGGCATTTCAATGTTGTTGATAGTAGGATATTTAATAGGCATATGGATACCCTATTCATAATGACCCAAACCAAATACTTTATAGGTACACCTATAGAGATAGGTGTGTGCAAATATAGGGTTGTTTAAGAAAGAGAAGTCATAGGTAAATGGTTGTGGTGAACAAGATGGATTGCTAACAGTGGGAGCCTAATCAATTCCCCCATATGTGAAATTAGTTCAAAGTTTAGGGGGGCATAAGGAATGACCATCCCAATGTGGGGATCATAATTTGTGTGCATGTTAGTATTTCCATAATCTTGTGGAGTATAAAACATGTCAAGTATCAATACATGATATTCACCGAGTGACAAACATTAAAAAGTTTCCTCCATGGGATCCTTGTTAGGGATTTGTGTTACTGGTATCTATGTAAAAATGGGAGTGGAGCTTGTGGAAGATTTAGAAGTATTATGTGGGGAAGATGATGTCTTTAATGGAATGAGAACATAATTTAGACTATAAGTCATGTTTCATAGTTTAAATGGAGGTGGGTTAGTGGGTATAACATGCACTTGTCCATTGTGCTCAAACTTGAGACAGTGGTGCAAATTTGAGGGTAAACATGCCATAAATGTATCTAAGGTCATCCAAGTAGTATGTTATATTATAAATATCCTTCTACAACACAGAAGAGCTCAATAATTGTGTGGAGACATACAAGGATATATAAGACAATAGTGCCCACTATAGTAGCTATGGTAATGTTAAAGGAGCAGAGTACCACATCGGTTTGAGACATGCATTTGTCCAGAAGGGATATTTATTTGTAGGCATGGGTATAAATACTATTAATACTAGCTCTTCCATTGATCATGACACTTTTGACATGAGTTTTATCAATAAATGTGGTAATAAAGAGGGTAGAATCCTAATCTTTAGGGTGTTGAAGTGGAATTTCCAAATTACTAAATGAAATCAAGGAGATGGAATTAAGAGAGTCAACCAAAGATATAAGAGGTTAGGGTTCACTAGGTTATACCTTAATTGATTACAAGGAACTAATAAAATATTGATAGTGTTGGGATGAATTTTGGATTAACTCATACAAGGACATTTTCATAGGATTTTGGTGAATCTATTTCACCATTGAGCTTTGAATAACATCTAAAGATGTTGGTTTCAGGACCCCTAATATGGAAACCTTGGGATTAAGAGGAGTGTCTTTGGAAAAGGGATGAGCCCAAATAATAGTGGGTTTTTCCTTACCTTTATCTTTATGGTTTTGTGATCGTGTGGCCACATTAACTATGTTGATCTAAAATATAGGTGAAGGAGGTGGTAAAGGGGATACAACCACATCTTTGGGCTTAAATTTAGGTGGAATAGTAGGAGGCATTATGGATGCCAGAGGTGGAATCAAAGGAAGGTCAATGGGAGTATTATCAAATAGAGTGTTGATATCAAGGTGTTGGTGAATGACTACTGTGAGAGCTTTACAACTCTCAATATCATATCTAGATGAATGATGGTATAGACACACTTGTGATATCATCAAACCAAGATGACTTCAGGTTGAGATGATTATAAGCCTTAATGGGAGGAAGATTTATTATGGAAGATTGTAATAAATTACATAAGAAAAAGCTCTGAGAGCCTGCAAGTGGACTCATACTTAATCTGGTAATAGAAGTGGACATCTTACTTTGTTTAGGTGCTATAGGATGATGTTACATGGTGCCTTTTTTGGTGGTAGTGGATTTACATGTTTTTCTAACACTTTTTTGGTGTTAGGTATCATGGTGTTAGATGTGAAAGGCCTACCATGTGGCAAAGGTAGTAGTGGTGGTAACTTAACCCTTTTTTTTTCTTGGGTTAGTGATACTCTAACTAAAGTAGTGGAGTGTGGTCTTAAAATTGATGATAAAGATGAGGGTTGAAGAGGGGAGGATCGATGAGATCTAGGGACCTTAATATTTTTTTATAGGTTAAGCCGCAAAACTCCCACTTTTGGTTGAGGATTTAAATCTAATTTCACCTATGGATGAATTAGATTAGAGATAGGGCATACACTTAAAGACTTAATCTACTTTGATGTGGTAGATTCCTATGAGGGTGAGGGTTTTGACATAGATGGATGATATTTTGGTAATTTTGGTAAAGAATATCTAACTTTGTCAAATACCTTTGGGTAAATGGTAGTGAGAGGGTTGTCAGTAAAGTTTGACACACATTGTGTTTTATAAGGAGTTTTAAGTCAGTCCCAAAATACCATGTGATCCAGCTTTATGGAGTCAAGGAATTCTAGACCTTTCACCAACCATGAGAATGGTTTATATGTAGTTGACTTATAATTTATGGTTACATATTTAAAAGGTTGAGGTGTTTGAGAAAGAGGGAAATTATTAGTTTTTTCTACTTTGGGCCAAAGATGAGAAAGAGCCGTTATAGGGTCTTATTCAACATAGATAGGAGAAGAGGCATGGTCTTCCATGGGTGGAGGAAAGGTAGATGAAGAAGGTTCCTCAAGGGGGTAGAGCATAGGTACAATTTATCCCTCAACATGTGGATGAGGAATAGGTAAAGTATGATCCTCCATAGGTAAAATAAGTGCTAAAAGTGGTATAATTGGAGTAGGCATAATAAATCTCTCATCTAATGTGGAAGTAGAAAATATTGACTCTTTTAGGTTCAAAGGTGGAGTGGATGGGGTACTAATCTCTATCATTGGAGAAGAGGTAGACAAAGAGGGTTTCTCAAGAGGGTATAATATAAGAATGATGCTCCCTTCAACATGTGGTTGAGTAATTGGTAAGGTATGGTCTTCAAGTGGTAAGAGGATAGGTAATATTGGTGTAAAAGGAATTGGCAATGCATGCTCCTATGGTGGAAAAATAAGTGGTAAAGGAGGCTCTTCCTCATGTGGGAGTGGAACAAGTGAAATAGGCTCTTCTACCTAAGGAGAAAGAATGGGCAAAACAAATGCCATTGAATATTGAGGGGGCCATTAAACTAGAGATAAAGGAAAGACCATGTTAACCGTATGGATATTATGATCACCTAAGTTAGTCATGGTTTGAACAATATTTTTATTGGGTGAATGGTTAGGAAAAGGATGTTTGAACACATCTATATTTTGATTAGTGGGTACATTAGGATTATCCAAGATGAGGTCACCTCTATCAAGCATGTCTTTAAGAATGTTCATTAGTGTCTTATAACTATTAGAATTGTGGCCTTTAACATAATGGTAGCTACAAAACTCATCTTCCTTGTACCAAGTTGGAATAGGATGAGAGGGATCAAACTATATAGGAAGTTTTATTTGAGGAAGGGTTATGACACCTTTTTATAATAATTTTTCCAAAATTGATGTATATGACTCCCTAATGGGAGTGTATTTTCTATATTCATATCATTTTTGGAATTACTTAGTTGGATTTTGGGAAGTCGATTAGTTTTTAGTTTTAGAAGAAGTTGAATTAATGACCACCATGTTGGTGGAGCCTTTATATTTTTGGTTATAAGGAGAAGTTATATAAGACAAGGAGTCATTTGATTTGGAATTGGGATTCTTGCTGTGTAACTTGACTCTGCCTTCATCTATAGCCAAAATCTCAAGTTTTTGTTCCATTGTAAATGCTTCATCAAATGTGTAAAAAGTTTGTACTTAGAGTGTGGATGAGATGTGTTTAGCACATTCCCTTGAAATGATCTTAATAAGTTTAGGTTGGGGTAAGGAGAAGGAGAGTTTATTGATCAAACCTCTCAAATGAGAAACAAAATATGTGATAGATTCATCATGGTGGGTGAATATTTTGTCATCAACTAGCTAACGACAAAATGGTTATATCAACCACAATATAAGGATATTTATATGGTAAAATGGATGTGGTGACCATAGCAAGAATGAGACAAATCTCTCTTCTTAGCAAGGGGAGGTTCAATATAACTATAGAATACTAATATGAGATGAAAATAGACACAGGGGAAAAATCATACCATCCATCTCTCTTTTTCTAGAGATGATGTTCACAAAATAGAGGATAATTCTGGTGTAATTACTGAAGGCCCTTCTCTTCTTTTAGAAATGATATTTAGCAAACAACAAGAATTCTTCCTAGGTAGTAACAGGATCCACAAGAAACCCATGAAAGCATAAAGTCTTTCATTGTTTCTCCTATTGATTAGGACAAAGAAAATTTTAGAAAGAAGTGTAGCCTAAAGTCTCCACCGCATACTGCAATATAGTGAAATATTATGAAGGATAAGGGGAGCTCAAAGTCTCTCTGATATCCTTTACACAAAGCACAGACTGAAGACAATTATGGTAGCATAAAGTCTCCCACAGTTGGCTTTAGGACATCTTCTAGCTTATTTCCACTTATTTTGCTTATTTGATTAAATGGACAAGACTATATTTAGGAAAAAGACATAAGAAGAATTTCCTAGATAACACAAGCTATTTCAACACAAACTCTGAAAAGTCACTTGCTTTCTCATTCACTTAACAAAATATGATTAATAATCTGAGCTCAAAGTCTTAAGAATGACTTTTAATTTGGGCAAAGCTTCACTTCTTACTAACAAAGAGATCCCCCTTATACAAAATGAGAGATTACAATATACAACATCCAAAGAAAGACTTGGGTGCTTGTTTTCATGAAAATGGCCCATGTTGTATTGAATGCATTAAATATTTTGTGAAAGGGCCATGCTAAAATAGGTCATCAACCTTAACTTTGGCATTCTAAATCATCTCAAATGTCTCCTCCTAAGTATGGGTTGCTTGGTCTTCTTTATGATGCTTACACAACTGTCCATTCACCTTTACTTAATGAAGAAAAATAGGCCATGCCATTAAATGTTTGTGTTCTCTAAGGTCCACCTGGTGGGCTATTCCACCTACTAAAATAACTCTTCTACAAATATTTCTAGATTTTATGTAGTCATTCCCTCTTTCCTTGCCACGTTTTGTCTATTCCTGGTGATCTAAGCTCTCGGGGCTATCTTCTCACTTTCAACTGGCACCTTCAACTACTTTCTTGGTTGGTCATTGAGTTTGTTCTCAAGTCTTTTGAAAATTAATGGTTATTCCATTACCCTAAATTTGACATCCATGGGAACATCATCAGTCACTTGAACCTCTTTGAGCCTTTAACCTTAAACTCTTTTGGTTCAATGGTTCAACGGTTCAATGGTTCAACATTTCAATGTTTTGTAAAGGGCCACATTGACTTAGTTTTCTTATTCAATTAAACCATTTGGTTGAAATTTTTTTTTGGAATCTTTCACTTCATCCATTCACTTGAAGCTTCCACTCAAACTTTGAACTTTTGAACCTTTGAACTCATTGAACCTTTGAACCTTTTAGAGGTGGGGTTTAATGGTTCAATGGTTTAATTATTCATTCTTACTCTTTGGATACTTTTATTATTTAAGTCCTTTAAACTCATTTAACCTTTCAACCCTATGGAGGTGGGGTTTAATGGTTCAGCGGTTCAATGGTTCATTCTAATTCTTTGAAACCTATCATTGAGTCTTTTGATTGAACCTCAACATTGAACCATCCTCAAAACACTTAGGAAATGCCTTAAGTGTTTTGAACTTCCATTTTAGAAAGCCCACCTATTGAACTTGTGATTTCCTTAGCTGAAAAGGCTTGAGTGTTTGAAAAACTTAACTACTCAGAACATTTTTTGATAAATAAAGAGAGCATTTTGGCCTGCAAGACCAAAATGATAAATATGTTGTCCATAAAAACAAGTGACAAATTTTGGGAATAATAGTTGGCTCTAGTTGGGGAACTTCCATCAGTTGAGATTTGAAGCAAGTGAAGGGAGTAGAAACTAGAATCCCAGTGCCTTCATCTATACCATTGGGCTATGAAGTCATGCTTACCCAAAAAGAAATACACCAAAAAAATTGAACAAAACAAAACAAAGAAAGACTATACATATGTACAACTAGACTTATCTAATACTTCAAGGATTGAAGTGCTTCAGATGCTGCCCACTATGAGGTAGTGAAAATGGAGTTCCATCTTGATATTTTAGCAAGAAACTATTTTCACCATTTAATTGATGAATGGAAAATGGAACTCTCCATAAGGAATCCAATTTTCCATGCATTCCTTTTGGTTCTCTCCTCTTGTCCCATAACAAGACTTGATCTCCAATGTGAAAATCATGAATCCTTGCTTTCTAGTTGAAGAGTTTCTTTACCATACTTTAATGTGCAACAATAAAATCTACCACCATAGTTCATTGCTCATTTAATTTATTCAAGTACATGATCCTATTATCGATGGAACTTTCAAAAGTTGAATCTTCTACTACCTTTTCCAATTTTAATGTTTGTACTTTCAAGGTGACTAGTATCTCTACATTTAAACCATACAGAAGTTGAAATGGTGACATACCTATCATCCTTTTGGGTGTAATCCTATCTACCCATAAAGCATCAAGCAATGTTTTATTCTAGGTTCTCTGATTGTTATCTACCAGCTTCCTGATAATTGTCACCAAATTCTTGTTGCTTGATTCTGCTTGACCATTTCCTTATGAATAATAGTCAGAAGAGTGGGAGAGGATAATCCCATAATAGTATTAGAACTAGGTAACCTTATGAGAAGAGAAACAGGATAAATTATCTATTACAATCTTGGTTGGGACTCCAAACCTAGAAATAATATTTTCCTTGAGGAAATTACATACCACTTTTGAAGTATCATGCTTGACTAGAATGGCTTCCACCCACTTGGTAAAGTAGTTTGTGGCTATGAGAACATAGTCATGTCCAACACTTGAGGATAGATTTATAGTGCCAATGAAATCAATTTCCCATTGTTGAAAAGGCTCTTCAATTACCATAGGCTTCAGAGGTAGCATAGCCAACTTGGATTTCCCAATGAACTATTGACATAGTTCACATCTATGTACCCAATTGTATGAATCTCAAAATAGAGTAGGCCAATAGTACCTAGCTCACATAATCTTATGGGTAGTCACAGGTGCAAAAACATGTCCTCCACAAGACAAATTGTGGAATGAATCCAAAAATTTTCTCTACTACACTTTATCCATGCAATGGAGGAATACCCCATCAAGTTTCCTCTTGTACAAATTGTTGTCCCACAAGAAAAAGTTGGCAGCTTTCCACTTAACAGTCCTCATTTCTTTATGAGATAGGTGAGAAGGACACTCACCATAGTTAAGGAAATGAGAAATATTTGAATACCACTCATTCGTAGTGGTGACAAAGAGAACTATAGGCATGCCTTCAACCTCTTTTTCTTCATGCCCTACTTCTAGTATATTATCAACAATTAATTGGCAGAGATCTCTTTCCTACACAAGATTCGTAGATTTAATAACAAGATCAAACTCTAAAATTTTGGTAATCTAATTGCCCCTTTTAGTTCCAAAATCCTATTGAGTTAAAATGGACTTTACTATTGTATCAAGAGCTAGAGCAATAGTGTGTGAGTTCAAGATTTAAAAATGGAAGTGTTTTACCACCTTAACCACAACATAAGCATGCATCTCCATGTTTGAATATTTTAGCTCATGAGCTTTGAGAGGACAACTCATGAAAGATATGGGGGACTCCACACCTTCTTTATTCTGCTAAACCAAAATGGCTAAAAGTGTGTGTTTAGAAGCATAACTGTATATTATGAAGTCTTTGGTGTAATTAGGACAAACTATGATTGGGGCATGGGTGACAGCTTCCTTGATGTCTTGAAATGTTGACTTACCTTCTTCAGTCCAGCTAAAAGTATATTTACCCTTCATCATGTTGACAATGTGGTGAGTCTTCTCTAAAAATTTAGGAATGAAACTTCATAGAAAATTCACCTTTCCAAAGAAAGAATTAACTGTAGTCTTGCTGGCAAGAAGAACAAGCTCTTTGATGGATTTGACTCTTTCTGGATCAATCTTTATGCTTTCTCAAGACACAGTGTGACTAAGAAGTTTACCTTCTATAACCCCAAAAATTGATTTCTTGGGATTAAGAGAAATACCATTTTGCTGACATCATTCTAGCACTTGTTGTAGATGATGCACATGATCAAGATGATGTTTATAAAAAACTGTCAAGTCATCAAGGTATGCCACAATGAATTTCCCCATTTTAATTTCTAAAAGCAAGGTCCATCACTCTTTGGAAGGTAGCACTAGCATTAATCAAACCAAAAGGCATTCTACAATATGCAAAGGTACCTTAAGGTGTAGTTAAAGTTATCTTATGTTGGTCTGCTTCACCAACTTCCACTTGATTATATCCTAAAAAAACATCTAACATTGATAACATCGTTGTGCTAGTCACTATTTACAACAGCTAATCCATGATGGGTAGGGGATAGTTGTCTTTTAAAGATGACTGATTCAGATTTTTGAGATCAACACACAAGCAAATTTATCCATTCTTCTTTCTCACAAGGACTATGTTCGCAATCTAGGTAGAATGATGGATTGGAAAAATTATTTTTGCATTCAGCATTTTTTGTATCTCAGAAATAATAGTGCCTGATATCCTGGGGTTGTACTGCCTTTATTTCTACTTGTGAGATAATGACCCAATCTTGAGAATAATTTATGCTAAATTTATTCAGGCTTGAGATATTTTAGGTCATCATAAGAGTACACCAAAACATGAATGTAATGGTGAAGCAGAGTAATGAATTTGAGTTTTTCATCAGGAGTGCAATAATTCCTAATGTTGACCATTTTGGGATTGTCTTTTGTACTCAAATTTATTTGATCAAAATCCTTGGAGGATCTTGAATCCATTTATGGCTTCTTGATACACCTATCATGCTTATTGAATAGCTTCTCAAGGGAAACTAATCCTTTTGGAATTTTATTCTCTTTGAGCTGAAGGAACTCTTTACCAGTCTTTAAATTTGTTTCAGGAGTTGATTCCCATGGTGGAGATTCAATGCCTTCAAAATGAAGCTTCTGAAAGCTATCTATCTATTATAGAAAAGCAATGATTTAGTTGTTGCCATTGAACACCTACCAATGGTCGGCATTATTGGGTATACTTTGTCGAAAGACCAGCTCAATGGTGTACTTATTACTTTAAAATCTTGGTGAGGGACCATGAGAGTTGTAGAGACAGCCAAGGAATTTACTCGATTGTTGAATTCTCTGGGCACTACAGAAATAGTGAATGCATCAAAACTTTTGAGGTAGTCCCATACCAAATTGTGATAATGTCAAAATTTTTGATTCTTGGTTTGATACAGGTTCCTCACCTAAGAAACCACCAACTTAGCATCTCCCTGGGTGTAAAATTGCTTGACGTCTTTAGCTTGAGCAACCTTTAATCTTAGTAGCAAAGATTCATACTCAACGGTGTTGTTGGTATTATTAAACTATAACTTATATGAGTAGGGAGAAATATCTCCTTGAGGAGATATCAAAACAACTCTAGCTCTAGAACTGGTAGAAGAATAACTACCATCAAATTCAAGAATCTAGACATCATTAGAATTTGATCTTCTTTTAGATTTTTCTTCATTAGGGAGGGAAGATCCTTTTTCATCCGAATTGTGCTCTACCAATTCTTATGATGTCTTGTCTATTTTTTTTAGATTGTAACCTAGTAAACTTTCATCTGCTAAAACAATAACATTTTTAGTAGATAGAAAGTAATTACCCATTCCTAAGGACTTAAAAAAAAATTGAGGTTCAGGGGTTGATGTTTGGGTGACAATGTATTTCGACTCCTTCTCAGGAAGCAACCTTTGCATGATGCCCTTGATAGGGATCCTCACCTCAGATAGGTCCATGCTCAATTCTCCACCAACATCCTTGCAAAAATTTTGGCCAAGTAGAATGCCATACGAGGCTGGAATGTCAGCCACCAGGACTGTCATTTTAATCTTCTTATTTCAGAAGGCTATGAATGCAAATTGGGCATCTTTGATCTATACCAAAAGTGGCACTTGTTTATTTTCCATGGAGAAACATCTCCCAAAATTTTTAATTAGTGTGAGCCTGAGAGATTTTGCCACCTTGGTAGGCATCACATTGTTAGAGGTGCCAGAATCTATAATTCATTTGTTCAGCTTATGACCATTTATTAGTAGGGAAATGTAGAAAGGTTCTATCTTCCCAGGGGTAACATGAGGAGTAATGACAAGATTATTTTAAGTGGATGTGTTCTTTGGGGGATCATGAGTTACCTTTGAAACATCTTGTCCTATAGGGATGGTTTTATTCTTGATGCATTCAACTAGCCTATTCAACTACTCAGGGTTGGTTTGCAAATATTCAAAATCAGACATTTGGATCTTGGCCTTCCTAGTATGGTCAATTATATCAAATGACTGAAATGAACTAGAGATAGAGGAAGGAAGTCAATCATTCTAGTTTTTATTCGGTGTGAGACTGATCTGTGAAATTGAAGTAGAAGGTGAAGGATTGCTTGAGGTACTTACTTTTTTATTGCTCATCAGGTCCTTTGATTAGAAAGGTAGAGAAGTCCCTCATTTAGAAATTGAAATTGCTAGACAAGATTCTTCCCCTATTTTTCCCTTATCATCTTGTTGAGTTGACTAGTTTTGGGACCTATTAAATACAGTGTATGATCCATCGAACACTTCTCCTTTACTTCTCTCTTCATCCTAGTAATTCATGAAACTAATGTTGGAGTCACCAGATAATTATTCTTCACCTTTTTCAAAGAGATTAGCATCATACTCTTAGTATAGCTCAAGTTGGAAAGATAAATCATGTTCAGCTTCAAGATAACCAATTGTTGAGTTAGCTAGTGCTACTTCAATGGCAAGCTTCCCTAGTGGGGGAGGAAGATGATTTGGTTGCCCTTGATTTTTGGCAGCATTGCCTTGATATGATTGGTTGGGAACCATCCTCCTTGGTATATCCCAATAAGGAGGAATAGACATCCCTTGTGCCATTTGCTTTTTCAGAGCTAGAAATTCATTTGCTAGCTTTTGAACCATAGGATCAGTGGTACCTGCAGAAAATTTTTCAGAAGATGGAGAAGATTTATTTTTGTTAGGATCTCTTCTTATATTTCATGCCAAGATAAGATCATCTTCAACCTCAGTGGCCAAAATTTGAGCTACAGGAATATCTATGTGGCCAGCCCACCTCAATAGGAAACTCACTTCAAGAAGCTAAGAATTGATGAAGAAGCATTTAAGATTTTTAGGTGTCAGCTGAGTAATGGTAGGAATCATATTCCTCCGCTTGTTAAATTTAACAATGAAGTCTCGCATGGGTTCATGAGGCTCTTTTTTTCATTTGTGTAAGCTAAGATAACAAGGCATGCACATCTTATACAAGTTTGAATTTAGCCTCAAAATTATCCTTGAGAGTGTTCCAATCAATCACTATTTGTGTTTACAGATGATAAAACTAGTCTATGGTAGTGCCTTGTAGTGTTTCCACAAATAGTCTGACTACTATGTCTTCATATTCAACACCTATCACACCATAGGATATGTAAAAGGCTACAATATGTTCATTAAGATGAGCTCCCTCATCACTATAGAACTTGGGAAAATTATTTATTTAACTACGGGGTAACTCATGTAAAGGTGGGGTTAGATTCAAAGGACCAAAAGTATTACCCTAGGGGCCTTAAGCTGCCATGATATGATTATTGAAAGGAGGGATAGAAAATATCTATGGGATATGTATAGACAAAGATCTAATAGTATAGGAAAGAGAAACTTTTCTTTGCATTAGGTACCTAATGTTGGTAGGAGGAAAACCCTTGGTTCACTGAAAGTGAGATGGTGGAGGAAAAAGATCAAAATTACTCAGCTACACCAACTCAAATATAGGGTCAACAATACCTCAAGCTCTCTAGCTTCACGTATATGATGGATCAGCTAGAGTGTGAAATGGAAATTAAAAATAACTGTAACTACTTCAATTTGAAGCTTAATGCTTTATACTACTTGTTCTTCCCCAGTGGAGTTACCAAAAACTGTTGGCATGAAGCTGCTCATTCTTCCTCAGCGGAGTCGCCAAAATCTATTGGGTGAATATTTTGTCATCAACCATTTGATGGAAAAATGGTTATATAAACCACAATATAAGGATATTTATATGACAAAATGGATGTGGTGACCATAGCTAAAAAGAGACAAATCTCTCCTCTCAGCAAGGGGAGGTTCACTATAACTATAGAATACTAATATAAGCTAAAAATAGACACATGGGGTAAAATCATACCATCCATCTCTCTCTTTTTAGAGATGATGTTCAAAAAATAGAGGAGAATTCTAATGGAATTACTAAAGGCAATTCTCTTCTTTCATAAATGATATTTAGCAAATAACAGGAATTCTTCTTAGGTAGTAACAGGATCCACAAGAAACCCATGAAAGCACAAAGTCTTTCATTGTTTCTTCTACTGATTAGGAAAAAGAACACAATATAATGAAGTGTAGCCCAAAGTCTCCAACACATACTATAATAGAGTGAAATATTAAGAAGGATAAGGGGATCTCAAAGTCTCTCCAGTATCCTTTACAAAAAACATAGACTGAAGACAATTATGGCAGCAAAAAGTCTCCCATAGTTAGCTTCAGGACATCTTCTAGCTTATTTCCACTTGTTCTGCTTATTTGATTAAATGGACAAGAATGTATTTAGGAAAAATACATAAGAATAATTTCCTAGATAACACAAGCTATCTCAACACAAATTCTAAAAGGTGACTTGCTTTCTCATTGACTTAACAAAATATGATTAACAGTCTAAGCTCAAAGTCTTAAGAATGCCTTTCAATTTGGACAGAGCTTCACTTCTTAATAATAGAGAGATCCCCCTTATACAAAATTATAGATTACAATATATAACATCCAAAGAATGACTTGGGCACTTGTTTTCATGAAAATGGCCCATGCTGTATTGAATGCATTGAATATTCTATGAAAGGGCCATGTTAGAATAGGTCATCGACTTTGACTTTGGCATTCTAAATCATCTCAAATGTCTCCTCCTAGGCATGGGTTTCTTGGTCTTGTTTATGATGCTTACATGGCTGTCCATTCACCTTAACTTAATAAAGAAAAATAGGCCATGCCATTGAATGTTTGTGTTCTCTAAGGTCCACCTGGTGGACTATTCCACCTACTGGAATAACTATTTTATATATATTTTTAGATTTTATGTAGTCATTCCCTCTTTCCTTGCCAGATTTTGTCTCTTCTTGGTGATCTGAGCTCTCAAAGATATCTTCTCACTTTCAGCCGGTGCCTTCAGCTCCTTTCTTGGATGGTCACTGAGTTTATTCTTAGGTCTTTTGAAAATTAATGGTTATTCCATTACCCTAAATTTGACATATGTGGGGATGTCGTTAGTCACTTAAACCTCTTTGAACCTTGAAACTTTAACTCTTTTGGTTCAATGGTTCAATGGTTTAATGGTTCAATGGTTTTGCATTTCAATGTTTTGTAAAGGGCCACATTCACCTAGTTTTCTTCTTTAGTTAAACCATTTGGTTGAACCATTTGGTTGAACCTTTTTCTAGAATATTCTGCTTCATCCATTCACTTGAAGCTTCCACTCAAACTTTGAACTCTTTGAACCTTTTGGAGTTGGGGTTCGATGGTTTAATGGTTCAATGGTTCATTCTTACTCTTTAAATCCTTTTATTCTTTAAGTCCTTTGAACTCGTTAAACCTTTGAGTCTTGCTGAGGTGGGGTTTAATGGTTCATTCTAACTCTTTGAAACCTGTCATTGAGTCTTTTGATTGAACCTTGGCATTGAACCATCCTCAAAACACTTAAATGCCTTAAGTGTTTTGAACTTCCCTTTGAGAAAGCCTACCTATTGAACCTATGATTTCCTTAGCTAAAAAGGCTTGAGTGTTTGAAAACTTAACTGCTCAGAACATTTTTTGATAAATAAAGAGAGCATTTTGGCCTACAGGACCAAAATGATCAGTATGTTGTCCACAAAAACGAGTGACAGATTTTGTGAACAACACATCATCAAATTATTTGATAGAATAAAGGTCTATAATAGAAATCTTTTTAGAAATATTAATAGAGAAATTGTAAAGAAATATTTGTTTGATTTGGGTCAACAAAAAAATGGAGTGCTAAGTTATAGAGCTATACCAATCCAATGTAGCACCTAAAAGAGACATAGGGAAAGTGCAAAGTAATAATGCATCATTATGCCCTATTAAATAATAAGCATGTCTAAATGCTCACAAATGATATTATTGGTCCTCTTTACTCTATAAATGAGTAAATTTAGGTATTTCCCAATTACTTGGATATGGGAGAATAGGCACATGAGTATGGATGCGTTCATTGCATATCTGATCATGAGATAATACATTCTTTGCACAAAAAATGGATGTTTCTAGATTAGACATCTTGTCCATCAATATCTTAATAAAGTTTGGATGGGGATTAGTCTATGGGATACCTCCTAAGTTATAAGGAACCTGATAAGAAGTAGAGGGAGCATATGACATAGCTTGTTGAGGTTGTGTTGGAGGAACATAAGGATAATGAGTCATAGGCTAGGGGGAAAAATAAAAGGATCTTATCCCATTGGGTTAGAGACTATGCTTTCATTGGATGTTGTTATTATAGGTTGGGTTATTAGGATGGTTAGACTAGATGAAAGATGAGTCATAAATTAGGTAATTATAGGCACAAGAGTACATGGAATAGGTACCACCAAATTATGTAATGGGGTAAGACTTAACTAAAATACTTATGGTTGTGAAACTAGGGAAGTCATGCTAGGGTTTAGGTAAGATTGGGCAATTGCTGATGCTAAACTTTGGACATTATTTATGGTTGGGTTACTTGTCAAAGTGGTGGTTTGAGTAACCATGGGGAAAATAGTGGAGGTAACTAAAACTAAATTTGTCTCCATTAGAGAGGTTGGCATATCATATATTGGGTCACCTAAAGAATTGTGAGTTTGGCTCATGGCAAGGTAATGCCGAAGGGCTACCACATTGTGATCCAAAAACTAAGCAAAATATTTATCTCCTTTAGGCACAATGGGAATTTGGTTGGGGTAAGGAGTATGCTCTATATAAGTATTCTCCATGCCAAAATAAAAAACAAGAGGGGAAGGTGGAATTGGTTATTGGCTTGCATAATTAGCAAGAATTTTGGCTTGAGCTCATGTCAATACCATGTAAGAAGTAATAATAGTCTTCATACTTTATATTAGTGCTAGAATAAGGAAAAACCAAGTTTGGGTGTAGATAAGTGGGTTTTTTTAGCTTGTTGTTTTGAGAAAATGAAAATTATACAGTCATCGACATCAGTTGCTTGATCGATGTTAGTAGTAAAAGTTTGTTGACATCAGTGGGATTAATCAATGTTGATAGCTAAAATCTATCGATGTTGACATAGTTAACCAATGTCGGTCACTATGATATCTTAAGAGATGGAAAATCTAAAGTTTTAGGAACCCATAAGTAGAAACTAGGTAAAATAGTGGATGCAAGAGGTCTGTGTAAGAAGGAAGAACACTTAGAAAACTTGATATAACAGGTTAGACAAACTAAGTATTAAGAATAGTGTTGATTTTGTGAATCAATGAAAAAACATCCTTACCAACTCCCAAATATAGAAGGCAATAAAAAAAGTAGAAAAATATCATACAACTATCAAATATTAACTCCTAGAGATTAATTTTAGTCTCATTTTGGCTTATGCCTTAATCAAATACTGAGAAGAAAAATTTGGTTATCAAAGGTACTAGAAAGTAATCTAGAGCTAGTTTCAGGTTAGTTTTAGTGCTCAAGAGGAAATTTATGCTAGACCAGGTAGATGGCTTTCTCCCCACACTTCATGAACCTAAAGCTAAGCCAGGCCACTTACCTAGAATATACCTTCTGCCTAGATTTTATACTCTACCAGAGAATAGAGTGGGTTCTCCCCTTGGTGGTGAAATCCAAATAGGATAGATGGGTAGGGTAAGGTAATCCATCAGGTGATGAAATCTTGATGGGCCTTGTCTTAGGTGAGTTTAGATGTTTGTTTTTGTGAGTGTGATTTTATTTTGTAACATAGGTGCACTATAATTTATTCCTAATTCTTGTAATTAACTAGGTGAGCTAATATGCAACAAGAAAACAATGAAGTGCATTAAGTTTTAAACCCAAATCTAAAATGTTTAGATTTAAATGAAAGCAAAGATGAAATAGGAATAGAGAATTAAATTCACTATCCTAATGTGCATGTAAGAAATAAATAAATAAGATATTTTTTCAGCTTATAAGTAAAATGATAAATTGCCTTTAGAGGCAAAGAGAAAAGGAGAGCGGCAAGGAAGAAAAGATTTTATTTTATTGCCTTTAAATAGAAAATAAAATGTTGAATTTTTAGTTTTGAGTGAAAAAGGAAGGAGAAAATGCAAGAAATGAAAATTTCACTCTAATTCACCTATGTGAATTCTTAAAATAGGTAATGAACCCAAGGAAAACTCCAGGGTCCCATCCAAAAATGTTTTGCTTAAATTTTTCTATTTTAGGTCTTAAAGAAAAATAAAGGATAATGATAGGGATAAGTGATTAGAATGAACCTAGATTAGTTTTCACACTATATCTAGACATTGTGAGCACTCATTTTTGGCTAGGGAGGACTACCTACAAGTAAGAAATCACTACCACAAAATATTTGTTAACATATATTTGAGTGGGCTACCAAGCTATGTGCTTGTTCTAAGAAGTGTCAAACTTCCTTAGAGATGACAGTCCACTTTTTAGAGGCAAGAGAGTAATAAATAAATAAAATAGAGGTAAAGATAAAGTAAAAGAGAGGGAATGTTACCATTATTCATAACCTGAGTATAATAGAAAGTAACAAAGTATATGAGGTATGTTTTATTTCTATTTTGGATGTTTTTTGGGTAGGTTTTGGAAAGGTTAGGAAATCCAAAGTCGTTGACATCAGTTAGGATACCAAGGTAGGTAAGCATGTGACTGATATCGATTATGTTAGTGAGGTTGGTCGGGGAAGGTAACCGATGTTAGTTAGGCTATCGAGATTGGTAGGGGCAATAATTGCATTAGATCTTGAAAAAGACTTTTTTGGGTCTAGGAAATGGTTTTAGTCAGGTCTGATAGGTTGGGGGGAGTTGTGAGAGAGAGAGGATGCTTTAGATGGATCTAGTAGAGGTTTGGTGTGTCAATTAAAGGGGAAACAAACAAGGATTCTTTATATCTCCCTCATGAGGGTTCAGTTAGGAATGGGTAAAGTAGTGAACAAGAGATGTAAAGTGATAACAAAATAATAGCTTAAAATACCTATAAAATAAGTGATATACTTAGCTATAATGGTGACTGATCGGTAAGTGATAGATGGATGGATCCTATCAAGGAGTCTGAATCAATGTCTTGAATGGATAAAACAAGTATGTGCTACTAGTTCTTAAGAGCTTGGTTCCTAATCTGGATTGATTTATGCAAGATAAAAGTAAGCCAAGATGTAAAAAGTTGAATGTTGAGAGCTTGGATGCAAATAAGAATGAGTTTTATTGATTTATAGTAACCTAAACATTAGGTTAGAGTTTATCTTATATAACCAATGTATATGATTCTATCGATTTCAGTCATGGGTTGAATGATGCTAATGGCCTTAGAATAGGTAAAACTACTATTTTTGTCTAGTTTTCTATTACTCCTCATGCCAAGTGTGGAACCCATTAAAAAATGGTAAAAATATGAGGTTAAGAAGGATGTAGGTGGTTAGGAATTTAATTTTGAGGTCAAAATAAGTCTTTGGTAGTTAGGGTTAGGGGACTAAGTCTTGAGCTGACTCATCAAGTGAGAATCAGTCTTAGGGTGAGGTGGCTAGGTAAGGTGGCATAAGTGATTTTAAATTAGCTTAAGTATTTTTAATTAATTAAATGTGTGAGGGGTAAAAACATGGGTTATTGAGGATAATTATTATTATTAAAAAAAAAATCTTAAGGGGGGTTTTGACACAGGGAGTTATGCATGTGTGTGTGACATAATTTTGGTGTCTACACTTACACCTATATTATCACTACACCTAATTTAATTTAAATGAAAAAAGAGAGATAAATATGAAATTAAATACATAAAAAAGGTGATGTACCAAATTTTAGGTCTCTTCCTATGATCTATGTGTTAATAACAAAGCTAAACAAGATTGAATCTAATCACACAACTTCAAACATTTCTCTAGTATAAGTATTTTAATATAGAAGTTGTAACTGATACATGAACTAAGAGGGGAAATCAAGAGGCCTAAAATGAATTTACAATGAAGGTTTCCTAAACTTAAACATTTAAATAACCACCTAATACACACCATATGACCTAAACATAGATAACTTAATCCCAAATAGGCAAGAATGAAAAGGCCAAATTGAAGGAGATTGAGCATCAACATTATCATTCATCAACAATTCACCATGAATATACTAAATATGAGATGAAAAAATAAAAATAAGTTTGCATTAGCTTCAAAAGTAACACAAAGTATCAATTTTAGAAGAGATTAACCATAAATGATCCATTTAAAATCCATCTCAAGCCAAATACATAGAAGAAAGGATGAGAGAGAGACAAAGAGGATGTGGAAGAATCCCATCATGATTGTCATCTATCTTGAAACTAATTACAATGCTAGGAGAAGGTGAATAAATAGTCATATTATTCATCCATCAATATGTGTTGGCTTGGCTTGATTATGTTTTCATGAGAGGTTATGTATAAGTGTTTCTTCAACTCCTATGATTCATCTCTCTTCACTTGAAATTTCATTTTATTGGTTGGAGGAGTTATAAGTTGTTATCTTGAATATGGCCTACTAGAATTTTTTATAATGTTTCTACACCATCCTTCACTCTTAAAATCATCTCCTATCTTGGTGAGAATGATATTTAAGCTTTATACCTCCTCATACTATTATGTTTGTCATTATAACTTGTAATTTTATGTCAAAATGTGTTTGGCCCAAAATAAAGTGATGAAGGCAAGCCTATCTCTCATATAAAGTCTAGTCTTTTGATTGAATATTATCAAAATACTCTTGTCAGATCCATGTAGATAATGTATATGATCATACAGCCTATATCCAAGCTTATATATCACCTCCAATTGAAAATTTCATAACTTAATTGACATGGGTTTGGAGAGGGTTATAGGTGTTCATGCAATAAGAGCTCCATATAGGCTTAAAAACTATATTGAATCTGTGTTGATGTTTCATGATTTCAACATTGAGTTTTTAGGTGTTTATATCCTCTTATGAGCCTTTAAGAGTTTTTTCAACTTGAGATAAATTTGAAAAGTTTATAGAGGGTTTCATTATATCTTGGAGAGATCTCATCACCTTAGAGCTAATTGAATATTTATAAAACAAAACCTTAGACATTACTTGCATTCATTGAAATAAGATTGTATATAATTTGAATATACATGAAAGAGGTTCATTTTAGGTTCAAAAATATGCTCTAAATTTTTTTAGAATCTTAATGACCTTAGATAGGTATGTAACCCTAGTTTTTAATGAAAATATGAAAACATTCATCATTTTAGGCCTAATTGGTGGATTAAAACCTATCAAATCATCATGGAGACCTATTATATGTGTGGTAAAAGGTAATTATACATCTATATAATATTTTAAACCTTATTTAACTGATTAACAAGTCCAAACACACTCAAGTATCTTATAAATCAATCAAAATAGGCAATTTCATGCCCCTTTCTTGTATCTTTATCCTCACACATGCCAAATTATTGCTCCAAATAGTGATCATTAGGATTACATATCTCCTCTAGGTGTTTCCAACACATTCCATGTGCATTAGAGTCAATTTAGAGGTGTTTATTTTTATCATTCTTTTTTGAGTGGTTTATAAGGGTTTAGACCTCTTTACCTTATTAATGATCAAGAATAAAGCACAAACCCTTGATTAAGTATTAAATTTGATGAAATTGGAGGGAATATACCTATTAAATATCCCCCAAAATAATTATTCCCCATCTGTCAGCTCAATCAACTTCCCACATGATGAAAATGGTCTTCTCAAGCTTGCAAGCCTATAAGTGCTTACTCGAGACAAGTGTTTGAGGCAAAAAGGCATTAAAATTGATTTTTTCTTATCATAAATGGTTATTTAAGGTTTTAAACATAATATAAATGGAATTTATATGGTTTCATGGTGTACTTGACTCCCCAATGGTCTTAATACCTAACTTAGTCATGGGTAGGGTTCTTTGTAAGTTTAGGGGGTTTTACCCTAATTATCCCTTTTTTATGTTTTCCTATCTTAAAAACATATAAAATAATTATTTAAATATTATTAATTGTGACTCATTCCTTTAATTTCCTTTAAAACTTCAAATTCAACTAAAATCTTGCATCTCTCTTCATAATCTTATGTACAGGCCTATAGATAAGCACTTCATGCCTAAATCCCATTCTAAACCTACTCTTGAATTGGCTCTATGAATCTCATGATATTGAATGATATTATAAATATGGTGGAATATATTTAATTTTTTGAGTGATTTATCCTTTGTGAGAACAACACAAGATTTGGAGTCAAGGGACCTCCAATCAGGCAATCTTTGAAGGCCTATTTTCAACTTGTTCAAGCACACAATTTTTTTACTCCAACGATATATTTTTCCATTTTTATACTTTTATTAAACTAAAAATATCTCATAAAAATTATTTATAGTTAAAATATCTATATGAAGATATTCTAATTGGTGTTTCAATCCTTCTCAATGCTTTTTTACTCCAAATTACATACTAAATTACCCTAAAACTTATGTTTTCTCAACTCTATATGCATATTGTTTGTACTTTATTTTTTAAAAAAAGTATATTAATGTAATTTTTTTACATATTAAGTATGTGGTAAATTTTTTTTGGTTAATTAACATCCTTAATAAACCATCAAAATTATAAAAATTTATGAAAACTCCCATCTAGCCTTTATTTACACTTATCAGGGTTTAGGACCACTTAGGTTTAATAAAGTTCATTCATAAATCTAGGGGATATAAATATAGATTAAAAAAATTTAATATATTTCATTAAAACCATTAATTTACCCCATTTATCTTAGAAACCATGAAACTTTTCAACAAGGTTTTCACATAATATTTAAGATTTTCAAGTTCTCCATGACCAAAAATAGGGTTAGACTGTGTATTTACAAATTATTGATAAGGATGATCATTAATTTTTAAAATATTTTTGTTTTTTATTTGATATATGATATAGTTCTTGTAAAATTATAATAAACCAATCCCATTATTGGTTTCTTGAAGACTAAACTCAATGGCAATGTTACTCTCTTATGTCTCTATAGGTCTAATAGACTTCTAACAAAATATGTTTGCTCAAACCATTCACCAGATGACTTGGATAAAATATCCAAGTCTTTTAAAATGATTTCACAAAAAAATTAAAAAAAAATTAAAAAAATTAAAAATTAAAAATAAAAAATATAAATTATAAATTTTATACCCTAAAATCCAATCAAACATAACCAGATTTCTATTTCTAGACCTTTCTTAATGACTATCTACAGGTAGTCTTGAACACCATCAGCTAGCTTGCATTACTCAGGTGGTTTATATTCATATTGACTCTATTTATGATTTTATTATGTCTAATTGCAATTAATTAGGTTTAATATAACATGTAAAACTTATTTATAAACACCTTCATGTTGTAAACACCTCACAACCCCACAAACCATGACTATCATGTCTAAAACAACTAAATAAATAAATTTCTTACTAGTATAACCTTGATAATAAAGAATTTGTTTCATGTTTGACATTTAATGGATCAATGATCCTAAAAAAGAAACCTTATAACCATTTACATCATTCATTAAACACAATCATGTCATTTCAAGGTAAAATCATGATACTTTGGTTTTAGAAGGGTTTTAGGGGGGCTTAACTTCTTAACAATGCTTCATAAATCTCTACCCCTTAATAAAAAAAAATTGGCATGAATTTTAAGGGATAAATGGTGGTAAAAATACCCTAATATCATTTGGTCTATAAACTCTCATCCTTCATGAAGTAATCTTATGAAAATGACTCTTCTTGGCCTATCAATGACCTGATGGATATCTTATACGATTTTTTTGCCTTGTTTGGACATGTGCCATATTTTTTAGCATAGTTTTGACTTGAGTAAGATGTAAGATGCCTTAAAGAGTCTTATATCACCTTGTGCCAATGTTTTCTTGGATAAATAGGCTTTAGCCAACATGAGACCTGCATGATATCTTCAAAACATGCTTTGTCTTGTTGTGCAACTTGTCCATTTGGAAAGATAATCTATTATATCTATGTACCAAATGTTTCATGGAGTCATTTTTGTCTTGGGTAATGATATTATAATGTATAATGTCTATTCTCATGCCTTAAAACCTATCATTATGTTATATTTGGAGTTGAAGAAAAATGACAAAGAGGTTTTAAAAGTGAATAAACATCAAAAAAAGAGTTTTGACACATCTTGGTTGTGTGTACAATAGAATGAATTATGACATGCTATTTAATGGCTGATAAATATCCCAAAAGACCTCATTTTCATGGTATTATAACTTCATACTTGATTTTATTCAAGGGATTACATTATAACATTACAATAAGTAACATATAAAAATAAATGAAACTTTAAAATCTCCAAAATAACCTTAATCCCTCAAAAATATTGAAATGGAACTTTTTTTTATCTCATTGTATTTTATCCTAGATTCAATATCCATCATGGAACACCATTGTCATATTGGGGATCATCACATCAATGCTTTTTCCATGGTTTTGTGTGTACCTTAACATTTTCAAACTAACCTTAAACTTTTCTAATTTACCTTAACCTATTATAAATTGAATTATAAAATACTTCATTTAGACCTATTCAAAGATAATGGAATAAATTTATTTGACAAGACACAAATCACAAACCTTATCATTCTAATAAGACCTTGTTTAGACATTGATATGACATAAAATACCAAACCATCACACCAAAATGATTCTCAACAAGACCACTTCAATTTTATATGACTTAGTTATAAGGTTTTGAACAATCCTTGGTCATGGATAATTTATTATCTAACAAGTGCTAATTTCTTGATTTTAATGTCTCTATAGAAACACCAATATTATCGATAAAAATCCCCATAATTTAATCCAATGGGTCAAGATTTATCATACAAAGATAAATGTTAGTTGTTCATTATTCAATCTTGTGAAATAACTCTTATATTATTTGAGAATATTATTTATCCACTTTATTTTTGAAATATATGATTGAAATAGAACTAGGATACCTCAACCATTGGCACTACATGCTTTACCGGTGTGTATAAACTTTAAATATAATCATAAAATCATAAAAATATAATCATTATTGATATTAAATCAAATTTTATACCAATATTATCTATAAAATAGGTGAAATTACACACTAATTCTCGTTTATATTTACCCTATTATTAATAACTTAATAAAAAATGGTTATATGATTATTCTAGACTAGTAACTGTTGATAATTTTGCCACCATTGGTCAAAGTTGCTCATGTGAAATTTTTCAAAAATAATCCTTTCATGGATTAAATGTCAAAAAATGGTATTAAAAACAACATAAAACTTTAATCATGACAAAATAATGCTCAGGAAAAACTCACAAGTCCAAATTTTGACAAAGGTTTATTGTATTCCTCTAACTAGCAAGTTACAAGCTAGTGAATGCAATTTTCAAATGCTAGGTATATGAAGGTGAAGAGTATTTAGATAAAATGTTATTATAGTAATTTTATTTCCCCATATTACATAAATATTATATTCATTATTTTAATGTTATTCTAGATTAACTTTATGAATAATTGTTAATAAGAATAGGTGCTCTAAATCCCTTCTTAAACCCTCATGACTCAATTTTAAGTAGTATGTTTGCCATTTGGATTTATTTGTTTTAAAATAAATGTTATATGATATATTATACCTTATAAATCATCCTAAATTAAAATTTAAGTGCAAAAAATGGTGAAATACAAAGGTACAAGCATTAGGATTTTAAGCAAGCAAGAGAGATTCAAAATAGATAATTTTTGAGAGGTTTAAGATATTGGTTGAGCAAATCCAATGGTTTAAATAATGATATTAATTATTATTATTCATAATATAAAATATTATGTCTTTAATCCTCTTAAAAATTATAAAATTTCAAAGCATAAACCTACATGCATTCAAAAATGAAATTGTGCAAGCTAGTCAACATCAAAAAGTGCATATTTTGAGTTTTATTCATTGAAATATAATGAACTTTTAAATTAAAGTTGTTTTTTATGTACTTAAGGTTAAATATTTTTATAATATCCATAATTTACATAATAATATAGAATATTCTAGATTACTAGTCACTCCCCTTTTGGTTAAATTTAGAAAAGACAAAGTTGACAGAAATAATCTTCAGTTAGCCTTAGAAAAGTGGAGCTCAAAACATGCAAAAGTGGAGAATTTGAGTTCATTTTTTGGTTAATATTTTAGGACATATTTTTGTGAAATACACCTATTTTGAGTTTAACATTCAATCTCTCTCATATTATTCCCCTCTTTGGGATAAATTTAGAAAGTTAAGAAGTCAAACATGCATGCAAGTTGCATGCAAGATAGCTCAGGTTGAACTCCATGTGTGAATTCAAGATAAATAAAATAAAATAAATATGTAAGTGGAGGTAAATATATTATAAATTTAATATTAAATTAATACCAAGAGGAGTTAACTAAAGACCAAAAAGAGTTAACTAAATAAGATAAAAAACTACATGCAAGATCACGACAAGTTAACTCAAGATTCAATATGTATGAAGAGCCCCTTGACTATTGAAACATGAAATAATATCATCCCTATATATAAATATTACATATTCCATGAAATTATGTTTAAAATAAAATTATACATTTTATTTTAGGTTTAATTAGAAGTGGAGTTAAAGGTGGAGTTCAATTTTAGTTGAAGTAAGAGTGAACTAGTACTTGCATGTGGACTCATTTGGATATTATTATATTCTCTATATCTCTTATTCATTTATATATGTACATTAATTCTTGAATGAATTTTATATTATTATTTTGGATTACATAAACTTGCCAAAATTTGTACTACATCACCTTTGAAGAAATAAAGAGCTGAATTTTCCTCTATTCTTAAGCTTTCATGAAGTGTGTGTTTACTATTCATTGATAGAATTTAGTGAATTACTATATTTACTAGAATTATATCTAAATAATTAACATTTATAAAAAAAAATATAAACATTTAAGTCATATAGAGTGTATAATTCTATTTTCTACCTAATTTAGAAGTGAATTCAACTATTGTTCATTCTTTTCTAGCTAGTGTGAATGTTTGTCAAGACCTCTATGTGAAATATTGATGCACGAGTCATTATATGAGAAATAATTTAATGTGTGTAGGTTATTTATAATATAAATTATGTTATTTATATTAATAATTAACCCCAACATTGGTACATCATCCCAAATTTAAGTTTTTATTTCCATTTTCAGCTTTAGCATTGTTCTTTTACCCTTTTCCTAATCAAGAAAACACTATTTGAGAGAGTTTATAGAGAAGTGGCTGAATGTAATAAATGGAACCACAATTTAATCTAGATATTATATCAATAATATTTTAATCATATCTTTTATATTTTTTATTGTATCAATAGAAGTGATAATAGGCACAAGTTCTTTGTAGGGTGTACTTCTGAGTGATAACAGTTTTTAACATGCCAGGTGGGATAGTAGCACAAAATATTGCTAAATATTGAAAAAAAATTATCAATTTGTAGAAAATGAATTTATAAAATAATTATAATTTTTTTACTCCAATTTACATATAGATATTTTTATCAATACCAATACCTAAAAACATTAGTTGGTATGTATTTCTACCCTCCATTTTATGAAAATGTAGCTTTTATACGTTCACATTCTTCATATCAAGATGATAATAGTCATAGATTCACCTCAAGTATAATTTAACCATAATTGTGTAGTTATTATCATGAAATTAAACCCCCTCCCACCCTAAATCATGTTTCCATTTAGCCTTGGAAAAATCATGTTCTTTCCAAGGAACCTACAAAAAACATGCAAGAGATAATACTTGACTTTGAGAGACAATGCATGGATATTTATAGGGAAAATAAATATAATAGGAATAAATAAGATATTTAATATAAATCATATGAATACCAATAATATATTGAATTATTTAAGAGATATAATGAGGCTACAAGAGAAACAATACAATTGCTTCCCATGATAGTCTAAAAAATTGAGTCTAAAATCTGAAGTTGGAAAAATAAGAACTAGAACCCCTTGAACCTTAAAGGGAGCCTAATTGATTAAATATTCCATTTTTTAGGACTAATAATCATATGAAATATCCTAATAAAATTTCATATTGGAAGCCTTCTTGTACTAATACCCCTAATTATGTCATGCCTACTCTTGAAAAAGTCTTTTCCCTTGACTATCTAAAATAAAGATAAAGAGAAAGTTGTTGAACCCAAACCAAGAAAGTTTCCAATTTTATTGATACCTCCACCCATAAATAAAAATTAAATTATTCATGAATATGAATGTGAGAGATTTATTTTTTATTGGAGAGATAAATATGAATCATTGAAGCGTGAAGTCCTAACATAAGTTTTTTTTCCTTCTTTTTAATAAATATTGAATAAAAAACTTCTCAATACATATTCAATCCCAAAGAGCATTAAATAGAAACCAATAATTACCTATATTATTATGCCACCAAATATAACCTCTTACCATCCCACCATCTCCATTTTTTAAGGAGACATTATTGCATGGAAGGTAAAAGAAGAACATGTAGGTGAAGAGGAAAATTTGTCAAGAGAAGATGATTATGATTTATGTTGGTAAAATGAGATTCAATTTGGAATAGAATGATATCATGTTTTATCCCTTGAGGATCCATTAAAAAATGAAATTAAAATAGTAAGTGAGCTTTAAGAATCCTACCATGAAAATGTTTAGAAGATATGGTAGAAACTAGTGAGATTGTATCAGTGGTTTCAAAAGGTCGCAACCCTATGCATGAACTAATTAATGATGAATAAGATAAAATTAAATATCAAGAAGGTTTTGATGAAGATCTTGAAAGATTTTTAATAGGTGACAATTAATATGACATATCTAAAGATGTCACAAAAATCTAATAGCATTGTTATAATGAGCCACTAAAGGTTAAAATTGTAGATATTCCTTTTGATCACAATATTTTTACATTAGAGATTTTTCATAGTATTAAAGATAAACATGAGGTAAGTATTGAACCACATGATGATAATGCTAAGAATTTTGATAATTTTTCCACAATTGGTCAAATTCGCTTATGTTTAGGTTTTTAAGAAGACTAAATTAATGTATTAAAAGTAAAAAAAAGTATTCAAAACATAATACAACATTTATCATTATAAAATCATGTTCAAGGTCCACATTTTGATTGAGGTTTCTTTTATTCCTCTAACTAGCTAGTTGCAAGCTAGTGAAGATAATTTTCAGATGCTTGATACATGAAGGTGAAGATGAGTTGGATGAAAATGTATTATTTGGAATTTTGGGACCATATTAACTCAATATTAAATTAATTTTTTTCATGGTATAATGTATTAAATTTATGAAATTTTTTTTATAAGAATAGGTCCTCTAAAACACTTCTTAACCCCTCATGGCTTGGTTTTAAGCAATATGTTTGTAATTTTGAGTTATTTATTTCAAAATAAATGTGGTTTGATATATTATGTGTAATATTATAAATTTATAAATATTAATAAATAAAAATTTAAGTACAAATAATGGATAAATGCAAAGGTACAAGCATCAGTGTTTTAAGTAAGAGAGATGGTAAAAAATATAATTTTTGAGAGGTTTAAGAGATTGGTTGAGCATATAAAATGGTTGTAATGATGAGATAGGTTATTAATGTTAATAAAAAAAAAAATTATATTTATCACTCATTAAAATTAATAAAATGTCAAAATTAAGACCTACATGCATTCAAAAATAAAATTATGTGAGCTAGTCAACACCAAAAGATGCATATTTTGAGTTTTATTCAATGAATACTTGTGAAATTTGACATGGGAGTTTTTATTTGATGTCCTTTAATTTTTAAAATTGGTATAATATATTTAATTTATATTATTATATATAAAATTCAAAATTATAGGTCGCCCCCTTTTGGCTGAATTTAGAAAAGGTCAAGTCAATAGAAAAAAATTGCAATTAGCCCTAAAAAAGTGGAGTTCAAAACATGCAAAGTGGAAAATTTGATTTAGAGTTTTGGTAAATATTTTATTCATATTTTAATTAAATTTATACATTGTATAGTAAACATTAAATATCTATCATATTATGCCCCCCTTTGCACTAAATTTAGAAATTCAAGAAGTCAAATATGCATGCAAGATAATAGCTCAAGTTGAACTCCAAGTGTGAAGTCAAGATAAGTTGAGTCAACTCAAGATAAAAATGGATGTAAATAAATTATAAATATAATATGATTTAAATACCAAGAGGAGTTATCTAAATACCAAAAAGAGTTAACTAAAGAAGATCAAAAGTTTCATGTAAGATCATAATAAGTTAACTCAAGATTTAATATGCATGAAGAGTTGTTTGAATTATAAAACATGAAATAATAACATCCATATCTATTACCAATCCATATTAAATAAAATAATATTTAAAATAAAATTATATATTTTATTTTATGTGAAATTAAAAGTAAAGTTGAAGGTGGAGTTCAATTTTGAGCTAAATGTTTAGTTGAAGTAGAAATGAACTAGTACTTGCATGTGCACTCATCTAGAGCTTCTTGTCTTCTCTCTCTCTTATTAATTTATATTTATACATTAATTTTTAAAATTAATGGGATATTATTATATTGTATTACATAAAATCTACCAAAATTGTGTACTACATCACATTTGAACAAATAAAGAGCTGAATTTTTCTCCATTCTTAAGCTTTTATGAAGTGTGTGTGTTTATGATTCATTGAGAGAGTATTAATGAATTACCATATTTAATAGGTTTATGTATAAATAATTCACCTTTATGAATAAAAATATAATATTTCATATCATATAGATTGTTTAAGTCTAGTTTTTATGTAATATGGAAATGAATTCAACTATTGTTTATTCCTTCCTAGCTAGTGTGAGTGTTTATCAAGACCTATGTGTGAAATATTGATGAAAGATTAATAATATGATAATGAAGTAAATGTGTGTAATTTATTTGGATTAAATTTTTTTTATTCGTCTAATTGATTTACCATATCATTGGTTCATCATGCCAACTTTCAGTTTTCATTTCCACTTTAAGCTTTAGTATTATTCTTTTACCCTTTTCCTAGTCAAGAAAGCACTATCTGAGAGATTTTAGAGAGAAGTTGGTGAAGTTGGTGAGTGCTATAAATTAAATAATCTACCTATTAAACCTAAAAATTAATCATAAAAATGAACATATTAAAAACAAATAATAATATTTATCTTTTATAAACCTATTAGGGGAAATTCCAATGGGTGAGGTAGATTTCATCCCCTTTTACTATATAATTTAATAAATGTATAAGTACTACCATCGATGGACTTCAAAGATAGAAATTTCACTACCACTCTATCAAAAACTCATAAAATATGATGTTATACAATTATAAAACACTTACTTGTATTTACACACCACTAAATCAATCATCTAAAACTATGAAACAATGAGATAACAAGAATAAATACTCAAACTCATTACGAGTAATGTCAAGCCAACTTTGATACTTACCATTGCATTTTTTTATTCTTAAAATTTTTCCAATACATATTTTTATGATATGTAAATATTATATCATGTTAATAAGCTTAATTAAAATTACATTGATAAGAATAAACATTTACAAGTATTTAAATTTGGGTGTTTTATATGGTGTAAAAATTATTGGTGTATGCAGAACAGTGGTAATGTTACCATATGGGCAAGTACACAATTAAAACTCTCATACATTGATGATTACATAAAGAATAATTTTTTTACAAAAAAACCAACCTAAAAATGATATTACTTTTTCTATGTAACAAAAACTTATCCATTTCAAGAGCATGTAACTGATTAATTCATCACCATGAAAGTGTCTAGTTTAACCCCATACTATTTTTATATTTGAAGCATATATGGTTTGATGGTTTGAGTATGAAATGTCATAAAATATTATCTTAAAAAATTAATTTAATATAATTTTACATATTTAATCATTTACTATTTATAACTAGTGAATTATGATCCATATTTCAACCAATCCATTTACTAGTGGTGATGGATTTGAACAAGATAATTGAATTTTTATCTCCATCAGTGTTTCAATAATTTTATATTCCATCATATATAATATATAAAATATGGTATTATAATACTTAATTTGAGACAAAAATATGTAGTTCCCATTTTTTCCATAATTCCAAACCAATATGATTGTGCAGTATCTAAAACTATCATTTGATATCATTCTTTATTGCATAAATTATCTTCACTCAATTTCCATTAATGACTATATATTCAACACATATAATTATTAATAAAACCTTTCATATATATTATTTATCTATCATTATATATCTTATGGATTCATCTAGAATCCATGTTAAACATGATGCTCGTGAATCTTTACATATTGGGATTTAGGATCCTACTTGAGAACATAAAGAGACTTGATGAGTCTATATACCTTTTATACTTGACCAAGTAAAAAAACCCATCCAGTTGAGTCATCTATACTTATTATTGAACATTATAATTTAGGAAGGTACTTTTATGTCTATTTTATGTAATTTTCATCTAAAATATATAGCCATAAAAAAGAACATTATGATAGTCTTTATGTTTATTGTGGGAGTAAATGTCTCCTCATAGTTAATGCCTTATTATTTTATGTAGCCATTTACTATAATTATTTAATTTTACTTATAGATGTTTCCATATTATTTTTAATTAGTTTTATAAATCCAATTTTATCTCATAGGATTATTCCCTAGTGGAAGATCAAAAAGTTTCCATGTATTATTCTTCATCAATGATTGATATTTTACGTACATGGCCTCTTTCCAAGGTTTTGAATATTAGGATATCAAACTATTGAGGTCTCAAATGATTTTGTATATATGATATTAATATAAAAATTTACCTCTAAAAAAACCATACTATGATCCCTTGATGATTTATTTGAAGTGTCTGGGACTTATCTAATTTTACATCTCATATTGTACTTATATACCAATTGGACATACATTAAACAGTATTAGTGGGTGGTGGAGATCCTAGTTAACCATCATCATTATCCTCATTATCATTACCACTATTGACATTATAAATGTTTATATATCTAATGCCTCTATCAGGTAGTAATGTGAAGGGTAGATTTGATTCACCCCTATCATCAAATATAACTTATTTTTTGATATGTATCTTCCTAGTTTTTGGATTCATGAGTTGGCAAACCATTGAATCTTCATTATAACCAAAATAAATTCACGTGAATGATTTATTATATGTTTATTTATTTTTAGGGCTAGGAAAATATGGTTTATAACTAAAAATATGAATCTATATAGTATAATTATTATTCCTTGCCCATGTTTCTTTTAAAGTAATACCATTGAGATATTAAATCGATGTTTGATTCTTTAGGTATGCCATTGTGAAAACTTATTTTTCCTTGTATGTATGAGGAAATTTTGATTCATAAATAATTTTGAACACCATTTCCACAATATTTTATTTTCACCATTAAACAACACCATTATAGTTTGGAGTATAATATTTAGTTAGTTTCCATACAATTATATGTGTTTTCAATAATTTAGAGAAATTTATACTAGTTTATTATCCTTGTCAATAGATAAGAGAAAATGAATTATATTTCCATATTAAAATTACATAGATGATTTGAATTATTTTAATGATTAATAATATTTATCCTTATCTTTTTAAAAAAATATCCACATTTTTCATGAGTATTCATTAACCAAGATCTAAAAATACTTGAATCTACAAACACTTGAGTGTATGGGCCAGAAACAATTTATGTGTGTAATATATCTAATGAAATAGGATCCATATATGTACTTGTTCTAAATGGATCTCTATTCTTTTTATATATAAATAGATATAAAATATATTGATATTCTTATTGAGTGATGGAAGGCATCTCACCATTTTATGTCTACATAGTGCAATTAGGTGTAAAAAACTAAAGTGTACATATCATTTTTCCTAAGATTATTTGAGTTGGTATAGTTTACATATAAATATTAATTTTATTTTTGTAAAACATCAACTTGGAACATTTTTTATTAAATATAATATCTTACAACATTTTTTTTCTGAGATATGTCTTGAATGAGACATATTTTTTCCATTGTGTTCATCAAAATCAATAGTGAGGTTGTGATAAAAAAATTCAATAATATATTTTGATGAAATATATAAATATAGGATTTTAGTGATATTACATCCATGATTAAAAAGAGGTAATAAAATTACTCATGTTTCATGGACACTTTATGATGTATCATCTATAAAAGATATATTACTTAGATAAGAAGAAGTTGTTAAAGTGGTTAAACAATACTTGCATTCTGTCATGTGTCGTGTGGCACCATAATCCATGTAATAAACTAAATTTGAAGGAGGTATGTCTTCAATTATCTTTGTATCATAGATATAATTATCATCTAAAGATTTATCACCTTCACAAATTTATCCATGTTATTTTTAGGGGTAAAAATCTTATTTCAAAGTATGTGTGGATGTGGATTCTTCTTATTTATCCTTATGGAGATTGCTAGGGCATAGGTTTAATATTTTTGGATGAGACTTGTGTAAATTAATTTTATAAAAAATACTTTAGTTCATAAAATATCTTCCCAAATATTTGACAGACCTTATAACAATGGGTTTTTTTACCATGTTGATGTTAGTTTTTTTTATTTGAAATGGAATGCTTTGTAGGCTTCATGGGATTCATCCCATTATTATGTGATGATAATTCATGTACTTATTCATTTTTTTGTGTGTGCATGTATTATTCATGTTGAAACATATTGAAACACACCACACACATGAAGAGACATAGAAACCATTGTAACTTCATCAATGAAATGTTCATTAATACTAGAATTAACTTTGCATTTCTCATTCACCTTGTTGTCTACACATTTATTTACCCATACCAAAGAATATGGTTTTGTATTATTTTAAGTATCAAAAACTAAATGTTTCTACCAATTCCTTTCTTATTAGATTATCTTGTGATAAAGTATAAAAAAAATCACCCACTTTTAATTTATTCATTTATATTTTAATTGTAAAAGCTTATAAAGTTCATTCTATTGATAACTAATACTACTCAAATATACCTCTCTATTGACATATTTAAAACATAAAGTATCATTCACCTTAGAGATACAACCGATATTCTCATGTATAAGTTAGGGCATAGCCATTTTTTTGTTCTTGAAAAGATGAAATTCTAGATGGAGCCTCCACATTAATCCTTGAAATGACTATCAACATCACATTTCCCATAATGTCTTTAAGTATCATTATTATAAATATAAGTACCATTATTATTATCTTTACCTTTACCTTTACTCTTTCACTTCGATTTGCCTTGTTGTTTGGAAGTGTTTTTAAAGGTAGAGGGAACACTATTATTTTCCATATCCAAGTAGTGATATTGAGAATATGCCTCATATAAATCTATAAAACTTACCAAGATGATTGGCATCATAAAATGGCTATGGATTCCACCCACATAATTCATAAATAGGTCATATTATATTATATGTTTGACCATTTATAAAACCTTCTTATAGAATTCACATGTGTACTCCTACATGTTTTGGCATTATTTTGTCTAAGTTATTGTCAATACATGTACTTGTGTTCCTCATAAAAATAAGACATAATTGATTACTTATTAAAACTTAGAATCATATCACTTTGTAATAGGATTAAACTTATCAAGAAATAAATAATGGACATATCTCTCAAACCAAGTTAAAACATGATTAGTTAAATTTAAATTTGAAAAATAAATCTACTAACTTGCATTAAACTAATGAAAAATACATAAATTTGGGCTAGATAATGGCCTAGCCTCTTTGCATTCACATCCACATCACATGGATAAATTTCAATCTTCACCTCAACCTTGAATAGAGGTAGAGATTGGTTGGTATGGGGATGATATTCCTCTTTCTCATTAATCTTGAGAGAGTCCTAGTTTCTTTTTTTCAATGTATCCATGAAAACACCAAGTTTCTCCATAAGAATCCCCATAATGGACTCTAAACAATCAAACTTGATTATATAAAGATAAATTATATCTAATCCTTATTGAATCTCAAGAAATATATCTTTTTTTTACCATATTCTTCATTAGCATGGGCCAAAATTTTGATATCTTGTTTCACTTTTATTTGGAAATATCTTCTTGAAATGGAATGTAGATACCTCAACCACTAGCATTACTTGCTTTAGTGATGGGTATGAACTTAAAATGTAGTAAAAAACTCTTAAAAACCATACACATGACTAATATTAAACCAGATCTAATGCCAATTTAATCTTTAAAATAGGGGGAGATTCCTCTTTAAATTTCATAAACATGTATCATATTACTTATATCTTAATAAAAAATGGTTATATGGGTTTAATAGGATAGTAAATTTGTAATAAAAAATAAACAAGTGTTGTTAATGAAATAAATAATCTATTTTACCTAAAAATGAAGCATAAAAATGAAGAAATAACAAAAATGCAAGATTTATCTTCAATAAACCTAGTGTGGAAAACAATCTAGTGGGTGAGGTAATCACACTCCCCTTCCAATATGTAATTTATTATTTGTAAAATGTCCTATTATTCATGGAATTCATGGATAGAATTTTCACTACACATTTATCCAAAAATCATAAAAAAAGATAATATAAGTTTATCAAAAACTCATGTGTATTTCCACACAAATAAACTAATCATATATAACTAAGAAAAATGTGATAACAAGAATAAATACTCAAAACCTATAACAAGAAATGTGAATCCAAATTCCATATCTATCATTGCATTTTTTGATGTTTTCTACCTTGTCAAGACTTATATTTATACTCTTTAAATATTATATCCTAGTAATAAGCTTAACTAAAATTCCATTAAATAGAAGAAACATTTACAAACATTCAACTCTAGGTGTTGCGTATGGTGGGGAAACTATTGGTGTATGCAAAACAATAGTTATGTAACCATTAGGGTAGTTATTCAGCAACCACTCTTATACACTAGTGAATATGTAGCCACTAGGGTGTTTATGCAACCACCACCCCAAAAATAATGGTGATTTTCCTATGTGTACAAAACACATCCATTTCAAGATCATGAAAATTATTGACTCATCACTATGAAAGTATTTAGTTCACCCCTATATTATTTTTACACTAAATCATATTTGGTTTGATGGTATGATTATGATTTTTTTTGAAACTATGTATTAAAAACATGAATTACATATAATTGACCATAGTGAAAACATCTTATATACCATAATAGTGAATTGGGATCCGTATTTAGATCATGCATTTACTGGTGGTGATGGATCTAAATAAGATAATTGAATTCTTGTCTCTATTGGTGTTGCAATAGGTTTATAGTCCATCATCAAAAATTTATCAATAATGGTATTGGAATTATTAATTTGAGACACAAATATGTAGTTACCATATTTTCCATACTTGTAATTAAGATGATAGTGTATTAGCCCAAGATTTGTCATGTTAGACTATCATTTGAGATCATTTTATAATGCATCAATCATATTCCCTAAACTTATAGTGACCAGTACAACTTAAACATAAATAATCATTATTAAAACATTTCCCATTTATCCTTGATGTATAGTTTGGATCATATGGATTCCTATAGAATCCATGCTAAATAATATTATCATTGATGTTTATATAACAAACTCTAAGAGACTACTTGAGAACATGCATAGGCTTGATGATTTTACATACCTTTTTTTATTGACAAGGTGAAATAAAAACCTCTACAAGTTATGTAGAATTTATCTATAAAATTATAATTTAGGAAGAAATTTTTTATGTCCATTTTATGGAATTTCCATTAAAATTGTGTAGCCATAACAAATACCATTATGATAATCTTTATATTTGTTGTGGGAGAAAATGTCTCTTCATAGTCAATGCCTTATTTTTGTGCATAGAAATTTAGTAGAAGTATTTAATTATACTTATCAATGCTTCCATATTATTTTGAATTTATTTTAAATAACCACTTAAAACTACTAGGCTTCTTCCCTAGTGGAATATCAACATGTTGTTGTGTATTTTTTTTCACTAGTGATTGATATTTTGCATCCATGACCTATTTTCAAGATTTTGAATATTAGTTTCTCAATATTTTAAGGTCTCAAATGATTTTTTAACAATGATCACAAGGGAAAAATTTACCTCTACACAATACATACTCGAAGGCCTAGGTCATGTAGTATAAGTGTTTGGATTCACCAGTTTTTTGATCCATAAATTACTAGGACGTCAAATATTTAATGTATCTAATATAAAATGCATGTCAATGATTTAATATATGTTTATTTATTTTATTTTTAGTGACATACATTTACAGTAAAAAACATGAAGGTGTTTATATATGGCTTATTCCTTATCCATGTTTCTTATGAAGTAATACCATTGAGATATTTGATCGATGATTGCTTTAGTAGGTACACTAATATGTAAAATTATTTTTCATAGTGTGTAAGAGGCATATGTGATTAATAAATCATGTTGCATACAATTTACACAATATTTTGATTCACCATTCTACAACACCAATTTTTTTTAGAGTATAAGGTGTTATTAGTTTCCAACAAATTCCATGTGATTTCAAGAATTTAGAGAACTCTATATTGGTGTATTCCCCTTATAAAATTGAGAAAATGAAATGAATTGTATTTACATATTTAAATTGCATATAGGTTTGAATTATTTAAATAATGAAAAATATTTATCCTTATTTTTTAATCAATATAGCCACATTTTTCATGAGTAACCATCAACAGAGAGATAAAAATACTTGAATCTAGTAACACTTGAGGGTATGGGACAAATAAATTGGTTTGCACTTGATCTAATGAACCATGAACCCTATATGTACATTTTTAGAATGGATCTCTATGATTTTATTTAGCTAAGCAACTAGAAAATATATCAATATTATTCTTGAGTGATGGAAGGCATCTAACCATGTTGTGTCTACATAGTGTAGTTAGGTGCCCAAAAATTAAGTGTCCATAGCTTTTTTCCAAAGATTAACCGATTTGATATCTCTGTAAGTAAATATTGGTTAGAGTTGTGGAAAATATCAAGTTGGAACATTTTTTTATAAAATATGAGATCTTACAATGATTTTTAATATTCGATACTTGTGTCTAATGATGCATCTTTTTCCATTTTTTTTTATCAAATTCAATAGTGAGGTTACGATTAAGAAATATTTTTATAGGTAATATATTTTGGTGAGACCTAGAACATATACAATGTCAATGCTTGTACATCCATGATTATGAAGAGATAATAAAATGCCTCATGTTTTTTGGACTCTATATGATGTATCATATCCAAGGGATACATTAAATAGAAAATAAGAAGAGGTTAAAGTGGTGAAAAAATAATTGCATCCTATCATTTGACTTGTGACACAATAATCCATGTAAAAAATTGAATTTGGGGGAGGGATACCCTCATTATTTTGTGTATCATAGAAGTAATCATTATATAAATATATATTATCTTAAAAAATATTCCAATTTTGTTGTTATGAGGAAGAATTTTATTTCCATATATGTGTGGATAGTGGTTTATTCTTGTTATATCCCTATAGAGATCAATAACGTGTAGGATTACTATTATTTGATGATCCTTCTAAGAATTGGGCTTATTCCCATGTTGATGTTGACAATTTTTATGTTGAATGGAGTGTTTTTTAGACCTAGTGGACATCTTCCCCTTCTAATGTGATGATATAACATGTTATTCTTCATATTATTTTATTGTGGTCATGTATTATTCATGTTGAAACATATTATCAAACATGTTAAGAGATGTCACAAATATATTGTACGTCAATGTAAGTGCTATTAGGATAATGGGTACCAATGAGGCATCCAAAAATTTCTCATTCAATGCTAAGAGAAAGGCCCATAGTGATAAAACATGAGGAAGAAATATTTTGTCTTCCTCAACTATATTCAAATTGAGATATATTTTTTTATGATGGTAGTAAGGTTATTTTCCTCATATATAATACCAGGTTTGTATTGAGAATTTTTTGTTGTAATAGCATCTTGAATATGATGTTATACCTCATCTAATACCTTTAATATAATAATAAACTTCACCTTCTAGTTTGATTTTTCAAACTTCCATTATTGGTCAACATCAAAATCATGACAAGATAATGTGTTTTTATAAACTAGCTTAAGATATTCAAATTATAGATGGTTTTCTACCTTAGTATTCCTTGTTGCATAGTAATAACCACAAATAAGTTATGTATTTGGTATAACAAATCTTGGGACATTTCCAACCATTATGAAAAATAATTTATATTGTATATGGAATCATTCCTTATCATTCCAATAGTTTTCCATTTATATATACCATCAATATGATTTACCAAACCTCTCATTATACAATCCATTACTATATATGCATCGGTGCATGGAAGATACTCATCCTTTCAATATACCTAGTGGTACATGAAAGAGATGTTAACATACATGAGAGTAGAGTGGTCCATGGTATGTATAAGCTATGTGAAATGTATTCATACTATATATTAAATTTTATTATAAGTAAATCATTTTACATTATCATAACTTCCTTATGATCTTAGATTTTTAAATTGTTAGGATTTATGTCAAATGATAGTGTAAAATAGGTAAAGAATGGAATGGAAAATGAAAAAAAACTCTTATTTCTCCTTACTAATTTATTGGGAATATTCCATAGACACCATTAGTACATCTATGTTAGGTGATAGATGCAACATTTCAAAATGTAACAACACTAATAATAAGTATGAACTAGAGGCATCATATATACTGAATGTTGTAATTATTTTAAAAGTAATAAAAATTGAAATTAAAAATTTATTTATCTCATGTTAGCTTGTTTCAACCTTGAAATAAAAAAATCATTTATGAAAATGGAAGATTTTTTTTAAACATTGATTTTTTATGCCATTTAAGGGAACGTGGAAAAAATTCAAGGTTTAAATCCTCTTGGTTTTCAAGATAAGAATTTAAATGTTATTTGATGAGAATTACAGCTCAATGAAAAATAAAATAAAATGGGGAGTCTTAGGAGATTATTATTTTTAAATAATTTTAAATGTGGTGTATTATTTCTAACAAGATACTTTTACCAAGATTCAACTTTTAACTCCTCCCAAATTTATTAGTACAAATGTAATCAAGTTTTTATAGGTAGGGTAGGAAGGTAAATATAAAATGAAGGAAAATATAAAATTCTATAAAGGCTTAGATATTAAACTTATATTTTATAAAATTTAAGCCCTAATTTTTAATGAATTTTTAAAAAATTTGGACTAAAACCCAAAAAATAAAATTTTCCCAATCAGAAATGACATTTTCATGAACTTTTTCTAAGTGTTAGACCATATGGATTATGGAACTTAACATAATGATTTTTATGCTTATTTTTCTTATTATTGCTCCCATTCAGGATTTTGTAACTGAGACACATCCATTTAAACTTTATTTTTGTATTCTATAAGGCATTTAATTTGTTTGTAACTACCTTTGTTGGTTGGTTGGGTATTATGAGCTACATGAAGGGACACCTTAATGATTTTTATTGTAAAATTAAAGCTTCCAATGTGCATTTAACCTTCTTACAAGTATGAATCCTCTATGCAAGGTTGGGATTATTTTGAGAATACTTTAACTCTTAGATGGTTCCCCACTTCCAATGTTCAATTCACACAATAAACTCATATTTCAAAAAAGAATATAAAAATAAAATATATATCCTTTAAAAAAATAAATCTTATACTTATTTCATAGGAAATTAAAGAGAGAAAAATTGTGTGCTACTAATGGAGCTTGCACATGAGAAAAACCAAGAGTGCTTGAGGTTTATCCTCTCTTCTTAATCTCTCTCAATTTCTTCTCCATATTCTAATCTTGTTGTTCTGATACCAAAATATTAGATTAAAAAAATTCAATCAAAAATTATTCATTGATTAATTCAATCTATCCCATTAAAAACTAAACTTATTCATATAATATAATATTCTCACATTATTCTTTACATAATAGGGAGATAAATAATACGATATCAAACCAATCTTATATTGTACACTATGACTCTAAAACTAGACTAATAAAATCTTACATAATCATCATAACCCCACAATAGCTATGATAAATTAATCTAATATTTATTTATTATAATAATTACCATGTTTTTAATGCTTTTTTAAAGGTTTATATTTCTATGTTTATGGGTTAAACCTTGTGGGTTTTTTAGATTTGTATTTCTATCTCTAGGTAACCATTTGTGTTTTATATCATTTACAGGTATATATTGGGTAAAGATATGTATATTTATATGGAATAGTTGGTATGTCTCTTTTTAGGGTTAAAATATATAATAGTGGGTATATCTACATGGAAGTATCTCTGGATCCTTATACTAAGTTTAATTTAAAAAATGGTAATTTTGTATGCTAAGTTGGTATAAAGTATGAAAATGTTAATTAGCATATTAAAATATGAGACTATAAGATGTTTATCTAGTAGTTTCATATTCAATGATTTATTTTGTTATTTATATTATTTGTTTAAAAAAATTCAAGCCATTTTCCCTATTTTATCTTATAATTTTAGGTTTGAGAAGAATAATAATAAAGTTAAAATTTTCATAGGACTATGCTATAAACTAGATGAAATAACTAGTTTTGATAAAGGTGTTGGATTCATGGTTTAAGGTTTATTCAATGATTTATTTCATAAAATCCAAAAAGGTAATAAAATGTATCAAAAATTACATATAATATTAAAAATATAATGGATAAGGGTTTGGGGATTCACAATCTATAATCTAGTATTAAAAATTTAAATGTTATAATATGGGTCTCTTATCTTATGTTTAAAGGTAGTATAATAGTAATTATACTTGTTAAGATATGGGTTTAGGATGCTCTATTTTAAGGTAGTATTTTCTAATCTTGGTAGTGTTGAAAATTTTGACCTCAAAGGTCAAATTATCACCCTTATAAATTGAAACTTTGCTTTTCATGTTGTTTTCCCTATTGGATACTATTTTTTTTATAATGTATTTAAAATGGTCATCTAAAACCTTGATTATCAAAGTTTAAGGTAAATTTGATGGGTTTAATGTTGTGTTCAACATAAATTTTTGCTTGTTTAATCACCTCTTGATCTATTTCAAGTGGATTAAAGTAATAAGAAAGATTTCAGAGCATTTTGATAGGCCTCATAGCTTGTGTCAAGGTCATATCATGCTTTGAAATTGATCAAATTGGTTGGTGATATGTTTGACTAACTTCATAACCTAGTAGGTTACATTTGGGATCACTTTGTGGCTTTTGGAGTAGGATTTACATGATAATGTTAGTATAATATCATAATAAGGTCATGATGTACCTTTTTAGGCATGAAAAGGTCAAATGAATATTTTTTTAATAGTTTCATTAGGTTTATTATGTGTTTATGGTAGTTTTAGTGTCAAAAAGTCTTATTCTGAGGTTGTCAATACAATTATTAAAGGTAAAATTAACCTCTAGGCATCTTAAAAACCATATTTTTTCATTTCAAGGTCAAATCCATGGTTTTGAAAGATTTTTAAGTGTCAAAATGTAGAAAATTGATTTATCTCTCCTATCAACTTCCTTGGTATCTCTAAGAAGGCCATTGGTTTTTGATTAGTATGATTAGAGAGATTCAATTAAAAATATCTTGGGAAATTATATTTACCCTAATTAAATTTAATTTAGTGTCATTTTTTGTCATGTTCATATCCCCATCTTTATGAATAATCACTAAGAGTTTAAGGGGGTCACTATGTCCTAGTCATCCAGACAATGTTCAATTTTATCTTTGTTTCTTCATTTCAAAAATTTATGGAGAGAAATGGTTATAGTGGGATTATTTTAGGCTCAAATAGGACATTTTTAATGTTGGAATCATTAGGTACTTTGTCTTGATAAGGATTATTTTGATAGAAAACCAGTTGCCTATCTTGATTGTTAAGGTTGGTAGTTTTCAAGCATGTTTGATATATCAACTAATGGTATTCATATTCAAGGGTTGTCAAGTTCATGTTTAAACTATAATAAAACTATTACATTAAAACAAAAGGTTCATGTATCTTAATTTTGAATAGGATATTTCTTGAGATATATTGAGTGAGATGGGGTCTTTCATAAGGTATAGTTATATGTTTAATGATATTCAAAATGTATGAGAGTATATTAATGAGGTCAAAATGATCTTGGAATAGTTATAAAATATGATAAATTATTAGTTAAACTTAATAAGACAATATATATGACATTATAATACTATGCTCCCTTAAAGATCAAAAAAACACTTGCAAGTGTAATGAGCAGGTAGAAGTCAAAATGGAAAATGACATGAGCATAATAGTAATAAGGAGAATGAAATAAATATGGAAGAACATGAAGTATATCCAAGAATTATATAAGTGGTATTGAATTGTATAGTGATACTTATGGGAGACATAGATCCATTTTAAGCCTTATACGCCTAAAAGACATAGTCAAGTCTATGTATTACTATTATACCAACTAAGAGAGGCCTTTAAAGGACTGTGTGCTCTAAAAAATGTGTTATAAAGGTGGTATATGAACATTTAGGGTGATATAAGTATATTTAAGGAATTATAATGATAAAAGTGTGTCAAAGGTACATGTTGGAATCAGAAAAGAAGACCTTAAAGCATTGTTTAGTAGAGATTAAGGTACTTTAGTATTTTTTTTAATGTAAAATCATGTTTTGGTTTCCATATTTATCAAGCTCTTTGAATGATTATCCAATTTAATTAAAGGTAAGTGATACTCAATAAATTTTCTTGGAATAATGTTAGTCATGTTACAAACCATGTCATATATCTTTTCTTTGTCTATATAAAGGCCTAAAAGAGAAAAATGTGCACCTACAATAGTCATAATCAAGCTAATTCAAGAAAGCATCATCTTATAGTTATTAAGGTAGGTGGTTTTGAATTACAATAAATCAAATTATATAAATTATATTTTATCATATATAAATCATAAGGTAAGTGGAGTGGATTTCTACACCTATCATCAAGTACAAAATGTGTACCTATAACCATGATTTTTTGCCTTAGTCAATCAAGCTTTATATGCAACATGAACTTCTTTGAAGGTCAAGAAGATGCATCTGATAATTGAATAGAGTATAAGAATGACTTAAATATTATATATTTAATACCAAAATTAGGTTAGTTATAAGATAAATAAAAGTGACTTTTTAAGTCTATAGTTAGTCAATTAAGGTGGCTTGTATGTTATCATGTGAAGACATGAGTAAGTAATAGGAAGAAGTATAGGTTTCACATCTTCAAAAGGTGTCATGAGGTGAAGTATGTATATGAAGACATATTCCATGAACTAGTTTTATTTACCTTCTCCATTCAATATATTAACTCTAAAATCACCACCTACAAGTCAACTTAACTAAGCCTAACTGAGCTTGAAGGATAATAAGATGGATATGAAACACAATGGTGAAATACAAAGTTTGGATGAAAAAAAATTTGTATAAGAGATTGTAAAAATATACACAAGGTTATAAATAATATTTCAAATCAAGGATTTATCTTAAAAGGGTAATGTCAAGCCTAGTGGAGTAACAATCAAGTAAGGTGAAGATACAATCAACTTGTGTATTATAGTGCATGAGGAAAACTTGTGTGAGAGTAAAATTGAAGAGTTTAGTGTCTTATAAAAATGTTATTAGGATTTATGAATATTTTAAAATACCTATAAAATGTATTATTATATCCACTTATTCCATATAATCCAAGGAAAAATTAAATGAACACATACAACTAGTATAACACCTACAACCAATACAATACCTATAGGTAGTATTTCCTTAGAGTGAGAATATGGATAGAGATTACATTTATGATGATAGGAGTGTGGTAGAGATTTTAATTTGAATGATATTTTATTAATTTTTTTAAAGTTATCTATTTCCATTATATGTGTTTAAGAATATAAAACTTAGTAGGACAGTGCTTAGCCTAAACGACAGTCCAATAGAAACCTATAGGTCCACTCACAAGAAAAGTGAAGAGAACACATTTTTCATTTAATTTGGATGTATAAAATTGTAAATGGAATGTATATTACCTTATTTAATACCTTCATCAATTTTAGATCCAATGAACGAGGATATAAATTTAGGGAATAGACCTCTAGGATCAACAAGTTTAATCTGCATAAAAACCCTCAAATGGTGAGAATTAAAGGTTTAAAACATTTTGAAAGGTTAATGTTTATGGAGGATAATTTTTAATCATATCATGGATGTTTTAAAACATTTTTAGATATTTATTTTATATGAATGTGTGTTTTGAGGTCTTAAGACCCAAAATGGCCTTTCTGACCTTCTCACAACAGTCACCATAGCTCAAGAGGCAAGTTTGTAGAGGATATAAATTATTTAAAGATATGTATGGTATATTTAGGTTTATTTATGTGTTTTATGGTGATAAATAAGTCAAACATGTATATTTGGTTTGCTCTTTGGTTATCACAGTTGTATGAACAATCAACAAGGATATATAAAACCCTATTTTGACTGATAAAGAGCTTGAGTGGGTTCTATTTTTGATTAAAAAATTCATGAGTTTTTTAATGATAAATTAATAAAATATATTATTTTATATGATTTCACCTAAAACAAATACTTGGAATTGTTTTTTGGAATGGACTCCTATCCTTTATGAACCATTGTTATGACCATAAACCTCTCCAAACCCTTCTTAAACACTACAACTAACCTAATGGAGAAAATATGTTTATTAAAACTATAAAATTCCATTATTTAACCTATAAATTATCCTAATGTCATTAAAAAATCTCTTATGTTCCAACTCAAGGCATTTTTTCACATGTGCACGTATAATATCATATGGTATAGGGCAAAATATATAGTTTAAAGATTATTTGTGAGAGTGTAATCTATGGAATGATCTATAAACCATTTTATATAGGAATATGGGGGATTCATATAGGTTCCATAATCATTAAAAAATTTTTATAGGTATCTCAAGTTGTGATACATTCCCTACAAGTTTGCCACTAGGTTAAAAGTAAGAAAAACTCAATTTTGCAAGCCAAGAATCAATGGTGAAGTCTTCTGAGTGAAAAAAATACATAAATATAAATTAATAAGTTGTTTAAATGTTTTAAAGTTCTCATAAATTAATTTTCAAGCACTAAAACTTATATTCTTTAGTAAAAACATCTCAAATCACCCCTCAGGCATACATAAGCATTTAGGCTTGCTAATGGTGATTTCATGGTTTACCCATCTACACAAGGTAAAAAAAATTTAAATTTGACATGGATCATGGTATTAGGATAGTTAAAGTTAATAAAACACTTTTTTTAGGTTTCAAACATGTGGGTTTCCATTTAGGCTAATTTTATGTTTCTAGGTTTAAAAGGTCTAATTAGAGAGAGAAATGGTAGAAAAGAGATACTGCCACTTGGATTTTGATCATAAAACTTGGTATGGATATTTAATATGATAAAGGGTCCTCAAAAATGTTTTTATCTTTATATTATATCTTGTACACTCTTCTACACAAGGAGATTTACCATTTTTTAGGGCTACAAGGAATGGGTAGAAAAGCAAGAAAATGGAACACATTTACATCTTTTAGAGGGTTTAATAGATCCAAGTACCTTTTTTATGTCTTAAATTATGTTTATAAGACATATATGTAGTAAATGTGTTTGATTCAAATCAAAACCAAGTTCTCTCTTTCCTACACCACTTTGCTTAAGAAGGAGTCAAGTGGTCAAATCATGAAATTGATGTAGATAAGCTCTTAAAAAGTCTATATTGGTGTTGATACTTATCTCCTACACCTAATAAATAAATAAAAAGTTATATTTTTTATTTTAAAAAGGATTCAAATGTTGAAAATGTCTTTAACACTCCTAATAAGACTTTTTTCCCTCCTATGCGTAGCAAGTTAAAAGAGTCAAAGATGCATTAATGAGCCTTATAATAGCCAAAGTAAGGTGGAAAGACCTCATAAATCATTGGAGAAGGATTAAATTGAGGGAATAATGAATAATTTAATACCTATTTTCAAGGAGGTAACTTATTCTTCAAAAAAGACATGTGAGATAGTATATAGGGTATGCAAGCAAGGATTTAGGCATATTCAAAGTGGTCAAGATTGACCAGTCAATGATGAAGACCTTTTCAAATTTACCTTAAAAATGTTAATCTACATCGACATTAATTTTATGAAGGAGTGAAAATAGGGATTTTAGGAAACACTACATAACAACTTGAGGAGTTTAAAGACAAGCTAGTCATCCCTATTTTGGGGATGCTTTGTCTACCTAGTCGTATTATTTTCTATCTTTACTATCTTTTATAGAATTATCTTATCATTAATTTTATTTGGATATTTTTAAAGGCTTAATTTTTTTTGTACGCACCTCTTAAATAAATAAGAATCTCTTTTCCTCCATTTTTAGGTTGTGTGAAGTGTCAAAGGCAATTACCATTGATATAACATTGTAAATCAATAGTTTTCCTATCTTATTAGCTTGTTTTTTTACCTTCATATAGTATATTTGAGTTTTTATAGGTCATACTTGTAGACACTTAAATCTGGCCACTGATAACCTCTAATCTGGTCATACTTATAGAAGATATTTTCTTCCATTTTTAGGTTGTGTGAAGTGTATGGTAGTTATCATTGATATAATATTGTTAATCAATAGTTTTCCTATGTTATTATCTAGTTTTTATACCTTCATATAGTATATTTGAGTTTTTATAGGTCATAATAAGTGTCTATATCAATATTATTCTAAGATTAGATGTGAATACAATACCTTTTCATTACTTCCATGCAAAGAGTGAGTTTTCCAAGTCATTTGTATGAAACACTTTCATATAAGTAATATAATTGAAGTGAAGAGAATGTGTGCAAGCTCCTTCCCTTCCTAAGAGTGTAAATTGTAAGAAAAATTGGTCACTGACATTGGTGCATCAACTTATTCCATGTTTTCATTTTAATTCTAGTGAAATAAATATCCTTTTACCCTTTCCCTTAGTCATAAATTAGTAGTTAGTAAGATTAGGATCAGTTTTAGTGAGTGCATCAAAGGAACTAGCTCTCTATCTAGAGATTCTCTCCCTTTAAAATTCACCCAAACTTATGAGAGATTCCATTATTTCATTAAGAGGGGGAAGTAGCACACATTATCACAAAGGTAATACTCTTGATTGACAATAAGTAGATGATAAATTATAATTATCCATTTATTTTAATAATTTGTATCCACTGTATTTTTATAGTTAACCATATTTTACAGGTGAAATATTTGGGTCTAGGATGCCATATTTTAAGGTGATATATTTTAATCTTATTTTATGTTAAATTTTAAATGGGAGTTGGTATATTTAAAAATTCCACATTCTTCTAGCTTAAAATGTGACATTTTCAACCTAGATTAATCATGGTTATATTTTTTCTTTTACACAATGATTCTATAGAAAATTCAATTCCATATGGTATTAGATGTTGGTTTGAAACAAGTCCATAAGTTCAACCTTAATTTTAATCCCTTTTATTATAAATAAAAATTATTCATAAGCTAGATGAAATAAATATCCAATCCCAATTACAATTATATAATTTATTTGTAATTCAAACTAATCCATTACTTACTATGTGAAGCTTCAAAATTTGTTTTTGGCTTCTAGTTTGTAAAGGATTATTTTGCATTTTTTTTAAGTTGAAAATAAATATCAATGTTAAAGGATCCAAACATTTATTCACTATTTAGATCATGGTAAAATATAGTTTGAAATTTTAAAACCTTGACTGCATTACAAGATAAGAATATAGTGTGGCCATGTCTAGTTAATATGGATTTATCCTACTTTAACTTATGAATGATTTTCAAATTTATATATTGTAAATAGTTTTTTTACCATTAATCTAGATTTCAATTCAACATCCTCACATGAAAATAAGCCTCAAATTAAAACTTTAATAAATTTATACAAATAAGGGTCCTATCAAGAGTTAAGGGTTAAATTTTCATGATTGTAAGATCTATATAAAATTTTATATATTATTTTAATTATGAAATTATATATTTATTTCCAAATTATAAGTTCAATATATAATTTAAATTATTGTGTAAATGGATTTTGTATTTGAAAGAGCATCTATAATTGCATTTACAATTTCATATACATCTATGAGGGAGAACTACATCATCTTGAGGCCCATTTGGTGTTGGAAACAAGATTATTTAGAGGGGGGATCAATATTCAAAAAAATTCATTCAATTCCACTTAACCATATATGATCTATTCTAACAAGCATGTATATCTTAGCAAACATAAGCATCAAATCATAAGAGCATGAAACACATGAACACATCATATATTTGGGAAACCCTCTAGGGGCATAAACCCCATTGATGAAGAAAATAGAATACAATCTTATAAGACAAACATAAATATTTAATGAAGAACCAAATTCACATAGATCACCAACCCTAACTAGCTTAACACTAACTCAACTAGGCTTTAACAAGCACCCACTTGTAAGGAGCAACTAACCCCCTAAATGACTCAACACCACCTCAACCACCTAATTGTTTGATCACCTTCAAAACACCTTATTGATTATAAAATAGATGATGATATAATAATTCATCTCTTTTCTCACTTTTTTGCCTCTCAAATCATATTTTATCCCTCTTCACTCAACTAGCCCTCTCTATGGCTTGATTAGGTCTTTTGACCTTGATCCTCTTATACAAAACCTATGTTAGATATTCATGACTTATCTTTAATGGTACATATGAACTCATTTTGTTCATCAATGAACTATATAATTTTCTTATCCTCTTATCCTTTCCCACACTTAGCATCCTCTAAGCATACCAAATAGGCCCAAAATACCTTGTTCTTATACAAGTCATTCGATCATATCTTTCTTAGTCTAATATACATTCAAATCACTTAGGTTGACCATGAATAGGTCTTAGAATATTAAAATAACATACATTAATTATGAATAAATTAATACAATAGGTATACCATACAGAAATTATCCCTTACTCCTCTTTTAGGCTTATAGTGACCTAATAGGCCTGCAATTAGCCCTTACTCCTCTTTTAGGCTTACAGTGACCTGACAGGCCTTCTTAACAATAAATTACCCTTTAATATTTATTTAATCATTTAAAACACCTCATATGGTAGGAAAACATCATATTCCACTCCAATATATCTTATAAAACTTCCATTTAGGTTCACAATACATTTTATATCCAATTACCACTTGAACCCCTTTCTCAAATCATTGCATATAAAAGGCTTGCATATATAAAATCTCTATTTTGAATAACTAAGGAAAATAATTAATTTTTAAAAACAACTAGGGAAAAAAATTACATATTTATAAACCTCATGACCTCAAGGTGATCATAATATTCATTAGATTATTCAACTCAAGGTAAATAGGCTTAAACACTTCTCTATAAGATGTTCACTTAGAACCGCCAACTGACTCCAAAAACATAGTCAAGGAAACATGAACATATAAAACATGATTGAATACATTCAAGGGATTTAAATACATGAACAAGATCTTATGACATCTTTAGAGAAAATTTAACCAATTATATCATAATCTTTAATGAAAACTATTGGTCTTATAGACTAATCTGCTGACCTTTTCACATAGACTCTACTTAGCTAGATAAGCCATTTTGGATTAAATGTTTCAACCTATTACACTAAATTAAAATATTCTAAAAATCATGGATAAATAATTAAATAACCAAAAAACATCATCATGTATTTTAATACATCACTCTTACATGATAACACATCAGGAAGCATCTTTTCACTTATACCTAATTTCTTTATGGTTTACACCACTAGGTCTTGTTAACGACTGGACAACTTGGATCACCAAATTTTCACACCTCGTATTTATAAAATATCCATAAACCTTTATGAAAAATAATTAAAAGTCTCTCACTTTGATTTTCATCCACTTAACAGCTTTTTCTCAGTCATTTTTTTCTTCTACAAAAAAAAATTGAAAGATAAGCACTTTCTTGTAGGTCTTCACACTCACTTGAGAAACCAATCTCTCCTAGAGATGTCTAGGAGAGTTTAATTTAACCTCCATTAAATTTTATTAATATATAAAACTATTATTATATATTTATAACAAGATCTTCAACATCAAGTCACTGCTAGGGTTTAGACCATCTTCTAGTCTTAATGAGCATTAATAAAACTTAGTTCCTCTTTTTAGAAACCAATGCTTGGAAATCTGAGAAATAACCCTTTTCCATCTACCATGAACATCATAGGATCTCATTCATATTTTTATCATGCTAATGAGCACTAAGAAAACCTTCTCAGGTAGATAGCTCTTTATTTTGTGCACTTGAGAAACCTTGAAATACTTTTCAAGCCTTTTCTTGAAATAAAGGACATGAGACTTCATGAACATACTAAAAACAACTTGAATCACATGTATTATTGTTTAAATTCTCACCCATGCCACAAAAAATGATCCTATTACCTCATCTAGCCACCATATCTCTTCTTGTTTTCTAATCCTCAACTTGCAAGTCTTATTGGGCGTTGAATCTAGCCTTCTAACCACCCTATAGACGTTACCTTGAAACTCTCATGTGATTCAATGTATTTTGTGTATTCTCAAGCAACTTCATACACTCACTCTTCTTTGAATATTCAACATAACATATTAAAAGATACTTATATATCTTTAGAGCTCGACTGGTATCTTCATAGCATCTTAGGAGATTCAAACATAGATATTTGGAGATGACCTTTTAATCAATTACAAGGCCCTCAACATCTCAAAAACAAAATAAAATAACCTCTCTCATGCTAAATCACTATCAAGTGTTCTTCACAAAAATATTATATTTATATCTCATTTAGAGCATCTTTAGAACTACTTACATAGATCTTAATAGCACATAACTTCTTTTTTGAAGCTCACTTATTTCATCATTCCACCTACAAATACCATCTCACAAGGTCTAGACAAAGAATTACAAGATGATTTACACTTGATGTAATAACATGTATTTAATCAATGATCTTTAATGATATTACTATCATTCTTTAGATTGTACTTTCACATTAATATTCTTTATATAGAACAACACTCATTATTTTGGTAACATAACTCATTCATATACATACCTCAATGCTTACTTGACCATGTATTTTCATAATAACCTTTGATATCTTTGATATTAGATTTACATCAATGAAATAACCATGTATCTTCATAATAACCTTTGGCATCAATGACAATGTCGAACATTTAGGATATGCAAGTAGTACTTAGCTATGTGGGGTTTTCTGAGGTAAAATTAGTTATTCCCTTTACCCATTTCCACCCTTTTAGATTTGATATCTAACTTATTTATTTTACATGATCTAGGGTTTCCTATTTTTTATATCTTTGACATGACAATATATAATACATATCTTATATATTCAACCTTTGTAAGTGATCAAACAAATCGAAATCTAAAAATCAATAATGCAATCAACCAAGATGGGACTATAGTATCCATAAAAGGCTATAGTGTGCCCTTATCTACCTTCCATAGAATTATCCCAATAGACTATGAATTAATATTTTTATAATGACTCTATTTTAGGTAAATTTCACATAATATTCAATTATAATGAGCTTACACAGCTAGATCTATTTATATTTAGGGAGGTTATGCATCCTTAGTTCCTTTTACTATATAGAAAGTTTCCATTTTTTTAAAGTTGTATAGCATACTATATTTAAATATCAGATTAGTACATATCAAAATTTAAATTTTACTAGTTTAATATCATTATATTAATATCACTTAAAGTAAATAAGTTAAATATTATGGTGAACCCTCTATTTTTAGAACATTACTTATTATTTTTCCTTATTTTGGGGATAATATTTATGTAAAATATAACACTAAAAGAAAATAACCTTAAAATTTTGATAATATCCAACAAAAAAAAATTATTTAATTTCTTCATCCTTGGATTAGATATGACACTAAAGTAATTGTCTTATCACCTTGGATTATTTTGATACATAAACTATTTTTGTCAACCTTGAGTTGAAATTTGTTTATTTTTTAAAAACAAACATGTTTCTTTTTTCCCTTTATTTTTAATTTGATTTTTCTTATTTTTTTATTGTGTTCTGGTAATTTTAAAAAAACTTAGTGATTGGCGTGAAGGTTTAAGTGGTGTTATATTTACATACATCATGAAGTTATAGTTCTACCCCAATAATCATATCCATATTACAACACTAAACACATAGTTTGATTTATTTGTGCTTCAAAATATATCATAAATGCATAAGATCCCTTATTTTAACTATATAAATCCTATTATAGTTGTCTTATCTATGTTTCATTTGAGAGGAACATACCACATAGGGAATTTATTTTCCCCATACCATAGAAATCGAGGTTAGTGGGCTCCATGCATGGTTATAAATTTGTAATTAGTGCTCAGTAATATTGGGCCAACACTAATAAAAAATAGAAAAAGCTTAATAAATATCCTAAAAATAATTCAAATTCTATCCTATTTCACCCTCATACCTTCAGTTTTGATTGTATTGTATTCATAATCATTAGCATTGCTTTATTCATATTATAATGCATTTTTTAGTTCATATTGTATTCTTAGTCACTTGTACATAGAAAATTATTTTCTAATTTCAATAATTATATACCTTTTACATTAATTACATATCTCATGTATATGAAAATTCAATATATTAATGGTGTACATCCTCTATATCTATTGTTCTCTACTCATGCTATGACTTCTACTTATGATCTTGAATGAATAGTTCTTACTAAACAAACACTTAGGGAATATGATCTTAGTAATGTTAATGATGATGAATATGAATTTTTAGACACTTAGGAATAAGGAACCATTAAATTAAACACACTTATAAATTATCCTTTATAATCTCCTATATATTCCTCTTGGTGACACCTATAGAATCCCTTTTAGAATCTCCTACAGATTCTTATTTAGGGACACCTCTAGACGCTGTTTTAGAATCTTGTATACAATCTTATTTGGTCACATATCTATATTTAATTTATTAGTATTCTATATATTATTATTTATTCATACTTATATATTCCATTTTTAAATATCGTATAGATTCCTCTTTAGTCACAACTCAATATTTTAATTTAAATTTTTTTTTAGTTCCCTCCTTAAACATACCTCTAAAGTCTTGTTTGGATTTTTTTACCTTTATCTTTAGATCTATCTTTGGTAATATATGTATATTCTATATTATGATTTTATTTATCCTCCTCTTTAAATCTAACTTTAATCATAACTACAGTTACCTCTTTGGGTCCTTCACTAGTTTCTACTTTGGATTCACCTGTTGTCACATCCTTAGATTCCTCCATGGATTCTCCCATAAATCCTATTTTGGGATATTCCTTTTATATTCCATTAGTATCGACTATAGATGTCCCATTAGAGAACATAAAACATCCTAGAAATGAAAATCTAATATATTTTATATTACCAATTAATATCCACAGAGGAATCTTATCCTTGCACACCTAATGTTTCTATCCATTTTGATAATAAAATATATTTTATTCACACTTTTAAATTGAAATTACATAAGATATGCATAAATAATGATATTAAGAATGGAATAAATAATACTTATCTTCCATATTATTTTAAAAATTGGAATACTAATCTTTCAAATGTTTAAAATGAAAAATATATTGATCAGGATGAGGATAGGTATGATGATGATTATTATCAATATAATTATGATGAAAATGCTTTTACTAATCCTATTATAACATATTATTTAATTTTTATATCAATTTTTATATTTCACTATATGTTTTATTACTTATAAATTGAAATAACATAAAATATGCATACATAATGATATTGAGCATACAATCAATACTACTTATCTTCCCTATTAATTTAAAAATTACAACGTTCCTATTTCAAATATTCAAAATAAAATATATAGTGATCATGATGAGGATTGGTATGATGATGATTATTATGAATATAATGATTATGAAAATACTTATACTAATCCTATAATAAGATATTTTTTAATTTCCCCTCATTTTAATTATATGTTACCTAATTAATCACATTATAAGGTTCTTAATGATGTTATTGCATATCATGACGATGTTTCTAGTTCCCATTTGAAAAGAAAAAAATGTGAATATGTTAATTCTAGTGGTAGTAATATTACTCCTTATATTTTATTATAAATTAATATTCATTTTAAAATTAATTATACATTAAATACCAAATGATCTCCTTAACCAAAAATGGAGGCTATCCTTCCTCCTCATCTTTCTATTTAAAATAGTGTACTAATGGCTAAAATTAAAAATATAGTTAAACCATTAAATGAGCCCATTAATAACCTTAACATTCATTCCCAATAAGTCATATCATAAACTCATGATATAAATGATTTTGAATACAAGTTTCACCAAATATCATTATAAATTAAAGTGTATCATAGTTGGGTTGACTATAATGTTGTCCATGGTAATCCTATTTTTCTTAACAATTTGTGCACACCCTTACCCTATAATTTTTAAACATCTACATTTTCAAAATTTTATGGATGAGGGGATCCTTATTTTCATCTTATATATTTTGATAAACTATGAATGGTTATAATGGTAGCAAAATATTATTACAACTATTTCATAAAGGCCTAGAAGGATGTGCCCTAGCATGTTTTTATTCCCTTCCTATTAGATCCTTAACTAACTACCTAGAAATAGAAGAGGTATTTTTAATACAATAAATTAACATTAAAGGACATATTGTCACATATGAAAAGTTACCTTATTTTCATCAATGAGAGTCTAAATAAGTTTATGATTATATCTTATGATTTAAAACTCATATTCACCAATTAATTTATCAACCAACTGATTTTTAAGTAAAATAAAATTTTATTATAGGGTTAGTATATATAATAAAATATAAGTTCCTTTATTATACTTTTGAATCATTCATTAATTTTTTTATGAGGCCTTAGCATTAGAAGAGGAACTAAGATTTTTTCAAGTTTCAAATAAAATGAATGAAGGCATCAGATTACATAAAGAAAATCAAAATATTGAAATCCATAAAAACCATGTTGACGCACCCACTTATAATAAAATACAAATATTAAAGTATAATAATACTTATAAAAGTGATTAAACTAAACAAATTCCTAATAAAAATCACACATTAATGATAATTAGTCTAAGCACAATGTTTAATGATCTATGAATAACTAAACACACTCCTCATTTGTTTTTCTGCACATGGATTGCACCTATCACACAATACTACAAAATCCTCAATATGAATCTTGTTCATAATAATTCACATAATTACCATGCCTACTCATATACTTATATGCAATGATCACCTCATATTGTAGCCTAATAATCTCACTATGTACTCCTCAAATCATAGTCCTATGCACCTTATTAACATCTACACATAGGCTATCCTAATCCATTGGGACCTAATTTAGCATACACATGTCATCCTATCCTAACTACATGCCTTGAATTATGGCACTAGACTAGTAAATAATTTTATGATTGATTTCCATTAGATATTAAATAGGATTATTAGGATCATGCCCATTAGTGAACAACCTAAAATCACAAAACCAACTTAGTGGTCATTTCCAAGATGGAAGCTCAAATATTACAATGTAAGGAAGGTGAGATGTGTCAACTCCACATTAATTGTACTCTAAAATAGGAGTTGTGATTTTCATTATAATAATACATGTTAAATATTTAACATACACATCTGACCATGAGGTTGATGCCATACATAATCATAGCATAGATAATATGCTTTAAATATCTATTTTGTAACACATTCAATGCAACACATTATATTATTTGTTTCCTCTTATTTACTATTAAATAGACTTTAATTTTCTTAATATTTAAGACTTCTATTCCATTGAATGTGTTTTGATTGTTTTGTATGAATACATCTTTGCACATTCACTTTGTAAAACTAAACTTAGTTATTCCCTGCACACTTGGGCATGGGCCCTATGGTGTGGATCATTAGCATTAGAGAAATTAAATATTTTCCCTTCTATGTCTATAACCACATGAGAAAAAAAAGAGATAATTTATTACAGTCAATTTTATCTTAAAAATTATAGAAGAATGCCATAACAAAATAAAGATGGATGATGCCCAAAAAAAACCTAAGGTAGCCCAAGAAATTTGAGGGTAAATCATCAATGCACTTGAGTCACAATACATTGAAAATTTTTGTCAGTTACATGAATTGATAATGTAACTCAACCTGATGCCTTCCCATCCATCTCAACATTATGCTCAATAATAGTTTTAGAAATAGACACTCTTCAAAGTACATGTCAATCTTGACATCGCTCTATTTTAAGTCAAGATTGGTGCCAAAGAATTAGATGCCTAGATTTGATAAATTAAGGAATACTTCATAGTAAATTACTTCACTGATGTTGAGAATATCACATTTTTAGTATTGAATATGTCCATTCTAACTATTCACTAGTGGAAAACCTTAATTACATAATGTGTTTAAGAGTGTGTTTCAATTCAATCATGGAAGATTTTTTATCAATGTGTTAAAGGAAGAATACTACATTATTTGACACTTTTAATATGAATACATCAATTTCTAAAAACTACATCATTGCAAGGATCATCCAATGGATGATTACACTAAACCATTCCATGACTACTCTATGTGCTTACAAGAAAAATTTAGTGAACAACATATGGTGTTCAATTACATCTATAGACTCTCACCTTATATGAGTGTGAAGATGGAGTTATTAAATTCTAACACTTTGGGGAATGCATATCACAACACTATCAATTTTAAAGGAAATGAAAATATGAAATAACATTCCACCTATTAATCTAACATAGTGTATAAGGATCAACCCTTACATAACTCCGCATCATATACTTTTACCTTTAAGTAAAAACTTCTCATAAAAGTGAGAAACCTTATAATAACACACAATAATAGAAGGATCTGTTACCTTTTGATTCATAAAAAATAAACAATAACGCTAGTGATAAGTGGCATCATAACCATCTCTCATCCACTCACAATGATTCTAAATTATATGTGCATCAATCCTTACTCATGTATTCTACATCAATACCCATATCAATAGACAACACTAATCTAGATGCCTCTTGTATAAGTACTAATCCCACTATGATTGACATCTCTAAGGAGCATGAATTCCTCTTCAACACAAGGTTATAGGTGAAAGGTCAACCTCTTCATGTCATCATATATAATGAAATTTATAAGAACACAACTAAGTAATCCATAATTTAATGCCTTGTTCTTGCCACTACTATGCATCCCCACCATATTCCATGGTTGGATACAATAGGGAAAATATATATACTTCTAAAAATAATGTAATTTCCATTAAAAATTCAAGCATATATAGGATAACATCACTTGTGACATCACACCTCTAGAGGTCTATGACATACTTCTAGGGAGATCATATTTTTATGATCAAGAATCAACATATCAAGATAAGCCACAATGGTAGATTATTAATGTAGAATAATACTTATAAAATATTTTTGATTCAATGCCCACGACCAAAGTCACCTTGGTATCTACCAAGAAAAGCTATAAACTTGTCTCACATGTACATAAGTTCATGTTGAAAATGGTTCACCCTAATACACCTATAGAGAAGACAAAACACATTTTTAAAATGTACATCACTCAGACAACATCATAGAAACAATTCGATAAGTTATTATATGAGCATATGAAGTATTCATAGAGTTTGAAGGCCTTACAATGAACTACATAGTAAATCACTACATTTTTTTTTTTGATGCCCTCTTTAGAATAATCCCCTGTATCACATATGAGTTTGGGATAATGATGAAATATAGTTCCAAATACAAGATATATTTTATTATAGAAAGATTAGGCCTAGCTATTATCCTTGAATGAGTCTAATATTCCTCACACCCAATAAGAATGGGTCTTATATACTTTACATTAATGATCATGAACTCAAAAAAATAATGGTGAAGAATTAGTTCCTACTGCCACACATTAAAAACCTTTTGGACCAACTCTAAGGTGCATAATACTTCACCAATATTGATTTGAATTCATTTTACCATCAAGTTACTACCCATATTTAATATGTATGTAAGACAAAATTCAAGGCATGAGAAGGATTTTATGAATGGTTGGTCATGCCTTTTAACCTAACCAATGCACCATCCACTTTCATGTGATTGATGGATGATCTACTCAGTCCTTTTTAAAACTATTTGATCATCATATAAGTGAATGATATCATCATATTTCATGATACTTGTGAGGATCATATGGAAAACATCTCCCATGTCTTAGACACCTTGTGTCAGCACAAGTTTTAAGCCAACTTGGAAAAGTGTATATTGAATATGGCATAGATTTAATACTTGGGATACATCATTGATTGTATAGGAATTTATGTAGATACAAATAAGATCAAAGTGATCCAATATTGGCCTAATCCATGAAATATCATAGAATTGAGAAGTTTTCTTGGACTTACTAACTTCTACTACAGGTTCATCCTTAGTTTCTCACATATATCTTGGGCTCTTAGCCAAATAACACATGTAAAATCCAAGTTTGATTAGACTCATACAAAACAACATGATTTTTAATCACTTAATTAATTCCTCTTCATATCACTTATTCTTGATTTCCTTGACACTACAAATTCCTTCAAAATTCATACTAATGCATCTGACTATGCACTTCATATAGTGCTCATGTAACATAGACATCTAGTCACATACCACTCAGATACATTCAATGATATGGTGTAATGGTACTCCACCTATGATAAATAATTATATATGATTGTTAAATAAATTAATAAATGGAGATACTAAATTCTATGGAAGGATACATTTATTCATTCATATCACAAGACACTTTAGTTCTTATAGATGTAGAGTAAGCTAGATAATGCACAACACATGAAATGGATGACTTACCTAAAACATTTCCATCTCATTATAAAGCAAAAAAGGGAAGTAAAATAAGGTATCAGATTGCCTTATTAGACTATCAATTCATGTTCTCATCATAGTGTTAAACATGCATGAACATAACTTTGTAGACTAGGTATCCCTATACTTAGTTGATCTAGACTTCATAGCATCTTACACTAACCTTGTGTAAGGTAAATAACTTCAATAATGTTGCTTATTTGACCATATTCTCTACTAGCTAGGAAATATCTATATTCTTAGTGGCATAATTGAGTAATGAATCATCTATGAGAACCATTATATGAAGACCTTAAGACACTTCACCATGATAAAGACTCTAGTCATATTTCAATCATACTTATTCTAGTTATACAAGTGCATAGAGATGGAATGCCACATAAATTAGTGAATTAATCATTGCATCACCAAGCCCATGAATAAGAGGCTAGGGCTTTACACACCTATATCAATCCCATCTAGATAATGAGAATATATCAACATGCATTTCATGACTGGTTTGGTTATGATGAGACACTAGCATGATGCTATGTTTATTGTAGTGGATAAGTTTTCTAATATGTCTATCATGTTCACTTGAAAGAAACACATTGATACAAATGGTAGTATTCAATCCTTATTCAAACATGTTTGGGTTCATTTTGGGCTTTTAAAATCCATCATCTTCAATTAATATCCATGATTTGTAAGTCACTTTTGATAATAATTATGAGACCTGATGGGTAAATAGATAAATCAATTGATGGATTTTCATCCACAAATAGATGGGAAAATTGAAGTGGTCAATCAGACACATACTAATATTATAAAAATGTACAACCATTCTTGTGCTCACACTTTGGATGTTAATCTCTTGTACATTCAATATTTATATAACAAATCCCTTCATATCTCTATAGGTCACAATCTATTCAAAACATATATTGGGTTTCAACCTTTGACACCTATAGACATCTCCTATCACACACCAATAGCCATTGATTCATGAACATAGGAATTAGAATTAGATAAATTTGAGAAGTTTCTATGACACATCTAGTCTATTCATCATTAATTTTAATAGATTCTCTCTTGTACACAATAAAATTATAAGGAGTGTTATGATGCACATCACACACCTCATGCATTTTGAGATGGTTATAAAGTTTATTTATACCTTCAAAAGTAATACTTCAAAGGTCCACATTAGAATATAAATCCCCTATGTTGTGGCCCTATGACCCTTACACCATTTTATGCATAGCTAATGAGAATGCTTTATTCTTGATCTACCTTCATACTTGGGCATGCACCTGGTATTCAACATGGAACTTCTCAATCTATACACTCTACCACACTTTAAGCCAAAAATTACACAACATACTTCTTATTTGGATCCCAAAGACTTTCAACCTATAGATAAGGACTAGATCGTTAAAGTGATAGACACAGACACCCACCATGGCACATATCAAATTTTTCAATTGATCAACGCTGGATAATATGTTGATCAATTCAAGTGGTACACTACTTATTAACTTGGAGTACATTTTATTCAACTATAAACTAATGCAATGAAGACCATTTATCTTTAAGAAAGGGTAAATGATCCATGCACAACCTCTACATAACCAAACACATTCCTCATTTATTCATTCACAAATGGATCATACCACTCATACAATATTGTGTTCTCTTATTGATAACAATCTACACCTTTTTGAGAACACTTTATGTTACACACTTTATTCATTTCTAATATGACTTATACAATTAAAAATAAATTCATCATTTATAAAATATTTCCAAATGCTTGAAAATAGACTATATTTATTTTATTTTAATTTTTGAAAAAATCAACATACCTTTACATCGAATAGCTTCTTTTGTTATTGTCATAGATTAATACAAGTCAGCATACAACTGAATCTCCAAGTATTAAATTAAAATGGTAGTCTTGAAATATAATTTGTCCTTATGGAGTCACACATATAGGTTATATTACAATACATTAATATACCTCAACATCCTCCTTTTATTCATAAAAGAGCTTACAAATCAATGTACAAAGTTCTACTTACATCTTCTCTTATATTCTTTATTTCCTCTACTAAGTCTGCCTTCTGAAGGATTACATAACTCTTTTTTTATATTAATTCATTTACTTTATTAAAATCCTATATTTATGGTTTTACCCTTATCCATATGTCTACATTCGATGTGGATATGAAACAAATACAAAATATTATCAACCACTTTTCTTTCTCTCAAACATATTTAATATAATAAGTGGTTTACTTATTTACTATTAATTCTCACCCTATTAAATTTCACCTAGTTTACTATTAACCCTCCTAGAGCTCTCAATATCTATGACCAAGTAAATTTTTTTCCATTTACATAACAATTTTTTTTTTTTATGCTTCTACATTAGACTCCCTTGGTGGGAAAAATATTTGAGCTTCTACTCAAATGCAATGTCTTCTTCTTTCATCTTTTCCAATTCTTCTAGATTTTCTTCTTCCTTAGTTATTCATAGTGTATGAGACCAAGTGGCTTAGTATTAATTTTAGCTTCTTAAATGAAGTATATTATATAAAAATCCATATTTTCTCCTTCAAAACTTGCACATAAAAAAATAAAAACATAATTAGATTCAAAAACTTGAGGCACTATTGCCCCTTCCTCTACATTTTCTCCTTTTTCAGGAAAACATATCTTTGCATCCTCATACTCTGCTACCCAGTAAATTTATTCAATTTCTCCATAAGAATGTTTTTTATTATTTTCAAATTCAATGCCCTCAAAATAGACTTCACCTTCATCTACTTGTGTACCTATACTCATAGATGACAAGAAAATGTCAGATTGGAAACTTTAAGGCTTATTTGCCTCTTTCATTTTTTTAGATTGCCTTGATAGCAATCTCTATCTTTTTATTTTTATCTTCTCTGATTTCTCTGAGAGACTACTTGATCACCCTTTTGATCTTCACTAGGAATCTCTACCTTGATTCCTCCATAAATGTTTCCATAGTTTCCAAGATCACTTTCATCTCAACAATCTCAATCTGTATCTCTACTTCAGTCATTTCTCTATGGCAATTTCCCTTCTCTAATCCCTTAATCTCTTCATTATTTTCATTCATCATCTTCTCTTATGACTCACTAGGCCTTTCATCTTATCAATATTTTTCTAATTGCTATCCCCAGTACCTCACCTAGGTCTTTTTCACCCTAGTCTATTGGTAATATAATCAGTCCTTTCCCTTAGACTTTTCTTCTCCTAAGCTCTTTATTGAGCTTACCTTGAGATTGTACTATCTCTCTTAAGACTTAATGGATATATATTTTTTCCACTTAAATATCTTAATTAATGTTTCCAATAACCTCTTTCCTCTCACTCTTTTTCAATACCTATAATTTATCAGTCACTATAACCAAATCCTCATAAGTAAAAACATAGCTTTTTAAAATTGTTTATGCTAAGCTTCTCAAGTTTTTAGACCTTTCAAAACTAATCATTATTGATAAAACATTTTATTTACTTCACTATTTTATTCAATTAAAATCCTAAATCCAACTCAAAACCCACTTAGCCCAAGAGCTTATTTAAGCTCTGATACCAAAAATGATAGCAATTTGGACCTTTTCAAGAACACTTTATATTGCATACTTTATTCATTTTTGATCTGACTTACATAATTTAAAATACATTCATCATTTAAAAAATATCTCCAAATGATTGAAAATAGACTATACATATTTTATATTATTTTATATATTTTTTAAAACTCAACATACCTCCACATTCAATAACTTCATGATTGTCACAGATTAATACAAGTTAGCATACACCTGAATCTCCAAGTATTAAATGAAAATGTTAGTATTTAAATATAAGTTATCCTTGTGGATTCACATAGATATGTTGTCTTATAGTAAATTAGTCAACCTCAACATCCTCCTTTTAATCATAAAAGAGCTTACAAAACAATGTACAAAATTTTGCCATATGAGGTAGACTACATCTTCTCTTTTATTCTTCATTTCTTCTACTCTATCTACCTTTCAAAGGATTCCATAATCTTTTTTTTTATATTGATTCATTTACTTTATTAAACTCTAATATTTATGGTTTCAACCTTATCCATATGTCTACATTTAGTGTGGATATGAAACAAATACAAAATCTTCTCAACCACTTTTCTTTCTCTCAGCCACACTTAATATATTAAGTGGTTTACTTGTTTACTATTAATTATCACCCTATTAAATTTCACCTAGTTTACTATTAACCCTCCTATACCTCTCAATAATTATGACCAAGTACATTATTCTATCATTTACAAAGCAAAAGTAAATTGTTTTTCTAATGCTCCCACATCACTTATACACAAATATTTATCATACTCCCATGTATAAGTCCTATTCCTACTCACATAATTTTATTAAATGATCACCTCATATCATATCCTTTTCACTCCTCAACTCATAGTCATGAGTGTCTTACTAGCATCTACTCATAGATAAGACTGATCCATTATACCCCATTTTAGAATAATCACATGTCAGTCTATCCTAATCATATACCTCTACCAGTGGCCCCAAACCAACTAATAATATTAGGATTTATTATCATTATCTATCAATGTATATTCTCAATATCATGACCATTATTGAACAACCTAAAATCATTAAACTGAATCAGTGGTTTCCACCTAGCTAAAAGCTCTACCATGACCATGCAAGGAGGGTGTGACATGTCAAATAGATCTTTATTGTAATATATAATATTTTTTATGACTACCATTGTAATCATGCATGTTAATATGTAACATATGCATCTAGCCAAGAGGTTGATGCCATACATAATCATAACATAGATATCATGATCTGCTTATCTATTATGTAACACATGCACCATAACATATTATATAAGTTTTTCCTTATTATTTACTATTGATTGGAAGTTACATTTTATATAATTAATACTTCATATCCATTGAATGTATTTTGATTTCTCTATACAAATTCATCTTTGTGCATTCACTCTACACAATAAAACTTAGTTGTTACCAATACACTTGGTCCTCGGCCTTTGTGGTGTAAATCATCCAATCCAAAATTGTTAGTCTTACATAATGGAAAATCATTTTTTCTCAATCATATTAGTAATAATCATTCCTTTATATCACACAAAGTGCAACCTTTAAAATTAAATTCTAATATTTATCCACATGATATTTTAAATATATTTTTGGATAAAAAGTTAATACAATTATGCCTTAATTGTTATATTCCACCTCATTGATTGAAAAAAATTAATGGTAAATAATTTTTTACTTATCATGGCATTAATGGACATTATGACAAAAATTACTATGCATTATAATAAAATTCAAATAAACTTACAAGTAAAAATAATGTCTTATTTAAAAAAATTATAATAAGTTACACAACTCATGATTTATGTCTCCTAAATCTCCAAAGATTAAAAACATTTATCAAAAAATTCTTATAAAAGATGCAATTTCAAAAATTAAGTTTATTAATTTTAATATTTAATATAATATTACCATTTCTAGTGCTCAAATTACTAATATTAATAATTCAAAATCATGTGCACAATATGTTCCTAAAGTAAGAATAATATAAAATTTAAAATAACCAAGTTACCTACACAAAAATATGTTCCTAGGTCAAATAAATTACAAATCAAACACAATTAAATAAATAATCAACCAACTACATATCAAATAAATCAAATAAATGATTACTCAAAATTACTTTTTACATCAAGTTAGAAATTTTCTTAAGAAACATTAATAGATACACACACAAAAAAATCTAAATTAAATATCCATGTGAATAAATACAATTATCATATATATAAATCTCAAAAAAAATATTCATACACAACACATGTGTCAATAAATAATGGGACCCTATATTTGAATATTTAAATCCTAATTAGTGCCAATTTATACACTTCTATCATCTATCACCAATTCCTAAAAGGTCGATGCACTACCTACAATTCATGAAATTGATCTATAGCTCCTCTTATCATGATAATTGTATAATGCCAACCTATATTATATGGTCATATGCTTGACCTAAGTCTAAACATACACTTTAAAAATAGTTTCACTTAAATATGATGTCTTCATAGGTGGAGGCATCTACTATTGAATAATCTCATCTTAGAACTAGTCTTACTCAATCACTAATAAATAAAATTATAGTATAAATACATCAAACCTATCATCCAATCACACATATGTAGATTCCATAATATTATATATATATATAAAAGGTGCAAATGGTCCTAACCTAACTATTATCTCTATAATCCCCTTTGGTATAACATTATTAGGCACATGTCATGGTTACATAATTATAACTCTGTGATAAGTGAAAAATCATCATAATTTCATAAATAAATCAAATAAATACTATTTAATTCTAAAATAAACTAATAATCATACAAATAAATCACATAATATGTAAAACAACACTCTAGTCATGTATTAGGATTGGCCTACAACTATCCGATTTCAAAAGAATCAAACTTAGATAAGGTTGATCAAATAGAGGTTATAATACTTGATGTTTGGGTAATTACCAATATATTTAAAAAATTACAATATGGTTTTTTATGTTTTAAATTCTAAGACAAAGGGTTGGAAATCTTAAGTCTATGATATAAAGAAATAACTCTAAATAGACCTTTGTGAAAGTAAACGATTTCAAATAAGTAATGTAACTATGTATCCAAGTAAATTAAAGTAAGTTAAATTAAAAGGGAATGGTTATAATTATTATAAAGGGTAAGGTTATATGGTCAAAAAATGGGGGTTAAAGTAAACTAAAATTTAATATGACAAATCTAATAAATCATATAGTTACACTAGTTTATATATTGTAGAGAGAACATAGACAAGGATACACACACATTAATTCATTAAGAAACAAACAACATCTAATTAATAAATAAATAAATCAAAGGGTAGAGGGTTATAAACACTTTGAATTAGACCTATCGAGCATTAATATCCCCCTTAGCTCAAGTTAAATTTTTTAATATATGTCATGTGTTGAAGACTTTAAATGTAATAAGAATACCTAGATATCCTTAGTTAGGGAATCCAAAGATTATTAAACCTCCTTAGTTTAACTCCTCCTATTGAGCTTAAAATACTACCAATAGATAAGATTTTATAAGATAATATTCTACCCCTAACTCTCCCAAATACTAATCAGTATCATCAATGCAAGCGTAAGAAGAGAAGATGACTATAATAAATTAGATTTTGAATTAAATATGGTCCATATATGGTGATCCTTACCCTAAAATAAACCAATGAAATTTAGCTAATTACAATTTAAGAAAACATAAAATAATATTAAATCACATGTGTGTGTGTGGGAACATGTACATGTATGTGTGTGTAGTTTCAAGATGTTTGACAGTGGTTTTGGACCACTATGAGTTATAATGTAAATTCTAGGTTTTAGAGGGTCCTACTAGATTTTATACTTAGCCAGATTTTAGGGTTTTAAGATTTTAGGGAGACATCATAAAATGTAAATGGATATAGACTTTGAGGAATTTACAATGATATTAGGAATGATATGATCATGACAAAATATAAACAAGTATCATAAAACACCATAAGATTTAACACCCCTATCATGGTGCATACTTTAAGGCATGTACTCAGGGAGATCAATGCTCAACATGCCACTGTAATAAAAATAATTAGTGAGTGATAAACATGAAATTTGTTATGTCTATACATATTCCTAACCCTAATCTAATCATGTGTCATAATAGTGTTTGGGATGGTAATTTGAGAAATAATATAACATAAAAATATCTAAAATGAAATGTTGAAAGAAGTTTTGATAAATGAATAGATGAAAGTAACATATATATACTTTACTTACCTTTATGTATGTAAATACCATAGTATTGATCTTAGAGGGTGTAATAACTAAATTTGAGAAATTTTAGGGATACAAAGATAAAAATAGGGTCAATGCATGAACAAAATATGGTCAAAACATAAATGAGAAATTCTCAAAACTAATTAAATCACTTGGAATATTAGAAAGTTAGGATTTCAAAGGATAGGATTGAACCAAAATACCAAAGAATCTTACAAAATTAAGGGAAATTAGTAATTCTAAATTCTAATGCTACTTATGGCCAAAAAACCCAAAAATAAAAAAAAGGTCACATAAGACTGTAAATGTGATAAAAAAAATGGAAGAATAACATGTCAATAAAAACATAAAATACTACATAATTTATTATGTGATATAATTGAAGTGGACAAAAATAAAACAAGAACATAATGGATAAATGAAAACATAAATCTCTAAACAATGGCAACTAAAACTTAGTGCTTGCTCTACAACATGATACAATAAATCACAACCACCTAAATACATTACAATAATGATAATGATATAGTGGTGAAATAAAAGGTAAATTATGTTTGTAAGGAAGACCTTATCCTATCTGAGGTGATACAATGTAACTCAAAAACTAAAATCCATGTGGCATAAGTAGGAAGATGTGATCAACTAAAATTTATACCCATAAAGGGTATATTAGGGAATATATGATGTAAATAAGGAATGTGAGTTGAAAAATATGTGATTTATAAATCCTTAGTAGGAATTAAACAACTAGACAAGTGGGTATAGATAAAAAAATATCATCATCAAGGACTTATGGCACTCCAAATAATGAAGTCAATTCTTTGGATATCAAGTGAAGTACATATATCATCACAAGAAAGCTATATTAATGAAATTAAAATTATCCTACATTCTCATAATGTGTTCCCCACTCATTAGGACCCATTATAGAGATGTCAAACTACTACAAATATTGTGTACTTATGTGAGAAGATAAGTGACACTAAAAAGTATAAATATATAATTATGTAATGATATAAGACATCCTACCCTATCCTATTATACTATCACAACCAATAAACCTTTAGTTTATCATGAGGAAAATTGTAGAGTTTGAGATTAGACTAAGATAGGATATTTTAAAAATGAATATCATGTCTTTTGATGTGATATAAATTTTGTGATATAATTTTCCTTTTAACTCTGCCTTTTCTTATGATATCACTTTTAACTCTTGTATTTTAATTCCTCATCCATATGGATTTATAAAATAAAACATGGATGAAATAAATATTTAAATCAAGAGATATTTTAAATGTATTCTAAAAGGGAGAACCTAAAGACCATGGTGTCTAATGACTTACAGACTTTCCTAGAAGTAAATGTGAAACCTCAAAACCAACTATGTGTGCCTCAAGTGAATGCAAAGAAGGGAAATGTGAGGACCATGGAAAATCTATCCATATAATAAAAATGATACAATAAGGATATGTTTATATCTTATCACAATAGGGTAAAATAATACTTTTAAAGAGATGAGACATATAAACCTACAAGGGATCTATCACAAACACTAATGAAAGTAGTAGTCATCTAAAAATAGGAGAAATTATATAAGGTCCAAATAATCATAAGGAGACTAAGGAAATGAAGATAAATAATTTTGATAAATTTGATAACAAGAAAACCTAAAGGTGTTATGTATATTAAAATGAAAATAAAAAATATGATCATTTTTAGGAGGGTCCAGTTGATTCCCTGGTCTTACCATGCAATTAACAATCTTAAAGACCAAAATTTTTAATAATGAAAAAATTCATAGTTATCAACAAATTTTTTTAGGACTACTACTAAGAAAATTAGAGGTGTAGATAAATTAAAATTACAACATAAATTTTTTTTAGTGAAGAACCTACAACAAAGTGTTAACATGATACAGTAAAATATAACTATGTACAAGAAATAAACTATGTGAAATAAGTGAAACTATAAATAATGACACATGGTTTCTTGTTTGTAAATATATTAATGTTGGATTTTTTTCTGATTCTGAAATGTGAAAGAAGAGTGGGTATCATAAGATTCCTAAATGGTTAATTTTATGTATGGATGGGAATCACATGATGCCTCAAATTCTAAAGTTACACGTGGATGGGCATCAAAATATTCCTCAACATGTGATTTGGAGTGATGTGTAACTTAATTTGGACATGTGCGATGTGTTTGAATAGTATTAGAAGCTCTATGATTAGGATTACATATAGAGCACATTGAAGTAGACATTTAAACTAGGTTCTATTCTGAGTGATTTACCTAATAAGTTGAGTGATGAAGGCTACCATATACATCATGTTGTTCATGTGACTCAAGTTTTCCTCATTATTGAAATATTTAGGTTTATCCTTAGTTTCACCAACATTAGTAGTTAATTTTGAATTTCAAGTATGTTGAGGCTGATTATTATTTGGTGATGAAGTGTGATTTTGATGTAATTGATTTGATTAGGCATTATAAGCTTTAATATAGTCATTATAACATTATTGGTTGATATATTCATGGTTGAAGTGTGTACATAAAACTAAGGTAAAATTAAGTCCTTAAATATAATGGCAACTTTCATGATAATGATCTACTTTTGCATACCACAAATAAAACTTATTGGGGTTATACTATTTTTGGGAAGGCTTGGAAGATTCAAAACTTAGGGTTTGAGAGAATGGTAGCTTTTTATTGAGTTCTTAGAGATTCATGGGAGGGTGTGAATTTTTTGAAATATGAGATCCCACTTTAAATTCTTGGTGATCCTCGTTGTGAAGTGTATTAGTATTGATTGTATTGGTTTATGTTAGTAAAGATTCCTTATTCAATTTTTGAGATGGTTCAAGTTTTATCATTAGGAATTCTTATTTTTTCTTGATCAAATTCCTCTTCTAAGTTTTGGAGAGAGAATATCCTAATATTTTATTAAAGAGGATCTTTAATATCAGTACCAAAGAGTTTGAAAATATTATCATCTCTCATGTTATGGTCCAATTTATGAGCTAAAGACTTTCATTATTTGATTAAAGTGGGAGAAACTTTATTAGGAAGTTGTTTAGAATTAATTAAATGTCTAAGGCTATTCTAAGGAAGGTTGTTATGTTAGAATTCCTTAACTAGAGTATTGACTAAATCCTCTAGTTATGTAATGGAATGTTGATGAAGTTAATTGTACCATTTTACCACATATCCAATAAAGGTTTTGGCTAGAATTTGATAGTACAAAAGGTATTAGTTTGGAACCATTCCTTGTAGATATTGCTAAAGGTTTTAAGAATGAAGGTAAGATATTTAGTCCCATCATATGTGATAGTTGGAGAGATGTTTCTAATGTCTATGGACACAAAAAAATAATTTATAGTTTCATTTTGAAGATGTTGGATCATTTTTTATGAATTGGAGGTTGAGGGATAATATTTCCATTGGTATATATAAGAGGAGGAAGGACAAAAATTTAATATGGTTAATTCATGATGAGTTGAAGAGTTTGGATAGCCATTTTAAAAATATGTTTTTTCATTTGGAGCATTTTGGATCTAATATAAGTTTACATAAAGGTATTTTCTTGGAACATTTTTTTAAAATCTTGAATTGTATTTAGAGGTGTATTTTTATTAGAGGTAGTAGGAAGGAGATTTCCAACATTAGATATGGGAATAATATTCCCAATGTTATTTTACTTGGCTATCATAGAGGAGGAAGGATGTATTTTAAGACTACCATTCTTATTTTGTGGCTAATGGTGTTATCATGAAAATTATTAATAATATTAAGCAAATCATCTAGATATTTAGTTGGATTGATTTCAACCATGTTACCTTGTGATGTGATAATAATTATTGATATTATGACTGGTGTATCAAGAGGTTTGGTGTTATTATTATGAGAAACTAAAAAAGGACACACACACATTTTTTCACTAATAAACAAATAACATATAACTACTAAGTAAATAAAGGAAAGAGTATATGGCTAGAAATACCTTGAAGTGGACACATTGAGCATCAATATAACCCTTGGATCAAGTGGAGATTTTTAAGACATGTTGTGTGTTGAACACTTCAAATTCAATAAGAATACTTATATTTACTTATTTGGGGAATCCAAAGACTATGACACCTCCTTAGTTCAACTTCTTATGTTGTGCTTCAAAGACTACCACTTGATAAGCTTATTCAAGGTAATATTATACCCTTAAGTCTCCCAAATACAACTTAAGAGAAAAAATTCAATCATAATAATACTAAAATAGTGTGATAAATTATATTTATAATGAAATATGATCCCTATAAATAGTAATCCTAACCCTAAAAGACACCAATGAAATTAGGTTGATTGTAATGTAAGTAAAGGTTAAACAAGAGTAAATCAACTAGTATATATATAAAATAAACATTTAATTATAGATTATACTTTAATTTATATTTTATATATATATTATTTTATGATGTTTGAGAGTGGTTTTGGACCTATACGAGTTATAATGTAAATTATAGGTTTTAGAGGGACCTATTAGATTTTATACTTAGCCAAATTTTAGCAAGGAAAATGTTAGTATCAAATTTCCATTAATTCACAAATATTTCAATTTTATAAATCAGCATTTAGAAAATTTTAATGGGTAGTCAACATTGTGAAATCACCTAAATGTTTTGGATGTAAGTTAAATAGTAGGTTTGGTGTCAAGATCTTATTTGACTACATTTATTTCACTTGATATTATGTTTTAGTTATGAAATATTTGAGATACAATTATTTGGATTATTGTTATGATATAGTTTTTTGATTTATGTTTGATCCATTATTTATTGTTATTTAGATAGTTATTTGATGTGATCTTCATTATAGAATTAGATATTTTTTCTTAATGAGTTATTGATTCATCAATCAATCCATTTATATTATTACATTTAATATTGTTATTATATTTATTTATATTATATAGTATGGATGTTCTTGATGGTCTGTTATGACTACACATACCAAATATGATATATGTTGGATGTGACTTTAAGTAGTCAAGTAAGGCTGAGAAAGTTAATGAAAAGAAATAATGAACTTGAAATAGAAAATTGAGCTTTGACTGTTATGAATTCTTCAAGTCCTTTTATATGAATGTTTTATATTGTATACTTTTATCATTTATTGGATTCAATTTCATTAATGTGTTGATATTTAGTTAGTTTCAAGTCCTTGTTTATTGATTTATTTAATCAATTTTTGATTTTGATGCTTAATCCTGGTCTAATACTTGTAGACATTTCATTAGTTTTCAATATTATTTGATTGGTGGTCAAATATGTGACTTATGTTGGTATTGAATTGAATTTATTTATTGTCATAGTCTTTTTCAAATTTGATTTAATGGATTTCATTTTTTAGATTTGTGGAATTAATTATGGAATTACAATCATTAATCATGGTTATGTTTTGAAGGCATGTTAACAATGAATTATCCTTGCTAATTCATTTAATTACATTCAAGATCCTCATCATTTATTGAGAATCTTGTGGCATTCAATGTTTATTATAAAAAGTATTCACTTTGTTTTCCTTTATTATTTAATCAAGGGGCCATGAATCACCATGGGGTTGGCATTATTAGAAGTGGTTATTGTATTTTGTGACTTTATTCAATGACATTGGCTCGTCATTCAAGGAAAATGTGTTGAGATTTTTATCAACCCTAATAAGGTTATTATTGGTAATTTTTGCATGCATGTTGGAAGATATGCACTTGGAGAAACATTGCCAAAATTTTGACATGGAAGTCAAGGGAAATAAGAATATAGTTATTTGCATGAGTATTTCTCTGAGCTTGAATTGTAGTGAGATAAAAAAAAAATTGGCCATGCATGAGTTTTTTTTAAATTTTTGGTAGTTCAAATTGGATTTAAAGGTTGACTGGTCTTTTGAATTCATCATGGAAAAGGATGGAAGCTGATGGAGTAAGGAAAAAGAAGTAAATTCACCATTCTTTGCATTATTTTGTTTGATTTTTCAATTAAGTAATGTATTGTAATTTTTGAGTAGGTTTATAGTTTGTCCTTGATATTATAGATTAGGTTTTTGTTTGAAAATGAATGTAGTAATTTTATTATACTATGACAAGAAAAATATAGGGATATATGTTGGACCACTATTTTGACTAAGTATAGATCCATGTCAACTTGACAGACATCTCAGTGTGAGGAAATCACTTGGTATGATTGCCATTTTGGTATATTTTATGCCAGCTAGAAGAATCGATGCACATCCTATACCAACTAGCAGGTAGGTAACTAGTGCCCAATTTTTGATGGCATATTCTTGAGAAAGTTACACATGGTGATCTCAGTATAAAGGGAACAAGGTGATGGATCTAATGGAATTATCAACTAAGAATCTATATTAGGACCTGACATGCACTCTCCACCCTAACATAAATATGATCTTATGTACTATAAAGCTAAGATCAAACCAATGAGGAGGAGATGAAAGTTAGATGTAATAAAGCTTTGGAAAAATCAAACTAGACTGCTAGAACCATAATTAGTGTTAGGTATAGTTTTGATGCCTTTGAGTCTCCATATTTTAGCACCCAAGATCTCTTATGACCCTCTAGGATGTTATTAGCTTTAATTAAGTATTTTTTCTATTTCATTTATCATGTACTTTATTTATTTGAACTTTGAGTAATGAATAATGGTATTGCATCTATTTGAGCTTGATCTAGTTATATATTTGGTTAATGTTTTTTAGATGCAAAATGAATGTGATATTTATAATGGTATAAATTTAATATATGCATGTCAAGATTAAATAATCTCTAGATTAAGTCATTAATGGTGTCCTTATTGCTAAGCACAAATATACTAAGAGGGGGGTGAATCAATATATTATATATCTTTTACTTATTCAAATTTCTTTTCTTAGAGAGAGAGAGAGAGAGAGAGAGAGAGAGAGAGACCAGATTTTTACATGGAAACCCAAAGTGAGAAAAACAATAAAGAACAATCTCAAGTATATGAATGAGCACCAACTCAAATTACAAAATTTGCAAGCACCAACTTATAGGATCACCAACCCCTTTATCTAGCACCAACATAGAAACTATTTTTGAGCACCAACCCACAGGAACACCAACCCCTTACAAAGATTTATGAGCACCAACCCACAAGAGTACCAACACCCTCTTGTGTATAAAACACAACTATCTCTCAATGTTGCTTACTCAAAAAATTATATAACTCTACAATATCTCATACTTTTCTTTCCTCTTTTATTATATATAACAAATATAAACCATGCACTCTCTTACATTTTTACAAATGGCTTCTCAAGCCTTTATTTATAGCTTTATAAATGACCTTTGGCATTCACCCTTTGTGAACCTTCAATCCTCATGGAAAATGGTTCCAAAATTGCATGACCCTTTGTATCCTTGCATTTGAAAAGTAACATGGTGACCCTTCATAAACAAATGCATCCTTTCCTCTTTTGTCTTTATCTTGGTGACTTTTTGTATTCCTCAAAGTGTCTCTTCATAAAAAATGTGCCATACCTTTTTTGTCTTCACATGATGACTCTTAAAATTCCTCAAGATGACTCTTCATGAGAAAATTCATCTCATTCCTCTTTTGTCTTTACCCTATAACTCTTTGACTTCTCCATGGGCCCTCTTTTGACTTATATGCAACCAAAAATATATTCATTAATATTAAATAAATATTAACACACAGTAGCCAAGATATGAATATTAAAAACACCATTAAATGTAATGGTGCCTTTGTAACCAATGTTAGACCTTTGACATCAATGAAAATATTTCCAACAATCTCCCCCTTTTTCATTAATGGAAACCTCAAACTAAAACTGCCACATCTTGAAATATTTATTGCACATCTCAACCTACACATATTTCCATTTGAAAAACATATAATAATTGCCCCTTATTGTAGCAACTTGTACCTATTCCTTATACCTATTTTTTTAGCTATTTCTACACTTGTACCTATACCTATACCTATTTTTATTCTTCTCCCACTTTGAAATCAATGTCAAATGGTCTATCTTAGAGCTAACACTTAGCTCCCCCTCAACTGATGTTGATCCTTAGTGGTAGGAAGTAAAAGAAATTACTCCCAGCTTCTCCCACAGATACTCAAATGAGTCTTTTGGTAGTGCCTTTGTGAAAATATCTATAATCTACTCTATATTACTGATATATTCCATATTAACCTGTTGATCTACAACCTACTCTCTCAAGAAGTGATATCTAATAGGAATATGTTTTGTTTTTGAATGCATCACTAGATTATTAGAAATATTAATAGCACTTGTGTTTTCATAAAAAATAACAATAGGTTAGTCATATTTTACCTTGATATCTTCTAATGTTTTATTCATCCAAAACACTTGAGTATAACACAATACCACTGCAATATATTCTATTTCAGCTGTAAAAAGTGATACTAAATTCTACTTCTTACTTAGCCATGATACTAAGCTATCACCAAGGAATAAAACTCATCTACTTGTAGTCTTTCTATCATCTAGGTAACCTACCCAATCTAAATCTGTATAAGTAACCAAAGTGAAATCTCTACCTGTGGGATAACACAATCGATAATCTAATGTCCCCTTGATATATCTAAATATTCTCTTCACCAACTAAACATGACTATTTTTTGAAATTGATTGATATATTATAACCATACCTACTATATGCATGATGTCTAACCTCAATGCTATCAAATATAAAAGAATACCAATCATAGATCTATATAAATATTTATCTGCAATAGGTGAATCTTCATCCTTGATCACCTTATTTCATTTCCTAATTGATGTGACAACTAGTACACAATCCTTAAAACAAAATTTCTTCCACATTTCCTTGGTATATTTAATTTGAGATATGAAAATTCCTTTATCTGACTAAAATATTTACAACCCTAAGAAAAATGACAATTCTCCAAGCATAGACATCTCAAATTCTTTTTTCATATTATCATAAAATTATTTTTTTATCTTTTTAATATTTCCTCCAAAAATGATGTCATCAACATATACCACAATAATCAGTTGATGCTCACCTTATATTTTTATGTAGAGATTGTTATCATCAAATCCTCTCTTGAAACCTTAATCCTGTAGGTACTTATCAATTCTTGCATACCAAGATATGGGAGCTTGTTTCAATCCATATAATGTTTTCTTAAATCTATGTACATGGCTAATAATATTTGAGAGAATAAATCCTTCAAGTTTCTCAATTTAGACCTCTTTTTCTAAATTCCCATTTAGGAAAGTATATTTGACATACATCTAAAACACTTTGAAAATTTTAAACACTGCATATGCAAGAAACATTTTAATAGCCTCTAGCCTTGCTACTAGTGTAAAATTTTCTTCAAAATCTATTCCCTCAATTTGAGCATATCCTTTACATACTAATCTTTCTTTGTTCCTGGTCACTTCTCCATTTTCATTCAACTTATTTCTGTAAACCCATTTTATTCCTATTATATTATGATCTTTTGGTCTAGGCACTAACTCCCAAGTATCATTATTTTCTATCTAATTTTAATTATTCATCCATTTCCTTAATTCAATTATTATCATGTATAGCTTATAAAAAAATTCTAGGCTAAATTTTTTATAACAAAGAGAAATTAACTTGCTCATATTCACTTACCATCATTCTTTTGGAGTGAACTCATTCATTTATGTCTCCAATGATGTCACTTTTAGTATTATTTATTTGGACATATTTAGATGGGGTTTTAGTGTCCTTTTTCTCCTTTTCATCTTCATCTAATTCTTCAAAATCTTCCTCTTCAATGATTTTAGGAATGTCTACTAGATCACTGATTCTTTGTGCTCCATCTTCTTCTATCCTGATACTTGCACTTTGAACTATTTTCTTGGTTTTTTTTATAACATTTATAAGATTTAATTTGTCAAGAGTAACCAAGAAATATACCTTCATCTGCTCTAAATTCAAACTTACCTATTTTTTCATCAGTTCTCTTTATGAAGCATATGTTCTCAAAAACTCTAAAATAATCAACTACATCTGGTTTGTCTTTCCATAGCTCATAAGGAGTCTTGTCACTATTAACTCTTAATAATTCTCTATTTTGAATATGTACTACTATAGTAACTACCTCTCTCTAATATTTATTTGGTATCTTGGATTCATTTAGCATTGTCCTTGCCATCTCTTGAATTGTTCTATTTTTATATTTAACTACTCCATTTTGTTATGGAGTTCTAGCTATTGAATAATGTGTGTTTATTCCATGGTATTCATAAAACTCAATAAACTAATTTGACATAAATTCTCCTTCTTGATCAGATCTTAGGCACTTAATCTTCAAACTGGTTTCATTCTCAAATAATGCTTTGAAATGTTTGAAAGCTTTAGATTTTTTATTTAAAAACATTACCCAGGTCATACGTAAAAAATCATCAATAAGAAACATGAAATATTTATCACCTTGATTACTTTGAGTTCTCATAGGTCCACACAAATCAGTGTGAATAATCTCTAACATATGAGTGGTTGAGTATTCTTTTATTTTAAACTACCTTCTGGCCTATTTCCCATGCTAACAAGGTTTACAAAGTGTGTTGGATGGCTTTGTAATATTTAGAAGATTTTTTACTACTTGTTTCTTGTTGATGTTAAAAATATTGTTAAAATTTATGTGTCCCATTCTCTTGTGCCATATCCAACTTTCTTCAATCTAACTAAACAACATATTTGACATTTGATGTCTGATAACATATTCAAATTATTTCCTATTCTTTGAGCATTTACAACCAACACATCTAAATCTTTTTTCTTAATTTCACAACCTTATAAATACATATTTAGTGTGTGCCCCTGATCACACATTTGACTTACACTCAAAATATTATGCTTAAGAACTTGTATATATAAAACATTTTTAGTTTTAGTTCTACCATTATCCAAACTTGATGTACCTTTTTTGGCAATTTTAGCAGTAGTATTATCTCTAAATTTCATTGTGCCACCATTTATCTTCTTCAAGGTTATGAACTTGATCTTGTCTCGTATCATGTGCCTCAAACATCCACTATCAATGAACCATGGATTTTATTCATTTATTTCATGAAAATCTATCTATACCAACATAGAATTTTCATGTTGTTTCTTCTACCATAAACCTATCTAAACTTTCTTCTTGATGAATAGAGCCTTGAAACACTAGTCCTTAACTAACTCAAACATGCTTCTACAATACTGATCTATGTGTTTGAGGTTGTTTCACTTGTAACATAATATGGACTCTTCATTAACTCTTGATAGAGGAGCAAAATAGTTGTGGCTTCTACTTGAATCTGCATGAGTTTTTTTCTCCTTATTTCTAAAATTGTTAGCTCTTTTTCAACATTCTATTTTCTTATGACCATATCTGTTACAATAAAAATAGTAACCATAAAAATAAGAACTATTTGTGTATCTTTGACTTGATTGCCTTTTATAGCTCTGTTCCTTCCAACCTTCTTTTTTTAGATGTCCTTTGTATTCTTAACTTCTTCCCTTTTTATTTCCTCTTATAAGAGCTTCAACATATATTTTTCCCTTTTATGTGTTAACCTTGTTTGTGAAAGTAGTGGCCTCCCATTTTTATTTTTCAAATATAATAGCTATCTTATCTAAAATTAATCTTTGACTTTATAATATCTTATTCAACATATTAGTGTTATTCTCAAATTTTGAATCATTGGCTACTCTATCATTGATTATTTTATTTGTTTTCTTAAGATCTTTTAAAGAAGCAATTTCAATAACATACCTTTCACATTCTTCACTTACTTTTTGTAACTATTTCATTAGATATTTTTCATTTTTATTGGCTTCTTTGAAGTATTCTTATATATCTTCAATTGTTTCCTTTGACTCCTTTTCATTTTTCTTGATCTGGAGCTTTAATCTTTGATTCTTCATCTCAAGAGCTTTTAACTCTTCTAAATCACAAACAAGTTCTTCCAAATTCACTTTGGCTTCATCCTATTCTTCTTCTTGATCATCTATACTTTTGATTTTAGAAGCATCTTCATATATGGCTATGAATAGAATCTCTTCTTCTTTTGAACCACTGACTCCACTTTTTTTGGCTGAGCTAGGAACTTTATAATACAAACTCTTCTTCTTCAATCCCTTCTTGGATTTTCCTTTGAAATTATTCTTGTATGTAGACTTTCATTCTTCATTGTCACCATTATACTTATCTAGACAATTAGCTTCAAAATTTCCAATATTTCCATAATTAAAACATTTGAAAGGTAATTTTACTTGATATTTATTTGTGCCCTTTTTTATCTTACAAATGAAAATAGATCCATTTTTATCTTTATCATCACTAGAATTGTCACTTAATTCTTGAATTTTATCCTTCTCTTTCTTTGATGTCTTCAAATTATATTCTCTCTTTGAGGTTTTCTCTTTTTTATTCTACATCTCATTTACCGTAATAATACCATATAGCTCATCCATCTTTAGTTTTGCTAAATTCTTCATCTCTTCAATTGCTGAAACTTTTGCATCATATCTCAATGGTAGAGATCTAAAAAAAATTATACCATGATTGATTATTCTAACTTTTATACAAGACCTTGAATCTAATTATCTATTTGATCAACCTGAAAAAGGTAACTTGCTATATTTTCTTCCTCTTCCATCTTCAAACTCAAACTATCATTTGAAAGTTTGAAGCTTAGATTGTTGAACCTTTCCCTCAAATTTGTAAATATTCTCAAGCTTTACCCAAGTTTCATGAGTAGATTTACATTGCATAACTTTAAAAAAAATTGATTCACATAAACCACATAAAATAGATTCTAAAGCTTTAGCATTATTTTCACTTGCCTTATTTTCTACTAGAGTAGTTACAAGTGTATGTGGCTCTTCATATTCCTCCACCACTGCTTGTTAAATGTTAGATCCAAGGGCCATAAAATAATTCCTCATCTTTATGATCTAAAAATCATAATTTATCCCATCAAATAAATGTGCCTTATTTATATAAAAAACTTCATGTGATCCATCCATCATGCTTTCCCTGATCTACCTTCAAGCTGTAAATCTTTTTCAAAAGGAACCTGCTCTGATACCAATTATTAAGCATGAAATATACTAAGAGGGGGAGTGAATTAGTATATTATATATCTTTTACTTAATATTATTTATTGTCTTTAACCACTTAATCACACATTCAAGATATGAAATAAAATTAAAACAATAACATGTACCACAAGAGAGAGAGAGAGAGAGAGAGAGAGAGAGAGAGAGACCAAATTTTTACATCAAAACCCAAAGTGGGAAAAACCATGGAGAAAAATCTCAAGTATATGAATGGACACTAACTCAGATTACAAATTTTGCAAGCACCAACTTGTAGGAGCACTAACCCCTTTTCCGAGTACCAATAGAAGAACTATTTATGAGCACCAACCCATAGGAATACCAACCCCTTAAAAATATTTGTGAACACTAACCCATAAGAGAACTAACCCATCTTATGTATAAAACACAACTATCTCTCAATGTTGCTTACTCAACAAATGATAGAAATCTACAATATCTCCTACTTTTCTCTCATCTTTTATTATATAAAACAAATACAAACCATGCACTCTCTTACATATTTACAAATGGATTATAAATCCTGCATTTATATCTTTCCAAATAACCTTTGGCATTCACCCTTTGTGACCCTTTAATGCTCATGAAAAATGGTGTCAAACTTGCATGACCCTTCATATCCTTGAATTTGAAAAGTCACATGGTTACCCTTCATAAACAAATGTGTTCTTTCATCTTTTGTCTTTATCTTGGTGAATTTTGGTATTCCTCAAAGTCTCCTTTCATGGAAAAATTCACCATACCATTTTTTTCTTCACATGGCGACTCTTGTAATTCCTCAAGATGAATCTTCATGAGAAAAACCATCCCATTCCTCTTTTTTCTTTACCCTATGACTCTTTGACTTCTCCATGGGCCCTATTTTGACTTATATGCAACCAAAAATATATTCATTAATATTAAATAAATATTATCACACATTAGCCAAGATATGAATATTAAAAACACTATTAAATGCAATGGGGCCTTTATCACCAATGCTAGACCTTTGACATCAATGACAATATTTCCAACACCTATGTAAAATATGAAATTAACATCCCTGCATAAAGCACAAGTCTAGTATGAACTTGATATAAAGAATTTATTTGACCCCTTAAAGCATCAGATGATTTTAAGCTTAGAGGAACTAAGGCTTGTGCCCTAAAGACAATAAAACAATCACAATATAATCTTGTACCCCTATGACTAGGCCAAAGTCCCCAAATAGACTTACACTTATAGACCATAAAACTTAGACTATAAATGGCTTGCACCATTAAATCTACCAAATCCATTATTAAGATGATCAATTCCTATAAGTAATGAGTTGTGCCATGGCATGACTAACCCAATACAGGCCCCAATTCTTTCTCTTTTGCACTTTGGGTGAGTGCATAAGGATTGCATCTTATGTGAATTGATGTTATCATAGTCAAGTGTTAAATGTTGAGCACTAAGGGAATGTATCATGTTTTTACCTAGTTATAATGTGTCACGAACTAAATTGAACAACCAAATGAGTGATTTACCCCATGAATAAATGAATTGACCAATGCTATTCTAAAAAATATAATGGATTGTTTTCATGATTAAAAACCTATAGGGTCTGAATTTGAATCTAAATTGTTTTTGTTTTAACAAAAATCTTTTAAAGAGATATGACCTCAGTTATGACATGCAAATAATAGTTTTCCTATGTGTATGTTGAGAAGATATATTTTTGTTTTTATGAAAGTACATTATTTTATAAAAGTTGTTTAGGGCTATAGTTGAACATATTGTATTATGGGTAGTTATTATTTTTTGAAAATCCTTATTGGGAGTTGAAATTCTATATTTATACTACAAGTTTTATTTGGATTGTTTGCAGTGAATAAACATTATCATGTGTATTTTAGGTTGCAGCCTTATAATAATATAAATAAAATTCTAAGTTGTAGATGTGGTTTGAATACAATCTAGGTTTTACTTAAAATATTATTTTATTATTATTTTAATGTGTTTCATTTTTAGTTTTACAACTAGGGTATTTGATTTAGGTCATTATGGGTTTGACTTGTGATGGAAGTTTGTCATAGTCACTTGATGTCAATTACCTAGATAATTTTTAACTTCAATTAAAGGATTAATTTGATGATTTGGTTATATCATGAGTTTGAAATTTGGTTTGACTTAAAACATTTGTATAAATGATTTTAGTCATTATTATCATTACGAATTAGTGATAATGATATTGAAATATCTCCATCATGAATTTTCTATGATTTTTTTGGTTAATATTAATCTATTAATTAAATTATATTCAATGATTCTTTTATTTGAATAAATCAGTTGACTTTATTTACAATGGCTATGTGACTATGTTATTTTGCCTAAAAACATGAGTTGAGTTTTGATGTCTTTTTGGATTGTTGTAACTTAATAAATTTTCTTCATAGATGTTTTAGAAAGTCATTTTTGAATTTTCAATTTATTTCAATTTCTAGAATGTTATTTTAGTCATTTACTTAGATGGAAATATTTAAATGATATCATTTGTATTTGGTGTTACTAATAGTAATATAATTGCATTTATTTTGGGTATGGTACCCTAACATTAGATTAGGCCTTGTGGGTGCAACACCATGGATTGCACTCTTAATATTCAATCTTAGAATGTTCTAAAAGAGATTCAATAGCTATAATAACTAAAAAGGTGTTAGTTTTATTAGCCATGAATGTAAACAATCTTGTTTAAAAACTTTCATTATTTGGTTTTATTAAGTCAAGCTCAGCGGACACTATACCTTACTCACTTATCTTGTCTATCTGAAATCACATTCAACTAATGGATGGGGTGGTTTAGGGAAACCTATGGTTGGGATCATTAGGATTGGAGAGGTAGGCATTTGCTTAAATGTATCTTCATGTAAATATTGGTTTTTGTACTTATTTTGGTTGAACTGTTTGATAGTTGATTGTAAACTAAATTGGTTTGTTATTATATAACTAATTTCATTTATTATATTTAAATTTATTATTTACCTAATACAAGGTTAATTTTATGTTTGTATAATTAGGTTAGTATATGAAAATAAACTTATAAAGTGATTGGATTTGATTTTATAAATATCAAATTATCTATTATGTTGTTATGTATGATAATAAACATTCATTGTGGACTTATGGTTATGATTGATTTGATCCATTTAAATATCAATTAATTTCATTAAATTATCATTTAAAACTATGACATATGGATTATGTGAACCTAAAACTACTTGAATTAATTTAATTCCTTCATTAGTTTTATATTACCTAGATTAAATTTTAATAGATATAGACTCTTGTTTGGAATCTCAAAGGGTTATGCATTGATTAAAAATGTAGATTTATCTATTCACATAGTTGTATAAGTTCATTTAGTTATCTTATATTATGAATATATGTTCAATAAGTTCATCTAATTATTTAATATTATCAGTCTTCTAATATCATGAAGATGGCATTGAGTTAGTTGGATGTTTATTTAGTAATTGGCCATTTTTGAATTACAAGTATAAGATATAGTTATGAGGCACTATGTGTGCATTATGTTTGTTAAAGTATATAAAAATATGAAAAGTATGATTTATATGTATGTATGTATGTATGTATACTTCATATACAATTTAAATTATTTACTACTCACAAATAATGTGATATTTTAACCTTAAATATTTATTAAAGACTTTTAAAATACCCTCATCTATCCCAAAATCTACATTGTGAAGATAGACTATTTAATAAGATTCTTTTAAAGATTAATAAGAATGTAATCATTCACAATTATGAGATGATGTCTTAATTGGACTAAACAAACATAGGATTTATATTAAATTGTTAAGAGATATAATATTAACTTGGTCTATTTTTATGGATTCCTAAAAATAAATATAAAAGTAATCATGTTTAAATATATTCTAAGGATTATTAGAATGAAATATTTTAGTTAGAAACTATTATATCACTATTGAAGTGATAGGTCTATTTTAGATGACCTTATATAGTCTTTTAGAAACTAGGAAACTCATATAGATATTCAAATGTTATACATGTTATAAAGATAAATTAGCAAAAGAGTTTGTAAATGGTTAAGTCATTAAAATCTTTAAACTCAAATGGTTATTCCAATTGAGGCATGATGTGATTCAGGATTACCCACTTCATACTTGGAATTGATCATGGAATAATAATAAGTTAATCTATTTTATAATGAGTTTAATGGTAGACCTAATAGATGTGCATTAAGTTCCATGAACTCATGTGTATTAAAATAATGATGTTTTATGTTTTTATATATAACGTATTAGGGTTAACTAACATTAATAAGTCATTAATCAGGCATGTTTTGACTTGTAGCTTGAGAAAACTCCAACCTTGTAAAATGGTAAGATGCTCAAAAATGGAACATAATCATGTTTTTTGAGATATCTCTAGAGGCTTAAATCGGTACACTTAAACCTTTGATATAACCTCCTTAAGATACCTACCAGTAGGATGTCAATCTCATCCGTTGCTTGTATGTGAACTTTTTAATGTGTTTCAAAGCTTTTTATTGCTTTTAAAAATAGTCATTTTTTTATCACTACCTATTAAATGTTAATTTTTAAGATATTTATTATGCAAACTTAGTATTATGATTATTATAATTAATATGTCTTACTTCCTATATTCATTTGTTGAAAATTTCTAATTTACCCTATGAGGGTAGGAGGTGTTATAGCCTATACAGGTACTCAGGTAATTATGTAATTTTGTGATATCTTTGATAATAAATACACAATAATAGTATATGGATAGGTTTTCATAAGTGTATTGACACTAACTCACTTTTATCTAAATATTAAGTGGTTAAAATGCCTCCGAATGAAGTCATTATTTATTTATGGACATGGTATAGTTCATGTGTTGGATATGACATAGTTATGGATCTCACTTCAACTTATATTTTTAAATATATTTATTTCCTTGATCTTTAGTTTATTTCTCATTATTTTAAAAACAATTGTGGTCATTACACTTGGTTCACCTAATATTTAATAATTTACATTCTTATAAATGTATTTTATTAGTACCTCAAATTCAATATGGGCATTCACCATTATTTATACTATATTAGACACACTAATTACATTTAATTGTGTGGATTTTATATTATTTGTCTAATTTACTATCAATCACTTGCATTTACTATCAATTATTTGCATTTTTAATTAGTCAAAAGTATTCTAACCAGTCTTATGTCTTTCATCTAAGTGTTTCTACACATACAAATGGTTGAATTGCACATGTATATGCATTGATGGGTCATCTATATATGTATATGACCCATTTTCATGTTTAGTCAACTTATATTCACATGAATTCAATCATCTACACATGTATGCAGATGATCATATACATATGTGTACAAACACCTATCTACATGTCCATTAATTCTACATAAAACATTCATCCAAGCACCATGTAACCATCCTTAATTCACCCCCATTATAACAATTGATTCCCATTCACAATTATCCACCTTCTAAATTAATTAACCTAAAAACCCCCAAGTTTGTTTTATTATTGACCACTAAAATTTTCCCTAGATTTTGAGGTTTTAGGATTTTAAGGAGACAACATAGGAAGTAAATAGATACACACTATAAGTAATATGTACTGATTTTAGGAATGATATGACCATGATATAATAGATACATATCTCCCAAAGCACCAAAATCTTACCCACCCCTTTCCTAGTTCAACCTTTAAGGTATGCACTTAGAGAGGTCGATGCTTAAAAAGTAATGGTATGAGAAAACATAAATAAGTGACAAATATTTAAAATATTATGTGTATACATATACCACCTACTTCCTCTAGAGCATGTATCATGACTGCTACTATATCAGATCCTCCTAGAATTAGAAAGAAACATGACCACTTATGCTAGGTCCACCACTACATATAATAATATGTGAATCCTACATCACATATATATGGGATATCCAATAATACATATCTATCAATATTAATAGATAGATATAGCTCATTATTTTAAGGTTGAGTTTACTCCTTGTCTCAACTAGGTGTATTAACTATCTATTTACAAATCATTAGTATTGGGGGCACTCCTTCAACCACTATAAACTAGTGAGTCACTTGATCAATATGAAATCACCTATAAACACCATAAAACTATTCATGTATCCAAAAACTCACTCAAATCTACCTTAGCTCTATTACATAATCCTTCTATCTCTCAAATCCATGATTTGGTCTTCGTATGATGTCAAGAAAAGTTAATCAATCCAAAACATGATGAAAAACCATATGAATACTATGGGGAACATGATTTTTTCTCACCCATATCAATGTAAACATATTTGGATGTGACCATCAAACTAATGGCATACAAACATGACTAGTAATTTCTAAATGCTTAGAATCCCAATAATGCAGTAATACCACTAAACCCAATCCTCCACCATATCTCTCCTAAGTAAATATATGAAAATACATGTATATGTGAGCTAACATGGTATGATCCAATGAATATATGGTCCCATGGTTCTCTATACATATAACAATTTCAAGCATCTTTTACAAAATAAATACACCTTCCCCATAAATAATAACAAAGGTAGATAACAACCCATAGAGAAATTTCCCCAAAAAATATATTGTGGTACATCCAATATGTCATCTACCCATATTATCTCCATTCATATACATGTGAGTATCTTATAAAATAATTATTGTCTTTGACACTAATCAAATACCCATAATCAATAATCACAGAGTTGGCCACATGTCCTCCAAGGTTACTATCATCTCACCCATGGGAAACTAAAATGTACTTGTATATGAATATTACCTCTACAAAAATTCCATAATCATAGGCATATCATATGGAATTATTTATAAATTACCTACCTATATCTCTATATATTGCAACATTCATAATGATAGTATCTTATCTGATAATAAAAAACCATGAACAATCTACATAATGTGCCATCAATGGAATTATATGGCTCCAAGATCACTCTAAAATCACAAATATGAGCATAAACATAAATAATATATCATCCTAACCATAAAAAAATTTCATACTAAATTACAATTTTAATGTAGACACAAGTGCATACACTATACAATGACATAGACAAGGATGCACTAATCACATTTTTATCATAAATAAACATAAATTATCTGACACCATAAAAATAGTTTTTAAAAATACCAAAATATCGAGAAAGTATTGTATAACACTAAAAATATAATAAAAAATTATAAATTTAAATTTAAAATATCATATTTACCAAGGATTTGTTACCCACTAGATTTAATTTGGTATCCACCTCCATTGTAACTTGTAATTGCTCAAATCACATTGGTGTTATTGGTCTCCTTTGATAAATATTCATTGTATGTTATTAAATTCTCAGACTATTTTTACTAGTGGTTTATAATTTAAATGAATATCAAAAAATATTTTCACCTCCCTATTTATACTTTCCTATTATTCTAAGGTTTCACCTTATCATCTTGACATTCTTGCTAATTTCCACAATAAAAAATAGAAACAATGAAATCTATAAAAATATTTATCCAATTCCATTAGCATCAAATTTTTTATAATATATATATATATATATTTCTACATTATGTTAAATTCAATATTCATTGGTGAATGACTAATAGTTTACAAACCACATTTTTCATTACTCTCATTCACCTTAATGCTTCAAAATTCATTCAATTTTTCCTTTTGATATTATTTTTTTTATTATTGGAAAAATATGGGTTTACAAAGTGAGCCTACCCTTTACAAAAGAGGCAAGTAGGAAAGGCTAAGAATCAATATGAAACATTAAAGCCTGTAAAGAGAATAATAACTTGAAAACACCAGTTAAGGACAAAATCAACAAAAATAAAAAAACAACACCTTAATAGCCTTTTCATTTCCAACCCTGAATAAACTCATTATATTTTTCATTTCTTAGTTTAATCTGTTTTTCCATATACATAACAACGTCCAAATCCTCTTACAGATATTTTGCTTTCCTTGTCTTTTTAGAACTTCTATTCTTAGGTTTAGTATTATTCTTATTGATGGCCAATATGAATCTTTCCATACTATGTATGCAATTATGAGCTATAATCTTACTAAAGTCAATAAGGAAAAGGTTATTTTCCTTGAGAGTTTCATCTCAAGATTAATTCTCTTCATATCCTATGTCATATTTTCCATTTCATTTTTCATCCCATACATTTCTACCTTAGTTCACTAGATTCCATCATCTAGATTAAACTTGTTGATGGTGTTTTTGATCCTAGAGTTGTCTTTCATGAACAATTAGAGGAAGGATCTATGGAGTTACACTTATTCCCCAATCTAGTGCAACTTGTTCTAAATATTTAAGGTTTATATAAAGGAGTCGATGTCAGAATAGTTGTTGTTCATATATGGAGTCTCCTTTTGGATGACCATGGTTTCCTCATGCAGAATATTATATTCATCTCTAATATGTGAATTTAATAGACATTTTATTCTTCATAGACTTCAATAGGTTTATTAAAAACATTGGCATGAATATTATAAATTCTATCACCTTAAACTTTAGTATGCCCCTTCTACTTATATATATTTCCATAAAACACATTCATCCTCTCGATGTTATTGGAAGCATTGGATCGTTGGGTCTTAGATAGGTTTCTTAGCCTTCATATAGGGGAGTCCTTCAAAAAATTATTTTTGAGGCTAAGGACTAGAACATGGGTAGTAGAAAGAGCATCAAAGAATTTATATATCAAAAATATAATATATTGATGTAGGTGGACTTTATTTTTACCTTTTTTGAAGTAAATAATAGAATATTCTAAGGAATGAATAACGTAAAATGAAAATTTGATGGGGATGTTATGTCTAAAGTAATTCAAAATGGGAAAATGATAAAAGTGAATAACTTTGAATTTGATTTCTAATGTGACATACCTCTTAAGTTATTCAGCTACTTAGTCAAAGGGCATAATAATATTAGTTTTGAGGTAGCCTCCATATAAATTAATGAGTTTATTTTTCCCTTTTAAAAATTTGTCAACTTCAACATTGTGACCTAAACTAGACATAGCATATTTGCATATTCAATCTTGAGGCATGTGACATTGGAAATTAAGTCCTTTGATATTTCAATTGTAACATTGTTTATTTCCATAATTCTATCTTTCCATCTTTTCTAAAAATTCTTGGAGAGGAATCCATCATATCCATCTATTATATCTATGATATTAGTTAAACCACCATTTTTGATCATTTTCTAGACCTACTTGTTTAATCTAATTTTATTGGCTGACCAATGTTCCACTCTATTTAAACCTTCAACCATGATAAAATTTATAGAGTAGAAAAAAAGAATGAAAATAGTAATCAATAAGCTCAAGATATTTGATATTGTGATATAAGTGCCTCATCTAAAATTTTTATTAATTAATTGACTTGATTATTCATGATTGACATGGCACATGTTAGGAAATGCATTATTCTAATCATTATTTACAAAACAAAGAAATAAAATTTCACCCCAAAAAACTAATCCATTTTTACTTTTCCAAGGATTGTTATTGAATAGAGTTATGGTACTATGGATAAAATGGGGTAATCATCTATTTAAGCATGATTTATTTGAAATCATTAGGAATAAAATCTTCATTATCCCATATTTTGAAGTTTTAATCCACTACACTCCTATTAGTAAAGTTGTTTACCAAGAAATTTCCATAAGTGTGTTGGAAGATCATCTCTTGGAGAGAATCATAAATGTTGATGTTTTCTTCTATGACGTCATTGATTCTCTAATTAACTTTATTGATTTTGTTAATATAGTTGATAATATTAAGGGAGTCACCTTCAATTATCATATTTTTTATTCCAAATATTTAGTAAGGTGTACCCCCTAGAGGGCTAACTGATATTTAACAAAGTGGTTTATTTGGAATCCCATACTTAAAAATATCCATTAATTTAACCATTATAATTTATCAATACTCCTCCTCCACATAAAAAACTAGGGTTGCCTTTGGAGGTTCCATAAAAACTATGTTTGAACTAACTAGATAGAGGAGGTTTTGCTTTGAATTATTTAATTAATTCTTTCTTAGGATATTTAGGTGGGTAAAAGTTTCTATCAATGTTATATTTTTTTAAAAATTAGAGCCTCTTTAGGAGATATGACTCGATTATTCTTCCATTTGATGAATTTTAAGTTCTCCATAATTGAATTTGAAATTTTGATAACAACTCTTAAACTATAACATTTTTATTTCTAAATATTTTATTGTTTGATTATTTCCAAATTCCATAGATGATATGATGAAATTAAAGGTTATAGATATTATTTAATAATTGGTTTGTGAATAGAGGCCTCTAGGGAAGCCAAGAGGCAAAGGTAGAAAGGGGTGGTTTTTAATACTATTTTAATTTCAACATTAATGACTCATTATTCTCATACTTTTTATAAAAATTTGATGAAAACATGAGTGATCATAAACTCAAATATTTTAAATATTCTCAAAATATGAAATAAATACTAAATACATTATATTCAAAACTCATTTAAAATTCAGTGATACTATGACATCAAGGCAATTTTCAAGAAAAAAATTAAAAACTATCGAGGCATGACACTGAATCATGTATTTCCTAGTTATATGTTTCAAAAATTTTAAAATATCATCAATTCAATAAGAAAAATTTTCAAAAAGTTTTAATATAGAAAAAAATGTCAAATTACAAGTTACAAATTCAATAGAGTTTCAATTCAGTACAAAAAATGTGGCATGATGCTTATTCATGCTCATGTTTCTATATAAAATATTAAAATATCTCGTTTACAAAGTTAAAATTTACAAAATTTCAAAATCAAATGTAAATCCTTCTATAAAAATGTGATTCATATAATGGACAATAGGCCATGCTGAGTTTAGTGACACTCAACATCTATGGATTACAATTTTTTTCAAAATCATTACATGGTTCTCATATATTTTTATTTATCTCTCACTAAATTCTAGTGGCATTCAAAGGTTAAACACTCTATTAATACTTAATCAATTCTCACAAGTGAAACTTTAATTTTTTCAAATAAAAATGTTTCACTTATTGAGACTTGATCAATATGAAATTCAACACATTCTCTATCTCTATGATTTGGTATGGTTATGGTCTATGGACACATAATGGCCTACCACTCATCTTACTACCACTTTTAAGATTATTTGTTCACCTCAACTAAGAAGAGAACAAAATTTAAATCACGTTATCTTCATTTACAAGTAAGGAAACAATCATATTGCATACTCTATCAAGTGTATACTTTCCTTAATCTCTCTCTCCTCAATTTTTAAAATTAGAGTTTCAAACATTAAATTTTTAAGTATGGGCAATAAATAATTTTGATATCATTATGGGTTTCACATTAAATAACTTTGCACAACCAGGATTCACGTCAAAAGTCAAAGTGTGTATACATAATTATGTCTATATTTTAATTTATGACAGTCATTTCAATTCATTACATCACTAGATTAAAGTTGGGGGAAATGTAGACACCCAAATTTGGCAAAATCTCATCTAAATCACACATTTTACTTAGACCTTTCTTATCTATATTATTATTGATGAACAAATGGCCTATTGGCATGCCCTATTATGTCTAATTAGAGTCAAACATTTGTTTTTATTTTCATGTCTTTTATATTTCTATTATATATACTCATATCCACCATGTGTATCACCAATTTCCATTCCAAGTATTTATATTTGAGTTTTGAGTTTTTTAGATAAGGCCACATTAGAAGACATGAATGTAGTGTGGTTATTTTCAAGTAATGTGGACTTATCCTAGCATATCTTACAAATGATTTTAACTTTTTAAAATTGTAAATAATTATTTTTATGACTACTAATCCCTTCAAGTCAGTTTCCTCACATGTCAATAATACTCAAATTTGAATTCAATATCTTTATATAAACAAGATTCTTATTAAGATCTAAGGTTTTATTTTTTATTATTGTAAAATATATATAGAATTTTATATCTACTTATTACTACATATATTATTGATTTATTTACAAATTTGAATTTCAATATACCATTTTCACGCTTATGTCAATGATTTTAATAGGTGAAAGAACTATAACATTGTATTTAAAATTTCACATACACATCTATGAGGGAAAAATAATTTTTCACAAGGTCTATTTGGGATATGTAAGTAGTGCTTGCTTACATAGAGTTTTTTGAGGCTAACTCAGCTATTATCCTACCCATTGGCCTCTTATCTTCACCTATATATAAGGAAACAATCATATTACATACTCTATCATTTGTATACCTGCATTACTCTCTCTTCAAGTTGTGAAATTAAATTTTCAAATTTAAAATTTTTAAAATATGGAAAATAACTATTTTTGGCATCATTTTAGGTTTCACATCAAGTAACTTTACACAACCAAGATTTACATCAAAAGGAAAAATTTGTATACATAATCAAGTTCACATTTTAATTTACTACAGTCATTTCAATTTATTAAATCCCTATATTAAAGTGGAAGGAAATGTAGACATCCAAATTTAGCACAAGTTCATCTAAAGCATTCATTTTAGATGACCTAGCTTATTTATATTAATATTGATGAAAAAATGGCCTATTGGCATGCCCTATAATGTGTCATTGGTGTCAATCATTTTTTTCATTTTCATGTCTTCTATATTTTTATTATATCTTATCATATCCACCATAGGGGTACCTAACTTCCATTCAAAGTATTTATATTTGAGTTTTTGAGTCTTTTGGACAAGGCCACATTAAAATACAAGAACATAGTGTGGCTATGTTCGAGTAAAGCAAATTTATCCCAACATAACTTTTAAATGATTTTAAATTTTATAAAATTTTAATGGTTATTTTTATGAGTATTGGTACCTTTCAAGTCAACTTCCTCACATGCCAATAAGCCTCAAGTTTTATTTCAATAACTCTATAGAAATAATGGTCTTGTCAAGAGCTAAGGGTTTATTATATATGATTTTAAAATCTATAAATATTTTTATATTTACTTATTAATATGTCAATTATTAATTTGTCTACAAAATTTAAGTTTAATATACCATTTACATTCTTGTATTAATGGTTTTCATTGGTTAAATAACATCTATCATTGAATTTACAATTTCATATGCACATCTAAGAGGGAGAACTACATCAAATTAAGGCCCATTTGGGATATGTAAGTATTTATTAATTATAAGGGATTTTCTAAGTCCATATCAGCTATTCTCCTTACCCATTTCCCCATTTTAGATATGATCTTTATCTTGTTTACTATGTAGGAAATAGGGTTTTCTATTTTGCATGTCTTGCATAAAATAATACAAAACACATAGCTTAATAGTCAACCCTTACAAGTGGTCACATAAACCCATGTCTAAAAATTAGGAATATATTCAACCATGACATGTTTTTAGTATCTAGTCAAGGCCATAGTGTACCCCTATCTACCTTTCATAGACTTGTCCCAATAGACTATGAATTACTATTTTTAGCATGAATCTATTTATAGGTTAATTTCACAAAGTTTTTAGTTACAATGAGATTAAATAACAAGAGACATTTATATTTAAGGACATTTATTCATTCTAAGGCCCTTTTAATACTATATTTGACTATATTTTATTATCAAATCAATATGTACCAGTATTTAATTTCAATAGTTTAATACTATTAGTTTAAGAACACTTAAATTAAAATGGCTAATCAAGTGTTCATTAAATAATTGTTCAATAAAATTTGTATAATAATGTATTGTATGAATGGAAACCAAAATTTTTGGTAGTGTTACATGTATTCTTAGATATATACATTGTATAAAATTTTCATAAGGGTAAAATTGATTATGTTGTTATTACTAATTTTATTCTTTGTACATGATTTTAGAGGTAAAATCATTGAGAGGGGGGTGAATTAGTGAGCCCAAATAATCCAAATTAAAATTCAATCCTTTTAAACTTTTAATTATTTATCACAAAAATTCATGAAGTATAAATATCATTCATAATAATTAACAAGAGAGATAATGCAAGATCAAGCACATAACACATGACATATGTGGGAAACCCTCTTGGGGGAGAAAACCCAATAGAACCTATAATTGGACTATTATCCTATAAAAATAAGAACCAATTTAGACCATGTTATAACTGATCAAGGAATTACCATCTCTTATTTAGTGAGACTACAATCCTTCAAGGTGCCACAACACGTATCTAGCTGAGCTACCATAAAAATAAGACCTTTAGAAATTTTCACCTTGCAAGGAGGCTAAAACCCCATAGATGTTCAGATACCAAAATAACACCTATAAATAACACATTTCTAGAGCACTAATTTCATACCAATATTATGCAGATAAAAATCATATTATCTCTCTTCAACTTTTCACACTCAATGCATCCAAGACCACATCTTGGATCACCCTAGACCTCTTCATTCATCCTCAACTTATAAGAGCACTATTATGACATCAAAAACATGTCCCATAGGTCATACACATAGTCCTTTAATTTTTATTCTCTTCAACTCATCCACTAGGAACTCTTCCTCTTCTTTTCTCCACCATACACACATAAGCCTCTTACAAGTCTCTCAAATCTTCCACAAGTCTAGAAACCATCACATTTGCTTTCACTATTTATAGAGAAATCATTATCAACACCATCATGGTTATCTAATAGTCATACCTTAACCCTTAAATCTTCTCTTACATCAAGACACATCTCAATACCATCCACATAGGTCACCCATATCATCCATGGGTCACCCTTAAGTAGCTAAACCTATCAAATAGGCCCTTGTAACCCTTGTAGGTCTCATAAAGACCTATTCACCCATTAATCACTTCATAGAGCAAGTTAAGAACACACAAACACTTTCCAACTCATGTACCCATGTCACATGATCTATATGTCCTCCTTTAGTTCCAATAACCATCACATTTCCCTTTTGCATAAGTATAATTTTTTCAAACCACATTCTATGCAGATAGTCAACATGAATAAATACATAGTCAACTTCTAAACCCTTGTTCATACTACATATGATTTTTCAAACCTTAATAATACACAAAAAAAATATTTATGTAGTATACAACATTCTCCAATAGATAATTTAATATGAGACATCTAAGAAATAATAAAACAAGCTTAAACATACTTCTCAAGTCACTTGTAGAACATAGTCAAACATAGTCAACTTTGAACCTTCATAACTTTGAATATATACAATTTTATATATTTAAATTTATATTTATATATGTGCCTTAGATCCCTCTATAATTTATCTTTTTATTAAACTATAAAATTCTACCTAGATCTAGAGTTATATCCCAAAAACTAGATACTAGTCTTCCCTTCATTAAATTCAAATATTTGAATTCAAATGATCATAGTTAAAATTTAGATAATATTCTCACATATAATGTCCTTGCATCTTTATATTAAATTTTCACCATCGATCTTATTCAAACATTAATGCATAGTGCACCAATTTCCAAATGTTAGACTTTGAATAGTTAACCTCATATCGTGCAATCTACCTACTTTGACTCAACATGCACCATCAATCTCTATGGATCATCAAGTCTTTATCATGTAATTCTCACCATTATATCTTACTTAAAACACCTATGATTATGACACTTACCATACTCACATTCCTTATACACATTTGACTCTTTTGAATTCTTGTGCACCATAAATCTTGATTAGCACAAACACTCGCTCATCGTTGATCTTCGGAAGAATTTTGATATTTATCTTGTGTAACTTGAATAAGTATGGGAACCATTTAAATCTATCTAAGAAGCCAACTTTGAATAGATATATTCTTTTTGTGCTCAAATGCATGTTCTAAAATTTAGACCATATCATATCCTCACATAGGAGAATCTAACCATATATCAATCTACTCTTGGAACCCTTGTGAATCCAAGTTATAACACAATTAATCTTCTCACTTATATATTTTATCTACCACAAATCCAACAATGTCAAGAACTTATCTAGAAGGCCAAATTTGCACAAGTATATCTTTTATCATGCTTCATTACATGACCTAGAAATTAGTTCATATCAACTAGGTAAAAACTTAAACAAACCCATATGATAAACTTCTCCTAAAACATCTACACATTCAAGATATGACATCACCAAACTAATTACTCATCTCTTTTTTGCCTCAAGAAAATTTGGCTAAGTATGGGAAAACACTATCCAACTACTTGGGAGCCCAAATTTATACATGCATATATTTTGGCATGCTTAGTTTCATGACCTAATATTTAGTGCATATAAACTAGGGATAAAATTTAACAAACCCATATGATCGAATTCTCCTAAAATATCTGCATGTGTGAGATATGTCATCACCAAATTACTTACATGGCTTTTCTACCATTAGACCCAAAATGTTTGGATGAAAACCATGGACTACCATATGAATTCCACTTATACACAAAAGCATTAAAATAATATAATAAATCCTATGTGACCAATTACACATGCTCAAACCATCATACTCATCCCTATACATCTCTAACCATGCCAAAACTAAAGATCAACAAAGCCTCCTTCAAGCATACTAGGACAAGAACATTGAACACTTTATTATTATCACTTAGGATAACAAGGAAATTCATCCTCTCACTAGAACACTTATATGATATCACCATCACATAATTTAAATATCTCTAAAAAATTCCCCATTTTTCATTAATGTCAAGAACCATCAGATAGGAAAATACATTTCACCTTCCTTCTCTCTCTTCAAGCACTCTCATAATAGGAACTTTTTCCACCTTTGACACAATAAAAAAGTGGGAAAAAATGATCCTAAGGACCTAAAAATTCTAATAACAAGAGAGTACCACCCTAGGAAGATGATACAAGCTTCCCCTTCCTTGAGCCTACCTCTTTTTGCCTTGGCAACTTCCTATTGCTCCATGTTGACACTCTTTCAACCAAGCACTAAAAACCAATGAAGAAAGAACATAATTTTTTTTGAAATATTATGGAACTCACAAATAAACATCTGAGAGGGACTCCCCCTATTAACTATGATCCGTTTCACCTTTTGAGCATCCTTAGAACTCTACACATCATGAAGAACCACCACACATGCTTACTAGCCTTCTCTCTCAAGCTACCAAAAGGACCACCAAAAAAAATCCATGACACTTATAAATTAGGAAAAATACACTAAAAAAACTTGATAAATCACCTTTAAATACTCATACCTTTCTATTTTGGATAATTTGATCAAAAGGCACTCTTCTTCACACTAGGCCTATCTAGCCTCCTTGTAGCCCTACTTGGAACTTACAGAGACCACAATTTTTAGTAGACACATATTCAATACATAAATATATATATATATATATATATATATATATATATATATATATATATCAATTTCATATGGCCCATAAATCACACCAATTTTAATCACCTAGATTATCTTCTGTGACATACTTCCTTGACAAACCTACTAGCCAATCGAGCCTCCCTCTTGATAAAAACTTGAATATATTGAAAAACACAAACCTTCATATTTATTTGAATATTTTTTTTGAAAACCCATTTGGCCCATTCAACCTATTAATAATAATCAAATCTAAACTCATAAGGAAAATCACTTTTCTAGTAAATTCCAAAACCTTAGAATCTCAAAATAAATAAGGTCAGCACAACACCTTCCAATCAACATCCACCTCTAAAAATTCTTGTACACCTAGAAAAAATAGCTACACACTTTTGGAAAAATATTTGAGCTTCCACATTTTTTGGAGCCCATACATCCTATAACCCATTTTAGGACCTACATATTCTTAAGCACAAACTAGGAAACTTGAGAGCAAATAAAAAATCTCCAATTGCACACAAAAGATATTAAAATATTGAAAACACTTGGAACACATCAAAAATAAGTGCACAAACCTTTATAAGCATCAAAATATTCTTAACATTTCATCAAACTCATTAAGCCACCTGGAAACACCCATTTTGACCCTGCACTATAGCTCCTTCACAAACCTCTGGAGAAAGCTCATGAACTTGTTGCTCTCCCTTAACCAAAGACCTCATAAGATAAACAAAATTATGTACACATATTGAAATTATAATATTAAATACTAAAACTTTATTCTCCTTAATAAATATGTCTCCTAAGAAGCATAGACATAGATATCCTACTTCACAATGTCCTAGAATAATGTGAAACTAGGACTTGCCCACAACTCCTCATATTTCTTCTCCTACTTGGTAATATAGTAATTTTAGTTATTATTATTCTTCTTAGGCTTAATATAAGTAGCATTCCAAACCGATACAACATTGTCTTTTTCTTTTACAATTAGATTAACAATACATGGAGATAACAAAGATTCATGACATACCTTTTCATCTAAATAATCCACCTTGTAGTTTAAAAAATCATCACTAGGAGAAAAAAAATGATGTTATTTTCATGATCCATGACAAAAAATAATAGGATGTTCACCTATATCCATACACACCTCATAACTAGCCTTAACCAATATATTGGTCTTATGCTTGAGCTTGATCACTTCATTCTCAACATGAGTAGACAATGAGACCTCTTGGCACTCTTCAAAAATTTTAGCTTTGTCCACCATAGAAAACAAATTACTTGGACATATAGACTCATTATGAATTACACTTGTCACCTTTGGCTTCCAAGATTTAACTTGCATTCTTTCTTTCACTCTAGGAACCTAATTAAACCTATTCTATCTTGTAGACCTATACTTCTTTTCTTCTTTAGAATTAGTATCTTTGAACCATTTGATGGTATCAATGACTTGTATATTTTCCAAAAATATATTTTATATTTTTTAGCTATATGACCTTGTTGATTACAATTTTATTATATGAGATCCTTTTTGTTCTCTAGAGAAAGAGCATAGTCCCTATATATATGACCAAAATAATTGTAGGAAGATTAATACCCATTGAGTACATTGTTCATATTTGACCTCCTTTTCCTTTGATCATTATTGATCCATGAATTTTCATATTTAACACTTTTTTTGGATATGAAATCCCTTTTTTCCTTAGATAAGAGCACATTTGATTAAGTCATGACTTTACTTTCTAATTGTTCCATTCTTTGATTGAGATATTTATTCATTATGACCTACAAATTATTGACTATTGCCTCTAGATATTGCACTTGTGTCTTCACACCATCCATGCTTGCATTAAATTTTGATAAAGCACATACTATATTTTCTTGAATATAATCCATAACCTCTTCATCCACCATTATACCTTTGATCACCTTCAAGTGGTTAAACTTTGCAAGAAGGACTAGATCTGATACTATTTGTTAGAGGTACAATCATTGGGGGGGTGAATCAGTGAGCCTAGATAATCCAAATTCAAATTCAAACCTTTAAAACTCTTAATTAGTTATAACAAGCATTCATAGAGCATACACATCATTCGTGTCAATGAACAAGAGAGACAATTCAAGATTAAACACATAACACATGACATGTGTGGGAAACCCTAATGGGGGAGAAAACCCATTGAAACATGAAATTGGAATACTATCCTATAAAAACAAGAACTAATTTATACAAGGTTAAAACTAATAAATTAACTACCATCCCTTATTTAGTGAGACTACAATCCCACAAGGTGATATAAAACTTGTCTAGTTAAGTTGCCATAACAACTAGACCTTTAGCAAGTTTCACCTTGGAAAGATGTTTCAACTCCTAGACATTGAGCTTACACAATGAAAATTATGAATAACACATCTCCAAAACGTTTATTACCTACTAATTTGATGTAAATATAGATTATATTATCTCTCTTTAACTCCACACACTCAATGCATCCAAATCCACCTTTTGGATCACCTTAGACCTCTTTACTCATCCTCAACCTATAAGAGCACTATTATGACATAAAAAATATGACCCATAGGTAATACACATATTCCTTTAACTATTTTTATATTAAATTCATCCGCTAGTCACTCTTCTTCTCCTTCACTCCACCATACACACATAGGCCTCTTACAGGTCTCTCAAATCTTTCACAAGTCTAGAAACTATCACTTTTGGTTTAACTACTTATAAATCAATCATGATCAAAACCATATTGGTTAGATAATAATAATATCTTAACCCTTAAGGCTTATCTTACATTGATACATATCTCAACACCATCCACATAGGTTTCCCATAGTACCCATGGGTCACCCTTAAGCAACTACACCTATAAAATAGGCCCTTGTAGCCCTTACAGATCTCATGGAGACCTATTCAACCATTTAGCAATTTATCAAGAAAGTTAAGAAAATATGAACACTTTTCAACTCATGGAACCATGTCACATGATCTATATGTCCTCATTAAGTTATAATAACTATCACATTACCCTTCTTCATAAGTATAATTTTCTCAAATAACATTTTTTGCACACATTCACCTTGAAAAAATACAAAATCAAATTCTAAACCTTTTTTCATACTACATATGAATGTTCAAACCTTTATAATTCACACGGATCATCTTTATAGATTCTATAACATTTTCCAATATCTAATTCATCATGAGACATCTAAAAAATAATAAAACAAGATCAAACATCCTTCTCAAGTCACTTGTAAAACAAAATCAAACACATAGTCAAATTTGAACCTTCATAAATTTTACCGTACACACTTTTATACTTATAGATGTTCTTTGGAGTCCTCTAGAATCTCTATTTTTACTGCATTATTAAATTCTACTAGGATCAAAAATTATGGCCCAAAAACTAGACACTAGTATTTCCTTCATTTAATTCAAATATTTGGATTCAAATGGTCATAGTTAAACTTTGGAAAATGTGATCACATATCATGTACTCACATCCTTATATTAAATGTACACCATTGATATTATTTGAAATTTAACACCTAGTGTATCAATGTCCAAATGTTAAAATTTGAATAGTTGACCTCATCTCATGCAATTTGGCTACTTTGACTCAATGCACACCATCAATATCTATAGATAAATCAGGTCTTTATCATGTAGTTCTCAGCATTAGATCTTACTTAGAACACCCATGATTATAACACTTGGCATCCTCCCATGCCTTCTACAAATTTAAATATTTTGACTTGCTACGCACTGTAGATATTTATTAATATGAAAACTTGCTCACCATTGATCCTTTGAAGAATATAAATCTTTATCATGTACAAAATTGACTATGGGAATCATTTAAATCTATCTAAGAATCCAAATTTGAACAAATATATCTTTTTCTATGCTCAAATTCATGTTCTCAAATTTGGACCATATGATATCCTCACATAAGAGAATCCAACAATATATTAATCTTCTCTTGGAACCCTCATGTTTGAAATATATAATTATATTAATATTCTCACTTACATATTTTCTCTACCATACAACCAATGATGTCAAGAACTTGTCTATAAGGTTAACTTTGAACATGCATATGTTTTTTTGTGCTTCACCATATGACATAAAAATAGTGCATATCAACTAGGCACAAAAATAAACAAACACATATGATAAAATTCCCATAAAAAATCCACACATTTGATATATGACATCACTAAACCACTTAATCAACTCTTTCTTGACTTAAGCAAATTTGGCTAAGTATGAGAAAACAATGTCAAACTACCTAGGAGCCCAACTTTGCACTTGTATATATTTTGTCACGATTAGTAAAATGACTTTAAATTTAGTAGATAGCAACTAGGGACAAAATTGAACAAAATCATATGATCAACTTCTCCTAAAATTTCCACATGTGCAATGTATGCCATCACCAAATTTCTTACATAGCTTTTCTACCATTGGACCCAAAATATATAGATGAAAACTATGGACTACTGGATGAATTCCACTTATGCACACAAGAATTAAAACAATTTAAGACATTTTATGAGACCCTTTTCACATTCTCAAACCATCATACTCATCCCTAAACATATCTAACCATGCCAAAACAGAAGATCAACCAAGCCTCCTTCAAGAATACTAGGACAAACACATTTCAACTTTGTCATTATCACTTAGGATAATAGGGCACTTCATCCTCTCACAAGAACACTTATATGATATCACCATAACATCATTAAAAAATCTCTAAAATATGAATGTTATAACATTATTTTCTTTCATTGTGATTTATTTTAACCAAATAAATTGATGCTAATTTTTATTAATATGCATTTAAGAAATTGAATATAATTTATTTAAAATAATGGGAATGATGGAAATATTTTTATTCAAATTTATCAAGAACTAGTTGGTTGTAGTGTCCTTAGACAAATCATAAAATTTTAAAAATGTAATATAAAATAATACATTCTATGTTCTTGATGAAAACCTATGTAGAAAAAGAAATTCTAATAGAAAGAAGAAAGAATTGGTTATATGTGATCCAATTTATCAAACTAATTTAATTAGGAAAAATAATATGATAGGCATTTCAAAAAATGATTGTAAATACATTGATACAAAAAAAATTGAAAAATCCAAGGATTTATAATATAAAAACCTTAAATCATGTTTAAAAATAATAACTAAATGAGAAGAAGATAAATTGAATGATTGTATAGATAATGTCTCACCATATCTAAAAAAATATCTAGGGTCTCACCTATTAAGGAATGACATTAATTTAATGAAATATTAAATCAATTTCAAGATCAAATTTACCTCCTAATTTTCACACTAATGATTGCTAATGAGTCTAGACCAACCATCCAAAACATTTTTGTTATTATGACAAAATAAGGTTCAGCGCCTCATAAAGATAAAATAAAGAGGTGGTGTTTATAAATCAATAATCTTAGAGATGTATGCTCATTATTAGAGATATAAAATCAAAAAAATTAACAAGCATTCATCTCATATATTAATCCATATGATTGGAAAAGGTATAAGAAAGTATAAGCAAATAGAAAATCATGATACAATAATTATACCTTTCTAATGGATGTACCTTTCCATCTAGATTGTAAGTAGAATATTCATCTATTTTAGAGATAAGGATTATTAAACAATGTTTTTATATCCAAAATAGGCATCACTTATACTTTTAATATGAATAAAATAATTAATTAATTGGAAATTGAAAGAATATAAGCTCGTGTCAATCAATCAATTAAGATTCATAAGCCTCTAGAATGGAAGATGAATCTTGTATTTGTAAATTTATGAGATAAGTATAACCATTCATATTGATTGATATGGAGGGTTAAGAATTATTTTTCACATATCCTAAATTGACCCTATAAGATTTTTCATTGATTATGGCTTAGAATGTGTAAATGAATTTCTCATGCTATGCAATTGAGTGTGTAAGTGAGAGTTGAAATATTTTTAACTTGCATAATTTTCCTAATGATAATATCAATGTGAGGTAATATTACATTTATTGATTTAATAAAATATATAAGTATAAAATATAAGAAATTATTTTATTAGAAGAAGAATAGATTAATTAATTCAAATTTAATTAATAATTATAGAAAATAAATAGATTAATTAATTATAAATTAATTAATAATTATAAGAAAATAAAAATATTAATTGATTAGAAATTAATAAAAAATTAGAATAAATGTGAGATTTATAATGTTATTTTTCAAATTATTATTTCATTTAATTGATCTTGGAATACATTTATAATTCATAGAAATGATTCAAGATGTTAGAGAAGAAATAAATGGTACAAAATCATGTATTTCCCCAATCAAGGATGCACCAAAGTGATTCAGAATGTTCATGGTTAATTATGTGTGTGTTTTCACTTGATTTTTAACCCCTTAAGGATATGTGTCATCTCTCCTCATTTAAGAGGTAGAATGAAAACATCTCACTTTCTATGGGTAATAAATTGGTGAGATGAAACACTAGAAGGACTAGTTCCATTGATGCACTCTTTGAAGCACTCTCTCACTTATCAACTTTGCATGAAAAGGGTTAAGAAGAGAAACTTATAAAGCTAAAAGGTGACGCAAAAATATTGAATTTACTCATATTTATTTAAATTATACTACTTAGATCAAATCAAAGTTTTTTTCACACATAACTCACAACTCAAGATAGATTGTTACATCAATGTTTCATATGCTAGGTTCAATAGGTATATTTGATGTTTACAAAGGATATTGAATGATACTTTGTATAATATAGTCATAAAAAATTCTAAAAAACCTCATACACTAATAATAAACAATAACAAAAACTTGTAACAATTAATCTTCTACATACTTGGTAGATAATAAAAAATAACATGCTAGAAAAGACTATCTTTTAATAGACAAGATCAGTAAGATTTGCAACCAAAATAAATTATGAAACATGTAAGTAATAAAATTAACTTTTTTATTTATTTATGAGACATTCAAATACAAAATTTTCTAGGGTTTCACCACTAACCAATAAATGATACTCAAAATATCTCAAAAAGGCATTACTTATGGCATTTGGGAGATGGGTGAGACAAGGGAATTCTACAGGTCACTTGGACACTTTTCAAGATGATAAAATGAGTTGCATGTGCATAATAAAAGGATGTGAAATGAACCATGAAAGTTTATAATATAAAATTGGATTTCCATGTCATGAAACTCATGAAAAGTGGTATAGGAGTTGTCATTCTACACAAGAAAACTGCCTTGACCATTCACCTATGTTGGAACATCCCAAAACTGACTAAGGATAGATCTAATTATTTTATATATAGTGAAATATTATATAAATTATTTTCCATGCTTTGGTTTCAATCTTAATCATATAGAATCTTTTGAAATTGAGTTATCACCATCTACATTCTAAGAAAACTCCTCTTTCACACAACTTGTACACTTGGCTTCTAAAATGTCCTTATTTTCTCATGCCAGTAAATACAATTAAGTGTATTACACTTTTCAATACTCTCCATGGCCTTATAGGTATCAAGCACACCTTAAAAAGAGATCCACTTGAAGTTTTCACCCTTCTCACTATCATGTTCACTATGTTAGTTTTGACTGGCTGAGATGAGAGCTCATGTTGAGGAAACTAGGAGTTTTTATAGAGCATTAAATGGACATATGGAGTTATATTAAGTCTCAAAATTTCCTCCCATGTGATTTTCATCTTTAGACTCTTCTTAGAACCTAAAAAACACATAAATTTGTTAAAAATACCCTATTTTATACCTCATCCATATAATTTTGTACAGTCCAAAAGGATGGGATGTATATTTAGAGAGTCCTATACAAGGTTCAAATACTTTCATGGTCATTTTGGTCCATTTTGATAGCCCACCATCTTAATTTCATTCATCAGGTCATTCCAAGGGTTTACAAGGGTTTTAGGTTATTTTTACCCTTAAGATTTGTTCATAAATACCTAACATTAGAAATACAAACCAATTATATTATATAAAATCTCAATAACCCTATTAACCTCTCTAAACACCCTTGGCCTCCATGTACATCCTCAGAGAAGATGTGAACACTTGAAGTTAGTCTATCAAGCTTGAATCTTCATTTATATAGGAATAATGTGTATTAAAGTCCAAAATTGACTTTTACATGCTTCCCCTATATCATAATGTCTCATAAAAGTCTAAATTAATCCCATGAAAATTTTCCAACTAGATAGAAAACTCACCAATAGCTAGAAGTGAAGTTGGACCCCTAATTGGTTCTAGGTCACTTCAAAGCCTAATAGGTTTATCATGTATCCTAATAGTTTTAAATATTTGGACTGATATATAATGGATGGTATAGTGTATCATGATTTTTAATACCTCATTAAATCTCACAATGTCATCACATAACTACCCAAAAACTTTTTATCATTCCTTCTCATTCACCAACTAGGCGTAATTGTAACTTGCTTGTCTGAGTTGTCTACAAGTGTGTTCTAACCATTTTAATAGGTTTGAGATTTTTTTAGTGTTTAATATAACCCATTAAAACTCCATACACATAAAAATATGTTCCTTGAAGTTTTTAAATCTTTATATCAAGTTTATTATCCATTTTGGCTTCATTTACTTGTCTTGCCAAAACTCTGATATTCCTAACTGGTTGACCTCTAAGACATACTAATGAGATATAAACCTCATATTCAAGGAAAATTGAGGGTTTTAAAATTTTTTTTATGTCCTAATTAATATTTTTACCAATTGATAATTCAGACTCACCCATTTAGGAACCTAACCAACTCAATTTGTCCCAAAACGGGCCTCCAAAAAGGACTATTTTTTTGCATTTTTCACATCCACCTAAGAATGGAATATCAAGGCTAAAAACAATGTGATTAGGTTTATTAAATATTTTATCCACATTAAATTCATGATAAATAAGATTTAAATTAGCCTAAAACCATTCTTCTCCCTTATATTCTTCATACTTACCCATTAAGCAACATGAGTCTCTTAGTGCAACTGTATGGGCTGTCATCCTTGGGCTAATATGAAGAGTAGATAATCAACTTGAAATAAGTCTTTGAGTATGTGAAAAACCTTTATTAAAATATCAAGAACCATTTTTAATCTATTTTCAAACATTTTACATGCACCCTGGGCTCACAAGACTGAGTTCAATCTCTTGATTGTGATACCCTACTTTTTTGACCGAAATGGTTCCTATAGGTGCATGTCTACCTAATTAGACTTTTGTCATAGTGTATAGATACCATATTTGAATATTTAAGGTCACATAAAAAAATTTAAATTTTTTTTTCACTTTATATAATCTAAAACATCATCAAGATACCATACTTGGGTTATTGTCTACCTACTCAACTGTAAGTGAGCATTTTCCTATGAAGGGACACCTATAGGTGTTCATGATACTTGAAACACTATAAATAAACATTATCATAACTATATTCATTATAATTTATAAAAAATTAAATAAATATGTTTATTCCAACCATGATATTATGTTCCATTTGATCTTTAGGATGTCAATGGTTACCTAAAAGAGAATTCTTATAGATGTGAATGCAGGGTTTTAGTGCTTTAAAGGCATCTTTGAGGCTCCTAAAAATAAAGATCCATCAATTCTCTTGGCCTCATATTTTAAATATCTCTTATCCTTGATATAGTATACTATTTATTTCTATTATTATTTTTCAAAACTCTTGGTTACCTTGTTACAAGATATCTACAAAATGGGCTAGACCTCTATTTTCACTTTTTGGGGAAAAAGTCCTTGAGTTCAATTTGTGCTTCTTGAAATATGATATACCCTTCCATTTGTAAATTTTACACTTCATATAGGTATTAAATTATTAAACCAAATAATATTATTTTAAATATAACCTTAACATTCTCCAATATTTCATATAGGTACTTTCAAAGCTCTGTAATGTCACTTATAGGTGAGTATTTTCACATATAGGTAGTAAAGCAAAATTGGGTAGTATACAAGGTACATATGATTATTATTAGTTATATTATTTCACAAATTATCCCAATGTAATCCTATAAATATTAAAATATTTAAACACCTATCAAATTCTCCATTTCATCATGACAATATCGAGGAGACTCTTGTAGGTGTGTATGAGTTGTATGCAGGCAGTGAACATGAAATAGAGCAATATATGTGGATGGATGGCCTCATTAATAATTTAAAATAATTTTAAATCCCTTAAATTAATTATTTTCATTAAGGATATATTAATATAGTTTTTAAAACATCTAATCCAACATGAAAAACCCTATTACAGAGCAAGGAAGGATAACTAGTGACTATTTATGTCGTACATGAGCTAGTAACCAACCTTGTATCTTATTTAAAAATTTAAATGAACTTTAATAATATCTTTATGAATTGAAAAAATTGATTCATATTCATTACCACTCCATGGACAATCAAAGCAAGCCTCAGACATGTGATTGCAAATATGAGTGAGTGGAGAGTTAACTATGTAAATGGTAAGACTGAATGTTGATCAAAGCATGGTGTGATGAAATAAAACATTAAGGGAAGAATTATCATGGAATTTATATATGTGAAACATCATATTCAATTTACATGATATCTCTATATAGAAACACACATTCTACAACAAGGAAAATATGACTGAAGATTCACAATGGTGATACCTTCCTGCAACATGAGATGACTTGCCTATAAAAACACCATGAACCATTAAAATATGAATTAAGATAATTTTATAATATATATAACATATTATGGATTCAACATCACCAACTATATTGTATAGAATTCTCCAAATTGGAGAAAAACCTATTGGGTGTAGAAAACAATGAGTAGAAAAACATAATCAACTTGTTAGAGATGGTTCATAAATAATGGTTGACCAATAATTTAAATATTTTTATGGAAAATAATCTCTAAAATTTTAATACTACCTCCCAAAGGTGTTTGACCTAGAACCTCTCTAACTGGTCGTACTAAGCACAAACCTACTGACCACTTCTATGTGTCTAGAAGGGTGAAGAAGGATTAGAATGGTTTTGAATAGTTTTTACCACTTAAAAATCATGTCAAACATTTATATGAGTTTTATTAAGATGAAGAGGCATTATATGATCTTTTCCCATGTATCACCTTCCCTCATGGACTATACAAGTGCCAAACTCTTCCTTTTTTAGTTAGTTTCTTGAATTTCAATTAGATAACCTACAAAATTCTTATGGGACTGACATTATTTATAGGTAATTTGACTTCTTAGATGTTTTAAAGGAACTTAGGACACTTTAACACCTTTAAAACCATGCCACTTACATTTATGACCCCCAAATGACTATTAAATGACTACAAATGACACATAAACTAATTAGACCATGACCATGGCTAAATTGACATTACATTAAAAAAAAATACTATAAAATGCCATATGAAAAATTATTATACACATAAAACATCTTAAAAACCAAGTTTTCACTTGTAGGGGTCCAAATTTGACCTTGAGGTCAAATTTGGTCACTAAATTGGTGACTCATAGGGGTAGTATGCCTACTATACTAAAGATCAGTAGCCTTATCCTATCCATGGGATAATAGAGTCAATAAATTATTGAATAAAAATAGTAATAAAATTCCTAAAACACCTAAAAAAACCACCATAACACACCAAGCAAAAACAAAACAAAGCAAGACAACAACAATACTCACACATGTGCATAAGCACATCAAAAAAATAAGAAAAATAGTAGCTATATACAAAGAAAGAGGATAAACTTATTTCAAGATAAATCTAATTGACTGGGATATGAAGCTCCTCTCTATCCAACTTTGAGATTTATAAAGCATTATGTTGCTTGTATTGAGTGATGACATAAGGGCCACTCCACAAAACATCAAACTTTGTGTGTTTTCAAAGCTTAGCCCTACCTGCATCCCACTTTAGAAAAATTTCCCCACCTTGTAATATTATTGGAATGGATTTATTATCATAGTATCTCTTTGTTTGATCTTGGTGAGCTCTCATAGTTTTCATAGATTAATCCCTTATTTCTTCAAGCTCCATCAACTCAGATAATCTGACTTCGATGCTTTGATTTTCCATCAACTCCAATTGGTAAGTGAGATCCAAGGATGGTAAATTATGTGAAATATAAAATCTATCTTCTCTCCCTTAAATATGTTTATATGGTGAGTTTTAAATGGCTCTCTTGGGAGTGATTCTATCAGTTGAAGAGCTATCTTCAACTTGGAATGCCAAGTTCTTTGGTTTTCCTCCATTGTCCTCTTGGTAATCCTAGATTCTTATTATTGGACACATCTAGTCCACTCACTTATGAATTATATTTGGAGGAAGTACTAAGATAAACACCATGATTCAATGCTGACTCACTTTTATTCATTCCAAGGAAAGCCAATGCATTATCTAAAATTATTATTGAAAGAACCCCAAATCTTGTCACTATGCCCTCATAGAAGTCTAAAACTAAAATTTCCTTTTATTCCTTGAGAGATAAAACCTCCACCCATATTTTAAATTAATCCTTGGTAGTCAACACCCACTTATGATCAATACTAGAAGATGGATTGATTAAGGCTATGAAATCTAGACCCCATTTCATAAAAGGGTGGTCTACTTGTATTAGATGAAGAGGTAAGGATGCAAGATTTTATTTATTATCAAATTGATCACATTCTTTATATTTTCTTACCCAATCATGAGTATATTTAAAAAAACTAATCCAAAATTAGCCAGCTCTCATAATCCTTAAAGCTATGGCTCTTGGAGCAAAGTAACCACAAGGTGGTCCATCATGAAACTCAAATAATATTTTCTCAACCTGATCTAATTCAACACATTTAAATATTACACCTAAGAAATATTTCCTAAACAATATTCCATCAATAAGTACATAAGGAATAGATTTTAATCTAAAGTACCTTCTTTTGGCCCTGTCTAGGCCTTATGGACACTCATCGATTTGAAAAAAATGTATCATTTTATTGTGTCCAATTGATCATTGGTGAAGGTGCAACTATCATAGGATCATATTGAAGGGTTAAAATATCTTCCTTTTGTTCCTTCAAATATTAATAAGGGTTCTCACATAATCCTTTCCCTTTCACTAGTTTTGTTGTCTTGATTTCTAAATCATGCTCCATTACTTTTGTAATCCAACCAACCCTTTTTTCATTCAAATCTCTACTAAAAAAAAGGTATTTGAAATTAATATGAAGTAATAATATATTAATTATCCTAAAATTATTTAGACTTATAATAAATAAAAGTACTTGCTTCTCTACATAAGTGTACCTTACCTCATAGCCTTCCAATCCTTGAATAAAGAAGGCAATAGGCTACTCCAAGTTTTATTCATTTTATTGAGTGAGCATGGTAAAGACTACTTCTTCATCTCCAAAAGTATAAAATTTTGAATACTTTTAGAAATTATTACTTACAATATTTGGAGCTTGAGTAATAGCTTGTTTGATCTCTTCAAAACTCTCTTTCATTCTCCTTATCCAAGTAAACACTTCATATTTCCTTAGCATAGAGATTGGAGGATTGAATAACTTATAAAAATTAGGAATAAACCTTCTTATGAAATTTATTTTTCCAAATAAACATTAAAAACCTTTCTTGTGCTTGGGTGAAGTCAATACCAAGATTGTACTCACCCTTTCAGGATCTATGGATGGACCTTTTTTTGAAATAATGTGTCCCAAAATTTTTCCATCATGGATATAAAACACACAATTATTTGGGTTAAGAGAGATTCCAAACTCTCTACATCTCTCAAAAATCTTCCTAAGATGATTCAAATGGTCCTTTACATCCTTAGAGAAAACCATGATATCATTAAGATACACCAGCACAATATCATTTATTAAGACATGAAAATCCATATCCATTACACATTGAAATGTTGCCCCAGCATTGGACAAACCAAAAGGAATTTTAGTATAATAATATGTTCCCCATTTCATAGTAAATGTTGTCTTATATTTATCTCCTTCTTTCACCAAAATCTGATTATACCCTGAATATCCATCAAGGAGTGAGAACCTTTCACTACGTACCACAACTTGAAAAATTTTCTCCATCAAAGGAAGAGGATAATGATCCTTCAAGGAAAATATATTAAAATATATAAATTCAACACATATCCTTATCTTCCCATTCTTCTTCCTTACAATGACTAAGTTTGCCAACCAAGATGAAAGCTTAATAGGAAAAATGATCTTAGACTCAATCAACATTGTAAGCTCCTTCCTCATGAGAGGCTAAATATTAAGATTGATTTGCCTTTGACTTTTATTGATAGTATTAACATTATATTCTATCTATATGTTATTTTGAGCTAGGTTTTTATCAAATACTTTTAAATAACTATATTACCATACAAAGACATCAAAAAATTCTTTTCATAATTCAATAAAAGCATAACTTTCTTCTCTAGTACGTACCTTCCCAAGAGCAAGCAACTTATCTTTGAATATTTGTACTCTCTCATATTTCTATTTCTTATTATACATGATTAAATTTTCCTTATTCAATTTATCATCATCATTTAAAATAATCTCAAGTGTGACTAAGCCCTTAGGGAGCTTGTTTGTCTTGAATTGTATAATCTATCCTCCATATTGCTGCTATAGTTTGGATTGATTCTTTGAGGAAAAATCAACCTCCTCTTGTAGAAAAATAACTATTTGTTGGTCACTATCAAACACTTTCCAATTAGTGACATTATTAGGTATATAGGGCCTTATAATCACTTTGATATGAGGGTGGTTCTTATCATCTCTTATCTCTTTTGGAATATCAAACTGAGGTCTAATGGTTGCAAAACTATCATCCTATTTTTTATCTTTTCTTGGTATTTATTAAATGTTAAAAGTTTGAAATATTCTAAAATATCCCACACTTTATTATTATAATACTTAATCAAAGAGTTCTTAGTGAAATTTTGACCTCTCACTTGATTCTTAACCAACTCACTATCACCATAAACTTGTAACTCCTTCACACCTCTCTTCCTAGCACACTCAAGGCCATGAATGAGGGAATCATATTATGACACATTATAATTGAAACTAAAGTGGAGTATGAAATTAGTGTAATACATTTCCTTAGATGGATAAACTAACACTACTTCACCACCTGATCCAACCTTGCTTCTTGATCCATTGAAGAATAACTACCATAGACCATTCATAGTTTCATTTGGATTCATCAATTTTGGCATGAAAAATCATTATTAATGAATTAAATACACTCTAATACCAGCCTCCTCTATTATTTTTTAAGGATCATGTCCATATTTCTTAGCTCCTAATTCATATAGATATAAATCAAAAACTCTTTCAAGAGAAGTTGGAGGTTGATCCATGTGAATTTCTTCCTCATCAAGAATAACATAATTAACATTTGAAACTTTAGGAATGTAGGGATATAAATTATTGTGATGAATATATTATAATTCAATCTTTACCTTTGTCCCATACTTTGTCATTAAAACCATATATGACCAATTTTATACCAAGTATCCACCTATCTTGGCTATAAACTCTCTTCACAAACAAAGAAAAAAGTATGGGGGTAAATCTGAAACAACCACATCATGAGGGATGGAAAAAGTAATCATGTAAAATCAAAGTCAAATCCTTGACTACTCCTAAGGTCTTTGTTGGTGACCCATCTAATTTTAGAACTCCTTTAGCCATTGGTTCATACTAGAGGCCTAGTTTATCTGCTATCGACTTAGGCATAACTAAAGTACTAGCCCCGCTATCAATGATACAATTGTGAAATAAACAATAACCAATGATAAATGATATATAAAAAGTATGATTATTATTAGTTTTCTTCACTTTTAAATCAATGGGTTGAGTTCCATTCACCAAAATAACATTTTTAGTCCTAGTTGATCCAACTTATTTACCTAGTCTAAGCAATTATTTTTTAAGGATATATTTGTATCATATCAATTATAATGAGTCACATAATGAAATATTCATGTGTAACTTATTAATTTTATCCACACCATTGATATAAGGATTTTTCATCTTGAGTTCCTCTTTGGAATCACTAGTACCTTATGGTGTAGCATGTGAAGATGGATGTGTAAGAGATGGCTTTTCTTTCTAAAACTTCTAATTTTCCTAAAATTTAGGATTTGAGTTAGACCCACCTACCATTTGGGGTGATGGAGGATTAAAAATAGGTAATTTAGTTCTCCCTTATATCTCTTCAATAACCCTCTTCTTATATCTAGTGTTAGAAGACACACTAACATTCACATTATTTGAACTCCTCAAATGATTCATGACATAAAATTCTCCCTCTAAATGATTCATAAGAGTATAATAATATTTTGCTTGTCCATTTTCCATTTCATTTTACATAGGTACCTCAAAATTGTGAACTTGAGGTACTTGATTACCTTGCATTGTCATGGCTTGACTAGGCATTTCATTAGAATATGCAACTTGGCATTACTTTTGGTCATTTGAATGGTAGCATGGTTATTCTTTAATAAAATTGTTTTAAGAATAAAATATCCATAATATGATGTGTAATTAGGATTGAAACTTTGGTAAGATATAACTTAAGTTATTTGACCTTGTCCTTGAGAATTACCTTGACAAGGAGGCCCACTTTCTTGTCCAAACTGATTGAAGGGATGATAAGGCCTATAATATTGAGCTTGTTATCTTTTGAGTGCAACCAATTAATTAGTAAAACTTTCAATCAAAATCTTGACTTCATTAATCTCATTTTTAGGGGCAAGGGTAGACTTCTCTTGGATATTAGGAAAATGAGCCAAGGTAGGTAATCCAGTTTTACAAGGAGGTTACAAATAAGGAAACATTGGCATTGGTGGTCTAAGAACAATATTACCTACTTGAACAAGATAATTCTCAACATTAATAGTTATCTCATATGCATTAGGTAGTGTATTCCCACCCATGGATTAGATCATCATGGCTATATCATTATTCAATTCTTAAAGGTAATATAAGAAGGCATAATTTGGAGTAGGTCTCACAAAGGTTGAGATCCTATCCCATGTCTTTTGAAATATAGAGTTAAAATATTTCATGAAATCTTGAGGAGCCATCTTGATATTAATCAATTACTCAGATAGTGACAAATGATCAATCTTCTATTCAAACCTCTTAGACAATAGATTTCCTAGTTCATCCCATGAAGTAATGGAATTATAAGGTAGAGTTTCATACCAATCTAGAGCTTTCCCTTTGAAATACAATGCCAATAGCTTGATAGCCACATTATCTTGAGTGATATTATCAATGTTGAAAAATATTTCCATGTTTCTAATGTGTCCAATGGGAGTAATAGGACCTTATCTACTAAAAGATGGAACACTTTTAAGGGCTATTGTAGGAATTTGGTCTTATTTGAAAAGATTCAAAGGAGATGATCAGATGAAGGCTATAAAAAGAAGGTTTATAGTCATATTAGAATTTAGATTATGCATATTAGATGTTGAACTAAGTATAATATTAGAATTTTTAAATGCCAACTCCCTTAAGTAAGGATGATTATTCATAAATCTAAATCTTTTTACATCATAACAAGGCAATTACATAAACTCAAAAGGTATACATTTAGTAGTAGAAATAGTGGTCACCTTTGGCATAGAAAATAATGACCGATTAGTAACTAAAGTTGACATCTTATTTTAGTCGCTAGGTATTGAATGCAGATGTTTTTTCAACTACAAATATGCCAAGCTCAACACCAATCTTAGACAATCTTCTATGACTTAGATTTACACTAGGCATGCCAAAAATTATTGTCACATGGATTTTTACCCCTTGAGGAGATGTATCATCTCTCCTCATATAAGTGACATAATGGAAACATCTCACTTTCTATTGGTAATCAATTGGTGAGATGAATCTCTGGAAGGGATAGTTCCCTTGATAGACTCTTTGAAGCATTATCTCACTTATCAACTTTGCATAAAAAGGGTTAAGAAGACAAACCTAGAAATATAAAATGTGATGCATAAATATTGAATTTCCTCCTATTAATTGAACTTATACTACTTAGATTAAATCAAATTACCTTTCACAGATAACTCACAACTCAAGATAGATTATTACATCAATGTTTCATATGCTAGGTTCAAGAGGTATATTTGATTTTTAAGAAGGATAATGAATTATCCTTTGGAGAATAGAGTCATAAAAAACTTATAAAAATCTCATAAACTAATAAATAACACTAACAAAGACCTGTAACAATTACTCCTCTGTAGACTTGGTGGACAATCAAAGACAACATGCTAGAAAAGACTATCTTTTACTAGACAAGATCAATAAGATTTGTAACCCAACTCAATTATGCAATATGTAAGTAGGAAAGTTGACTTTATTATTGATTTAAGAGACACTAAAATTAAAAATTGGCTAGGGTTTCACCCTTAACCAGTGGATGGTACCCAAAAACCCCCCAAAATTCATTAATTATAGCATTTAGGAGAGGGGCAAGATAAGGAAAGTTCAAAGGTCACTTGGAAACTTGTTAAGATAATAAAAAGAGTTACATGTGCATGATAAGAGTATTTTAAATGAATCTTACAAATTTAGAAGAAACAAGTGGATTTATAAGTAATGAAAAGCATGAAAAGTGGTGTAGGAGTTATCATTCTGCATAAGGAAACTGCCTTGATCATTCACCTCTATAGGAACATCCCAAAACCGACTAGGGATATATCTAATAATTTTATTGATGAAAGGATTTTATAAATTCTTCTCCATGCATTAGTTAGTATTAATCATCTAGAATATTATAGAAGTGAGTTATCACCATCTTTAGTCTAAAATAACTCTTATTTCACACACCTTGTACACTTGGCTTCAAAAATGGCTTTAGTTTCTCATGAAAATACATTAAAGGGAGTGTATGACATTTTTAAATACTCTCCATGGCCTTAGAGGTATCACATAGCATAAAAAGACTTACACTTGATGTTTTCACCCTTCTCACTATCATTTTCACTATGCCAATTTTGATTGGTTGAGATGAGAGATCATCTTGAGGTAACTAGGAGTTTTTATAGAGAATTAAATTAACATAGGGAGTTATCTTAAGTTTTAATCTTTCCTCTCATGTGATTTACATCTTTAGACCCCTCCTAGAACTTTCAAAACACATAAAATTATCAAAAACTACCCTATTTTATACCTCATCCATATAATTATATACATTACGAAAGTATGGGGAGTATCTTGAGAGAGTATTATACAAGTTTCAAACACTTTAATTGTCATTCTGGTCCATTTCAATAGATCACCATCTTCATTTCCTTCATCAGGTCATTTCCAAGGGTTTGCAAGTGTTTTAGGCCATTTTTACCCTTAATATTTGTTCATAAAGATCTTACACAAGCACTAAAAATAATTACACTAGATTAAACAATATTACCCCTTATAACCTCTCTAAACTCCATTTTCCTCCATACACATCCTTAGGAAAAATGTGAGCACTTAAAGTTGGTCTATCAAGCTTGAATCTTCATTTATACAAGCCTAATGTGTTTCAAAGTCCAAAATTGAATTTTCCATGGCTTCCCATACATCTCAATATCTCATACATGTATAAATTAATCCCATGAACATGTTCCAACTAGATAGAAACTAACCAAGATCTAGAAGTGATCTTGGATCCGTAATTGGCTCTAGGTCACTTCAATGCATAATAAGCTTAGCATGTTTCCTACTAGTTTTGAATATATGGACTGATATATCATGGATTTTATGGTTTATAATTATTTTCATACCTCACTAAAACTCACAAGATCATCATACGACTTCTAAAACACACTTTCTCATTCACCAACTAGGCCTGATTATTGCTTGCTTGAGTGAGCTATGTGTAAGAGTATTCTGACCATTTTGAGATGTATGATATTTATTTAGTGTTTAATATAACCAATTCACATCCAATACACCTAAAAATATGTTAATTTATGTTCCTAAAGCTTTATATAAGGTTTCTTACCCATTTTGGCTTCATTTGCTTGTCTTGCCAAAACTGTGATTTTCCTGACTGGTTGACCTATAACACAAAATAGTGAGATATATAAATATTATTCAAGGAAAATTTAAGGTTTTATAAGTTTTTTTATGTAATAATTAATATTTTTACCAAAATTATAAGTCATACTCATCCATTTATGCACCTAACCAACTCAATTTGTCCAAAAAAGGCCCCCAAAAAGGACTTTTTTTTGCATTTTTCACTTCCACCTAAGAATGACTTATCAAGGATAAAAATAATATTATTAGGTTTATTAAACATTATAAACACCTTAAATTCATTCTAAATAATATTTAAGTTCACACAAAACCACTCTTTTTCCTTATATTATTCATCCTTACCCATTGAGCAACATGAGTCTCTTAGCGCAACTATACAGACTGTCATCCTTGGGCTAATATGAAGAGTAGATGATCAAATTGAAATAAGTATTGGAGTATGTTAAAAAACTTTATTAATCTATCATCAACAATTTTTAATCTATTTTCAAACCTTCTACATGCACCTTGGGTTCACAAGACTAAGTTTAGTCTCTTGACTATGATACCCTACATCTTTGACCAAAATGGTTCCTATTGGTGCATGTTTGCCTAATTGGACTTTGGTTAGAATGTGTAGAGAACCTCATTGAATATTATAGGTGACATATAATTTTTTCATACTTATTTTCACTTTGTATAAGCTAAATAATAACCAAGAAACCATGCTTAGGTTAATGTCTACCTACTCAGTTGTAGGTGAGCATTTTCTTATGAAGGGACACCTGTAGGTGTACATGAGGTTTGAAACACTATAAATAAACATTATCCTAATGATATTAATGTTCATTGGTACACCATTAAATAATTAGGGTCATTCTAACCATGATATTATGTTCCATTTTCTCTATAGGATGTCAATGGTCACCTAAAAGTGAATTCCTATAGATGTGAATGTAGGGTTTTAGTGCTTTAAAACGCATATTTGAGGCCCCAAACAATCAAGATCCATCAATCCTCTTGACCTCATCTTTTTAATATATATTTTAATTAATAAAGGATACAAGATATGGTAATTATGATGCCTAAAAACTCTTTTTGACATTTTTACAAGATATTTACATAATGAGCTAGACCTCTATTTTCACTTTTTAGAGACAAAGTCCCTGAGTTCAGTCCTTACTTCTTGAAAAAAGATTCACCCTTCCATTTTCCCACTTGAAACTTAGTATAGGTATGAAATATTAAACCCACATGTTATGAATTTAAATAAAACCTTACCATTCTCTAATCTTTCATACAGGTATCTTCAATGCTCTGTAATGTCACCTATAAGTGAGTATTTTCACATATAGGTAGTAAAGCAAACTTGGGTAGTATACAAGGTACATTTTCTTATGATTAGTTATATGATTTCACAAAGTATCCAAGTGAACTATTATAAATATTAAAATATTGAAGCATCAATTAAATTCTCCATTTCAACATGACATCATCAAGGAGACTCCTGTAGGTGTGTATGTGTTGTATGCAAGCAGTGAACATGAAATAGAGTAATATGTGTGGATCGATAGCCTGATGAACATAAAATCATTCACAATCCCTAAAATTCATTATTATAATTAATTATATATTAATATAGGCTCTAAAACATCTAATCTAATGTGGAAACCTCTAGTAAACACCTGTTACTGAGTAGGCAAGGATAAATAGTGACTATTTGTGTGGTGCATGAGCTAAAAACCAACCTTTCATCTTATTCAAACATTAAAATGAAATATCCTCAGATATTTATGACTTTAATAAATTGATACATCTTCATTACCACTCCATGGACAAGCTAAGCAAGCCTCATACATGTGATTGCGAATGTGAGTGAGTGGAGAGTTGACTATGAGAATGGTAAGACTGATTAATGATCAAAGAATGGTGTGATGAAAAAAATATAAATGGAGAAACTATTATGGAATTAATATATTTGGAACATCATATTCCATTTACATGAGACCTATATATAAAAACACACATTCTACAATAAGGAAAACTTGATTTAAGCTTCATAATGGTGACACCTTCCTACAACATGAGATTAATTGCCTATCAAAACATAATAAAACATGAAAATAATCACAAATATAATTTTAGAAGAGATACAACATCATATAGATTCAACATAACCAACTAGATTGTACAAACTTTTCTAAATTGGAGCAAAACCTATAGGGTGCAAAAAATAATGAGCATAAAAACATAGTCAACTTGTTAGAGAAGGTTCATAAATCATGGTTGACCAATACTTAAAATCTTATTATTTAAATTAATATTTATAAGTTTAATAACACCTCCTAAAGTATTTTTACCTGTAACCTCTCTAATTGGTTGTACTAATCACAAACCTACTAACCAATTCTACATGTCTAAGAGGGAAAAAAAGGAGCAAAATGGTTTTGAACATTTTCAAAAAATTACAAAGCATGTAAATCATTGAGATGAGTCTAAGGAAGATGAATATACATTCCACAACATTATCCCACATTTCACCTTCCCTCATGTGTTGTATAAGTGCCAAACTCTTCTTTTAGTTGGTTTCTTGAATTTTAGTTAGATAACCTACAAGATTCAAATGTGGATGACATTCTTGGTATGGAATCTGACTTATTTGATGTTTTAAATTTACTTAAGACACTTGGACACCTTGAAAACCATGACACTTGCATTTATGACCCTTAAATGACTATTAATTGACTCAAAATGATACATAAACTAATTAGACCATGACCAAGGATAAATTGACATTAAATTACATCAAAATACTATAACATACTCTAAGACAAAGTATTATACCCCTAAAACATCTAAAAAACCAATTTTTTCACCTATAGGGGTCCAAAATTGACCTTGAAGTCAAATTTGGTCAATAGTGTGGTTGGTTTGGATTAAAATGACATTTTTGTATGTTATTCAGAAAGTTGCTTTCATGTATAATTTTGGCATGGAAGTGATGAAAATGAAGTCTCTACATTTTAACCTTATTTGATAAGGAGTTACAAGACACAAGTAGAAGTGATATATTTTAAAATAATTATTTTTTTCTACAATAATAAAATAAAGATTGGAAAATAATTTATTGATAATTAGAAGAAATGTTTTCTTTTTAATTTTATTTTATGGATAATCAAGTTCAAATTTATGCCCTATAAGGTGCTTGATGATCCCTATATACCCCCTCAAATTTACAATCAAAAAATAATAATGAGTGAATTCTTCCTAAAACATAGAAAAAACATGGTTTGGAGAATAAAAGTGAGTGGACGGGCCATAAAAATGAGGAAATGACATGGTCCAGAGAAGAAGAGTGAGAATTTGGGCCCTTGAAAAGATGAAACAACATATTATTGAGAAGAAGAGTAAATAGGGTGATTTGAAATGATGAATAAGGTTTGATTTTATCCAAGTAGAGTAGAATTAGCAAGGAGACATCCCAAAATAAGTGTCACACTTTAAAGTGCCCCAAATACGCAAAAGTGGTGAGGTTGGAATTGTAATTTTCACCAAACATGACAAAATTGATGGGCATGACCATGATTTGGCATGGGTATATTGAAATTATATCATGATGTAAAATGTGTTATGTATGATTATATATTCTTTGTTGGTGATAAGTATCATGAATAGCATATATATATATATATATATATATATATATATATATATATATATATAACCATGTGATGGAATTGTTTTTGGTTAGATCATGGGATGATAAATAATTTCATCGGATTTCTTGGTGTGAGATTGTTATGAATATTCCAACTCTTGATTTCTAATTTTTCATTTGAAAACATGCATCATAATTATAAATTAATCATGATAACAAAATTTTCCAAAATAATATGAACTAGGTTATAGGAAAATATTCACAACTCAAGATCAAGATATGATAGATCAAGAGCTAAGTAGAAAACACAATACACAATGCATGAAACCAAGACTAATTCAGATAGAAATAATCACAACTCAATATAAAGTTATGAAAAATAAGAATAGATTATGATGAAATAAAAAATATAATTGAAATTGAATAAAATAAACACACCAATAGGAAAATAACAAGCACATGAAAATTTTGTTTCCCCTATGGTTAGTAAGGGAGTAGCAGCACCCTATTCAGGGAAATAATGGTGAAAACCTTAAGCTGTGGAGGAGCCCCACTCAAGGAAAAATGATGGGTATGGTGGATTTGCCTAATACATGTAGGTGCTAAGGGAGAACGGTGTGCCAGTTGCCATGGGTTTCGATTGGCGGTCTTGTAAAGGTATATTTCGACGGCTACCATTTGCGAGCAATTCCCTTGACTTTGTGGTCTTGGGGTTGCTAGTTTGTACCTGGAAGCTTGCTTAGTTCATCTTGGAGCTGGGTTAAGGTGTCTCCATTTATAAGGTTTTAGGTCCTTGTTTAACCTAGTTTTTAGGTTGTAATGCCTAGTTTTGTTTAGGTTTAAGGTCCTTGTAAAACCTGGGTGCTTTTATTGGTTTATATTGGTTGTTTCAGGTCCCTGTAAAACCTATTTTAGATACTATTTTTTAGTATGTTTCAAGATTGTCTTTCCTACTGGTTGTTAACGCTCTATCTTTCTTGTATCTGTTATAGGGTTTTGGGGCCCCTTCAAAACCTTCTTTTACCTTAATCTAAAATAAGCACATGAAAACACACAAAAAGATTACACAAACACATTTAATAAATTAGTTATGCATGTGGGGCAAGAAAGTATTACTCTTGGACATTGACCTTAAGTCTTGTTGACGCTGGAAAGTGCACCCAGCGGCAGGAACACGGATTCCTGCCCTCTCCCCGCAACATGGAAACCCCTCTCTCGCCTGTGGGACGGCGAAGCAGGAGAGGAGAGTCTCTAGATATGGGCTAGTTCCCTTTGATGTATCTTGTTTGTTTTAGGTAATGCAAAATGTAGATATATAGGTATACACTTGGGGGGGGGGGTGAAAAGAGAAAGAGAAAAGCTTGAAAACAAACAGCCTACTCTAAAGGAGGTGATACACCAAAAACATAAGTGACCTTCTAGATCCACTCTCAGAATCAGAGGAAATGCAAGTATACTCTACACATCTGGTAGAGGGATCAGGCTGCTAACACAAAGGGGGAGGCTATAATGGAAAATACGTCACAGAGGTTTACCGAGGTGCTGTGGAATGCACACTTGCAAGCAACTTACTCTGTTCTGTCCTTCTCAAGTATTGCTCTTCTCCTTTCAGCTGTAGAACCGGTCCCTGCAGATAGCTGGTCTGTTGGTATTACCTGTGAAAGCATGAAAGATAATGACTAAACACAGATGATACTCAAGGCATACACAGCAAATCAATCCAAGATGGAGGTAAAAACTGTATTTTTATTGATTCAGGTGGGAAATTTGCAGAGCAGTGCTCTTTACAAAAGTCAGGAAGATCTTTAGAAAATGACTAAGTCCTTGTATTTATAGCAGAAGAGCCAAGAGAAGTCTCATTGAAAAGTGTGAAAAACACTATTGATGACGTCACAAGTCTGCCAAGACCATGCTGGTTGCCTCGTTTTGCATGCTGGTCTTCTCCTTTGGCGGCTGGGCGGGTTTCTTCTTGTGCACTGCAGGGGAATTTTGCTGCCCTTATAGTGGGTAGCGATTTTGCCGCCCTTTGCATGAACTTCATGTAGGAATACCTGCCGATGTCGGCCGATAATCTGCCGATGGCGGCAATCTTGCCGACGTCGGTTAAAGTAAGCTACCGACGTCGGTAGAGTTATACTCTGCACGGTAATTTCCCTTTCCCCGCCATGGGGCGGGGTTTTCCATTTCACCGCCATGGGACGGGTTTTTCCATTTCACCGCCATGGGGCGGGTTTTTTTCATTTTGCCGCCATGGGGCGGGTTTTTCTGGTTTTTGTGCCTGCCCTTGTGCTGCCGACGTCGGCGGTTCTGCCGACGTCGGTCTCTGTAAGGTGCCGATGACGGTAGTATTGCCGACGTCGGCTGATGTCTTTGCTTTTCTTTGTGTTGTGGGCAGCGAATTCGCCGCCCTCTGCATTTTCTTCGTAGACGGGCTCATTTTACCCACCCTTGTAGTGGGCGGCGATTCTGCCACCCTCTGCATTTTTTCTGCCTCTTTTTTGACTAAGTGTCGAAACTTCATTTTTTTCCCCCTTTCTTCTCTTGCGGACATCTGAAGACTCTGTCCTTCGCTGCCTATTCTCTGCAACAGCGCTGTCAAGACCTGAAAGTGGACCTTGCAACCTGAAATGACTAGGCCTGTGAAGCAGGTGTAGGAGGTGACTGAGATTTTGCCTGAGGGGCAAAATTTGGGTCAACAAATTGGTGACTCATGGGGGAAGCGTGCCTGCTATGCTTAGAACTCAGTTGCCTTACATATCCATTGGGTGCAGAGTCGGATGGTGACTTTGAAGCGGGTTCACAACAACTTTGAAGATTTCAAAATCAAAAATACAGAATTTACCCCCACTGCCAAGGGAAACACATGAGACTAAAAACAACTAACTGTGCAAACTGCACTTAGGGAAAACAGGGAAACAACTGAAAGCAAACTATTATATACAACTAGCTAGGAATGCTCGTATCCCTCCTGGATCAAAAGGAAAATTTCTCAAGTCCCCTTCCTGGTGAAGGGACTTATCATGACAGGCAAGTAGCTGAAAGAAAATGAGATTTGGTGACTTGCTCTTCCTGCCTGTCACCTGAGTTGGCTGGAAACTGAGGGGATCAAAATTGAACATGCCTCCAATATATACGTACTCTGATTGTTCTGAGAGGCCTGTTGGATGCTGGTCCTTGAAATTGGTGCTCTCCACCAAGAAATCAATGGCTGTCGATTTATCACCGTAAGCCTTCTGATCTGTACAATTCTTTTGCAATGTATCATGGTCTGATTTGTTTCTTTTTGTCTCTTTGAAAACTCTGTCAGACTTGTCCTCTGCTTCTTCGTGGCCTTCTTGAAGAAATTTGACTGTGGTGATGTCTAAAAGGGGCTCACAAAATGATTGTTCGTCCCACAAGACTTCACTTTCTTGTCTAAAGCTCAGTTCTTCAAGGCATTCCTCCAAGAAGACGGACCTCTCCTTTTCCTCTTTGTTGATCAGGTTTTCTAGATTTTCAAAAACATTCTCCTGATCTTCCTCTTTTTTAGGATCTTCAATGTAGTTATCCTCATCAATACAGCAAGAAAGTTCATCAAACTGAGGGGAAGAGAGCTTACCACGCATTTGTTCCTCTTCGAATTGCTGGAACATCTGCATATACGCAAGGCCTGCATCTTCTCTACTGCTGGTAAGGTCTTCACAAAGAGTGTCAATGATGATTTCTTCTTCGTTGTTGCTCATGACAACCTCTTGAAGGACTGTAGATTGGATCTTTTGTTCCTCACCTACCTCTTGCAAAATAGGGTCTTCCTCGAGAAGGGAGGAAGTGGAAAAAACATGTGGGAGAGGGGGCAGCCCTTGAGCTAGAATCGAATGATTGTCCTCCCTCCACTTGGTCAACACCTCATCAATATTAGGGGCGGCCTGATAACTCTCTTGGAAATGTGTAGGTGGGGTGTGTTCAGGCATGGAATGTGTTGTTTGGTCTGAACCGTCCACCACACATTGGCTGAGGGAATACTCTTTAGAATCCAACTCTGCAATTCTCCTACTCAGATTTTCTTGAAAAATATTTTCCTGGAGGCTGCCAGCATTATCATAGGCAGGCACAACTTCAGCTTCTTCAAGGTTTTGAGAAAAACCTTGCTTTTCTTCTTCTTTGTTGCCTGATGATTCCACTGTCTTCCCCCAATTCAGGATCCCTGAATTTGAATCTTGCTCCTGTGAACAGGTAGCAACTTTGTTCTCCACGAGGTCCTGAGTTTCTTCTGCAAGGTCTAAAAAATTTAACTCTTTTTCAAGGAGAAGCTTCATCCTAGCCTCTAAGTCTTCAATCTGTCTAGCTAGGTTTTCCTGGAAGAGTCTTTCTTGGAGGTCACCAGCATGATCCTCTTCAAAGCTCTGAGCTGGTCCTTGACATTCTTTCCTCCAACTTGGAATTTGCACATCATGCTGGAAAACTTGGGGAAGCTGAGGAATGCAAGGAAAACACTGATGGTGCATTTGAGGAGCTTCTAGAAGAGGGACGTGCTCGCTGGTAGTATTATTCTCAATGGGAGATTCCTGATCTGAGGAGTTGAAAAGATTGATCTCCATGGGAGGTTACTCTGATGCCCTCTGGTGTTGGAAGGCTAGGCGTACGGGATTGGGAAGAACAGTATTTGATGAGTTGGATTGAGCAAGTGCAATTTGGTAAAATGGATTTGGTGTAAAAGAGGGGGTTTTCTTTAGGTTAGGAGGGGGTACACAAGGCTGGTTGCCTTGAATAGATGGATTTCTCCATTTTCTTACCTCCTTCTTCATGGACTGTACAGCTTGTGCTTGCCTAAACAAGCACTCCTCTTTATACATCAGCTCCTGCTGATACTTGTGTTGCTCTTCCAATCTGTCAATTTCTTTTGTCTGCTTCTCAAATTCCAATGCCACCTCCCTTATAGTTGCAGGGCAACTAGGAGAGCTACTTGAGGGGATTCCATAAATATTTGAAGTCTGATCGATATTATATGAAGGAGAACAAAATCCATGATTTTGTGCAAAAGAAGAATACATACAAGAAATGGATGATTTTTTTTTATGGCACCAGGCTGCTTAACCAGCAGATTTAACTCAGAGTCGCCAGATGCTGGAGAAAATTGATTTGTTGTAACAGGACCAGCATCAGTCCTGAAACCTTACTGCGTTGGAAAACTTGTTAAAACGAGTCCCACCGGGCGTGCCAGAACTGTTGACGCTGGAAAGTGCACCCAGCGGCAGGAACACGGATTCCTGCCCTCTCCCCGCAACATGGAAACCCCTCTCTCGCTTGTGGGACGGCGAAGCAGGAGAGGAGAGTCTCTAGATATGGGCTAGTTCCCTCTGATGTATCTTGTTTGTTTCAGGTAATGCAAAATGTAGATATATAGGTATACACTTGGGGGGGGTGAAAAGAGAAAGAGAAAAGCTTGAAAACAAACAGCCTACTCTAAAGGAGGTGATACACCAAAAACATAAGTGACCTTCCAGATCCACTCTCAGAATCAGGGGAAATGCAAGTATACTCTACACATCTAGTAGAGGGATCAGGCTGCTAACACAAAGGGGGAGGCTATAATGGAAAATACGTCACAGAGGTTTACCGAGGTGCTGTGGAATGCACACTTGCAAGAAACTTACTCTGTTCTGTCCTTCTCAAGTATTGCTCTTCTCCTTCCAGCTGTAGAACCGGTCCCTGCAGATAGCTGGTCTTTTGGTATTACCTGTGAAAGCATGAAAGATAATGACTAAACACAGATGATACTCAGGGCATACACAGCAAATCAATCCAAGATGGAGGTAAAAACTATATTTTTATTGATTCAGGTGGGAAATTTGTAGAGCAGTGCTCTTTACAAAAGTCAGGAAGATCTTTAGAAAATGACTAAGTCCTTGTATTTATAGCAGAAGAGCCAAGAGAAGTCTCATTGAAAAGTGTGAAAAACACTATTGATGACGTCACAAGTCTGCCAAGACCATGCTGGTTGCCTCGTTTTGCATGCTGGTCTTCTCCTTTGGCGGCTGGGCGGGTTTCTTCTTGTGCACTGCAGGGGAATTTTGTCGCCCTTATAGTGGGCGGTGATTTTGCCGCCCTTTACATGAACTTCATGTAGGAATACCTGCCGACATCGGCTGATAATCTACCGACGGCGGCAATCTTGCCGACGTCGGTTAAAGTAAGCTGGCGACGTCGGTAGAGTTATACTTTGTGCGGCAATTTCCCTTTCCCCGCCATGGGGCGAGGTTTTCCATTTCACCGCCATGGGGCGGGTTTTTCCATTTCACCGCCATGGGGCAGGTTTTTTTCATTTTGCCGCCATGGGGCGGGTTTTTCTGGTTTTTGTGCCTGCCCTTGTGATGCCGACGTCGGCGGTTCTGCCGACGTCGGTCTCTGTAAGGTGCCGACGACGGCAGTATTGCCGACGTCGGCCGATGTCTTTGCTTTTCTTTGTGTTGTGGGTGGTGAATTCGCCGCCCTCTGCATTTTCTTCATAGACGGGCTCATTTTACCCACCCTTGTAGTGGGCGGCGATTCTGCCGCCCTCTGCATTTTTTCTGCCTCTTTTTTGACTAAGTGTCGAAACTTCATTTTTTTCCCCCTTTCTTCTCTTGCGGACATCTGAAGACTCTGTCCTTCGCTGCCTATTCTCTGCAACGGCGCAGTCAAGACCTGAAAGTGGACCTTGCAACCTGAAATGACTAGGCCTGTGAAGCAGGTGTAGGAGGTGACCGAGATTTTGCCTGAGGGGCAAAATTTGGGTCAACAAGTCTAAGGGAAGTGAATAAATAAAATGTGACAAAATTAACACTAGGGGGAATAGAAGAAAAGGAAGGAAGTGGTTGAGCTAGCCCTATATTATCCATGCATCAAAACATTTCCTACATAGTTCATTGTGGACTTCAGGGTAAATGTAGTTCTCCCAAGAAACTTGATATAATAAAATTGATAACAATTAAGGATAGATAATAGTAATAAAATAAAAAAGGGATAACAAAATATTAATAAAATATTATATATGGATCATAAAGTCGATATAAAATGGATTAACTCACAAAACTATGGGAGTATGAATTAGATCACAAAATGATGAGAGCATGGATTGACTCAAAAAATGGTGTGAACATGGATTGAAGAAATGATGACACATGTGGATTAAACATGAACAAGCAAGAGGTTTTCTCACCTATGAAATGTGTTCTTTTTAGAAAGGACTCAATAAGCTCATACTTAAATGGTGTTATGTACACCAAAATTAAGATGAAGACTGATTAGATGACAAGATGTTAGAGGTGTCAAAGATTTTGAGGTAATAAAAATCTTTGGGATTATTAAATGTTTTTATTAATTAGTTTTTTATTTTATATCAACTCATCTCAATGGAGGATGGAGAGATACCAAATATTTTTGGCGTATTTTTTATATTTTAATGTTCTTAGTTATTTATAGAATAAGGCCCAAAAGTGGATGTAAGTATAGAAAAATAAAGTAACCTTGGGTATGGGTTCAAATGACAAAAAAATATAACTAAAATTTAGGAATTCTCAAAAAATAGAGATAATGGAATAAAAATATCATAAAATGGTGAGAGAATAATGATCTGGGTGGTCGAGCTAACCTTAAATAATGAGTGATTAATACATACCATTAATTGAACTCAACCCATAATGATAAAACTCTAATTAAATGACTAATAAATAGTAGGTTGGTTATTAAAAATATAGAAAAGAGGCAATTAAAAAATATTGGTAAAAAGTAAAATATACATTATCATAAGATCCACTAAATAGGAAAACCATGCCAAAAGACATAGATACACTATTTGCAAGAAGGTGTTGATGATGACCAAAATATGAATAATTTTTAAATATCTTTTATAATGTGTCATTGGAATTTACATGTTTTACTTATATTATGGTAATAAATATAAATATGGTGATTGGGATTGACTTAAAGGAAAAGATATGAAGGGAATGAAACTTGACTTTGCCCCCAAGAAAGGGTTCTCGTAGACGTTTTTCAATCAAATCAATCATAAAAATACTTGAGATACGTAATATTTATGTTCTTAGCTATATCTTTCCCATCTAGTGTAGACAACCTATATAATCCAAACCCATTTGGTTATGATAATGAATGGACTGAGATAATTTGGATCAAATTTACCTTTCTTTTCACACTATGCACTGGTGTTATTTTGATTCTATTTGAGCACAAGGTCACCAACTTCAAATTATCTAGATTTGATGTGTTTGTTATAGCTCTATAATTTTTTTTTTTCATATTTTTTGAGATTATTCAATGTAGCTACCTAGTTCTCATCTAGGAGATCAATTTCCTATAACCAATATACTCTATACTCTCTGTTATCAATGATGTCTTGAAATGAAATATGCAAAGAAGATAACTTGATATTAATAATGAGAATAGATTCAAAGAAAAATATTAGGTGATATGGGGTGGTTATTTTTGGGGTATAAATTTTGGTAAAATAAGCCTAAAGGAAGGGAAAAAATTGTAAGTTTCAATCACAACTAGAAACATTGACAATATTTTTAAGGATTTTAACAATGATCTTGTTACAGTATTCATTTTGGCCATTACCTTGATGGTAATAAGGATGGGAAAATATATTTTTGATATGGAATTTGGCATATATTTATTTTACATCCTTTTTATTTAAGGAATTACTATTGTCTAAAATAATGTTAGATTGAATGCCATAGTCAAAGACTAGGTGGCTCAAAATGAATTTGAAAAATTGCTTCTCAATCACATAATTTTTTGGAATTGCCTAAAACCAATTATTTAAATACTTGGTATCGCTAAAAATATGTTTTAAGCCATTATAAGAGGTAATATTAATCCTCCATATGAGATCGAGTCCCTAAATTGAGAATGACCAAGGAGTAGTGACTGGTTGAATTGATCAAGAAGTAACATGGACTATATTTCCATGTTTTTGGCATGCCATGCATTTATTTACATATGCACATGCATATAATTACATGGTAGGATAATAATAACCAAAAATATGAAGATTTTTAGTAAGGACAATATTGTTTGTGTGTTTTTTACAAATCACTTTGTGCATGTATTTATTTTCTAATTCAAATTCTATCGAAGTTAAAAAATGAAGCTAAGTTCCATCATAATATATATGTTGAAGAGTGTCATCAAGTAAGGTATAGTAAAATTCATTGTGAATAAAGTGTTTATGTTGGTCTTTGGAAATGTCTAATGGAATAATATAATCTTAGAGTTAGGTGAAAAAATATTGGTGCCAAGGAGGAATGGGACTAAAAATATCACATACCATTTCTAGATTTGGATAATAATATTCTATCATTATAATATGTTTAATGATAAACTGGTATTATTGGGCATGATATACCATGTCTATCAGATAACCAATCATCACAATTGTATTTGTTAACTTCTTGTTAGTTATTGGTATTTTCTCAAAATATGTGTGTTCAAAGTGTTTCTTGAGAGTATATACCATACCTTTGTATGACACAATATTGATATTGGTCTATTATTTGATAACTAATTAATTGGGAATACCCATACATAACTTATTAATATTACACTAAATTATGAGACATAATCTAGAAATGAGCACCTTTTATTCTACCATGTTATTAGTATAAGGGAAATCAATGTGAAAAGATTTAGGAATGAGATATCCCTGTAATGTAATTAAAAACATACCAGCTCTACATTTATAAGAAGTGAAGGAACTATCAAATAGTAATCTCTAATCCTGTGAGTCACTAGAGGGTTCATATAGGGTCAAGATCAACTTGTTTAAGATACAAAAAGTAATTAGCTTGGTTTATGGTATTGGTTCTTATGCAAGTTGATATGCTATAACTTGGAATTTTATTGCTTTATGATGTGAATATTTAAGATCAAACTCTTTCAACAACATTACCAACTTGGCCATATGACTATTAAATATGGCTTTGGAGAGGAGGTATCTAAGTGGATAAATCTTGTTTATAATAATGGACTTGTTGATTAACTTTTAGTGTCACAAATTTTGAGATGTGAATACCATTACTAAGATATATTTTATGTTTGAAATATAATTATGCATATAAAAAACCAATGTTTTACTCAAATATTAAAAATGTTTGTTCCTTTACCTAATCATGTTTGGAAATAAGTGCCCCCAGTGCATGTTATCTCATTAAAATATAGAAAAATAAGGATCTTATATATGTTTGAGGATATAATATTAGGTAATTGGCCAAATACTAATTTAATTTCATGAATAATTCTTATAAGTTAGTGTTCTATGATAAAGTGGTTCCCTTATTCATGATTTGTATAAATGGATGGCATATGTTGGCAAGTTTAGAAATGACTCACCATAAATATTATATTTTTACTTGCAAACTACATGGCTACTTTAGATTAAAATAAGGTGGGATTTATATAATGATCTTAACTTTATCTACATCATCTTCAATGAGTCTATAAGAAATAATGAATGCTAAATATATATCTAATGTGACTCCAAATACACACAAATCATTTCAAATATCCTCCTTATAATTATTGGATGGTCTAATCTAGTCTTATATTTTCATATAATGTCATCCACATAATATTCAATGATGTCATGCATCATGTCATGTAAAATTACAATCATGGCACATTGATATGTAGCATTGGAAATATTTATTCCAAATGGCATAACTTGATAGAAAAATGTCCCCCCACAAAGTGGTGAATGCTATCTTGTTTTGATCTTCAGGTGCTATATTGATTTGGTTATAACCCTAGAATCCATCCATAAGGGATAACATGTCATGTCCTTATGGAATCTGCAATCATATCAATGTTTTGAAAAGGAAAATCATCCTTTGGTCATGATTTATTTATATCTCTAAATATTTTACACACTAAAATTCCAATCATCTTTTTGTTGAATGGGATTATTTTAGATATCCATCCTAAATAGTCGATTGGCCTAATAAAACTTCCTTTTATTAATTTTTATAAATCCTTTTTGACAAGTAAGGCAATTCAAAAATGTATTTTCTATAGTTTTTATTTGATTGGTTAAGCATTTATGTGTAAAAAAAGTTAGTGTAAAACCAAAGAGGAATCTAAATCTAGTATATCTTAATAAGGCCATGTGAAGATATCAATGAATTCAATAAGAATCTCAATAAGGAGTTCACATTATTCTATAGTAATGGATGCACCTAACTTAATTAAATTTTTATTGTCTATCATTATAATGTTATATTTTTTTACCCTTCATAAGAAGTGTGGATTCATCATCTAAAATAGTTATAAATGAGGCAAAAATATATTCTCTATCAAATTTTTAACCACCAAGTTCACCCATGAAATAAGAATCCAAATTATTCACATATGGGAATGGACCATTTATAAGTTAGGAATGGATTTTCTAGGACCATTTTCTCAAATGATTCATGATCATCAAGATAAATTTATACTCCAAGTGATAAGCACAAACTTACAAAACCTTGTGCTTCCCATGAAGGAGATAAAACTTCCCCATCAAAGGTTACCTGAAACTAGTTTTCACCAATGGATTTTTCTTTTTATTTACAATTTCCCTAGTCCAAATTTTCCTTAGGGAGTTTTTCACTTAATGACTTCAATGTTTCATTTTTATTTTTATTATGACCAAGTAATTTCACTTTCTCCCCAAAATAGGTGGTAGGGTCTAATGTAATGGCAAAAACATACTTTTCATCTCTGATTGGAAGTCCATATTTGAGGCCCAAGAAATATAAATTGCCTCTTCATTCTAAAATTCATCCAAAGGTGTATTATAATCTTTTGGTCCCAATCAATCGACTAAGGATGATGGATGAAAAAAGATGAATTGTAATAATATGATGAAATGGTATAAACGGTATTAGGATTGAATATATTGGTATTGACTATCTCATCATAGATGCTATAATAGGAATTTACATCATTATTGGCATAATTATCATTATGCATCAAAGTTATGTAAATCTTGAGATCATAAGGGTCACCCCTAGGCAGTTGATATCAAATACCCTGAGTGCCTTTGTGTTTGGTAGTTGATACAAGCTCAAAAACTCCTTATCCCCCATACCTATAAGACTTTTAATTTATAATTTTTATCATCCATAATTTGGTTTCGAATAGGATACTTAAAATTTTGATAGTAAGAAGAAAATTCATAATTATATAGCTAGGAATCATCATCCACCTTTTGTTCTTGACTTGTTGAGTTATCTTTGGTAAAGAGAGGATATCATTTGGCTCATGAGGTAACCTTTTTGTTCCATTCCATCTTTTCCCAACAATATTTTTTTGTATGTTGGGGTAACTTGGCTACATGAAAATAATTTCTAAATTAATATTCTCTAGGACCCTTATCCTAAATGGTAAAATGAGAAGAAATCCAAGGAGGTGGATCAAAGAGTGTTGAGGTCAACATTATTATAATTAGGGGATTCATGAGCTATGTCTTTTACATTTTTGAGGGTATGTATAATATAGATATGATAGATATAAATTTTATATTCAACCTTAAGGAGTTTACAATATTGCTATGGAAAAAATTACCAGGAATAGTGATCTCCATTAAAAATGGGGGAATTTTTGGCATTGATGTAAGTATATGGAATTGTATTGACTTCATATATCTAAGGTCACCCAAGGAGAAAATTATATCATAGATATAGGTCAATGACATGGAAAAGGAGGTAAATAAATGGTTCCTATAGACTCCCTCTCTTCATTATCATATGCCTTGATAGTGATTGTATTTGGTTGGAGATTTATTCTACTGTATCCCAAGTTATTAATCATCTTCATAAATGTGATGTTAATACCTAAACCATTGTATAAGATGTCTTTATTAATGTTATGGTACTAAATTATTTATTCAATGTATAAAATATTATTGTGATTAGGATCAAGGGATGCCATATCAATTTAGTCAAAGGTTAATTGTTGACCTGGATCTAAATTACCCATAAGTGATTGAAATTCATCATAATCTATGCAATTTTGAACCTTTTATTGGGTAAAAATTTCATTTAATATGTTATTATGAATGCATAATGTATAAAAAAATTTAAGATAGAAATATACATAGGTTTTTTTGTTTACTATTTAAAAATATCATAAATTTTCTCAACATTAGAACCAACTAGCTTGGATTTTTAAGGCCAAGGGCTTGGGATAGGATTTTTCATATAATAAGTGTAATACCTTGGATAGTAACCCTAAGATGTCAAGTTATGGCTATACAATGTCAAATCAGGGGAGGATTACTAAAATTAGAAGAATGATAATTAGGACCTAGAGTAACCCTAAGAAATCAATGAGTATCAAAGCTACTCTGAGTCTGAGAAGGGTTATTAGAAGAGGTAGGATAAGGTCCTCAAATATATGGTGTGGCATGTTGGTTATTATTAGAAGTATGAGGATTGAATCTCATGGTGGCTACATAATTACATGTAATGTGACCTACAATAATTTTTTATTCATAAGGTACATTATTATATATAATTTTATTGGAATGTGTATTTTGACCTTGATTTTGATTTTATTGCTAGTTTTAGTTTTAATTCTAATTCTATTGTGGATAATGATAATTAGATTAGTATTTTTAGAAATGGGTTTTTATAAATACCAAAATTTTAATTGGACGTTGCTAAACCATTCTCAAGAGTGCTCTCACAATTATCTAATATGACTTGTATGAAATGTCTTAGTTGTACACATCATTTAAGTGAATGCATTTTGACTTGATGGTAATCACAATAATCATTATCCTAATACCATGTGGGTTTGGGTTGAACTTATGGAAGTGATTTTATAACTAAATAAATAATCATGTTAAATGCCACTAATTTTCAAAATAATGCATCAATAGGATCCCCAAGGTCAGTAAAATATCTTTATCCATATTTATTCCTTTAACGACGTAGACTTTGTAATTTCATAATTTGTGTAGGAGTATCTTGGATAAGTAGTGTTTGCATTATTTGTACATGTATATATTTTATTACTCTATTCCATACAATTTTTTTTTCTAGTTGAATCTATTTGTATTATTAGAGGTGTTATCTCGAGCTTGTGTTTCTACTTGGTTTTGAGAATAAATTTTGATTATGCCTTATTTGATGAGGGATTTTTCAATTTTTACTCCTTTGTCAATTTATTCAAAAAAAATTTCACAAGGAATATTAATATTTTTATCCACATCCATCTATAAGTTTTAAATGAAAATATTTTCAAACTATTCATTGGTAAGATTATGTGTAAAATATCAAGCCAACACATACCAACATTTTAAATAAGTAGGGAAATTTTTTACACTCATTATTTGTCATTCCACTGTCAAAAATTTTCAAATAATGTTCCAAATTATAAGATAAATATCTCACAAAATTTTATGATAACTCATCAAAAGTTCTTATTGATCCCTTTGGAAGGTGCATGAATTACGATAAAGATTGTCTAGCCAACCTATAGGGAAACAAGTGAAGTAATTACACATTATTGTATGATACCTCTTGGAAAGAAACAAATAAATATTTTAGGTCATATCTTTTATCATATTTTCATTTATATTTTTAAACTTTAAGTATAACAAAATTATGTGGGAAAGGTATCCATAAGTAACTCATATCAAAGGGATATGAACATACTTCATCTAGTTTGAAATTTTTGGTTGGTTTTCCTATTTATAATCCTTGAATACTCTCATTTATATCTTTCCAATCTTATAAAGTGAGATAATCTTTGGATGTGTTAAAAAAAATTTGTTGGGTATTAAAATCTAGAATATCTTGATGAGAACACACTGGTTGATTTGGCATGGGATATGAAGGATTAGGCACCCTATTTTGTTAAAGGTACAATCACTGAGGGGGAAGGTGAATCAATTATTTAGGTAATTCAATTCTAATTAAAAAAATTCAAACTCTCAACTAATAAATATGTGTAAAAAATTTCCTAAGAAAAAATTCAATTTAAACCATGACAAACTCTCCAAAATGGCATAAAGACTCTTCCGCTAGCCTTTGTGAAACTGCCTTCATCATGGATCATCTCTCAAACACTTGAAACTAAATTAGGAGATTTTACACATATGATATGACAATCATAGAAATTTTATTAGCTATTAGATATCTATAAACACTTAAATTTACCATCTTCAGTCATTCATTTATCTCTTGAACTTTATTTTTCATGTTTGGTAGTCACTATTTGTCTTAAATCTTGACTAAGCTTTCATGTTGGCATATGAGTCTGAAGTGCTTGCTTCACTATAGAATTATTTGATCCTACATGGATGCCTATGTGGTAGTCCCTCACCATGTTTCTTTTTTACATTTTAAAATATGCCTATCATTTTTTGGAAATATAGCCTCATCTTATCGATCTAGAATCTAGGCAAATTTGCTTTATTAATCTCCTCTAGAGTCTCTTTGATTCAACTTTTGACATCGGTCATTGATTTATGACCTAGGAATCTGAGATTATAACATTTTGGAGTATTGAATTCTATTTAGGCTCCTTTATCTTTGACTCAACATGCACTGTTAGATCTTATCTACGTGATTAAACACATGTTGCTGATATTAGTATATAAGATCAAATGCATTCCATTGATTTACTTGTGTTAAAATGTGATACTTGACATAATGACATTCAATATCATAATCTTAGGACTATTTGACCCTTTATCACACATTTAATCTCCTATATATGATCAAAATCATGTTGTTTATCTTGGTTCTTAGTCTTTAAAAATGGGTCATTGATTTACCTTATATGCCAAAACATGTACCATTGATCTACCCTAAGGACCTTTTAACTCATTGACTATCCACATGCTATTGATCTACGATCTGATCATGAAAGATATTTCCACTTATTAACCCTATGTTAAAATAGATCTCATTAAGTATGTTTTTAATCCAAATGGCTACTTGATACAACTTAATGTTGATGCTCTTATGCATGTCCCACACTACTAACTGATATTTAAAAGCTTGTATCTTGAGATGGAGAACTTGATAAGACACCACATTTATAGGGTATGATATGAGATAAAAATCATAATATCTATGTAGTCCATTTTACTTTAAAGGTTTTATAAGTAGACTTGTAAAATATACAACTAAACTACCCTATTCATTTATGTATAACATGCCATGACAGTCTGACCCCCTAGATGACTCTAAATGACATAAGACTGAACTGATCATGACCAAGGCTATAATGGCATTAAATGACATAAAATAGATCATAAAACACCTTATGACCCTATTTTATACCCCCATTCAAGTATTTACTATAGGGGGTTGACCCATTTTAATTTGTGGTCAAAATGGTCAACATTCTTGACAATTTTTTAAGGGTGATATGTTTTCTATGTCATGACCAGTTTCCTAACCCTATCCGTTGGGTTATGGAGTAACATGTACATATGTTTGAACCACAAATTAAATTATAAAACATACAAAATTCAAGATAAAAACACACAAAATAAGATAAACTCAAAACAAACACACTTGTGCTCAACTAGAACACTTAGGGAACACAACACACACACACAACTAAAACAAAACACACACCTAATCTACTATTTACAAAACTGACCTTTACTCCTTAATAAAAATGTTTCAAATGTATCGCATTCACATGGATAGGTATATATTCTCAATTAATCCTTGCTAATTAGAAAGAATTGATTTTATTACACTTGATGATGACATATGGTCCACTCTATAGGGTCTCAAAATTGGTATGCCTCCCTGGTTTTGCTCTATGTTCATCCCACTTCAATACTATGTCACCTTGTTGAAATGATCTTGGATTTGACTTATTGTCATAATACCTCTTCATTAATACTTGGTGATGTTCCATAGCTTGATGAGCTTTATCTCTAGTCTCTTGCAAATCCATTAATTCTATCAATCTCACTTACATTGGAGTGTTTTCAAGCAACTCTAATTGATGTGCCAACTCTAAGGTAGGTAGCTCTTGAGAGATAGATAACCTAGCCTCTCTTCCATAGACAAGCACAAAATGAGAATTCCCTATTTACCTATTTGGAGTTATCATATCAGCCCATACAGATGTCTTTACTTTGATGTGCCAAGCCCTCTGGTTATGCTCTAAGGTTCTCTTGATCATTTTTATTAGATTCTTGTTAGTAGATTCATCTAATCCATTACTTTAAGGGTAATATTTATATGAAGTACTCAAGAATATTCCATTACAATTTTCACAATAAGTAGTATTATCACCCATAAAATCAAGCGCATTATATGAAATAATAGTAGGAGTGCCAAACCTTGTTATGATCCTCTCATATAAATCCAAGATAACATTCTCATTATATTCCTTCAACACTACACCATCAACCCACAACATAAAGTAATAAGTTGATGTGAGTATCCATTTATGACTGAAACTTGATGGGTTTTTTATAATGCTAATGAAATCAAGACCCCATTGGATGAAAGGTTGATCCACTTTAATAGGATTAAGAAGAAGAGCTACAAGCTTATGTTTTCCCATAAATAAATCACATTGTATACAACTTCTCACCCAATAACGGTAGTCCTTAAAGATGTTAGGCCAATAATATCCTTCCCTCATGATCTTGGAAGATGTATTTTTTGGGTAGAAATGACCTCTTACTATTCCATCAGAAATTTCTCAATTAACACTCCAACTTGGTCATTATCAATGTACCTCAATAATACACCATTAGTATCTGTTCTCAAACATACGCCATATATAAGTCAAAAGGAAATATCTTGTATTCTAAAATATTTCCTTTGAGATATACTCATATCATTAGGATACTCACCACTTTAAATAAATTTGATCACATCTTATGTCCAACTCTGTATATATAAAAAACTAACTAGTTGGGGGAAATCATGATTGATTAATACCTATTCTTTTGAATCATGAATATGTGAAGCTATATTTTCACAAAGGTCCTTACCTCTTATAATATTTTTTACTTTGATATCAATGTCATATTCCATTACCTTAGTGATCCACCCTACCCTATTCTCATGAAGGTCATTTCTTAAGAGAAATTCCTTGGTACTAGGATGAGATACCATAACACAAATTTTATTATTTTAATCCATATGCCTAAACCTCTTTAGTCCTCTTAATATACAAATAACTTGCTTCTAAGGAAAGGTATAGTTGATTTCATAATCTTCCAAACCTTGAATAAAGAATGTAATTGCTTTCTCTTTACCCTTATCATTCCTTTGTAATAACATAACTGAGATAGTATCAAGATTAGAAAATGAATAAAACATGAAGTATTTAGTAAAATAAGGATTCATAAGAGTAATATCTTGTGCAATTGATTTTTTAATAGCTTCAAAATTGTTCTTACCTTCCTTAGTGCAAGAAAATACCTTATTAATTTTGAGCATGGCTATGATAGGTTTCACCAAAGATGAAAAAATAGGTATGAATCTCCTTACTAAATTTATCCTACCTAAGAAACTTTAGAGACTTTTATTATGTAAGGAAAATAATAGGCCTAAAATAGCCTCTATCCTTTTAGGATAAATAACCAAACCATATTTGGAAACAATGTGTCCTAAGAGTTTACCTTAATGAACAACAAAGATGTTTTTTTTTTAATTATGAGATACTCCATACTACCTACATATTTCAAACACTTATCTCAAGTGTTTCATATATTCATTATAATATTTAGAAACCACTATTATATCATCTAGATAAACCAATAGCATCTCATTGATCAAACCTTTGAAAGACATATCCATTGCTCTTTGAAAGGTAACACCAACATTTGACAAAATATATGGAATATTTATATAATAAATCATCCCACATTTAGTAGTGAATGTTTTCCTAAAATGATCATCCTCGTTCACAATAATTTTATTATAACCTAAATATCCATCAAAAAGAGAAAAACATTGAGATCCTAAAACAACTTGCAAAATCTATTCCATTAAAGGTAGAGGATAGTGATCTTCAAATTCAATGGTATGGTGTGATAGAATAGGATAAAATCCTTTGAGGTCCTTATATTCCAAATAAAATATATTATGAAATTACTTACACAACTCAATGAATGCTTGTTTCTCTAATGTAGAACATACCTTGCCTAGTTTGAGGAGTTTATCTTTGAAGATCAAGAATCTTTCATAGTTTTCTTATTTTGTTGACATACTCAATTTTTCCTTATTATTTTAAAAATTATCATTGAATATAATTTATAAGGTCACTAGACCCTTAGGTATCTTATTTTTCCTTAGCTACACAATCTGATCATAAAATTGTTCTTGGAGTCTCCTTTGATTCCTTGAAGAGAACTCATCCTCATTTTTCAAGAAGCATGCAATGTGTTTGTCACTATAAAACACATGCCAAAAAACTTCGTTATTATTTATATAAGGTATTATAATAATATTAATGTGATATTGCATCCCCTCTTCTTTTATGATAGTTGGAGTATCAAATTGAACTCTTATGGTAGCTAGTCTATCAGATGATTATTCTGCTCCCTTAGGACTGATTGTATGTTAAATGCATTGAAGTATTCAAGAAAATCCCATAACCTATGATTATATGACTTAATAAAATGGTTATTGGCATAAACCACATTCCTAACCTAATGAACAACCAATTCACTATCTCCATATAATTTTAATTTCTTGATTCCCTTTCTCTTTACCCATTTAAGGCCATGAATTAAGCCTTCATACTTGGTCACATTAAAAGTACAACTAAAATTAAATATATGTGAAGAATATTAATATTTTTTATATTGGGATACCATAATAACAATATGTATTTCACCAAATCTACTTCTTGAACCATAAAAAAGCATTTTCCACATCTCATCATATTCACTTTCTTCTTTGGCAAGTAGAGGTATTGGAATTCCTTCTTCATGTATACAATATACAATTAGATTAGTTTCCTATATAAATGAATAAGTATCATGATCATAATTATTGGTACCATATTAATCAATGAATAAATAATAAATTCCTTTAATCTTGGAAGAAGTACCATCATCTATTATAGAATCTTTATTTTCATGAATAACATAATTCAAATTAGAACTTATCTCATTGTAGGGATCAATATGAAAATTTGAAAGAGGTTGAGTCTATATGGTCACCTTGGTTACATATATTATTTTAAATTACAATAAATACCAATTATATGAGAGATAGACACCTATCTTGGCTTTAAAGTCCCTTGATAGGTAGATTGCAAAGTGAGCTAGGAGGTCAACAACAACTATATCTTGAAGGATAGGAAAACTAAGACAATCATGCAAAAAAACTTCAAGTGTTTTATCAGAATATTGTATTGGAAGGTGTAACATTTAGTTTTATAAATTATTTTCTATGCGGTTCATACTTTAGGCCCATATTATTAGTTACCACTTTGGGCATGACTGAAGTAGAAGATCCACTATCAACTATGCGATTAAGGACTAGCTTGTCACCCACTATGAGGGTGAGATATAATGGTGGAGGTTTATCAAATATATTATATGGTTAAAAAATAATTTTAGGATAATTTTTAAGAGAAACATGTTCTTGACTTTGATTTTAAGGAGGTACACTAGTAGGGATAGTAGATAACTATTATTGTAGGAGCTATTTTTGACCAAGCATATGAAAAACATACCAAAGGTAAATGGATGTTTTAGTAATATTAAATGAATAAAAAATGTTTAAATAATACATACATACTTTCTCTTATATTATTTTAGGAAAGGAAGTTCTATAAACTTAAGGAGTTGGAGTGCATTGAACAGTCTTTCCAATGTTCTGATTTGGAAGATGTGCAGAGTTATTTGAGGTTATCACACCTACAACCATCCCTTATTACTTTGTGTGAGGATTTAATGATCTTGTGGGAAGATTAATATCATCACCTAAATCCTTTATATTGTCTCTAGTGTTTTTTACAATAGAGTTTCCTTGATTAAGCATAAAATTATCATCATCTAGGAAGTTGGTGAAGATCTCTCTTTGATAATGTCTATATTTAATTGTCTACATCATGACTTCATCTTCAACTGATAAGAGAGGAGTAAATACTACTTGATAAATAATATATTTATCTCTACCTTAATTAACATTCATAAATTTGTCTTGTTACCAATTTTATCCCTACACTAAATTGCTATACACAAGTATCATCATTCTTTCTTTGGTGGTGGAGTTAGGATTGTACACATTGGCAAGCCTATTAAAGTTCTGTTTCCATTGACCTCTTCCTCTTCCAAATTATTTATCATGTTGTTTTTGATAAGGGTAATTATTTTGATAGGTACTTTATTTCATATTCCCTCTCCCAATATTAGCTTCCAAGCATTGAATATATGCATCTTTGTCCATGTCATTATCTTCCTTCTTAGGATCAGCTCTAGACTTGGTGTTAGTATTGTTAATTTGGGCCAAAACTATAGTATTAGAAAACATATATGATAATGGAGGCATATAAACCTTCAAAGGAAATATTCCATCTTGGATAAGACCATTCTCATATTTTATAGAAAGATAATATGCTTCAGGATGAGTGGAACCCCCATGGATTGAAGCATGATATAAATTTCAATACCAATGGATCTCGAGTAGGTATGGAACACTAAAATAGGATGAGGAAATATATTCCAAGTATTTTGAAACCTCTCATTGAAATCATGCATTGTTTCTTTGGATCCTCTTTAGATCATGTTAATATGATGTATGAGAGAGGTATGGTCACTTTAGTTTCTAAATCTTGAGATCAAAAACACTCTAAACTCATCCCATGATGTGATTCATCCACCTTATAAAGTCCTATACCAATCAAGAGCCTTCCCTCTAAGGGACATGGAATGGAGTCTAATGGCAATATTCTCTTGAGTGATCTTATGGAAGATACAAAAGTTGGAGACATCCATAATGTGTTAACTATATATAAAATGAATTTTAAAATTAAATATGGGCACACCTTTTATGGTATTAAGAGGAATGGCATCATATACTTGAAGGTGAATTGTATTTTCAGCATTGAAGGTAGGAAAAGCATGAGGTCAAGCCATATCTTCTTCAAAATCTTTAAAAACGTTAATTTATTCAACCTCTTCCTATATAGAAAAAAATATTAGTTCTGTAAAGGGTATATTAGTCTAAGGATATTGAACTTCAAGGGGAACTTCAATTTGAATAGGTGGATTAATGGGGATGAGTACTCTACTATAGGATGACCTAGTGAAAACCATGAATTATGAGATTAAATTTACAATAGGACAATGTTATTCAACAAAATTTTACCTTAATGGAGTCACCAAATGCTAAGTATCACACCAATTTACAAATTATGTTATGAACATAAACATTTACCTTGACAAATTATCTTGAAGATAATGTATCCCATTGGGTGTACCAAAACTATTGTCACCAATTCTTAAACTATAGAAGAGGGTATTCATACCTCTTCTCGATTTATGAAACATGGAAAAAAAATTGGTATGTGGATGTACTTATAGTGAAAGTGAGCATATAGGTTTAAGGGCTGGCTCCCTGAATATGCCTTAAAGGGCTTATCACCTAAACTAGTTGATTATTTGTGGGAAAAAAGAAAAAAGTTGAATGAAATGAAGATAATCTAAAGGGGGTGATACACTAGAAGGTCATCCATAAGACTATCTTACTTATTTCACAAAGATATAATGCCTACAACACTACCTTAGGATCCCTAGGATGCATTAGCATTAGTTTTTCAATATGAAGGTGAGATACATGAAGACTATCAAAGGTAAGTGAAATCATAGATTAGTTTTAGATAATAAGGTCCATTATACAATTAAGATAGATTCATAGACTTAAATATACTTCATAAGACCTGATAGCTAAAATAACTTGCATCAAATAAGGAAAGATTGAGATAAAGTAAGGATATATTGATATCATTTAGATATTCATTATACATCTCTTCACACACTTTACCAAGATGAGATATGAACTCAAAGAATATTGTATTTATTATTCTAAGGAGAAGTACAATGTCAAAACTAATAGGGCTTCTATAAGAGGTGAAATCACTAAGAGGGGGGTGAATTAGTGAGCACAAATAATCCAACTTTAATTCTAATCTAATCAAATACTTAATTAGTTATCGTAAGCATTCATGAAGCATACATCATTCATATCAATGAGGAAGAGAGATAGTGCAAGATCACTCATATAACATAATACATCCATGGGAAATCCTCTTGGGAAACAAAACCCATTGGAACCTACACTTGGAATACTATCCTATAATAACAAGATCTAGTTTAGACTATCTACAAATTATCAAGGAACTACAATCCCTATTTAGTGAGATTACTATCCCACAAGGTGTTGTCACATCTATCTAGCTGAGATATAACAATAACCAAACCATTTAGTAAGTATTACCTTTCAAGGAGGATATAACCACCTTAGATGTTGAGCTTCCATTACAACACCTATGAAGACTTCCACCTCTGAACTGATGTCAACAACACCTAATTATGGACCCTTGTTTATCACTCTTCACCTTAACACATACTCAATCTACAAGAGCATTATTTTGACAATAGAATTTTGACGAATAGGTCACATAAATAATCTTCAAACTAATATTATATTCAAAACATCCTCAGGGAACTTTACCCTTTATTTTCTCCATAAAACACACACACAAGACACTCTCCAATCACTCCTTAGTCTCTCACTTACAAGTCTATAATCCATAATCTTTAGTTCCTCTATTTATAGAGTAATCTTGATAATCACTACCTTGGTCAGCCATTAAGAATACATTAGTCATTAAGTCATCTTTCACATGAATACATAGCACAATATAATCTTCATAGGTTATCCATAGCATCTATGGTTCACCCTTAAGGAACTACACATTTTAATAAGGCACTTGTAGCCCTTATACATCTCATGTGAACCCATTCAATCCTTTATCACTCCCTCAAGAAAAAAAATAACATAAGACCACTTTAAAATACATAAGTCCACTCATTGTATCCCCTTCTACATACTCAAAATATCATAATCAACTTATCTCACCTCTGCATATGCTAAAACAACTCAAACATTGACTTGGTACACACAGTCATGATGAATGAACACATAGTCAACTTCTTAAGCATTGTTGATACTCAAGATAGATTTATCACACCTCTAAAATCCACATAGAACATCTTCATGGAGTTTAAAACATGTTCCAATATATAATTCATTGTGAGATATCAAAACAACATCAATATAATCTCAAATATCCTTCCCAGCTCACTTTCAGAATAAACACAAACACACAATCAACTAATAGGCTTAATTTCTTTGATTGTGCTCCCTTTTTTATCTTCAAAAACTATATATCTAGATGTATCTTAGAGTACTTTTCCACTTTTTTTTTAATTCATGAGCAAATTCCTCTTCTATCAAAAGATATAGTCAAAATATAGAGCTCTAGTTTTCTTATGTTAAATTCTAAAATTTGAATAGTAATGGTCACAGTTAGCCTTCAAACACAATGCTCAAATATCATAAACTCTTAGCTCAATATCAATCTCACACCATCAATATTGTTTGAGATTTAATGCATATACTACTAATCCAAATGTTAAACATCCATCATGTTGACATCATCTCATGCAATCTAGGAACTTTGACTCAATGTGCTCCATTGATCTCTATAGATCAATTAGGTTTTCAATGATCAATTCTCACCATTTGATCAATTATATAAACATATACTCACTATTGAATCATTATCCTATACTTTTTCTTAGATGTTAAATATATATCAATTTGACCTTATCTTATGAAATCTTAGAATGTTAACTCGATACACTCCATCAATATCTATAGATCAATTAGGTCAATAATGATCAATTCTCACCGTTGATCAATATATAATGAAATCTCTCATCATTGGATCCTTATCTTGTACCTTTATTCAGACATTAAAAATCATGAACCTACACTGATCTTACTACTTCTTAACTTCTTATATCAATGTGCACTATTGATCTTTCTTGTGTTGTAACTCATTCAAAAATGACTATGGGAACCCTATCAATATGCACGGGTAGCCATTTTTGATCTTTAATAACTTTTTCTACATTTTGATGTAGGATCTCAAATTTAAACCAAATGGTATCCTCACATAGGATAATCCAACCATGTGACATGCTAATCTTAAAACACTTGCACTTGAAATATATAATAAAATTAAATTTCCTTGTCAAAATATTATGTTATAGAGCAAACCATGTCCAAATATACTTGAGATGCCAACTTTGAGCATCCATAAATTTGTCACACTTTAGTGCATGAAATCAAATTTAGTACAAATGATTTATGCTCAAAATTGAATAAACCCATATGATCAATTTATCTTGACACCTTCACCCTTGAAAGATATAACACCATAAAAATTATCACTTAATTCTTTCTACCATACTACAAAATTGGCTATGGGAAAACATAGTCAAACTATCTAGGAACCCAACTTTGAATATTCATATCTATTGACATGATATATCATATGATCTATAAATTAGTAAAAATAAACTAGGCTCAAAAATTAACAAACCCATATGATCATTTTGTCTTGAAACCTCCATGTGTTTAAATGCTAACCTTAGCAACATGCTTTCTCAACTCTTTCTAACCAATCTGTAAATTTGGCTAAGTATGGGAAAATAGTGAATTTTATCTTAGAAGCCAACATTGCACCCTTATAATTTTTACCATGATTTTTTTCATGAATTTATATCTAGTTTAAAATAATTAGGTACTATAGTTATCACAACCATATGACCCAATCCCCTTGAATCATTCCCATGTGGTAATGGTGACATCATGAAACTGCCTACTCAAATTTTCTACCATTGGACCCAAAGTGTCTAGATGAAAACTATGATCAACCAAATGAATTGTAATCATGCATAAAATTTCTAAAATCTTATATAACATCTTAGGTACGTCTTTCACATGCTCAAATTACCATACTCATCCCCTATCCTTTGATAAATCAAACTTTGAAGATCAACTAACCCACCTTCAAGCATACTTAGAATAAGCACATTGCATACTTTATCATTGTCACATAGGTTGTCAAGGAACTTAAAATAATCACTAGATAAAATCTATGACATCACTATGACAACTCTCTAATATATTTTCCATACATGGTGTGGTATTAGATTACAAAGGCCTAAAAAAGTACTTATAAAACTAGAGAAGGCAGAGAAAATAATGAAGTAAATAAGGTTAAAGGTCACAATGCCACATGTCAAGGCATGAGAACTATTTAAATTGTAGGGGAATGGAGTTTGAAATAGATCATGAACATCTCCTAGGACAAATGCCCATATAAACCATGACAAACTCTCCAAAATGGTGGAGAGACTCTTCAGCTAGCCTTTATGAAATTGCCTTCATCATGTATCATATTTCAAACATTTAAAATTTAATAAGAATAATTGACACATATTCTATGATAGTCATAAACATTTTCATAGTTGTTTTCTATATTCTAGACACTTGTATTTACCATATACAGTCATTCATTTATCTCTTAGACTTAATTTTTCACATCCAATAGTCACTATTTATCTTAGATCTTGACTAAGATTTCATGATGATGTATGTGTGTGAAGTGATCTATTCATTATTAAATACTTTGATCCTACATATATGCCTATGTGGCATTAGTTTACCATGTTCCTCATTCCATTTTAAAATATTCCTATCAATGTTTGGATATGTACCCTCATATTATCCATCTGAAATCCATTTGAATCTGCTTTGTTGATATCTTATGCAGTCTCTTTCATTTGAATTTCAATGTTGTCCATTTATCTATGACCAAAGCATCTAATATTATGAAATTTTGTAGTATTGAATTTTATTTGGGTTCCTTGACCTTTCACTTAATGTGCACCATTAGATCTTATCTACATGATTAAATGTGTGCCATTAATCCTAGTCTATAAGATCAAATGCATGTCATTGATTTACTTATCTAGTTAAAACATGACACTTTGCATAATGTAATTCAATATCATGATCCTATGACTCTTTGACCCTTGATCTCACCATTGGATCTCCACTACATGATCAAATGTGCACCATTGATCTTGGGTCCTAGTCTTTAATTGCAGGTCATTGATCTACCTTGTATGCTAGAACATGCACCATTGATCTACCTCAAGGAAATTTTGACTCATTTAATACCCACATTCTATTGATATGAACTCTAATCACATGATATCTCATGACTTATTGACCGTATATTAAGCTGGATCTCATTACAGATTTTTTGAATCCAAATAGCTACTAGTTGCAGCTTAATGTTGATGTTCCTACTCATGCCCCACACTATTAGTTGATATTTAAAGGATTGTATCTTGATACGGAGAACTCATCAAGAAACCAAATTTTCATGGGATGATTATGAGACCAAAAATATTATATTCATGTATGTTTTTTTTCTAGTAAGGTTTTCTAAGCATAGTTGTAAAATATAGAACCAAACTACCCTATTTATTTTTATGTGATATAGCATGATTGTCTTACCCCCTAGATGACTCCATAAGACTAAAATAGATCATGACCAAGGTTATAATCACATTAAATGACATCAAATAGACCACAACACACCCTATTATAATATGTTCTACCCCCATATCAAGTCTTGACTATAGGGGGTTAACCTATTTTGACTTGTGGTCAAAATGGTCAACAGAACCCTCATGGGGAATAAAACACCCTATCAAGTCTATAAAAAAGTGTACTAAAGTCCTATAATGGATTCACAAACAAGAGACTTTATTTAATCACCCAATTCACAAGGATCACCAACCCCTAAGCACAATCAAGAACCCACTTATCCTAGATGTTGAGTACCCACATAATACCTTCTAATATCAACACATCTAGAGCTCTAATTACCTTTCAATCTCATGGAGAAATATTTAATAGTGATTCTCTTCAAAACTTAACACTCTCTCAAACGTTCACATACAAGTAAGACATCTAAAACACCCTTTTGGATCACTTTACACTTCTTCACAAATATTCAATCTTTAACCCCACATGAAAATTATTATAACATAAAAAATATGACCTATAGGTCACACACATATCCTTCACACTACTTTTCTCTTTAATCTATCCACTAAACATGCAAAATATTATTTATGCTTCACATATCAACTCTAGAAACCTTCATCTTTGTTTATGCTATCTATAAATCCTTTAAGTTCATCATCTTCTTGGTCAGCCATATGACTTGCCTTAACCCTTAAGTATTATATAAAACTTATAATAATATCAATATCATCTACATAGGTCATCCATATCTTTGATTTATCATCCCTAAGAAACAACATCTTTTAATTTGGCCTAAGAAGCCCTTATAGGTCCATAGATAGCTATTCATCCTTTTAGCACTTCACCGAGCAAAAATAGGAACACAAAACCACTTCAAAGCACATAATTCCTTGCACTATGACCCCTGAGACACCCTCAAGTGATTACATTCATCATTACATACATCTGCATATGAAAAACCTATCAACCATTTGCCTTGTACATGAAAACATCATGAACTAACCAAAAGTTAAGTTATAAGAAATTGCTCATACTAAATATGGATTTATCAAACCTCAAGAATACATAAATATTATCCTATAGGAGTCTAAAACACTTTCCAATAGATAATTCACCTTGAAACATCCAAACACCATCAAGAAAATCTCATACATCCTTCTCAGGTCATTTTAAAAAAAGGTCAAACCCTCAGTCAACTTTGGAAAAAAATAGATGTATGTGTATGACCATTAAAACCTCTAAATAATTTTTATTGGATTTCCCTTGAAGTTCTCTACCACTTTTACTTTTATACCACCATCAAATTCATCCAACATCAAAAGTTATGACCAAAACAATGCATACTAGTTTTCCTTTATAAATTCAAATATTTGAATTCCAATGGTCACTTTTTAATTCAAATTTGACTATGGATGGAAACTAGTGAAATTTTCCTGGGACACCAACTTTTCACTACCATAAATTTTGATATACATCATGTAAAGACCTAAAATTTGAAACACATGATCTAGGTACAAATTGTTAAAAGTAAAATCACTAAGAAGGGGGGGGTTTGAATAAATGATGATAGATATTCAATACATTTCCAAAACCTTTAAACCCTTAACCATTCAACACATACAATCATGAATTATACACATCATTCATAACAATGAACATGGAAGATAAAACAAGATCAAACACAAAACACATGATACATTTGTAAAACCCTCTTGGGGGATAAAACCTACTAAACCTTGCAAGATGGAATATAATCTTATAATAACAAGATCTAATATATATAACAACACCAATTTATCAAGGAACACCCATCCCTTATTTTAGTGAGACATCAATACCATAAGGAGCTGTTACCCCTATCTCGCTGAGCACCCATAAAAACTAGACCTTTATCAAGCTTTATCTTATAAGGAGGAACCAACCCCTTAGGAAACTAAGCACCCAATAAGATACCTTGAATAGATCATCTTAAACACCAGTTGATTCTCTTCAACTGATGATGACCACCTTTTTCTACACTCTTCACCTCCAATCTCTCTCAAACTACCTCTAGGACTAACTTGCTCAAACTACCTCTTCTAGGCTCATTAGGTCTAATAACCTATGTGTCCTCCTAAATCAAATTGATTAGACAAGTATTATTTATCCTATTCACTCTATGTTTTTCCTCAATGACTTGTAACTTCTCTTTCAAAGGTTCTCTCCTTCGCTTGAATCCACACTTCCAAACCCATCTCAAATAGGCTAATAATGCCTTTATTTATACCACTCTCTTAGTATAACCCATTTTGGTCAGCCAAGATGCTTACCATACTTATTATACCCTTGAAATAGATCCTCATACACATTTCATGTAAGAACTACACACTCCTTATGTCATCCAATACCTCATTATCTCCAAACCACCATTAGGTCATGGTGAGACCTAAAATAAATAGGCCTTCATACTCATAAATTATAACTTCAACTCCTTTGGCTACTTTTATCTTCTACCAAATATTGAAACACATCACACCTATCTCCAATAGACCCTTGCTCACTCCCTCATTCGTATCTCAATACTTTAACTACCATTTATGTCTCCTTGCTCTTCAGGTCTTCATACATAGAAAACACATTCTAAAAATTCTAAAGTAAATAGTCAAGTATTTCAAATATTAATATGATTAAATCACATGAGTGAACCCTTCAGTATCTCTGCAACACCTCCATGTTCTTTATACACTTCAACACAAGATCTAAGCACTAAAAATAACTCTCTCAAAATAACCACTCATACTAGTCACACACAGTCAAAATAAAGTTCTTCTATTTTGACTCTCCATATTTTATTAGGGGAATATCATGATAATAAATGAATTATTATAAGCCTTTGATACTTATAAAACATCTCCATACTCATTCTATTCTTCAAACTTGCTCAAAACTCTTCCAACTCACTTTTGCAAAGTGGTCAGACAAATTGTTTGTAGCCTCTAACAAACACAATCAACTTTTAGACATTTTTTCATATTAAATATGGATTGTGAAAACCTTAAAACTCATCATATATGGTTTTAATGGAGTATATAATAATATCCAACACATATTTCATCTTGAAATATCAAAATTCTATCAAGAACAACTCAAATATCCTTCTTTGGTCACTTACAAAACATGGTCTAACACATAGTCAACTTTGGAGCTTAATATCTACAACTGTATGAACAATCAATTATTATGGATTAAACTTGAATTCATTTGCAAATTTTCCTTTTTTATCACCTTTAAATTCATCTTAGATCAAAATATATAAGTAAAAAAATCAACACCAACTTTTACTTTATTAATTTCAAATACCAATGGTCACTGTTAAAAGAAAATATTGCAGACATGTGTCTTCATATTTTAATCCCTCAAATATATATCAATTATTATCTATTTATCTCCTAACCATCCTATTGAATTTAAATTGAATCATTGATAATTGATCTTATATCCTCGCTTCCAAGATCAAGCTACTCGATAGCCTTGTGTGCCCTCTGCACACCCTATAGCTAGTCTTCAATGAACTTCCAGCACTTGGCAACCCCATGTGCATTCTAAGCATCCTTTGAAACATTAAATTAATATACACAATTATATCATTAATTGATAATATCATGTGATTCATTATATCCTTATCTATTTAGATTAGATGTTTACTATTAGATCTATTGAACACTCATCGTTAGATCTGTCTTGACTATTTGACCCTATACTTCAACATAGTTAAACATGATGGTATTTGGTCCATCACAGTCTACTAGAAAAACTTTTAAGGTTTATATCTTGAAATAAAAAAAACTTCAAGGCTCCATATCTTTAGACTACCTTCCTATCACTATAGACAACATATCCATGAAAATATTTGACAAATGTTAGATTTTTGAGTACCTAAACAAAATACACAAACTTGATAGATCACTCATATCTGTATGATGTGAAGTGATGGTCTAACTTCTCTTAAGCTATAATATTCATGTTTCTCTTTCTCAATGATCAAATGACACACCATAACTTCACTAAGACATCTATGTATGCCTCATAACTTCTCCTTTGTCCTTTCAAATCTACACCTATCATATCTCTCCAAGCTATCAATCAAAACTTATTTTTAATTCTTTCACTAGTACCACATGCAATCTTTGACATTAATGACAATTTAATAAATTAATGACCATGCTTATCAAACTCCCCCTTTTTCATTAAACAATTTTGATGGAAAAAAACCCTCAAAATAACTTCTTACTCATTTGAACTTATTCATTATGATGTTTCTCACCCTTTGACATTAAAGACAAAGGTTAATCTTCCTCAATATTCCAACTCGATCATTAACCTAAAAAACTACTCATAGAGCTTAAAAATATCGCCTAACATCAGGCTACATATCATGTCATATATTCTTTGAGATACACTAATTTGAACTTGGGATTTTATTATCCTTAGACTTATCTACCTACATAACTCACAAGTTCTCTTTGATCATGCATGAAGATTAAATACCTTGTCAAAACACATGACTTGGTTTGATCATGTCATCATATCAATCTTATTGAATTCACAACTATAGAAAACATATTCACACTACTATCATGACTAAAGCATCTTCACATATGATCCCCCTCACATCATGCACATCTTCTTCAAGCCACTCAAGCTAACTGAGTTAGCTCCTGCTTACCCAAACACATATTCAAAATATATTCTTGTCCTATAACATCAAAAAAATCTTAACTGACATCCACCATGCTTCCTCTTTGTGGTAAAGTGTCTCTTTGAATCCTAAATAGAGACACCCTAACCCATAATGTCCTAGAACAATGTGAAACTAGGAGTTGGCCACAACTCCTAAAATTCCTTCTCCTCATTAGTCATTTGAAAATTATAATTCTTCTTCTTTTTATTAGACTTAACATAAGAAACTTGCTCATCCACTACAATATTCTCCTTTTATTCTAAGACATAATTTACAACATATGGAGAAAACACAGATTCATGACACACCTTTTCATCTAAAGAAAGAACCTCATCACTAGGCATTGAAAAATGATGGTTTTTTCATGAAAATTGCTTAATAATAGTAGGATATTCTCTTGGATCCATACATACCTTACAACTATCCTCAATTAAAACTTTGGTCTTTTCCTTGATCTTGATTTGAACTGAATTTTGATTTTCCTTTTCTATCTAAATAGATGACACATTCTCTTGGCATTCTTGAACTTCTTAATATTTGATTCCTCTTTTACATTATCAAGAAATTCACCTTGATATTTTAGATCAACTAATTTAGTTCTCTTTGTCTTTACTTCCTTAGGATTCCATACCAAAAATAAACCTTTATTGAGCACATTAGGATGTCCATGCACATTTTTATGACTTTAAATCTTTCTCAGACAATATATTTCAATATGACCAACTTGATGAAAAATGAAACAAATAAAATCTTGTTTCTTAGGTTCATTATGCTCAATCTTAACCGTCTTAGGTCTTCATACTTGGGTTAGTATTTCCCCATGCATTCTAGGGTAAAATATAGAAATATGTCCCATGTCATGATAATTATAGAAAACTACATTATACATACCTCTAGCTGACCAACTACTCTTCCTTCTATAGTTTATTTCCTTATGACCAAAATATTACATGTAAAGCAGTGACCATGAAATGAACTTTCATAACTTATAGCATTTGGTTGCCTAATATGTCTTCTAAAGTTATACTTAGTGCTTGCATCCTTATTATCTTGAGCTGATCTCTATTTATATTTCTTAGCCTTTTTTACCCTGAAAACAAATTTCTCATGCTCATCCTTCAATGAATCTATCTTGGTTTTCAATTGAATTCTCTCATCCTCTTTATCTCTCATTCTTGAACTTGTATCCTCTAACTAAAATATGATAACTTGGATAGTCTCCTTATCCCTCTTAGCTTATTTATCTATGTCATCCTTAAATTGACATGATTGATATGAAATAATCTTTATAGAATAAATATTTAACTTCAACTCATCGTGCTCATCTTGATTTGAACTCAACTTGGAATTTGTCTCTTCTAATTGAGTTTTTATATGTCTACATTCTTCCTCTTCTAAAATCATATTAGTCTTTATAACCCTTAATTTATCCTCAAGAATGTTGATCTTATCTTTATCATCTTTTGCTCTTGATATTTCTTTCAATTATTCTATCTCTTTATTGAGCTTGATGCACTCATCCTTAATAGCCTTAAATCTTGAGACCATGACATTATTCTAAGCTTCTTCTTGACCATACTCCTTTATCTTACCTATGTACTTATAAAAAAGTGAATTGTACTAATTGCAATTTTCTTCACTTGATTTTAGACATGCATAAGTAACATATACTTGAGCCTTTAACTCTTGATTATGTTTCTTCAATTTCTTAGCCATATTTTACCTTGGATCACCTAAGGTCATGATCTAATACTAATTGTTAGAGGTACAATCACTAAGATGGGGGTGAATATATAATTATATAAATTCAATCCATTTACAAACTCTTTAAACCCTTAACCATTAAAAAAATAAAATCATGAATAATACACATCATTCATAACAATGAACATGGAAGATAAAATAAGATCAAGCATAGAGCATGCGATATATGTAGGAAACCCTCTTGGGGGATAAAACTAACTAAAACCTGCAATATGGACTACTTTCCTATAATAATTAGACTATCATAAAATGATAAAGTAACATCCATAACTTAGTTTATTGAAACACCAATCCCACAAGGAGCTACTACCCCTATCTAGCTAAGTACCCATAACAACTAGACCTTTAGCAAACTTTATCTTATAAGGAGGAACTAACACCCTAGATAACTAAGAAACCAATTTGTTAACTTAAATAGACCATCTTAAACACCTATTAATTCTCTTAAATTTATGATGACCACCTTTTTTTGCACTCTTCACCTCCAATCTCTCTCAAGCTTCCTCTAGGACCAACTCACTCAAACTACCTCGTCTACGATCATTAGATCCAATGACCTATGTGTCCTCATACATAAAATTCATTATATAATCATGAATGATACTATTAACTCTCTATTTTTATTAAATTACATGTACCTTATCCTTCAAAGTTTCTCTACTTGTCTTGAATTCACACTTCCACACCCAACATAAATAGGCCAACAATGCCTTGTATTTATATAACTCATTTCGTATAACCCATATTTGTTGGATAAGATTTTTACCATAATTATTATAACTTTGAAATAGGTCCTCATACATGTTACATGTAAGAACAACAAACTCCTTAGGTTTGGTCAATACTTAATTAATGTTAAACCACCATTAGCTCTTGGTGAGACCTAAATCAATTAGGCCTTCATACTCCTACATTATAACTTCAACTCCGTGGGCCACTTTAAAATTATACAAAATATTATAACACATTAAAAATATCTAAAATATACCTTTGATTACTCCCTCATAGGTCCATTCCACTAATAACACTAACTCAAAATACCAATTAGTTCTTCTTGCTCTTTAGGTTTTCATAAATAGAAAACACAGTCTCAAACTTCTGAAGTAAACAATCAAGTATTTCACATATCCATATGATTAGATCACATGGGTTAACACTTAAAGACCTTTAAAAAACCTCCATGTTATTTATACCCTTCAACACAAGATATAAGAACTAAAACTAACTCTCTTAAAATGACCACTTAGGATGGTCACACATAGTCAAAATACAATTATACTATTTTGACTCTCCATATATGATATATATGCCCTTGACACACCCTACAACTAGTACTAAATGAACTTCCACCAGTTTTCAACCCCATTTTCCTTCTGAGAATACTTTGAGATATTGAATTAATACACACCATTGGATCACTATTTCAAAATATCATGTGCTTTATTAGATCCTTATCTAGTTAGATGTGTCTTGACTATTTAACTCCAAACTTCAACATAGTTAAACTTGATGGTCATTGGTCCATCACAGTCTGATAGAGAAAATTTGAAGGTTTATATATTTAAATATAAAACACTTCAAGACTCAAAATATTTATATTACATTCTTGGAACTATAGACAACATCTCCATGAAAATATTTGACCAATGTTGACTTTTTGAGTACCTGCATAAAATGCACAGACTTGCTAAATCACTTATATCTGCATGGCATGTAGTGATGATATAACTTATTTTAAGCTATAATATGCATGTTTCTCTTTACAAATTATCAAATGAAACACCTTAACTTCACTAAGACATTTATGGATGCCTTATAACTTCTCTTTTGTCCTTATAGACTTACACATGTGCCATATCTCTCCAAGATATCATACATAACTTATTTGTCATTCATGCACTAGTACCACATTATCTATTTTAAATAAATGAAAAAATAATAGATCAATGACCATGATCAAAACAAATATAAACAAACCCATGTGACCACTTTCTTTTGAAACATTCACATGTGTGATGTTTGATGTCATCAATCTACTTACTCAAGAAGATTTATCAATATGACTAGGAGAACCTAGACCTTCAAAAGACTATTCAAATTATTTATTTTAAACTAAAAAAGGACAATAAATTTTTTTGACCCATCATAGGTTTGCACATCACCAATATCCATCACCTTGCCTAACCAAGCAAGCCCAACATAGTACATGTATGATCAATAAGGCATACTTTATCATTGAGAACCATGCATACATCTTAACTAATAAACACTCTTGTCCACCTTAGGTAAATAATTGAAAACACCTCAAAAACTCCCCCTTTGTAATTTATGTCAACACATGTAAATGTTTTCAAAGCCAATAACAAAGCTTATGAATATACTCTTTTCTTTCTTCAAACACTTTCTCCCCCTTTAACACAATGACAAAGTGGGATTACCTACTGATCTTGAGGACCTATAAATGTTTTAAAATATAACAACATGAAGGGATATCCTATGAGAGATTATAAAAACTCCACTATCATTTTTAATATCATTCCTTACCATGACTACCTCAAGCCTTGCTTATTGACAACACTCTTCTTTGACCATGCACTATTATATGAGCAAGATATGAATAATATGAAGTAGGTAGGAGTGATAAAAACTTCATAATATTGAGAGGGATTCACCCTAAGTATATTTGGATTATGCACACCTTTATCACATTCAAACCATCTCCAACCATGATGAAACTTCTGAGTTACCTTCAAATTTTATCACATAAGTCAACTCCATGATCACCAATAGATGTTAAAACCATACTTCAAACATGAAATATTCTCAAAATAAACTAAAAAAATAATATGATAACAATAATACCTTTTTATTTTAGATAAAATGACAAAAAAGTTCATTTGACTCACCTAGCCTTGTCTAGAGGCCTAGTATCCCTTCGTGAGCCTTGTAGAGCCCATGACATTTTTTGTATCCATCCTCATAGTTTTAAATTTCATATCTATATTCAAATAATTTTCCCCCCTTATTCATGTCAATAATAATCATCCAACTCTTCCTTTACACCATAGGTCCTTCACAAATTGACTTGCCAATTACCCCTCCATTTGCACAAAAGATCAACCATAGGTTAAACTATACACTTAAAGATGACTGTAGATAACTTTTTGAACACCATTTTTCCCATTTAAATATATTACGTATCCTAAGACCTCAAATAATTTGTAAAGGTCACTAACTCACATGGTACAAAACTTAGGGCATAAAAAAGGAACAAGGTCAACTTTCCACCTTTTGGTCAACACCATATCCTAAAAATTATCTCACACTTGAAGGTAAACAAAATATATTTTTGGACCTAATTTTTAGGTATAAATCCCATGGGATCCCATAGAACCATGAAATGGTTTTTGACCTGCTAGCCCTTAGGTAAGGATTGTCATACCTGAGAGCTTTCAGAGTTCTTCAAATTACCCTCAAAATACTTTCAAACCCAAAAACCACTTGGAACATACTTTTATGAGGTCAACACACCTTTATACACCAAAAAACCAATTTGGATACTCACCAGACTTCATTTAACACCTAGAACTAGTCAAACTATCTATACAAACCTTATGTATACAATAATAACTATGACAAAACACCTTAAATTTATCATGTAGTCCTTTTGAAATATATTCAACACATTTTACACATAGACACATCAAATTTAACTAGCATCTACCCTTGGTTAGCTTCATATACCTCAAATGTTGAGCTCTCACTAGGCAGTGATCACTAAGCAAAATGGTCAAACTAGACAAATGATAATTAAAGCTACTTGTGACCAATCCAATGCATGAAAAATTATGTAATAAACTTGATCAATTTCTATCCCCGCTCCATAAAAACCTTAACTTCATACTTAATTATTATGCCTTCTAAAGTAAACATCAAAAAATGACTAAAACATGCTTTTAGGACCAATGTCCCTGGATACAACTCTTTGAAGATTTTCATTACAATATTATAGAGCAAGTTAATTAACATGTTGATCCCCATTTTCCAATATCCATATAAGATAAATACAACTATTGGTAACATAATATCATCTATTATATACCAAAATGACATTGGCATTAAAGATCAATCAACAACTCTGCATACTTTTATACTTTGTTCATCACCTAGAACACACACATTCTTCTACATATAAAAGATTTATATTAATAAGTATAGGTAGAGACACCCACATATCATAGAGAGAATAAAGGTCCCAAAACTTATGTGACTCCCACATCTCCACGCTCTTACTTGACTTGTAGTCCTACCTCATTATCAAATTATCTTTGACTAGGTTCTTAACTTCATACCTTTTTTTTGACTCATAATGTTGCTTGATATTATTATCCCCTTGGGTAGATAAGGCTTGATATTTGAAACTTAAAATTTTACCTAGTTATTTCATGATAAGAAAATCCATTTTTAACCTTTTTTTCATTCACCTCCTTGAGTCTCTATTCATTATGGATTATTTTCTTCATGTTAGCATTGATATTCTTTGAAGTGGATTTTTGACCATTCCTATAGAACCTTGATATGTGACCTCTTTCTTGACACTTGAAATAAATGAATTTTATATGATTGTACATACCTTATGTGTGAGTTACATGATGACTCCTTGAATTTTCAATAACCCATTCATGTACCTGATCATTTGGTCTCCTGATGAAAGCATTGCCAAATCTTGAAATATGATCGATCCCATCACACCTATAACACAAGATGTCATGATTTCCTTTTGTATGTGTTGACTATTTTGAGTGATTATAATATTAATTATTTTCATTTTCTTTCTCATATTCCATGAAAATTTCTTATTAGGATCTTTTCTTTTGCGATTAATGAAACTGATGATAAAAATAATAGTATCCATTGAAGGAGTTATCATACCTTAATGCAATGGGTTTCTTGATTTGATTTGTACTTTTTTATCTTTTGAAGTTATCATTCTTATCAATATTATTATTCTTCTTGTCTTCACTAGTATTCTCCTTATCATGATTAGTTTCTTGATCTATCATCACCAACCTCTTATCTTTTTGAGCATCTTCATGGAATCTTAAGCGTAACTTGTCATTTGAGACCTTTTTATTTTTCAATAGGTCATTAAGATCAACTATAATTTTCTCAAATTTATAATATGTTTCAAGCTTTATCATGGCTTGATCTAGTTTCTCTTGTAAACATTCCATCTCTAATTTATAGTTTACATATTCTTCATCCTTACTCTTTACCTATTCAACAAGGGCAAAAAATTGAGTTTCAAGATGTTGAGTGATATCATCATGATATTTCACTTTATTTCTCAACATTTCTTCAAACAACTTAATTTTCTCCTGATAAGTCTTGATCAAGGATGCTTATTTTCCATTTTTTCCTTGTAGAAGCTTCAATTATTCCAAGGTATTCAAACATTTGTCTTTAATAGTGACTTTCTCCTTTTCTTCTTCTGATCTATCTTCACCAAAGAGATATCTAGCTATAAAACATTCACCTTAATTATGCCTAAGAGCCATAAATAATGTATCTTTATCCTCATCATGAGATGAATACTCAATTTATAGTGTTTTTCCTTCTACTTCAATAGATGAGTTACTATCTTCTTCATGGTAAAGGCTCTTGCTACCTTTTTATCACTCTTTCTTGCCATTTATATTATTTAATAAATTTTTTTACTTGATAAGACCCCCATATTTCTTATCTTTATCCTCATGAGATTCATTATGAGCTTCCTTGTGTTTAGACTTGCCTTTATCTAGGCAATTAGCTGTAAAATGACCAACTTTGCCACATGAGAAACATTTGAAAGGAATCTTCCCTTCATATTTATCTAATCCCACATTCAATTTTCTTGAAATCATGGCTTCAATTTGATCTTTATTAAGATCAAAGTCTTCAAGACTTAACTTTATCTTATTTACTTTTGTCTCTTTCATTACCTTGAAGGTTGCTTCCTTCTTTAGTGGTTTATCCTCATTGATTTTCATCTCATAGGAAGTAAGGATGCCATGCAATTCATCTATCTTCATCTTGGTGAGATCATAACCCTCTTCTATAGTAGAAATCTTTGAATAAAAATTGAGAGTGAGAGACCTTAATACCTTTTATACAATATTAGCTTCTTTAATCTCCTCTCTAAGACCTTTTATCATGTTTAACACCTTATTAAACCTTAGAATATGGGATGACACATTATCTTCTTCATTCATTTTGAGGCCCTCAAATTGATTTTAGTAGGTCTATAATTTGGCCAACTTAACCTTTGAATCTCCTTCATAGATGATATTTAGATTATATTATAGTTCTTTGGTATATTTTTAATGGATTAACTTGATGAATTCAGCCTTTAATAGACCAAAAATTATAGCATTCATATCTTTAGAATTTTTTTCTCTCAACTTCTTGTTAGTTATACTAGTTAAAGGAGTAGGGATGTAAAATAACCATCCATAATATATTGTCAAATGTCAAAACCTAGATACATGATGTATGTACTCATCCTTACACTCCAAAAATCATATTTGGATCCATTTAATAGTGGTGATTTCTTAGTAGAGAAACCTCCTTGTATTTGATGACTACCCATTGTACCCTTAATCACCTTCAAGTGGTTAAACATAAAAATAAGGTATGGATCTGATATATATTTTTAGATGTATAAAAAATAAGAGGGGGGAGAATTATCAATTCAATAAATTTATTATAATTCCAAAACTTCAAACTCTCAATAAATCAATATAAGCAATCATGAAGCATATAAACTAGTTATTATAATGAATATGGAAACTATGCAAGATCAAGGCACATAACACATGAATTATGTGGGAAACTATAATGGGGGATAAAACCCACTCTAAATTATATAAAAAAGTTAAATACAATCATATAATGGATTCATAAAAAATTTACTTTAGTGAATCACCCACTTCATAAGGAGCACCAACACGTAAGCATGAACAAGCACCCACTTATCCTAGATGTTGAGCACCCACACAATACATTATAATATCAACACATACAAATATATGATTTAATTTCAATATCATGGATAAATAGTGAATAATAATTATATCCAACCCTTAACACTCTTTCAAACCTTCACATACAAGCAATGCATCCAAAACACCCTTTTGGATCACTTTACACTTCTTCGCTCATATTCAATCTTAAAACCCATAAGAAAACTATTATAAAATCATAAATATGACCTATAACTTATATAATTATCCCTCATACTAATCTAATCTTCAATCCATCCACCAAGCATACTCACCCTTCTCTATGCTTTGCATATCAAATCTAGAAACCTTCATATTTGTTTATGCTCTTTATAGAGCCTTCATGATCATCATCTTCTTGGTCAGCCATAAGAATTTAATTAACACTTAAATATTCTATAAAAAATTATAATAGGATAAAATAAATATACATAAGTCATACATAGCTTTGATAGATCACCCTTAAGCAACAACATCTTTCAATTTGGCCCAAGAAGCCCTTATAGGTCCATGGAGACCTATTCATCTTTTTTGGACTTCACCAAGAAAAATTAGGAACAAAAGACCACTTAAAATCACATAGGTACTTACCATATGATACCTAATACACCTTCAAGTTATTAAATTAATCACTATAAAACTCTTCATATGCAAAACCGATCAACCATTTGCCTTGTACATGAAAACATCATGAACAAACCAAAAGTCAACTTGTAAGCTATTTTTCATATTGAACATGGATTGTTCAAACCTTAAAAACAATAGAAATGATCCTTATTGGTTTTACAACAATTTCAAATAGATAATTAACCTTGAAACATCCAAACACCATCAATAAATGATTAAACATCCTTCTCAGGTCATTTGTAGAAGAAGGTCAAACCCTTAGTCAACTTTGGACCACAATAAACGTAGGTGTATGACTATTCAAACCTCCAAATAATTTTTATTATATTTACCTTGAATTTATATAACAATTTTATTTTATACCACCATCAAATTCATCCAACATCAAAATTTATAACCAAAACAATGTAGATTGGTTTTCCTTTGTAAATTCAAATATTTGAATTCTAATGGTCTCTTTTTAATGTAAATTTGACTATGGAGATTAATGAAATTTCCCTGGGGTACCAAATTTTAACTACCATAACTTTTTTTATACATCATGTAAAGACCTAAAATTTGAAGCACATGATCTAGATACAAATATGAAAAAACCTATGTAACCACTTTATTATGACACCCTCACATGTACAAATTTTGATGTCATTAATTTTATTACTTAGGAAGATATATCAAGATGACTAGGAGAACCTAAACCTTAAAAACACTATTTTAATGAATTACTTTCACTTCCAAAAGTAAACCAATCACTCTTTACCCATTATATTAATCATCACGCATGGTCAATACATCACCAACATCCATCACCTTACCTAACTAAGAAAACACAATAGAGTCCATGTATGATCACTACGGGATACTATAATTGAGAACTATGCATACATATTAACTCATGGACACTCTTAGACACATTAGGGACATCAATGACAATACATAAACATATTCATGGTGTGGTTAGGAATGTATACACTTTAATTTAGGTTATATAACTATTGTGGTATGTGTTGATAGGGATTACCATGATGATTAGGAATGTAGTTTATATTTATAATAAACTATTTTCTCTAAGAAGTAGTGATTTTTGGGGAATGGAATGGAACATTCTGAGAATAAATAGAGACTTTATGTAAACAAGCAGGGTTTTATATAATGTGAACTAGAATTTGTTGAGAATGATTCAAAACTTTTTGAGGTGGAATAATTTTATCTATATTAGCTACAATTATATGAACAATAATATGTGTATTTGTAGCCTTGTAATAGTTGGAAGAATCCTATTATGAAGGAGTTCTCATCACATATTGGGGTGATGTATTTACAACTTATTGTTGTGGATTAACAAGAACTTATTGGGTATTTTAAGGATTTAATGGGGATTTTAGTAGAGGAACTTGGTGTAGATTAGGAAAAACTTATTTCCTATTTTCAATAGTGTGCTCATATGAATTCACTAGAGGATTTAAATCAATATTAGTCAATGGATCAATTTTTAATGTGTTATTATTCAAATGATCCACTAATGTTGTAAGATTATTCAATGTTTCATGTTGTGGTCACACAAATTGTGATATGTTTTTGTCCATAGGAATGGTATTTTAAAATATATAAAATCTATGTATTTTTATAAGGTATACAATACTTGAATATTTTTTTGAACTTGGGAAATAATGGCTTAGTTTGGTGAGGATGGATTAAAAAAATTGACCTTTCCCTTTTCTCTATGAAGGAAGAGAAAGATTTGGACCACCTTGTATAAGAATTTTTATTTGATTATAAGATGAATTGAGAGGAACATCTTCAATATTCACAAATATATGAAATTTATTAATGAGATATTTGGGTGGTAATCTATCTCCAAACTTCAAAAATCTAGCAAGAGATTCATCTTTATTGTCAAACATATTTCCATCAAATGGGATCCCACTATCAATTGTTCCAAATAGAACATTTTTATACTCAATTTTATGTATCTTCCCTTTAAGTTTATCATAATTTGGATTATAATTCCATTCATCTCCATCATACATGGGGTTATAATAAGCCCTACTATGTGTTAATATTGGAATGTTTAAATCAATGGATTTTTTCCTTGGTATAATATTAAATGTTTAATAATTGGTTTTGATTTATAATGTGTTTGAATAAAAAATTCATTATTTTTAATAGGATTGATTTCAAAATATAATTATTTGATATGATTTTTGAAAAATGATAATTTCAATGTAAAATATTTTCATTTAAGTATGCAAGTGTAATGTGTCCAAGGTATGCAAATAAAATTTGTTTTCAAGTCTTGAGATGTCAATCACTTTTAAGTGTTTACTTACAAAAATAATGAAAGTGTTAAAATATTTAATATTAAAAGGTATTTTTTAACATATATTTTAATATTAATTTACTTTATTTTTGAATGTTTGCAATGTTTGACTTGAATTAATTGTAGAATTGCCTTGCTTGGATGCTTATTTTTTCGTAAATTATATTTAATTTCAATTAGGATTTTATTTCAATTTTAATTTTATTTGGGTTTCAATTATAATTTCAAATTTGGTTTCTAAAATTATGAAATTTGATTTGGAATTTACAAATTAGAATCTATAATCAACATTATTTTGAAAATATTTTGGAATGGTTTTGGTTTGATTAAAAATGGGAAATTTAATGGTACAAAATTCATGAAATATCATTTAAATTCAACATTATAACACTTAGTAATGGATTTATTTGACCTAAAAATTGTACAGAGTAACACCACTTTACATAGATAAATATGGGCTTAGTTTAGACATGGTACAACTTTGAAGATTTTGTCTCATGTGTAAGGCTTAAAAAATGATTATTATGATAAAAAATATAACAAATAACCACATATATTATCCCTATAATTTAATATATAATTGGTTTGCATCAAAGTCACTGACCTATCAATCAACTTAACATAAGAGGAAATATTTAATGATTAATTAAATAAATTTAAGTTTAGGTGAAAGACCCACCCTCTCTCATGGTTAATTTGTGATATGTAATATTTTTGAGATTTTCCATTGGTATCTCTACATCAGTGAAGGTTTTGAGACCAATAAGTCCTGTACAAATTTTTTATAATGGCTTATCTAGTGGTCCCAATATACCTTTCTATACATGGGCTCAAAGTTCATTAATGAAGAAATCTAAAATTGGGATATTTATGTGAGTGTCTAGTCCTTTCACAAACATGTCACTGATCACTTATTAGTGGTTATGCTCCCATATTATTGGATTCATTTTAGGAACCAAAAATAACTTTTGGTATTGGAGTGTGTTAGGATCCTCACATCATAGTGTTTATAGAATATAATTTATTAGTCATTTATTACAATATTATCCTCAATTTTTATATCCCATTAGATAAATAGGTTTGGGTATAAATTATCAATAACCCAACCCTAAAAACATGTAATAAGGTGATGAAATCCCAATTTTTTTACCTAAAAGAAAAAGGGAAATGTATCATAATTTATGATATGTGGGAATCCCACAAGGGGAAAGTGAAGAGCATAAGTTGGCACATATTTAAAGATGAAAAAAAGTGGTTACCTTTATGTTTTTGGGTCACTCAAATAAGGGGAGAGCATGTATGTGTTGGAAACCACACAAAGGCACACAAACAATAAGCAAAGAACTGAAGTAAATGAACATAAATTAAAGAACATTTCAATGCACCAAATCAAAGCTTGAATTCATTTTCAAAACTAAAACAAATGTGATTTTGTGTGTGTGTGTGTGTGTGTGTGTGTGTGTGTGTGTGTGTGTGTGTGTGTGTGTGTGTTTGTGTGTGTATTTTAAATTGGTCACCACATTATTTAAAAACAAAACCTATAGGAAAATAGCAAGTAGTTTATCAATTTGACATGCATAAATATGTAAATTATGGATTAGTAGTTTGGTTTGGCATGTCATTGATAATTAAAACATGCACCAAAAAACCTATAAATTAATTTAACATAAAAAACAATAGTATTTTTATTTACTAAAATAATTATAATTCAAATAAAACTGCAAATAAATTTATAAAACAAAAAAATAAATTGTATAAAAATAAAAAATAAAGAGAACCCATAAATTAATTTAATTAAAACAATGATCTTAGTATTCTATGATGAATTTACCAAAATGGAATTATAACTAATCTAACTTTAAGTCTAAGGATCAATATAATGTAAAAAATTAGAAGAATAGGATGTTAAATTAAGTTTAAAACCATAATTAGAGGAATAATAGGAACAATAGGATGTTTGATAGAAGAAAGTGAGGTGTGAGTCCCATTGGGTGAGCCATTATGTAGATAAAGAATCTGAGAGAAGTCTTCTCATTGTTAAAGATATACATAAAAAAAAATTAACAAGCATTCATCTCAAACTCAATCCTTGTGATTGGGAAAGGTCTTAGAAAGCATAAACACACCAAAAATCATGAACAAGATTTATATCTTTTCAATAGAATTATGTTTCTAGTTCGATTGTAAATGGAATAGGCCTAGATTTTAGAGCTAAGGAATCTTCAACAATTTCATTATATCTAAAATAGGTGGAACTTCTTCTTTTTCTAAGAATTAAATGATTAATCAGCTAAAAATTATAAGAATAATAAGCTTAAGATAATCAATCAATTAAGATTTGTGAGCCTCTGGAATTGAAGATGAATATTATATTTATAAATTGATCAGAATAGTTAGAACCATTAATATTTATTAAGATGGAGGGTTTATAATTAGTCCTCATATCTCTTTGATTGAGCATGTAATATTTTTCATTGATTATGGATTATAATGTGTAAATAAATTTTACATTCTATGCAACTTAGTTTTCAAGTGAGAGTTAAATTATTTTAAACTTGTAAATATTTCCTAGTGATAATATCAATGTGAGGAAATATTGAATTTATTTATTTAATAAAAAATATAATATAAAAATATATAAAAATATTTTATTAAAAGAATAAATAGATTAATTAATTATAATTTAACTAATAATTAGAATAAAATAAATAGATAATTATAAATTAATCAATAATTAGAAGAAAGGTGACATTTACATTATTATTTGTCAAAATAATATTTCATTTAATTGACCTTAGAATAACATTTATAAGTCATGGTAATGATTCAAGGCATTTTATAATAAATAAATGATACTAAATAGTGTATTTCCTAAAACACGGATGCACCAAAGTAATTCAAAATGTGCATGGTAAATTTTTCCACATGTTTGGATTGAAATGATATTTTGGTGCATTATTGTAAAACTTCATTTCCATGTGAAATTTAAACATGAAATTGATGAAAATAAAGTGTCTAAATCTATGATGGTGGAAATTTTCTCATGCATCAATTATAAATGAAGCACATGGCTTGAGACCTCAAGAAATGAAAATTGAATTGTAAGATAATTCTTATCTCTCTCACTATAATATAAATATAATAATATCATATATTGAATGAGATACACCTAAAAAATAATATCATTACATGAAAACTATCTAGAACATATTTTGTCCTCAAATAATTAGTTTATATGTTAAATACAAATTAGGTTTCAAGGGTAGATATTAAATTAAAAACTAGAAAGCTAACTTATTCTTATAAAATATAATAAATGAATTGATTAGAAAACAATTCCATTAACCTTAGGTGGGATGCATTATTTATAGCACATAACTGATGATATATTCAATACAATATATGTTTGAGATTAAATACCATGAAGTATAAATTAGATGAAATAATTCCTATATGGTGAGAGAAAAGTGAATATGAGACAAATTCACTTTTTACTCGAATGAGAAAAAATATTTTTATCCTCGTGGAGATATTTAATAGTTCATGCATGTCATGTGAACAAGTATATATAAAATAGGTTGTACCAAATACTCAAGAAGGTTATAAAAATAATCCATTCATGTTCATAAGTAATTCAAGGATATAGGTACACTTTTTATTATCATTCAAAGTAGAGAAAAATTTTATTATTATCAATAATCCCAAGAACTCATTAGAACATGCTAATTTTATATTATATCAAAATAACTTTATCATTAAAAAGATAAATAGTAAAAAAAGGTATATTTATGAGTCATCCAATCCATTATGAATTAACACATGAATATAATATAATATTCATTGATCGTGATATAATAATACACCAAAAAACTCAAAAGATACATATACATGTTGAAAATGAAACACACATAACAAATACATGTGATTTATCTTCATATATTTATTTAAAATGTATATAGGCTATGGATACATCAATATATCCATAATTAATTATATATATTTAAAAAAGTATAATATATATATATATATATATATATATATATATATATATATATATATATAAACATTTCTTTGACTAAGTTATACAATATTTATAGAGTTTATTCACTCTTCATGTTTTTAGATATTTGTTTCTTCTTCTTCCTAGGAGGTGTTCAACATTCCATTTATCATATCCATTCATAATATCTCTTATAAAATGTGTGTATATTTCAACTATATTAGACAAAATTATTACAAGTAATAATTTTAAACCCCCTACTAACACTTTCTTGGACTAAAATAGTTATCTTGTCCTAAGATAAAATACCTTGTCAAAGTTATGGTGGAGATGTATACACTTGATCATTAGTTGGTCCCTTTCTAATCTTATAATTATAAATTAATTTGTATTTTTAATTTTAATTAGACAAGAAATGCCATTTTCCAATTTCCACTTATCATGCACTTCTTAGCCACCTTTTCACATTTTCAAATAAGTATCCCAAAAAATTTGTCTTCCTTTCAAAATTTAAATATGTTGGAATAATGAGACCATTATTTTTTGGCTTGTAACCTTTTAGGACCTAATCATATATAATTCAACATGTCCATATTGTAAAAAAATTAGTGGCCCAAAATTTTATATGGTAGAGGTATTGGAGGAAATTAATAACTTATTTTCTTAGAGATTTTTTATGATAGCAATGATGAGCTTAGGATTTTTAGATCTAAAGTTCTAGTTGATTTTCTAGTGGATTTTCTAGTTGTATTTTTAGAGTGTAACTAATCTCATGAAATATATCTTTAATTAATAGTATAAATTTTATAAAAATGATCTTGTAGGTTCTTTAGCCTAAGAGTACTTCATACACCATAAAATATTTATGTTATTACACTAATATTTGGATGATGCTAAAAATTTCATCCTCACCATTGGTTTACATTAATGTAGTATTTATTGTAACTATTTTTTCGACACTCATTTTTTACCACTTTTATGTCTAAATTGAGTACCAGATTGATTTATAGAAAACGATGTAATTTAACCCTGAAAGTCATTATATTTCCTAAATTTGTCTACATAAGGGGTTTAGTTACCTGTAAATGTGTTGAGGCTTGATTATTTAGGGTACTACCTGTATACACTAATAACCTATCTTGGATTCAACCCTAGTCAAGTTGAGACCCATCAAATTGACATTCTTAGCCTCTTGGCCTATTAATGTAAAACATTAAAAATAATTGATAAATCTCAAAAACACTAAGTAGGATTAATTAAAAAATTAAATCTAAATTAATAATTTAAATAAAATTTCCTATTTGAATTAGGGAATTACATTTTATAAAAAATGATTTTTCAATAAATATGAGGTCAAAGTCAAGTGAGCTAATTATTTGTTTTATTAATTCTTAAAATTCAAAGAAAATGAGTCACAACCTCATAAATATCTTTTATGATTTGTCATGGCTTGTAAATATCTAAAATGATTTTTCAAGCCTTTACAATTGATTTGACCCAACCCAAGGTTAACCTAAACTCAACCTAGGTAATTTTAGACTCAACCAAAGTTAAAACTAAAACTAACCACCCTAGGGTTAGAATTAGTTTTAACACCAATAAATACAAGTTACCTTACTCTTCATAAACAAGATTTTGTGTGTAATTTTATTGTATAAGAATGCCTTAAAGAAGACTCTCAATTAATGTTATAATGCCAAATCACTTCAATAATATTCACACCAAGCCAATCCAAGCAAAGCAATGCCATAGAGAAGTGCTACTAATATATACAATGAATTGATCAAAGTCTCTTTTTTCCATAAGTTGAGTAAGAAAGTTCTCTATGCCAACAATTGAACACTAGTTTTGACAAGGGAAGTAACATTTTTATATGTTTTTATCTCTTATTTGTAGTTTTTTTTCATTGTGTTAAGCTCAACCTAGTACTTAGGTAAGAGTGGTTTAGTTTCCATTGTATTGTATTATTTTAATTCTCTTTTGATTCACTAACAAGGAAATAATGACATTTATAACTCTTTAGATTACTAAAGATACATAATGGCATGGTTGATGGACCATGCGTCCTGTATGGAATATATGGTTGATGTGGAACCTTAAAAAATTCAAAAAAATATCACTTACATCTTCAAGTTTTTAGTTGTATGATCGAAATTTTAGTCATTTTATTTTGTTGTTAATCAATGACTTTACCCTACTAATCAGTGGTTTTGCCTATTTTATCCTCTATTTTATGATCATTTTTTTTTAAATGGTGACTTCACTAGAAATGAAGGAATTGATCTATGGTGAACCAGTGAAATTAACCTATGTTAAATTGACCTTTGTGTAAATGGTAACATCTACGAACATAAATAGTGACTTCAATCCTACATATTGGCATCTTTGTTGGATGTATTTTCTCATCATTTTGTTGAATTCATTCTATTTTAAGGCCTATTCATCAAATTTTCCTAGATTAAATGATGAATTCACCCATATCTAATGGAGACTTCACTAGATACCATTTTATATCTATTTTTTTCCATAGGAACTTAGTGACTTTACAAAAATCAATGACTTCATTCTATTGAGAAATCAATGACTTCACTCTATGTAAACAAAAATTGAGAGTTTAAAATGATTTTTTTTTTATTGGTTGCATTTTTTCCATAAAACAATAGAACTCCCTAACATTTTTTTAAAAATGTAAGTGAATAAAGAGAGGTCTAAACACTTCAAATTTCATACACATTTACATTTTAGTGGTTAAAAATGACCTAACAAACTTTGTTTTTTTTCTTACTCTAAGTTCATGCCACATACCAATGCTTGAGAGATAGAGGGGGTATTAAAAACTATACTTACATATGATCTTTAATTTTTTGATTAACACTTAATTCCTTTTAAGAATTGGTATACTAGTGGAAAATTTGGTATATGTTATTCACACCTTTTCAATTTTATGGATAAGACATTAACATAGTGTTTTTTCTATTTTATTTTACTATCATGTGTCTTTGGGCCTAATTTTTTTTGTTTGTCAAATTCAAAATGAGTCAAAACCTTCATATGTTATACACCACTTTTAACCAATAAGTGTTATGCTTCCATTTTTATTTCAAAGATTTTCCTTGGATTTTATTCCAAAACCATTGTTATACCACTTAATTGAAGGGACATTGTTACACTATCAATTTAATTTCAAACATTTTCCTTGGAGTTTCTCCAAAATCATTGTGTTCCACTTGTTTAAAGGAGTTTTTTACACTACCTAAATTATTCCAAAATTCTTTCCTTGTTTGAATTCAAGTTCTAAAACCATTCATAAATTTTAGTTACATGTGGTTACATTGCCTATTTTAGTCTAGCCTATTTACCTTAAGAAAATCTAACTATTTTATACTAAATTTGAAATTCAATCTTTCAAAGTTCATATCTTAAACTAATCAGGTTTGTACCAAAGCCTTGTCTAATTTGGGATTAGGTGGTCTACCTATTTTGTCTAGATTGTGCTACTTGGATTGATTTCACATTTGTTTTATAGACCCTTTACCTAGATTTAGAGGTGTTTTATTGCACTAATTTTTGTTACCATGTAACTTGTTTAGAGTTTATTTTTACTAGTTTGAAAATGTCATAGTTTCATTTCTTATGATTCTTTTGTGATCCAATTACAAGTCTTATGAGACATTACCAAGTCTTCCCAGCCAATTACCTTAGAATTAAATTATTTTTCAATCCATTCACTAAGTTTATTTGAGACATTACCTTAGATTTATATTATTTTTTGATTTCTTATTTGAGACTGCTTTATTTCCAATCCTAGGTTCATGAATTTTGATCAAATACCTAACATTTTTTTCCACACTAATGAACATAGCCACCTTTGGGTAGATCATTATTCTTTTTAACCTTGTTTATAATTCTAGTTTTGTCTTATTTTACTCAAAACCTAAAACCTTTCCTTTTTATTGTTAGACATAAATCATGATCATTTTACCTTTCCCAAATACCTTTGCCGTTGATTATAACTACCTTTGATAAAACTAGTACCTTAGTCATAGGTCAGTTCCATGTTTTTATCCACCTTATACCTTAAACCTAGATAAGAAATTTAACCTTTAGGCCTAGTTTAGAGAGCTAAAGGTTATATCTCAGTTGTTTGCCACATTTACACCTTATTTTTTAGAGACTTAGTGTGTGTGTGTGTGTGTGTGTACACACACACACACACACACACACACTAATATATATATATATGTGTGTGTGTGTGTGTGTGTGTGTGTGTGTGTGTGTGTGTGTGTGTGTGTGTGTGTGTGTGTGAACATGCCACACTGTACACATAATGGGACCATGTAAAATCTAGATATAGCCTATGAGATGAATCCATATCCTCTTATAATATTCCATGTGTATAAGGACAAGACCCACTAACATAATTCCTAGTGAACACACCTTCCTATCTAAGCAAAGATAAAGAATAAACCACATAATATCTTACTCAAATGACACTTATTATTGAATAAAGCTAAGAAAAAAATCCCTACTATGTAACAATGTGAACAAGTTATGGATCATACCTATTTTATCACCATTTTCTATAAAATAAAGATGAAATTCTAGTCAATGAAGTAAAATTAGGAGCCAAATTCCCTCTAGTCTTCCCGTATGAAAGTCTATCTAGTTTGATTATAACACCTATTAATGTGCCTCAAAACTAATAGATTAAATAAGTGTTAACTAGTTATAATCAAGATTTAGTGTCAATACCTTAATAGGGATAAAATACACTTTTAAAATGGAAAGGTCCAATGGATTATTAATTAGAATAGCTACATCAAGCATACCAAAATCAACTTAATGTAGCTCAGAACGTTAATGCTATGGTTGTTTCAAACACACAACTTATAGAGATAGATCTTTTAATAGAGCCACAAACAAACTCATCAAGATATGTAATTCATAATATATCACCATTTAACCAAATTACACTAGTAGGAGATATGTATAATATATCAATAACAAAAAAGGAAATTAAAGCTCATATGGAATACCTTACATAAAGCACAATGGATAACACGCAAGTGCATTCCAATGTGAAACAAAATGGTTCTAATATACCAAAAATAAACACACAATATATTCCTTTAATCAATACCTTGAGTGGTTTTCAATAATAGGGGGAAGGTTTATATGGTTCCCAAATGTAATAATCAACTTCCACTCCTCAAATAGCTACTCATTCAAGTGTATAATAAGGCATAAATTAGCTAAAAACAAACCAATATACCACCTCAACAAGTGTAGAAAATTACACCACCTCAATATATCATAAACATCAAAAACATATCCTAATCAATAATGCATTTCTATTGGTCAACAAAGAGTGTCAGGTGGTTAACAAAAAATACCAAACCCCCAACATGTGCCCAATCAATATGTGTTTTACCAACAAAAAGGTTCTAATGTACATCAGATACCAAGTACTAAGAAATAGTTTTCATTTACCTAATGGATAATACAAATATAATAGGGATCTAATTTTCAAAACCTTTAACAATAGGGCTTTATCCAACAATGGGTTCACTTCATATGGTAGAGTTTGATAAGTAGATAAAATGTTCCCACCCAAATTGAATAATACTAATATATTCCACATATTATCCAAATGCCTCTACCATAGCTATAGTCTACCAACCAAATCCATATTTCCAACCCTAGACATAATTTTTACCACAACATATTTCATATCAACCATACATTCCTAATTCACATATATGTATTCTTGGTCATTCGAATAATCAAACAAACATTCCACAATATGCCATTCCTTCATACCCCATTCAAGGTAATACACCTTTGAATGTGCAACCTCAATTGCAATAGGCCATGCCATACAACATCCTATCCCAAGAGATGTAGAAAATGAAGGATAAAATTGAATCTATTCAAACTAGGATGTAAACAAATAAGTTCGTGTTATATGAGATATGTTCATATCAATTCAACATGGATTACCTCTAAATACCTTTTTCATCAGGTTATGATCCACCCAAATTTGATAAGTATAAGGGAAAAGGTGACCCCAAGTAATATTTAAAAGAATTATTTGTTGCTTACCAACTAGTGTCCTATAGTGACATATATTTGATTCTCTTATTTCTAAAAGACTTATCTAGATAAGCCTTGGAATGGCTTCTTAAACTATTGAAGAATTCTATGCCAGACTTTGATGACATTTTAGATAAGTTTGTAGAACATTTTTCATATAATCTCAAACATGAGATTAAAATTGTAGATTTGGGCTAAGAAAAAGGGAGAAATGGTAAAATGTTTACAACTTGTAATGATGGAGGAAATTTGCTAGCTAGTTTACTCATAATTTACCAGATAAATAATTGGCAATGATATTTAGTCAAATCCTACATAGCAAGATATCCTATCATCTCAAACTACAATATGCTCACACATTTGAATAAGTTATTGACAAAGGGATATAGATTGAAAAGGCACTTTTAAAAAAGGGGATTATTAAATTATCCTCTTCTAATCAAAACTAGAACTAAAACCAACATCAAGGCCAATAAAAACAAAGCCATAAGTAAAGCTAAAACCCAATCCAAATATGGGCTTCAATGCTAACTCAGGCCAACATTTTTGAAATACTTAAAACCTATAACCATAATAATAATGTTTTTGGTAATGGGGTCACTAAATCATGACATATAAAAATGATGAAAACACTAGTTGACCATTTACTTCCACCCATTTAGAAATAAAAAACTTCAATCATTTATCCAATGCCTCTATACAACTAGCCATAAAATACAACACAGTTGCAAGGACCTCCTCCAAGGATAATACTACCCATTACTAGAGAATTAAGTGACCTCAAAGAGCCTATTGAGTTTTTATTATGTAATTTGGTTCAAACTAATATGATTAGTTGGTTGGTTCTAAATCCATTTCTTGAAGGAATTCTATTTCCCAACAAGTATAAAGAGCATGAATTTTGTGAGTGTCATCATGTCAAGGGACACTCTATACATTAGTTCATATAGTTAAGGCATATGATTGAAAAAATACTTGAGAATGGAGATATATAACTTGGTACCCACACCCCTATTACTAATCATAACTTGGGTATATATCAAAACCCCTTTCCTCAACATAAAAAAAACCAACAATAGTAGCAACAACAATGACAAAGAATGACACCATAGAAATAAAAATAATGTCAGCAGTAGAAATAAATTAAAATGGTTAAAACTAAGGTCAAACTAATTAATCCAACCAAGGAGGCCATCATGTCCTTGCATATACTCATAATAATGTTATAAGACATGTTTTAGGTGATCATGTTGCCACCATTACTATAAAACCTTAGCCAAATACTAATATATTTAAACCTTTACCTAACAATGTCTATCATTCTAATAATGCATACCAACCTCCTTATGATGGCACACTTCTTTGGACCATGATAGTATTCAAGAAAAACACTACCTAATAATTACCATTCCAAGACATATTACTTCTTTAGCCAATTACCAAGTTGTTATACCTAATTGAGATTGTGAAATCATAACTTGACAAGCTAAGATTACCATCAAGGGCCTAAAGCCTAATTCCATGAATGAACCATTAAAACCTCCATGCTTATAAAAATAAGAAAATTTACAAAACCAAATAGAATACCTATGACATTATAGAATACCAATAAAATATGCTTCAGAAAATATCCATCATAGATTTGTTGTGCACATCTAGCATTCAAAAAAATATTGAATGAGCACCTATGTCAATCCCTTATACCTGATGAAATCACACCTAATAAATTTGAAACCATGGTATGACATTTATCACCTAGCCAACAAATTACCTTTGACCAATTTGATATGGCATCCTTGGGCCCATTGTATAACAACCCCTTATACAACAAGGTTGGTATAATTAGACATACCTTTAAATGTGTCATTATAGATAGTGGTTCAAGCCTAAGCATTATGTATTTGAAGTTGGTGCAGCATCTTGGATATAAAATGATTTATATTCAACTAGATACCATTTTTGTGAAAGCATATGATAATGAAGAACAAAAATTATAAGGAACCATCAGCTTACTAGTGATCATTGGGACTTTGACCCATGATACTCTTTTTCATGTTCTCAAAATGGATTTATCATACAAATTTATTTTAGGCCAATATTGGATCCATGAAATTAGGGCCATAACTTTCATGTTGTATCAATTTGTTAAGTTTCCCCATTCAAGGATGGAGGTGACCATACCAACTAATCTTTGGTATTATAAATATTGAAAACATCTTGAGGTGGTGTATAATATCTATAATGACCCTTTTCACATGAATACTATACCTAAACATAATAGAGGAAAAGTTGATAAAGCTAGAGACATTGATTCAAGACCTAAAACAAATTACATTGAACTTGAAGGCTTGGCCTCAACTTTATCTACAACTCCATCATACATTGTTAACCATTTTTATATATCTGAAAAAGGTAAACAGAGTATAACATGCATGACTCTTTTCACATTGTTAAATTACCATATAACCCAAAATCCTATTGGAGACCCAAAGCCAATACTAATCACACAGAGTGGTATAATAAGGTAAAATATCATCTTACCAAACCCATTTTTTTTCAAATTGGCTTCTAGCCTAGAATAGGAACCTTTAGCTAAAGATGATTCATGGATATGTATTGATGATCTAGATGATTGTTACCAAAGTGATAAGTATCCTATCCCTAATTAGATTATGGGTAATTAAGCTTGTTAAGGTAGAGGCTTGGGGATAAATTATCAAGGAATTATCAAGATAGTTTTCATGGCCAAGTAAAAAGGAACACATGATATTGGATTTAAACTAATTAGGGGTGACCCCACATACCTTATTTAAGTTCATACACCATTGACTAGTGAATAAGATGCCAACAATGATATAGGGTCTAATTTTAAAATATATGATGACCTTTATAATGCAAATTTATTTATCCATTATGTCATTTATACCATTAATCATGTTTATCATCATTTTACACTTATAATTTATCACCCATAACTGATAGACTAGGACCAACAAGAGTTGACAATGCCACTTTATGAGTTTGTGAATGATGAGGAAATTTGTGGATTTCTAGGTTTGAGGGATCATATCCTTCTAGGAGATCATAATTAGTGTTTATCTATTAGCTTGGATCCTTCTACCTATTTCATAGAATAAGTGAACTTCCTTGGCCAAAATAATAAAAAAAATCAAAAATTAAGGTTTAAAGGTAAAATCATCTTTGAGGCACTTTCATACTAGGTAGAAAGTGAATAAAAAGGCAAGTATCTTGGTGAAAAACTATTTTAGGTGGCATTATACATGTATGTTCACCCTTATTCACATGAATCATAGGAAACCACTAGTCTAAGGCTTAATTATGGATAAAAAATCAACACTGAAGAATAAAAAGCTTTTGGGAAAATATTACAAAAGTTCCTAGAGGTTTTTGTAACATGGCCTTTACCACCATTGGGTGATTCTAATTCATCTTATTTTGGATAATTAGATGAATGAGTATCACCAAAGGACTTTGCCATTTCTGACTAGTTTATATCCTTGACAACACTTTTAGAAGATATTTTTACACTCCTTGTGTAGGAAAATTTTGAGGTTAACATTGGTGTTGATGCCCTTATTGTGATTCCTATGTCATTAGGGAACAAAGGGAAGTAATAATTTAAATTTTGAGTCTTAAAAGACTCAAGGCTTGAGTTGTTAAAATAATTATTATTGTCACTTGGATCTACACCCCTTGAGGAGATGTATCAGCTCTCCTCATCAAATTGGTATAATGGAAACATCTCACTTGCTATGGGTAATCAAATTATGAGATGAATCTATAAAAGGGCTAGTTCCCTTTATGTACTCTTTCAAACACTCTTTCACTTATCAACTTTGCATAAAGGGTTAAGAAGATAAACCAAAAAAGCTAAAAGGTGATTCACCAATATTTAATTTCCTCCTATTGATTGAACTTATACTAATTAGAGAAAATCAAAGCTTCTTTCACACATAACTCACAACTCAAGGTAGATTATTACATAAATGTTTCATATGCTAGTTTTAAGAGTTATATTTGATGTTTAGGAGGGATAATGAATGATCCTTTGAATATTATAGTCATAAACCACTTCTAAGACTCGCATACACCAATAAATAACACTAAAAAAGACTTGAAATAATTACTCTTATGCATACTTGGTGGATAATCAAAGATAACATGCTAGAAAAGACCATCTTGTACTAGACAAGATCAATAAGATTTGAAATCAAACTAAATTTTTCAACATTTAAGTAGGAAAATTAATTTTTTTATTGCTTCAAGAGACATTAAAATACAAAATTGGCTAGGGTTTCACCATTAACAAATGGAGGCTTCTCAAAAGAGCCCAAAAAATTAGTAGTTATAACATTTAGGAGAGGGGAAAGATAAGGGAAGTCCAAAGGTAACATGGACACTTTTAAATCTGATAAAAGAGGTTAAATATACATGAGAAAGAGATGTGAAATGTACCACGCAATTTCAATAAGTATAAGTGTCCATACATGGCATGAAACTCTTGAAAAGTGGTAAGAAATTCCTTGTGTTGGCTCAAAAAACTACATTCATCATTCACACCTATTTGAACGTCCCAAAATTGACTAGGGGAAGATATAATGATTTTATTGATATGGAAGTGTATATAAATTCTTTCCCATGCATTGGTTTCATTACTAATCATCTAGAAACTTTTGGAAATGAGCCATCACCATCTACAGTCTAAGAAAACTCCTCTTCCACACACCTTGCACACTTGGATTCCAAAATGGATTTAATTAATCATGAAAATATGTAAAATTTTAGGTATGACATGTGTAAATACCATCCATGGCCTTATATTTCTCACGTGCACCTTAAAAATCCATCTACTTGAAGTTTTCACCTTTCTCACTATCATGCTCACTATGTCAATTTTGTCTGACTGAGATGAGATCTCTAGTAATAACATTTAGGATATTTTTCAAGGCATTAAATAACCATATTTATTTGTAAAAACTCCATATATTCCTCCCAAAGTTTATTTCATTCCTTGAAAGTCTCTAGAACCTACACAATGCACAAAATAGTTAAAGAAATCCATTCTATACCGTGTCCATATAGGTAGGGTACCACAAAAATTTATGAGGATCACTAAATATTCATGTAAAACCTCCAATAACTTTTATGTTCATTTCATCCCAAATGGATATCTCTCCATGCTCATTTTCTCACTTGAGTCCTTATCTAGGGGTTAATAGGGTTTTACATCCATTTTATCTGTAAGATTTATTCATAAATCCTTAAAATTGGAAATGAAAAAAAATCCACAAAAATGATTTAAAGAACCGCTAATAAACTTTAAAAACACATTTTTCCTCCATGTACATCCTCAGAGAAGATATGAGCATTCAAAGCTAGCCTATCAAGCTTGTTTTTCCATTTTATGCAGGATAAATGTTTCTTAAAGTCCAAAATTTAATTTTCCATGGATTTAACTAAATTATATGGATTATACATGTACATATTCATCCCATGATCATTCTCCAATCATCAATAAATCTCACCAAGATCTAGAAGTGAATTTGGATCCCCAATTGGCTCTAGATCACTTTAAGGCCTCATAGGCTTAGCATGTATCCTATTAGTTTTGACTATTTATATTTATCTCTCATAGTTTTTATAGTGTTTCATTATTTTTAGTACCTAATTTAATCTCAAAAATTCATCACATAACTTCTTAATCACTCCTCATTCTTTCTTCTCATTCACCAACTAGGCCTAATTATAGCTTGCTTAGTTGAGTTGCATGCATAAGTGTTTTGACCATTTTGAGAGGTTTTAACTTTTTTTAGTGTTTAATATAACCAATTAACCTTCCATAAACCTCAAAATATTTACCTTGATATTAAAAAATATTTATATCAAGTTTATTAACCATTTTGGCTTTATTTGCCTATTTTGCCAAAACCTTGATTTTCCTGACTAACTAACCTCTGAGACAAATAGTGAGATATATCCCTCATATTCAAGTAAAATTTAAGTTTTAAGAAGTTTTATTAGGTCATAATTAATATTTTTACCAAATGGATAATTTATAATCCCCCATTTAGGCACCTCACCAACTCAATTTGCCCAAAAATAACTTCCAAAAATTATTATTTCCTACATTTTTCACTTCCACCTAAGAATGACCTCTCAAGGCATAAAACCAATTTTATTAGGTTTATTAAACATGATATTCACCTCAAATTAATGATAAATAATCATTAAATTCACCTAAAACCACTCTTATCTTCAAGGTTCTTCATTCTTCCCCATTGAGAAACATGAGTCTCCTAGAGCAACTGTACTAACTTTCATCCTTGGGATAGTGTGAAGTGTAGATGGTCAACCTAAGAGAAGTTTTGGAGTATATTAAAAATATTTATTAAAAAAAAATTAACCATTTAAATTTATTTTTATACTTTCTTTCTCTTCATTAGAAAACTCTTTTCTTTTACCTTCATCAAGGATAGGCACTCAGTTGTAAGTGCATATAGGACCTTAAAGAGTCTATGTAAGATTAATTCTATATAATAAAAATATTATGGAGCTCATAATAGTACTAATTAAGGTTATCATAATATTTTTTCATCACTAAAAATAACCATATACCCTTTAGATGCACCTTGCTCTCATAATTAGTTTTCCCTCCTGATCGTGTTACCCTACCAAAATGACTCTTGTAGGTGTATATATCCCTAATTAGGCTTTAGTCATGATGTTTAAAATTAAAATTTGAATACTTAAGGTCATATATCATATTTATATACCTTTATTCACCTTTTATGACTTAAATCATCACCTAGGCACTAATTCTAGCTTATTATCTACTTACTCAGTTATAGGTGAGCATTTCCTTGAGAAGGGACACCTATAGGTGTTCATGAGGCTTGAAAAACTATACATAAACATCATACTAATTATATACATGTTAATTAGTACACCATTAAATTAATAATTTCATTCCATCCAAGAGATTATGTTTATTTTCTCTTTAGGATATCAAAAGTCACTTAAATCTCAAATCATGTAGATTTTAATGCAAGGTTTTAGTGCTTTAAAAGGCATCTTTAGGACCTCTAAATTATATCCTCAAATAACTTCTTGACCTCAATATTTTTCATGGCTCTTATCCATGATAAATTTTACAAGTTTTACGTATCCATATGTTTCAAATCTCTTAATAGCCTTGATATAAGATATTCACAAAATGGGTTAAAACTCTATTTTCACTTTTTTGGGAAACTACCCTTGAACTCAGTCCTTGTTTCCTCCAAGATGGTTTACCTTTAAATTTATCCATTGGACACATCATATATGTCTATAATGGTCAAATAATGTGATATAAACCAAAATAAGGTTTTACCGTGTCTCTAATTCCCCTTATAAAGACCTTCAAAGCTATATGGTACTACTTGTAGGTGGGCATTTGCATATATATGCAGTGAGTAAACTTGAGTAGTATACAAGGTGTGTAGGTTTTTAATCACTTATATTATTACACTAATTATCCCAATTCAATATTACCAATATTAAGATATTATAACGCATATCAAACTTTTCCTCTCAATATTACATCATTAAAGAGGCTCCTATAGGTGTGTATGAGATGCATGCAGGCAGTGAACATGGAATGGAGTAAACAATATGGATGGATGGCCTCATGAAAAAATATAAATAATTTTAATTCCCTAAAATTAATGATTTAAATAAAATATATATTAATACAAACTCTAAAACATCCATTCTAAAATGAAAATATCCCACAAACATCTAGAACAGAGCAAATAGGGGTATCTAATAACTAGTTTATGTGGTGCATGAGCTTGAAACCAATCTTAAATCATATTTAAAATATAAATTAACTCTCTCCAACTAATAATTACTTTAACAAACTTATACACCTTCATTATACTCCATGAACAAGATAAACAAGATCTATACATGTGACTACAAGTGGGTTTGAGTGAAGAGTTGACTATGAGAAAGGCAGGACTGAATATTTTATCAAAAATGGTGTGATGAAAACAAAAATGAAAATATGTGATCATATGGTATTTATACCTATGGGACACCATATTTTATCTACATGAGACCTGTGTAGAAGACCAACATTCTGAAACAAGGAAGAACTTGACTGAAGCTTCACAATGGGGACACCTTCCTATAACATGAGACAACTTTCCAATAAAAACACCATGAAGCATGAAAAAAATAATGAATATAATCGAATAATATATAAAATATCCTTTGTATTCAACATCACCAACTGGATTTTATGAACTTGTCCAAAATGGAGCAAAACCTATATGGTGCAAGAAATAGTGAATAAAAAAACATAGTCAACTTGTTAGAGATGGTTCATAAAGCATGGCTGACCAATCCTTGAACTCTTATTATGTAAATTAATCTATATGAGTGTAATAACACCTCCCAAATGTTTTTGACTTGGAACCTCTCCAACTAGTTTTACTAATCACAAACCTACTAACCACTTATATTTATCTAGAATGTCAAAGAAGGAATAGAATGGTTTTATCTCTAAAATGGAACTTCCAAATGATTTAAATAATTTAAATTAACCTAAAGAATATTAATATATGTTACATGTCATTATCCCATGCATCACTCCTCTCATGGGATGTACAAGTACCAAAGTCCCCTTTTTTATTTGATTACTTGACCTTCAGTTAGATAACCTACAAGTTTTAGATGAGATTGAAATTATTGATAAGTAATATAGGTTCTTATATGTTTTAAAGGAAATTAGGATGCTTGGGCACCTTGAAAATCATGTCACAATGCCCCCTAAAATCCTTCTACATGACTCAAAGTGACATATACATTAATTAGACCATGATCAAGGCTAATATAGCATTAAATGACATTAAAAAACCTATAAAATACCTTATGACAAAATATTATACCCATAAAACTTCTAAAAACCCATTTTTTTCATATAGGGGTCGAAATTTGACCCTAAAGTTAAATTTGGTCAACAAAATGGTGACTCATAGGGGTAGTATGCCTATTATACTAAAGATTAGTAGCATTAACAGTCCATGGGATAAGGGAGTTAGTGAATTATTGAATACAACTAGTAAGTAATTTCCTAAAACACATAAAAAAACAACCACAACACACTAAGCAAAGACAAAATAAAGCAAGACACAAACAAGACTCACACATGTTAATAAGCACATAGGGAAAACAAGAAAAACAACAACTATGTACAAGGAGAGAGGAGAACCTTAGTAAAAATTCTTAATATATATCTCATTTAATGGGATATGAATCTCCTTTCCATCCAACCTTGATAGTTGTAAATCATTGTGTTATTTTCATTGAGTGATGATATAAGGGCCACTCCACAAAGCATCAAACTTTGTGTGTTTTCCAAGTTTAGCCCTATCTTCATAACACTTTAGAAAAATGTCCCCGTATTTTAATATTTTTTTCATTTATTTCTTATCAAATTATTTATTTATTTTATCTTGATGGGCTCTCATAATTTTCATAGCTTGGTCCCTTGTTTCTTCAAGCTCCATCAACTCACACATCCTAACTTCCTGCTTTCATTTTCCACCAACTCTAGCTAATAAGTGAGAGAAAAAGTTGATAAATCAATTGAAATAGGAAATATATCTTCTCTCCCATAAAAAAAGTTTATATTCTGATTTTACAATGACTCTTTTGGGGGTGATTATATTAGCCCAAAGAGCTATCTTCAATTTGGCATGATAAGTTCTTTGGTTTTCCTCCATTATTGTTTTGATAATCATAATTAGAATCTTATTAGTGGAATCATATATTACATTCCCTTGTAGATAATATTTTGATGAAGCATTAAGATAAATACCATATTTCAAAGCTCCATCACTTGTCTTCATTCCAAGGAGAGCCAATGCATTGTCTAAAATTATTGTTGAAGGAGCCACATATATTATCACTATGTCTTCATAAAAGTTTAAAACTTAACTTTAATTTTCTTCCTTGAGAGATATAATCTCCACCCATCTTTTAATTTAATATTTGGTATTTAACACCATCTTTTGACTATCACTAGAAGGTGGGTTGACTAAGCTTATGAAATCTAGACCCCATTGGATAAAGGAGTGATCTACTTGTATTAGATGAAGAGACAATTTTAAAAGATTTTTTTTTCCATCAAAGAGTTAATTTTTTTGACATTTTCTTACCCAATCATTATTATCCTTAAATAAACTAGGACAAAAATATCTGTCTCTCATAATCTTAGCAATTGTGGTTCTTGGAGCAAAGTGACCACCAATTGGTCCATCATGAAACTCAAATAATATTTTCTCAACTTGATCTGATTCAACACATATCAATAGTACACATAACAAGTATTTCCTAAACAACACTCCATCAGTAAGTACATAAGGAATACATTTTAATCTGAAGTACCTTCTTTTGGCCTTATCTAGGCCTTGTGGACAATCACCAGTTTGAAGAAAATGGATCATTTATTGTGTCTAAATTCTTATTGATGAATATTCATTTGATATAGTATCATCATGAAGGGATAAAATAACTTATTTTTTTCCCTTAAAATCGAAATCAAGGTGATCACAAATTCCCTTCCATTTCACTAGCTTGGTTGCCCTGATTTCTACATCATACTCCATTACTTTTGTAATCCAACCAACCCTTTTTTCATTCAAATCTATACTCAAAATGAATTTTTTAACACTAGGATAAGGTATAAATAAATTAATATTATTTTTATATAACATATTCCTAAACTTCTTTAGACTTATAATAACTAAAATTACTTCTCTACATAAGTGTATCTTACCTCATAGCCTTCCAATCCTTGACTAAATAAGGCAATAGGTTGCTCCAAGTTTTCTTCATTTGATTTAGTGAGAATGGTATATATTACTTATTCATTTCCAAAGGTATAGAATTTTAATTCCTTTAATAAATTAGGACTTACAAAACTTGGAGCTTGAGAAATAGCTTTCATTATCTCTTCAAAACTCTCCTTCCTTCTTCTTGTCCAAGTAAACACTTCATCTTTCCTTGTAATAGAGGTTAGAGGCTTGAATAAGTTAAAAAAATAAGGAATAAACCTCCTTATCAAATTTATTTTTCCAAATAAAATTTTCAAACCTTTGTTGTGTTTGGGCAAAGTCAATGTCAAGATTGTACTCACCCTTTTAGGATCTATGGATATACCTTTCTTTAAAACAATGTGTCCCAAGATTTTTCCTTCATGGAAAAAAATAAAGACTTATTTTGATTGAGGTATATTATAAAATCAATAAATATCTCAAAAATATTCCTAAGATGAGTCAAATGATCCTTTGCATCCTTAGAGAAAACTGTGATATCATCAAGATACACCAACACTATATCATTTATTAAGCCTTGAAAAGCCATATCCATTACACATTGAAATCTTTCCCCAACATTAGACAAACCTAAATTAATTTAAATATAATCATATGTGACACATTTCGCAATAAATTCTATCTTATATTGATATCCTTCTTTTACTAAAATCTGATTATACCCTGAATATCCATCAAGGAGTGAGAACATTTTATTACCTACCACAACTTGAAAAATCTACTCCATATAAGGAGAATGATAATTATCCTTTAAGGAAACTCTATTAAAATATATAAATAAAACACATAACCTAATTTCCCCATTCTTCTTCCTTACCGAGAGTAAGTTTGCCAACCAAGATGAATGCTTAATAGGAAAAATGATCTTAGACTCAATCAACTTTGTAAGATCCTTTCTCATGAGAGGCTCAGTCTCAAGATTAATTAGCCTTTGACTTTAGTTTATAGGATTATAATTTTCATCTATCTCTTTGGAATGTTGATCTAAGTTTGTATCAAAGCCTTTTAAAATACTATATTCCCATGCAAAGACATCAGAAAATTCCTTTCATAATTCAATGAAAGCATGTCTTTCTTCTCTAGTACATACCTTCCCAAGAGAAAGCAACTTATCTTTGAATATTTATACTCTCTCATAGTTTTCTTTCTTAATAGACATGCTTACCTTTTCCTTCTTCAACTGATCATCATCATTGAAGATACTCTCAAGTTTGACTAAGTCCTTAGGGAGCTTGCTTGTCTTTAATTGTACAATCTTCCCTCCATATTTTTTTTTATAGTTTGGATTGATTCTTTGATAAAAACTCATCCTCCTCTTATAAATAAATACCTATTTATTGGTCACTATCAAACACATTCCAATTATTGATATTATTAGGTATAGATGGCCTTACAATCACTTTAAGATGATGTAGGTTCTTATCTTCTTTTATCCCCTTTGGAACATCAAATTGAGCTCCAATTTTTGCCAACCCATTAGCATGTTTGTTATCATCTCTTAGTATAGATTTAATGTGGAAGTCTTGGAAATATTCCACAAGATTCCACACTCTATGATTATAGTACTTAAGCAAGGATTTATTAGTCATATTTTGACCTCTCACTTGATTCACAACCAACTCAATATTATCAAAAACTTGTAACTCCTTCACACCTGTCTTCTTATCCCATTGAAGACTATGAATGAGGGACTCATATTTTTCCACATTAAAAGTATAGATAAAGTGAAATATAAAAGTAGAATCAAACCTTTCCTTGGATGGAGAAACTAACATTCCTCCACCACCTGATCCAACCTTGCTTCTTGATCCATCAAAGAATAGATACCACAAACCATCAATACTCTCATTTGGCTTTATCAAAATTGGCATGAAAGATACTTCTTCATGAAGGAAGTACACTCCAAGACCATCTTCATGTATGATTTTTTAAGTATCATTTTCATATTTTTTATCTCCCCATTCATCCAAAAACAAATCAAAAACTCCTTCAAGATAAGAAGTTGGAGATTGATCCATGTGAAGTTCTTCCTCATCAAGAATAACATAATTGAAATTTTCAACTGTAGACATGTAAGGCTATAAATTATTTTAGTGAATATTATATCATTAAATATTTACCTTGGTACCATAATTTGTCTTAAAAACCATGTATGAACAATTTGCTACCAAGTATCCACCTATCTTGGCTATAAATTGTCTTGAGAAACAAAGAGCAAAGTATGTGGGTAAATATACAACAATGACATCATGAGGGATGAAAAAAGTAATAAACCATGAAAAATTAGATTAAAATCCTTGAATACTCCAAAGGTATTTTATGGTGACCCATCCAATTTTAAAACTCCTTTAGCCATTGGTTCATATATGAGACCTAGTTTATCTGCTATTGAATTAGGCATAAATAAAGTACTATCCCCATTATCTATGATATAGTTGTGAAATAGATAATCAAAAATTATAAAGGATATATATAAAGGATGAGTATTATCAATTTTCTTTGCTTTTCCATCAATGGGTTGAGTTCCATTCACCAAAACAACATTTTTAGTCCTAACTTATCCAACTTGTTTACCTAGTCCAAACAATTCTTTTTAAAGGATATATTTTTAGCTTGGTATTTCCAATGAATCCCATAGTTAAATATTCATGTGTAAATTATTAATTTGATACAAAACATTTAAATAAGTATTGTTCATCTTGAATTACTCTTTGGAAGCACTAGTACATTGTGGTGTAGTATGTGAAGATGGATGTGTAGGATCTGGCCTTGTATTCTAAATTTTTTTATTTTCCTACACCTTAGGAGCTAATTTAGACACACATACTATTTGGGGGTGATGGAGGAGTCAAAAAATCTCCTTGATTTTCCCATGTGTCTCTTTTATATCCCTCTTCTTAGATATAGCGTTAGAAGACACACTAGCATTCACATTATGTAAATTTCTTAAATGATTCATGGCACAAAATTACCCCTCTAAATGATTCATAAGATTATAATTATATTATTATTGTTATTTTCCATTTAATTTTTCATTAACAAATCCAAATTGGGAACTTGAGGTGCTTGAATACCTTGCATTATCATGTCTTGACTAGGCATTTCATTAGCATATGCAATTTGGCCTTGATTTTGGTCATAAGAAGGATAGCCCGATTATTCATAAATAAATTTATTTTGATGAGGTATTTGGATTTAAACTTTATTAAGGTATATATTGAGTTATTTAGCCTTTACCTTGGTAATTACCTTGAAAATGAGGCCTATTTGATTGTCAAAACTGATTGTAGGATTGATAAGGCCTATAATTTTGAGTTGTTTGTCTTTTGAGAGAAACCAATTTATTATAAATAGTTTGAAAAAAAATCTTGAATTCATTAATCTCATTTTTAGGAGCAAGGGAAGACTTATATGTAATATTAGGCAAAGGATCCAAGGTAGGTAACATAATTTTACTAGGAGGCTACAAATCAGGAAATAATGGCATTGGTGGTCAAGGATAAATCTTCCCTATTTGAATAAGACAATTCTTAGAATTAATAGATATCTCATGGGAAGTAGCTAATGTATTCCTACCCATGGATTGGATCATCATGGATATACAAATATTCAATTATTTTAGGTAATATAAGAGGGCATAATTTGGAGTAGGTCTCATAAGGTCTAAGATCTTATCCCATGTCTTTTGAAATCTAGAGTTAAAATATTACATGAACTCTTGAATATCCCTCTTAATAGTAGTAAACTACTTATCTAGTGATAAATAATCACTCTTATCTTTAAACCTCTTAGATAATATATTTCCTAGTTCATCCCATGAAGCAATAGAAGCATGACGTAGAGTTTTATACTAATATAAAGCTTTCCCCTTGAAATATAATTCTAATATCCTAATATTATCTTGAGTTATATTATGTATGTTTAATAAGTTTTACATGTTTCTAATGTGTTCAATGAGAGTAGTAGGACCTTCTCCACTAAAATATGGAACACTCTTAAGGGTTACTCTAGTAATTTGGTCATATTGGGTAAGATTCAAAGGAGATGATCTGGTGAAGGCTACAAAAGGAAGGTTTATAGCCATATTAGAATGAAATTTATGAGTATTATGGATTCAAACAATAATAAATTTTGAGTTTTAAAAAACTAACTCCCTTGAATAAGGATGAGTATTCATAAAACTTAAACTTTTTATAGAATATAAAGGCAACTACACAAACTCAACATGAATACCTTTAGCAACAGACCTAGTGGTTACCTTTGGCATGAAAATTAAGGAATAATCAACAACAAAAGATTTGAAAACTTAGTAGAATCACTAGGTAGAGAATGCATATTTTCTTATAATTACAAATATGCCAAGACCAACACCAATCTTGGACAATCTTATAGGACTTAGAGTCCCACCAAGCATGTCAAAAACTATTATCACTTGTATTTACACCCCTTGAGGAGATGTATCATCTCTCCTCATCCAAGTGTCATAATTTAAACATCTCACTTTCTATGGGTAATCAAATTATGAGATGAATCTCTAGAGTGTTAGTTCCCTTGATGCACTCTTTGAAACAATCTTTCACTTATCAACTTTGCATGAAAATTGTTAAGAAGACAAAATAAAAAAGATAAAATGTGATGAAACAATATTAAAATTCCTCATACTGATTGAAATTATAATACTTATATGAAATCAAAGCTTCTATCACACATAACTCATAACTCAAGATAGATTGTTACATCAATGTTTTATATGCTAGGTTTAAGAGGTATATTTGATGTTTAGGAGGGATAATGAATGATAATTTTATGAATATAGTAATAGAACCACTTATAAAACTCTCATAAACTAATAAATACCATAAACAAAGACTTGTAACAATTACTCTTTTACATACTTGGTAGGCAATCAAAGACAACATGTTAGAAAAGACCATCTTTTACTAGACAAGATAAATAAGATTTAAAACCAAACTCAATTATGTAAGATGTAAGTAGGAAAATTAGAAATTTTATTTATTTAAGAGACATTTAAATAAAAAAATTATCTAGGGTTTCACCATTAACCAATGGAGGCTACTCAAAAGAGCCCAAAAAGTCACTACTTATAGCATTTGGGAGAGGGGTGAGACAAGAGAAGTCCAAAGGTCACTTGGAAACTTGTAAATCTCAGAAAATAGGTTACATATGAATGATAAAAATATGTGAAATGTAACATGAAATTTCAATAAGTAAAAGTGTCCATACAATGCATGAAATTCTTAGAAAGTGTCATGAAATTCTTTATGATGGCTTAGAAAACTACCTTCATCATTCACACCTATTTGAAAATCCCAAAAATAATTAGGGGAATATATAATGATTTGATTCAAATATAAGGGTTGAATACATGATTTCCCATGTATTTTTTTCATTCTTAGTCATCTATAAACTTCTGTAAATGAGTCATCACCATCTACAGTCTAAGAAAACTCCTCTTCCACACACATTGCACACTTGGCTTAAAAAATAGATTTATTTACTCATGAAAATCCATAAAATGTGAGGGATTAAATATTTAAAATACCATCCATGTCATTTTATTTCTTAGGTGCACCTTAAAAATCCATCCACTTAAAGTTATCACCCTTCTCACTATCATGCTCACTATACTAGTTTTGATTAGCTAAGATTAGAGATCTAGTAAGAACATTTAGGATTTTTTTCAAGGCATTAAATGAAAATATTAATTTATAAAAATTACATATATTCATCTCAAAGTTTATTTAATTCCTTAAAAGTCTCTATAACCTACACAATGCACAAAATAGTCAAATAAAACTATTTTGGACCTTGTCTATACAGGTAGGGTAGCAAAAAAATTGATGAGGAGGATCCCTAAAGAGTCCTCTATAATTTCTAATCACTTTCATGGTAATTTCATCCCAAATAGATATCTATCTATACTTATTTTCCTACTTGAGTCCTTATCTAGGGTTTAGTAGGGTTTTAGGTCCATTTTGTCCTTAAGATTTGTTCATAAAGCCCTAACATTAGAAATAAAAAAAAATCACAAACATGATTCCAATTACTCCTAATAACCTCTCAAAACTCCTTTTTCCTCCATGCACATCCTAAGAGAAGATATGAACATTCAAAACTAGCCTATTAAACTCGTTTCTCCATTTCATGTAGGCTAAATGTGTCTTAAAGTCAAAAATTGAATTTTACATGGATTTCCCTACATTTTAATGGTTAAAAAAATTCTAAATGCATCCCATTATCATGTTCCAATCAGATATATATCTCACCAAGATCTATAAGTGACGTTGGATCCCCACTTGGCTCTAGGTCACTTCAAGGCCTAATAGGCTTAGCATGCATCCTACTAGTTTTGACTCTATGGATTGATCTCTAACGGCTGGTATAGTTTATCATGATTTTCAATAGCTCATTAAACCTCAAAAATTCATCACATAACTTCCCAAACACTCCTCATTCTTTCTTCGCATTCACCAACTAGGCCTATGTGTACTTTGCTTATATGCACAAGTGTTTTGACCATTTTGAGAGGTCTAAGATTTTTTTAGTGTTTAATATCACCCATTAACCTTAAATACACCTAAAAATATTTTTATTTAGGTTCACAAATATTTTTTTCAAGTTTATTACCCATTTTGGCTTTATTTTCTTGTTTTGCCAAAACACTAATTTTCCTAACTAGATGACCTTTAAAACAAAATAGTGAGATATATCCCTCCTATTCAAGGAAAATTGAAGGTTTTTGAAGTTTTATTATGTTATAATTAATATTTTTACAAAAATTTTAAGTTTTAATCCCCCATTTAGGAACATAACTAACTCAATTTGCCCAAAAAAGGCCTCTAAAAAGGACTTTTTCCTACATTTTTCATTTCCACCTAAGAATGACCTCTCAAGGCATAAAACTAATGTGATTAGGTTTATTAAAAAGTTTATTCACATTAAATTCATTCTTAACATCCTTTAAATTCACCTAAAACCACTCTTATCTTCAAGGTTCTTCATTCTTAGCCATTGAGCAACATGAGTCTCTTAGTGCAACTATACAGACTGTCATCCTTAGGATAGTGTGAAGAGTATATGGTTAACCTAAGATAAGTATTAAAATATGTTAAAATAAATTATTAAAAAATCATTAACCATTTAAAGTTTTATTCATACTTTCTTTCTCTTCCTTAACAAACTCATCTCTTTTACGTTCATCAAGGCTAGGCACTCAGTTGTAAGTGCATACAAGACCTTAAATAGTCTATGTAAGATTATTTTATTTACTAAAAAGATTATGGAGGTAATAATTTTCCTAAATAATGTTTTCATATGATTTTTTTATATCATTCCAACTCTCCCTATACCCTTTACATGCATCTTGAGCTCACAAAACTGAGTTTTCCCTCCTGACTGTGTTACCCTAACAAAATTACTCATGTAGGTGTATATCTCCCTAGTTGGAATTTGGTAATGATGTGTAAATTTACTCTCTGAATCATTAAGGTCATATAAGATATATCTATACCTTTATTTACATTTTATGTCTTACAACACCACCTATCCACCAAAGCTAGCTTACTATCTGCTTAATCAAGTATAGGTGAGCATTTCCTTGAGAAGGAACACTTATAGGTATTCAAATGGCTTGAAAAACTATACATAAACATCATAATAATTATATCCATGTTCATTATTACACCATTCAAAAAATAAGGTCAGTTTAGCCATGATATTATGTTTTTTTTCTCTTTAGGATATCAAACGTCACTTAAAACTCAAATCCTACAGATGTTAATGTAGGGTTTTAGTGCTTTAAAAACTATCTTTAGGACCTCCAAATTCTATCCTCCACTAAACTATTGACCTAAATATTTTTCATGGCTTTTCTCCATGATAGAGGATACAAGGATTACCTATTTATATTCTTCAAATATCTTAATACTCTTGCTATAAGATATTCACAAAATGGGCTAGAACTCTATTTTCACTTTTTTGGGAAACTCTCCCTAAACTCAATCCTTGTTTCCTCCAAGATGGTTTACCTCTCATTTTTTACATTATACACCCAATATAGGTCTAAAATGCTCAAATCACATTCTATAAATCAAAATAGGGTTTTACCATGTCTCTAATTCCCTGTACAAAGACTTTTAAAGCTTTATAGTACCACCTGTAGGTGGGCATTTGCATATATAGGTAGTGGGTAAACTTGGGTATTATACAAGGTGTGTAGGTTTTTTATTACCTATATTCTTTCACCAAGTATCCTAATTAACTCTAATAAATATAAAGATATTGAAACACATATAGAACTTTTCCTCTTAGCATGACATCATTAAAGAGACTCCTATATGTGTGTATGAGTTGTATGTAGGTAGTGAACATGGAATGAAGTAAAAAATGTGGATGGATGGCCTCATTATCAACTAAAAATAATTTTCAATCCCTAAAATTCATGATTTTAATTAATTATATATTAATACAATCTCCAAAACATCCATTCCAATGTGAAAAACTCTTGCAAACATCTGGAACAGAGCAGGTAGGGGTATTTAATGACTATTTTATGTGGTGGATGAGATTGAAAAAAAAATTAATCTTATTAAACATAAAAATTAACTCTCTATATCTCTTTATGACTTGAATAAACTGATACACCTTCATTACACTCCGTGAACAAGCTAAACAAGCTCTATACATGTGACTGCAAGTGGGCTTGAGAAAAGAGTTGACTATGAGAAAGGTAAGAATAAATATTTTATAAAACATGGTGTGATAAAACCAAACATGAAAATAGGTGATTATATTTACTTTAGAAACATTGAACACCATATTCCATCTAAATGAGACCTCTGTAGAAGACCAACATTTTAAAATAAGGAAGAACTTGACTGAAGCTTCACAATGTTGACACCTTCCTGTAAAATGAAACACTTTAGCCATAAAATCACCATGAAATATGAAAAAAATAATGAATATCATCAAATAATAGAGAAAAAATCCTATAGATTCACCATCACCAACTATATTGTATGGACCTATCTAAAATGGAGCAAAACCTATAGGGTGTAGGAAATAATAAATAGAAAAACACAATCAACTTATTAGAGATGGTTAATAAAGCATGGTTGACCAATATTTTATTTTTTGTTAAGAAAATTAATATATTTGAGTTTAATACCATATCCTAAATGTTTTTGACCTATAACCTCTCCAACTAGTTATACTAAGCACAAACCTATTGACCACTTCTATGTGTCTAGAAGGGTGAAAAAGTAGAATGGTTTTAGCTCAATAATGGCACTTTTAAAACATTTAAAGTGTGGAATTAAACTTGAGGAATATGAAGAGACATTAAATTTCCTTCTCCCATGTGTCACCTCCTCTCATTGGCCTCAAAAATGCCAAACTCCCCTTTTTTTAGTTCATTACTTGATCTTTAGTTAGATAACCTACAAGTTTTAGATGAGACTAATATTATTGATAGTGAATCTAACTTATTAGACTATTTAAAGGTAATCAAGACACTTGGTCACCTTGAAAACCATTCCACTTACATTTATGACCCCTAAAAGCCTTCTACATGACTCAAAGTGACATATAGATTAATTAGACCATGATCAAGGATAATATAACATTAAATGACATCAAAAGACCTATAACATACCTTATGATAGAGTATTAGACCCATTTTAAATCTAAAAAATGAAGTTTTTTACCTATAGGGGTCCAAATTTGACCCTAAAGTCAAATTTGTTCAAGAATTACTATTGAAAATAACATAGATAACATGATGTGGTCACCACTTTGAAGTCTACAAGTAGATCCTACTATTTAATGACACTATTTATTGCTAGTCTTTGTGTAATTATTTCAATCTTTGCTAATTTTTTACCAAAATATAAATAAATAATGGATATTTATAGCATGAACTAAGCTAAAGTGTGTCATGAGTGAATCCAAGAGTAAGTAGGGTAAGGTAGAAAAGAGATTTTGCTTAAGATGATCCAAGGCACTAATTCTATTAACTTCTAAGGCAAAAACACATCAAATTAGCACCTACCAACTCTAATGTAATTATCAAAGATAAATAAATTAATTTGAATCTTCAAAGAAAAGTAAATGCATGTATCTAAAAGTATACTTTGTATAAAATTTATCACTCATATTAAATTACATAGCACATTTAGTAGTAAATGAGTAGAAAATAGAAAAAGTATACCAATAGAATTGTCAACCTAACATTAAGCTCAAAATAAAAAATACATATATAAATATTTAGTTTCCAGGTTAAATTGTAGAAAAAAACTATCAATCATTTAAAAGTGTGAGGAATAGAAACTATAGGAATAAATAATTAATCACTTTAGACAAACATGCAAATTCCTTGTCTCTTTTGTATTATTTATTGCAATAATTGTTTCTAATTACAAATGAAGGAGAAACCCCTATTTATAGGCTTCAAAATTCATGATACAGGTTTGACTGGGCCCACAAAAGGTGCCCAAATATATCGAAGTGGATTAAAATGCTATATTACAATGGAATATTCTAATTTCAAATTTAAAAACATAATAGAATATTTTTAATGGCCTAGAGGAGGTTATTGGCTAGCTTGATGTTGTTATTATTATTATCTCTACTTCTTATTCACTTCCTCCTTCATCCATACTTATACACATGCCAAGTAGTCCTAATCTATCTAGGTGAATTCCAAGATCATGGGTTGGAATAAGTCAATAATATCATGGATGAGCCTACCATGCTTTGTGAGTATTGGTCTTAATGATTCTTCAATGGCATCTACCTTTTCCAACCTCTAATTGGAAAATGCCATAATATTTATCACCTTGGTAGTAATCTTTTCATTAGAAAAATCTTGCTAGGATTTAGAAACAAAAACCTTCATTTATACTATGAAATATTGATCATCCATGAAGGATCCATCAGGCCCAGTCACCCTAGTGACCATGGTATCTTTTAGCAACAAGGAAATGTTGAAATCAACTTTCTCCAAGGATGTATTTTCATCCTTGACTTGGTCCAACCATCTCTTTAATATTCTTCTTCTATTAATTAGGATGGTATATATAGGAATAATATACTTAATTGGAAGAACCTTGAGGCTAGGTAATTTATTACTTATTTCCACTCTAGCCAAGTTTGACAACTTGGAATCATAGAGTGTAAGCTTTTGGTTAGGTTTTATGACCACCTTAGATTGTTTGATCCCATATTCCTACCTCTTATTCATCAATTTATACAATTTCAATATATTGATCACAAAATTTATTATCTAAACTATAATGCCATCTAACACTATTGGCAATGCCTACTCCTTCAGCCTCTTCAAATCTTGTTGTATCCCCTTAGTTAAGGTAATTATAGAATCTACCTATGCTTACACTTTGGATGCTAGGTTATCTACATATTCTTCCACTTATTTGGGGTTGGAATTCCTATTCATTATTAAATTGAGAAGGGAATCTTCACTTTTAAGTACCATGGTTGAGCCTAATTTTGGTTGCTCAATCTATCTTCTAACAAATCTTTTCATAATTACTATGGATACATCAAATCTCATTCAAACTTGAGGAGCATAGAGAAATGCTTGAGGCCTTTCCTACCTTACTACTTATATGATATCCCTAACCCAGTTTGGGGTAGTAGTAGATGTTAAATGTGTGCTAGGAAACTACAATGGAGGATATTGGGTTGATGAATAAATTGTATGTAATAAAAAATGCATCATGTCTATAAATCAATCTTGGCTCGAAGATAATAGATCAAACCCACACTTCTGATTGGGAATACATTTGTTAAGCAGGAACATGACCAATATGGGGATTTGTTAGACCCAACTAGGGGATCACTTATCATAATACACCATGTAAGGTAGGGTTCCAAATCCTATAGTCTCCCACAATAATGTAATAACCTTAAAAGAGTCCTAAGGTTTGGTATTTCACTTAAGCATAATAAACAATAAATTAAATATAATCTAATACACACCAAAGATTGTGGTACAAAGTGGGGGTTAGAAACAAAACAAACAACTAAACTAAACATGCATAGAAGACATATAATCACATCAATGTATATGAAATATTAATGCATGGGAAGAGAATCACAATTGCATTATCTATCTACTCTTACAAAGGAGAAATAAAGTTAGTAATACTTACCTTTGAAGATGAACCCATTGAGGCTCAATCTCTCCCTAGGCCAAGGTGATTCACATGAGATTGTTTTGGTATGCAAATATAACAAAGACAAATTAGTTTTAGGCTACATAACCTATATATGCATCCAAGAGACCACAAGATAAGATCAATATCTCCAAAGAAAGTATGGAAACCTAAGCTTTATTACTCAAGTATAATGGTCAATAATCAGATGTTCCTTTGCACTTATTCTTCTTCCCTTCTCATCTTATAAATGGTTAGAAATGAACTTGTATATATAGGCAAATTTTTCCCTAAATCCTCCCAAAAATGTTAACTATACAAGGTCAATGATGGTCAACCTTATATGTTTTTAAGGATAATTCACTAAGTTTGAGTTAGGTTAGTTGAAAGGTTAACAAACACCAAAAGTGAAAATACCCCTAAATTATAAAGGGTTAGCCATGGTTGACCTAGTACAATAGATAGTCCAAAAGGGCATTAAGGTAAGAAAATGAGGATGTAAAGATGGAAATGATTGGAATGGGTAAGGATGAGAAGAATAATCTTAGATTTAATGTTTTTAGGAGATGAGTGTTTAGATGGCAAGTGGTAAAAGGGACACCAATCTTATGAAGCATCGATGGTTTGCCCATCCCTTTCCTAGTGTACCCCTTAAGGTATGCACTTAGAGAGGTTGATAGTAAATAGGTTCCTACAAGATAAAAAGTGTTAGTAATCAATAAAAGTTTGAAAATATTATGTGTATATAGATGCCCCACTCTAAGCTCATCATGTGTCATGTAAGTGAAACACAGGATGGTGCTTTAGGAAATAGAACATGATAACACACAATATTGATGCTAAGTAAAGTGAAATAAATAGAAATAAGGTAAAGGAAAGGATATAATTAAAAAACAGATACCTTTACTTAATTTAATGCCATATATAAATAATTAGAGTGAAAGAGATGTGAAGGCATCCAATGTGAAGAATAGTAGGTGAACCTATAGAAGTTGGTAAAAAAATAGCCAAAAATTGAGATTTTTGGAAAATAGGCATATGATAGTGGAAAATAATATCTATGTCATCATGAATCCAACATATTTTATGGTTTTGAAAATGGATTAGTAAAAACAAAGATATAAATAAAATAAAGAATCTATAGGATAATATTTGAAGAATTTGAATCTTGGAAAAGTGTTTTTAAAATAGGGGAAAAGACAAGTCATTTGTTATTTTGACTTGTGAAAGAGAGGAAAAAGAGCTTTAGAGACCAAATGAGCTAGGATGGAGAGGAGATGATAGGCTAGATAGGGAGAGGCTCTAGAAATATTAATGGGTGCACTACAAGTATGCAACTATGAATCTCAAACCATTTTTTGAAATTTGTGTTAAATTAAGTGTATTTAAGTAATTTTGAATTTTAAGCATTCATAGATATTAGAATGAGATAAAATTAGATTATAAGGGGTAGAAAATAGAAAGATGGGAAATGGGTTTAGAGGAATTAGGAAGATATTAAAAAAAATGCACTTTTTTAGGAAAATTCAAGGGGTTGGTAGGCAAAATGAATTGGGTTAACCCAGTCGACCCAATAGGTTGAAACTAGGAAAAATTTACATTATCAACCCAATAGGTATGGGTTGACCCTATAAATTTTATAGGATATTAACCTAATGTAATTTTCAAACTAATTCAAAAGGTCTAGAATGATAACGTAGCATTAGGAAATGGAAAATAAGAGGGTTGACTAAGATTTAGAAGTCAACTAGGGTAAAAATAGGGAAATTTTTGTCAAACTAGGTTGACCAAAGAACTAGAATAAGCATAGAAAAGCATGCAAAAGGCTGAAAGAGGGATAAAATGGCCCAAAATGACTAAAAGAGAGCAAGATGGACTGAGTGGGATATAATTAGGGTAAAATGAATAAAAATGATTATGAATTAAAGTAATTCAAACTATTTTTGCTTTAAAAATGTAAAAAGAATGGTGACTATACATGACATGAAGGAACTGATACATCCTTTATTATTTCTTAGTTAGAGAGATGGTAGAGGTTATAGAGATTGGTGGATGTGGCCTAGTTACCAAAATTATTAGATTGATTTTTTGATAGAAATCGAGATAAATTAGTATCCATAGGTCTAAGAGGCATAGTTGATATGTGCAAGATCCCCATGAGTTTAGATCTGTTAGTCATGTTCCTTAGTTACTAAAAATGACTAACACATTCAAATGGGAGGTGGATGGGGATGTGATAGATATTTCCATCACACTATAGGATGTCCATGTCTTCCTTAAGCTACCAATAGTAGGAACATCGATGACCATAGGGATACCAGATAGCATAGATGAGAGAATAGCCTTAGCCATGTGGGCTACAATCTCAAAGACAATTTTAGGAGGATAGAGAGTTAGTATATATGATGTATATACATCAAAGATTCTATATATCTAGAAATTTATGATATGACTTGTGACATAAAAAGTGTTATGTCACAAATTAGATGGCAAGGTACCACTGTTTACGGTAGCTTTAAGCAAGATGATTTTGGAAAAGCAAGTTTTATATGATCTAGGATCTATCATCTAGGTCTAGCTTATATATGATTTATATGAGATGTCAGTTAGAGGGTAAAATACCATGGGACCAATTATATTTCTAATAACTTGGATATATAAGAGGTTTCCTATGTATCAATCAATTGGGCTTCCCCATTTAGTTGATGATAGGGTGCCCCATGTACAAGCATTATATTCATTAAGACATAAAGACATATGTGGCATCCATATAAAGACATAATGACTACATAGGTAAGTTGGCACATAGTTACACTAATGATAAAGAGGATAGAGGTAGTTGGACACTACACATGGTGAAGAGATCCATATTTGATGACATGGGTGCCAAGATAGACATGCCTACCTCATCTAGTGGCATTGATAGTAATGCCCAAATAGTGGGCTCAACATGTGAGGGAGACATGGGGGAGGAGAGGACTTAGACCAAAAATAGTGAGACCAACACTTAAACCACATCATAAGTGACCATAGATTGGTCAAGCATGATGGAGAGTAGAGCAGGAGAATAGGGAGGTAGAAGTAGAGATACCAAATGTATCACTACTAATTTCATATTAGGAGGATCTATAACCACTGAGGACATGATGATGATGGAGGTAACATGAGATAACAGAGATCAATGTCACCCTGATGAGCTAGCAAAGAAGCCAAAGGAGGGACAAATGATAGAGGGACCATACAAGCTTAGGTTGAGATGGATTTGAGCCATGATATAAGGATTTGAGTTGAGGATGTAGCCTATAGAGGAGGTACTAAGAGGCCATGAAAATGGGGATACTATGTTAGGTGGTTGCATAGATGGTGAGACCATAGTATCCAAGACATAAATAGGTAAGAAAAGATGGTTAAATTATTGCTTTAAGTTGTTTTTATTTGGAAGTAGAGGTAGATAGATATTTTGAGATATTAAAGTGATATAATATCCATTTAGGGTAATTTTCTAGGTGAATTTAAATATTCAAAGGAGAGATGGGGGTCCCTAGTGAGTGGAACAATCCATGATATCCTAGATGAGACTCTATATCCATATGACCCTACTACATTGGAGGACCCCAGTGTACCATCTGCCCCAGCTCAAGTGAGCTAGTTTATACTAGTTGGGGGAGGGTAACAAGATATATATAGGTATAGAGAGAGAGGATACAACCAAAAATAAAGGTTGGTGTAGGTGAGATGTGATCATGGTAGGCCCTAGTTGAGGAGAGAGCTATGCATTTGGACATAGTGGCATAGATGATAGAGATCTAGACCTAGTTGACATAGTCACAGGTGTAAGTAGTGCATTTACAAAGATATGTAGAAGAACTAAGATCTTAGATGCCCTCCTTATAATGTACTATTTGGAGGGGTCAGATTGAGGCCTTAGAAAGTAGTATGGCTAGGCCATGAGATAGATAGAATGGGACCTAGTCCTAGAGTTGGAGCATTGTATATGGTTGTATATGTTGTATCAAAATTCATGATATATGGGTCATTTTGGAATATTTATTGTTGATTGTGTATTTTTTTAGTATGGTTGTGGCTATGGATGATTTGGATATATTTATTTATAGCACATGTATTTAACTTTGTTGAATATGTTATAGGAAATATATGATATGTGGTTTATTTTCTATCATTATGAAAAACACATGCATGGTTTTTAAAAAAATAGAAAAAAAAAGACTTGGTAAAATATAATCAATCAATAAAATGTACTACACACTATTTGAAGCTCAAAAATGTGTAATAACAAGAAAATGAATAAGTATAAAGAACCAAGAAATTGTAGAATAAGATGGTAAAAAAGGATTTTTTTAAAACTAAAGTGAGATTTTTGAACCAAAATAAAACAAGTAAAATCATATTAATTCACATTGGGATGTATGAAAATAATGTAATAAAATGGAAGGTATGTAAAAGGGTGAAAATGTTATAAAAATAAATGAATTAAGTCAATCAATTATACTAAATCATGTTGGGAAGTATAAGAGAAAAATAAAATTGGCAAAATATTGGTCTTAAATTGATCACACTAATTCAAGATGGGAAGTATGAAAAATTTAAAAAATGGTTGTATTCTTACATGCAATCAAAAAATAAGAAGATAAAAAGGTGATAGAGAAATGAAGAAGCATAAAACATACTAAATCAAGTTGGGAAGCATGTCAATGATGTGTAACTTCATAATTAATCAAATCTTATCTCATTTATGACACACATAATTTTGTATTATGCTTAGGTATTGGAAAATTTTTTGAGGAATGTCAAGTCCTATCCACGGTCTTACACTACAATTCACAAATATAACACCACTAGGGTGAAATAATCAAGAAAAAATAGGTAATAATTGATATGGGTATAATGAAGGAAAATATGGTAATATATGAGGATGGTTAGGTCATATCTATAATCTTAAAATACAATTCACAAATAAAATCTCAAGGGGAGTGATCAGTAGATACAACAATATTTCTCAAGAGAAAATATGATAGATGTAGGGAATGAAAAATGGAATGTTAAAATCAAGACTTAGGCATCTTATGAGAAGACCTTAGGAGATGGGATACATACTAAGGACATGATAAGACACTAAGTGACTAGTGGTCATCTATGTACAAAGGAAACTTGTTCACTATAGACAAAAATTTATAGGCAAATAGGCATGCTACTAAGATAAAATCATGAAGTTACATTGGTACAAGAAAAATAAAATGGACATACCTTCCCATGATGTGCTCCCAATTATTTAGGACCACTTATAGAGCCATCAGTCTATTGAAAATATTGGGTACTTGCATGAGAAAGTAGGTAGCATTAAAAGAGTTTTTTATTCTCTTATTCTAATCCACCAGCCTACCTCACCAAAATAGACCTCAGCTCTATCATGAGGGCAACTATGGAGTTTGAGATTTTACTAGAAGAAGGAGATGTGATTTGAATCATGTCTTTTAGTGTGGTTTGACTTTTAAGAAAAAAATTGCCTTTTGATATCATTGCCTTTTGTTTAAATGATTTGGATTTTAACTTTTTATGGATTTTTAAGATTCCTCCTCCATACAAACTTAGAATGACCAATCATGAGAGATGTATTGATACACATGAATGAGATGTAGGGTAAGGATAAAATAAGCTAAATAACCAAAGACAAAGACTAACTATGACACTTAGGATTGACAATGAACTAGCATGTGATCTAAAGTTGCAACCATGTATATCCTTAATTTATGGAAAAGGAAGAATGGAAAAAGTAGATCCAAAAAGAGGACTAGTGTAAGTAGATAGTAATGATTAGGGTTGTTTAATAATTGAACACATGGTAAAAAGGGAGATAATTACCAAAGGTAATATGGTTTATATAACCAAGTCACAATGATAAACAACTGTGAAAAATGGAGACAAGAAAGCAAATAATCATGAAAAGGAAAGAAAAGAGTTTTGATAAAAACTCAAGAAAGAGAGAGAAAGCAATGATAAATAAAGATAATTATATGTGAAATATAAATGATAAGATAAGAAATATATAGTATAACAAGTAAGATCACCATAAATTATAAAGAATAATTTGATAAAGTGTCAAATGATATAATATATAGATAGATAAAAATAAGATTGGAGAACATGTCCAACCTAAATGAAAGTACAAAAGAACCATGCATGTGATCATAAATATTGATAGATATATCCATACACATTATCCAATACAATGGATAAATCTCTATGAAACTAGAGATAAACTACTAATAATGTCTTATCAATATTTAATGAATATTGGGAAAATAATTCTTTTCTAATCTCCTCCATATAAAAATTAGGAATGCTCTAAGGATAATACTAAGGAGGGAAATTAGGCAATGGATGATTAGGAGAATGCATGGGAGTAAGCTCTATAGGAGATGCAAGAATCACGAGTGGAGAAGGATCCATAGGTGAGGGAAGGTCCATGGGTGATTGAATCATGGGTGGAGGCACAAAAGGTGGTGAAGGGACCATAGGAGGTGAAGCCATGGGATAAGAAGGAGGAGCTTTATTGTGGGAATGACCTATGGGAGGAGTGGTAGAAGGTCTGAGAATGGCTATAAGGTGATCCTTAAGATTTTGTTAAAGGATGTGGCAATGATCGGTATGATGGGTGCCACATTAATGCCATAGATAATATACCTCACCATACTTGGGTAGATATTCAAGAAGTATGTTTGAGGGAGGTATGACTTTGTCTGATGATAAGAAATAAATATTCAAGGTATCAATATATTATCATAACTTATGATAATGGAGAGAAAAATGATTATCTATTCCATAGAATCAATAGATATTATTGTGAGTGGTTTTAGTAGAAGCACTCATGGAAGGAGGTGAAATAGGAGTATAAGAAGCTGGAGAACACTCATCATCCAATTTGGTGGGTAGAGGAGCCATCTTAGGCCATAAAGTAAACCATCAAAAAAGGTGGGTGATAATGAGGAAGGAATAGAACTAGGCTCAATGGAAGGAGAAATGGAAAAAAAATAGGTGTAGGCTCAGTAATAGTAGGAGTAAAAATAGGCTCAACTATAGTGGGATCTACTGAGGGAGGAGCAAGATCTATATAAGGTCTTAGGAGAGTCACACTAACCTTAGGGGTAAACTAGATATGAGGGTTAGTGTACCTATCAAAACTATAAGGATTGATCATAACATGATCCATGAGCATAGTCCTACATGGCTCCTCAAAAACTAGAGGTATTGGCACCATCTCTACCCTATAATAAAGGGGAAAATACAAAAATTAGGAACTATAAGTGAAGGAAAATGATGAGACACATCAAAATACTCAAGCAAAGAAGAATGAAAATGGATAATATTGACATCATGGTCTTGTATAATACCACACAATAATGGATCATTTAAGGAATAACCATCATCATAATTTGGGGTGTGAAGTTCAATGACACAAGTAAGGATGGCATTATCATCTGATGAAGTATGATGTATAAAATGCTTACTCTTGGTCAAGACTTTAGGAATGTCATCACAAGGAGGATTACAAGAGTGAGGTTTTAAGGAAGTAGGAAGCTACGAGATGAGTTGATATGAAAAATTGTAAGTTTTGATCTTTAAGTTAATTTCATCAGGCTCATCATCATCAAAATTTAAGAGGTTAGGAAGAATGTTACCAATGAGCTCAAGATGTCCATTGTAATCTCAAATTGAATTAATTGGAAAGGTGATATGTTGAGATGCACGTAATGTATCACTTGGCAAAGGCTTAAGAGTAGGAATCTTAAAGACGCCATGATCTTGGAATTGTTCAAAATTCTAAGGGTTAGTGTAACCTTGAATCCTGTAATGGATCCACTATGAGGGAATTTAATGCATTGGTAGGTGGAAGAAGTAATAGCTCTCATGTATTGAGTCCATGGCCTACCAAGCAAGATGTTATAAGAAAGGGGTAAGTTGAATATCATCACCTTCACATGGATTATGATAGGTGGGATGGTAATGGGAAGCTACATACAACCTAGAGGAGGAATTTTCCTTTTATTATTTCCTTGGCATGTGTTTCATATAGACTTTACATTGCATTCTAAATAACTAAGAGTCTTAATGAAATTGAGAAAATAAACACAAGTTTCATAACCCTTATTAATCAATGCACACTTAACTTGGATATTACATATTTAGATGTAATAAATAAGGGAGGATCATCCACAAGAAGAAGAATCTTGACAAGAATCAAAGAAGCTATGGGAAGTTTTAAAGAAAGAGAAGTGTCAATAGTTTCATCAACATTGATAAACATCTCTTCACATTATTTTAATATACTATCTTTGGAACTGGATAAAGCTACCTCCCATCCTACTAGAAGAAGTTGAAGACCATTCATCTTGAATAGTAGCTGCATGAAATAATTTTTATTATGGGGAGAAGTCCTCATAAGCTCAAGGAATGGACTTTGGGATGGGAGATTAGTGATACCCATAATGGGATCCCACTCATCATATCCAATAATAATGTTATTATATATTGGTGTATTATGGTTAAGAAGGCCCTCAAAAAGAGGAGTTGAAGTACATTAGAATGTTTATTGATAAGAATAAGAAGAAGATTTGGGACAAGGTTATAAATCATGTTGAGATGATGAAGTGATTAGTTAAAGTTGATTTTGAGAGTTATAAGTGTTAATATAATCTTGGTTATCATTATTATTAGAAGATGATAGAAGAGTGGTAGAAATATAATGAGAAGTGTTATCTAAGGGAGAATCATAAATAAGACCATACAGAGTAATAAGGTCAACTTGCCCTAACTCATTTAAATTAGTTTGAAAATAATTCTAGATAACTTGATGTGTTCTAGATAGAGTGTAGATAGGTTAGGGATCAATAAAATACACCACCCTTCACATATTAGTCATGATAACCACATTTTATCTAGAAGTTGGTTCAACAATACTTTTGACATTATTGGTGGAAGGGGTGGGCCTTTCTTGGGTGTCTTAAATCAATTGATGATTATGAAGAGGGTCTTTATAGATAGCTAAATTAGCATTTGTTTGACTCAAGTCTTGATTTCTTTTTTAATCCTTGAAATCAATTTCATAAGCTTGTCAACACTTTTGAATGATGGAATCATGATCAAAATTAGGTCCAAGAAGAAAATCCTTAGCTAAATTATGAATTGGTCTACATGTCTTGTGAGAATGACCCCAAATAGCATGAAACCAATAAAACTTGTTAGGATAACACAAGGATTTCATAGGATGAGTAGGTTCAAGATATTGTGGAAAGCCACTTAAGCACTTTAGTTGAGGATAGAGGTTTGTAAACATTGATGTTATTTACTAAAGATTAAATGAGGATTGGTATATTGTTGAGAAGGGGTTTCTAGTTTTGATGAAGGGATTGGAATGATAGTTTGAACATTGTGAATGGTGTCATAAGAATATGTAACATCATCATTGGTAACATTATGTTTTTTGTTCTTAAGAGACAAGGACCTATAAAATGATGGGTTGGCTCAAATTAACACATTAAGAGATCTTAACATTTAACTTGGTCAATATCCTCCTCCAAGGTATGTAGAAAGAGAAAGTGTGGACTCAAATTGTAATTTAGGAAAGAGGTAATTGGCAAAGAGATGGAAAATATTGTCATTAGCCATGTTATATTAACATTTATTTGATAAAGTCTTCCATATTTTTACAAAGGCTTGAGTGGTTTCATTTTTATTTTGTTTGAAATTTATGAAATGGGCCAAAGAGTTTTCAAGAAGATCACTAGTTTGGAATTCTTTCACTAAATAATCTAAACTAGTAGTGAAATGTGGTCTATGTTGATTGTACCAATCTAAGGCATCACCTATGAGAGTTTTGGGAAGGAGCTTGGTAGAGATAAAGGTGTTTAATTTGACCCAATCCCTATAAATATTTCCAAAATTTTTAAGATGAAGGGTAGAATTAGTTGATCCATTATAAGAATTTTTAGGTGTTATACCTCCTATGTCAATGTTATCAATTTGAGTAGTAATAGGTTCATTTTGTATATTCTTGATGGTTTTGTTGGTTAAAGGTGGTTGAGGAATGATATTTCATTGAGAATATTAAAGAGGAGGAGGGAATATTTTGGTTATGTGTGCCCTAATCCATTGCTTATGGATGAGATTGAAGGTACAAAAGGTGGTTTTGATTTTTCATCATTTGATTTTTGTTATGAGATTGAAATTTATTCATTTGATTGAGAGTTTATAACAAAATTTTATGTGTTTTATTATCATTATTAGAAGCATTAAGGTTGGCATTAATGTTAGTATTAGTGGCTTAGGTAACACTATTTTTATTGATAGGCTCTTGAGAATAATTATTAGAGTGTGATGCACTAGTGGAAAATTTTTCTTGTGTAGCAAAAGATAGACTAGTGAATGGTTGAGAAGAAGAAGAATTAGTATATAGATTAAGGATAGTGGATCTCAAGAGAGGCCCACTAGATGTAGAACCTACCATGTTAGTTGAGATACTAGGCATGGAAGTGGAATAAGTTAGTTAAGAAGAAGTCATGGTATGAGAAGGGGTAAAAATCAAAGGAAGAGGCTAAAAATCAAAGAAAGTGTTACCCCCAAATCTAGTTGAAAATGTAGGAGTAGGTGAATGAGGCTCTTTAACTTGACCACTAATCATAAGATTGTAAATGGTAGAAGGATTTTTTCCTTGATGTTGATGAAATTTAGAGATAAAGAAGAGAATTTCAAGAGAAAAATCTAACTCAAGTTGATTTTCTAATGAGAAAATATGATTATGTTGTGAATAGGTATTAGGAGTGGTCCCATACTTTATTGTGCAAGTGGAAATATGAATATTACTAACATCCAATAGAGGATCCCTACTCTATCTATGGGAGAAACTATGAGGATTGATAAGATTCATCATGTCTGTTGATGGTAACTTAGTGTCACTATCAAACACAAATTTTATGATTAA